>OW240918.1:132178600-132766100 GCA_933207985.1 Pelobates cultripes | reverse complement strand
ATTATTTTTCTCAATGACAATAGGTATCTGTATTGTGGGGACATCCATTTGGACCTTTCAATTTTTATGCCAAAATAAATGTGAACATTTGTTGAAGGAAATCTCCAAGCTAGAAATGAAACTTGTTTGAGGTTCTTAGTTTAATGATGCATTACAAAAAGCAACTATTCAGTCATTAGTTAGATAAACATAGAGATAAATTTAGACGTTTTTAAACTTTCTGAGTTTTCTGCAAATTGTGAGGATTTGCAGGTGCTGCAGTATTCTTTGCTAAAACAACTTGGTTAAAAATATTTCCTTGTGAACCTGAATGCATCGCGGAAGAGCTGTGAACATTGGTTGCTATTTTGAAGTGTGTTCCTTTAAATACAGACAAGTCATTAAAAAGTCGCACACTGACAGTTTCTTTTCACTTTCTTGGTTTGGGTAGCTTTTTTTTTTTTTTTTTCGCCATGGGGAAATTTAGAATTGATCATTTTAATCCATGAACTGTGTTAGTACAGTATAAAAAATGGAATAGCCTTTATTGCTTCCACAATTCATTTTTGACATTCAGTATTAACAGAATACCTGGTACTACAATTATTTCTCTTAACAACACTGATAAGGGAAGCTGCTCAAATTATGGCTACGACACTTGTATTACCGAAAAATTCCCTACAATAAGCATTTTCTTCTGGATGAATATATGTCCAAAGAAAGATATACTGCACGTTTGGGAGACAAAATAAATAAAGTTGTCTCTGAAAAGACTCATACCGATCAGGTATTCCAGTTCACTCATCTCTGTTACTGGCGTATATGTTTAAACCGCAAACCACTCTCTTCTCCAAAATAACATCAGTATTCATTTTAGTATCAATCTTATTTATATTCAATATCATTTCTTTATTTTATATTTTATACTAAAAATGCAGATACAATTTTTAATGAAGACTACATATTGATTCTCTAGATCATGGGTCCTCAAACTCCGGCCCCCCAGATGTTGCTGAACTACAACTCCCATGATTCTTTGAATTACATAGATAGCCAGAGAATCATGGGAGTTGTAGTTCAGCAACATCTGGGGGGCCGGAGTTTGAGGACCCATGCTCTAGCTCAACCTCCTTAGGGATTAAATCCCATATTTTTTTTTATTCTATGAGTAAATGTACCCCTTCTGTCCCAACTGGTGATCATGTGTTCTTAATATATTTATTTTAATGAACAGGCCAGAAGTGAGCTATATGTGTTGACTCTTTATTGTAATTATTTATTGCTGGCTCGTAAGATGTATTTAAAAAGTAAAATTAATAAAAATGTTAAATTAAAAAAAAAAAAAAAAAATATATATATGTATATAAATTAAAATAAATATAACATTCATAGAAATATGTTGGGGTTCTCCTAAATTATTTTAGATCTCCTCCTCCATTTCATTAATGAAATACGACAAAGTAACTTTTTTTTCACAAGCTCGAAACTGTCTCCTCGAAGCAGCTCGATCTGATCATGCTGAGATCATCACGGATGATGATCTCTGAACCAATTGGAAGCTTCTCTAAAACCTTCAGGACCTATGATGCGTGCTTTACACCAATCAAATGCGTCTTAAGAAAAGCATTGTATCCACTGCTTCTCTATGAGAAAAATTGCCTTCCACTTTAAATAAGGATTCAAGGCAAGTAACCCTACCGGCTGTGAGAGTGTAACAAATGACTTTTATAAAAGTGCTGATTTCTAAAGTTCTAGTCCCTTAGCCAGAAATGAGCACTTTCATTAAAAATAAAAAAGACATAGGGGAACTTCAGTTATGTCTTAAATCACTTTAGCAAAATTAAATGGTTTAAGAAATTAGAGTGTTCCATTAATCCCTTATTCATAACTAAAATCATCTATTTTCCTTGTCTGATGCTTTACTTTTTCCAGCTCCGTAAAGTCGTTTTAAAAAACCCCAAAACTGCATGACACATTCACAGTATGATCTCACCATTACTTTTTAACAAGGCTAAGTTCATATTTTTTTCCCCATGAATCAATGCAGTGTTGGCCATACAGATGCCAATTAAAATTGGATGCTGTTGCTAAGTCTGTAATGTATAATTATTCACACTGATTAACTAAAGCAACACTGCTGGTGTTTAAAAATCCTTCTGGGTTTATTTAGATATCTAGTAATTCCATCAAGCGATTGTCACTGGAACCAAAATGACAGAGGTCTGCAAGACATTGCATTAAAGGGACACTATAGTCACCAATGCAACTTTAGCTTAATGAAGCAGTTTGGGTTTATAGAACATGCCCCTGAAATCTCACTGCTCAAATCCTTGCCATTTAGGAGTTAAATCACTTTTGTTTCTGTTTGTGCAACCTAGGTACACCTCCCCTGGCTGTGACTCAAACAGTTTGCATGAAAACAAAATTGCTTCATTTTCAATCAGATTTAACTTACTTGAAAGGTTTTTATCTCCTGCTCTTGAAAGCAAACTTTATTTACATACAGGATGCTCCTGCAGGGTCTAGCAAGCTATTAACAGAGTAGAAGATAACACATTTTAAATGAAACAAAATTTATAACAAATGAAGTGTATACATTAGATGACTCGTTACAGGAAGTGTTTAGGAAGGCTGTGCAAGTCACATGCAGGGAGGTGTGACTAGGGATGCATAAACAAAGTGATTTAACTCCTAAATAGCAGAGAATTGAGCCCTAAGACTGCACGGGCATGTTCGATACACTAAAACTGCTTCATTAAGCTAAAGTTGTTTGGATGACTATAGTATCCCTTTAATGTATTCCTAAAAACTTGTTATTTGTCTGTACAGATAAATGCTAACACTTGCATACATCGCATAATTCTGTAGTGCTATCCCTTTATCATTGCCTTTACTAATTATAACCCCTTACCAGTTCTATGGGTTTTCTATTAGTAATGTAGTTTCAAACATCAACTAATGTCACTCTGAATAAAATAAAGCTTTGTAAAAACTCTTTTCTTATTAGACTTAGTTCTTGTACCAATGCACATACAAATGATGACGGATTTTGGTTTAGCATTTTCACCCATTAGAATGTATAATTGGCATATTTATCTTGCAAGGTGAAATTAAACACACAAAATTATTGTTACTTTTATTACATTGGTAATTCCTATTAAGTACTATTTCAAGCAGTGAGCGTGTTATTGGAGCGTTGTAAATAAATCTTAATAATAATTACATTCGAGAAAGAAAGCAATGCTACAATGCTCTAATTTTATTCAGACATCACGCATTAAGATCTTTTTAATACCATCTAGGAGACACCATCCTATAAACAGAAACCATTGTTTGGCTGTTTTTTAAGATGCAAACTTTTACACAGTTAAAGGATCACTATAGTGTCAGGAAAATAAACTTGTTTTCCTGACACCATAAATCCCTTAGGTCCCCGCACCCTCAAGGCCCCCCTCCTTTGGCGCTGAAGAGGTTAAAACCCAATAGTTACTTACTTTAATCCAGTCCCTCGGCGCTGGTGACCTCTCTTCCCCCGCCGACGTCAGCTCCCAAGTGGAGCGGAATGCGCACGCGCATTCAAACAGTCCATAGAAAAGCTTTTCTCAATGCTTTCATATGGACATTCTGCATGCTGAATGCGATTTTCTCATCCAGCATCACAGAAGCGCCTCTAGCGGCTGTCAGAAAGACAGCCACTAGAGGCTGGATTAACCCTGCAACGCAAACATAGCAGTTTCTCTGAAACTGCAATGTTTACATCTGAAGGGTTAAAACCCAGGGGACCTGGCACCCAGAACACTTCATTGAACTGAAGTGGTCTGGGTGACTATAGTGTCCCTTTAAACTGACCTTTATTATTCTCTCTGTTTTAGGCTATAAGCTTTGTTCATCCTTGCGGTAGGAAAGCCCGAAATTCAACATCCAATCATGTATGGAATGTGGTCCATATGCCAATTGATACATTTTGCCTTTTCCTATGCTAGACAATTCACAAATCCAACTTTCATGGAAAGCTAGTGTTCTTTACAAAATCCTTTTTGCGTATAGGCACATGCATCAGGACCTGTCACTTTTTATCTCTGTCTTTACAGAAAATAAATGATTTGCAATTCAGAAATAATTAAAGGGAGAGCATCATCGGCTCAGCTAATTATTATAGTTACAATCAAAAACGAAAGTGTTCTCAGGCATACATCGACTGACTGATTGGAGATAAGAGGAGATTAATTAAAACATCACTTTTTTTTTTAATCACACTTGGTCCCTTAGCTACATGGTTTTATCTTTTGAGAATATAGTTTAATAGGAACATTGTAACAGTAATCTGTGCGTAGTATACAGCTCAAGGGTACCCCACCAAATGTAATTTTATAGATTTGTAGAACAAATTCTATAAATTGTATTGTATCCATTATCTTTAGTCTAGAATACATTTAGAAGTATGCATATGAGTGCACACAGCAAAATAGTACATTTTTGGGAATGTTGTTCCCAGAATGGAAGTGGAATGTAGACTGTACTAGAGGTGGACTAAAACCAAGGATTTGCATTATATATTATTATTATTATTAATATTATTAATATTATATATTATTGAAGCCTACAACAAACGGTAGATAAACTACTTCTGATTTTATATCCTGAGAAGGGGATTATACCGACTACGATAAATACAGAAGAGAATTTAGCAGCTATAAAAAGTGTGACTGTACCTTTGATAAACTATTATAGTGGAGTTATTTTTAAAATCATATTGCACTATTATTGTGTGTTTTTTCTTTCTTTATTTGAGATACCTGTTATTGCACAGCAAAATATCCTATTTGATACATGCATGTATGTATATGTTCTTACTATGTGATCACACTTAAGGGTTTACCTATTGTTTGTTGTATTTTTGTGTTGCCACAAGGTTGGGGAATCCTTGTAAAATCCACTGTAGGCATTTTTATAGTATAAAGGGAGCACCTCGTTTTTAAAATGTTGTTATTATTGAAGCCTGCACCTGTGCCCTTAAATATTCCACGGACCCTCCCTCTCTTCACCCTGCATCTGCTATTCGGGAGCACTATACTTTTTGAGAAATATTGTCTCAAGTACAACATTTATCTATTTTATTAATTTGAAGCCATTTCTAAAGTAATAACTTGATAATGCTTTTGTGCCTGGGAGCAAGATAAAATGTGAGGATTTCAGTGGTACATTACGAAAACAGCAGTGATAAGAAACTGAAAATCCCATTATCAGAAGTCCTCTACAACATACAAAAAAACTATTTGATGGAAAAACAAAAATTATTTAAAAGAGTCAGTGAAATGACAATAGAAAAATATGTATTTCAGAATAGGTAGTGTCAAGCATACTGTTTTATTTTCCCTCCATCATTTATGAAACACATTGCGAAGCCTTACAAAATTTAAAAACGAGCTGTCAATCAGAAAAAGGAATGTCATGGGCATAGAGGTGAATTTTATTTTTTAAGCACTGGGGGCAGGGAATGAAAGTGCAGATGTGTTATTATAAACATCTTACCGTACAACCAGCTGAACCGTGACAAAATGTCTTAACAGAACATGTAGACCTTTTAATGCACTGTTGGTTAATGGAACATTTTTCTTCCCTAGGTGATGGGTGATGTGTCTACTTTAAGTGATTTTTTTCAATGTTCTAGTTAATTGGATCTCAAACAAAAGTTGCTATATTGATTAGGCACTCCTTAGAGTTGTAGAAGTTCATTTCTAGAGTGTAAAAATTACTCATTATCCCCACCGTTCAATTCGTTGACATAACAAAATGTATATACCCTGCGTATCCAATTTTTCCCCCAGTGGACTGGCGGTAAAGCAGAAGGTTCTAACCCATGTAGAATCAGCAGATACCTGCCCAGAGGACCAAGGATCTATCAGCAGGGACATTACTTTTATAATTCCTCACTAGGGATGCCTGTTTCCTCTTTCCCATGAATGTAATCATAGACACCAGGGGGTAATTATCAACATTAAGGGGGGCACCAACATGTTTTTGAACATCACTGGTATGTTAAGCATGTCTTAAATGAACACTGTAGTGTTAGGAATACATATCGGTGCTCCTAATGCTAAAGCCCTGATGCCCCTTGTTATTAAGGCCCACCATGTATAAATAATAAATAAAAAAAGTAAATGAATAGCCTACATTTTCTCTAGCGCCAGTTCTCCCTTGGCACTGTCATGACCTAATAATTAAGTTGCGTCATGCTGAAAGCATGACTAAGAATGACGATCCAATCCAATGCTCCTCATAGAAGAGAATTGGGGTATGTAGGTGTATGTGTGGAGCTTGCTGACATGCTCCTGAAATTCCTCCATAGAGAATCATTGTATCCACTAATTATCTAAAGCCGACCATGATGGCACTGCGCATGTGTCATAGTATGAGAAACGGGAAGTAACCTCCCCATTTCTTATATCAAGAGGGCTTGGAAGCGTGGCTTGATGCTGTACTTCTAAACCTTCTTATTATTGAAATAAAAGGTTTTGGGGGGTAGGACAGGATGGCCAGCTCTGAAGGCACTATAACAACTTCAATAAGATTACGTTTTTAAAGTGCCTACAGTGTTCCTTTAATCCTCTGAGCTTGGATCTTTGCAAGGTTTTGCTTGGGCATTGCTACAATAAAAATCATGTATCATATGTCTACATATCAATTGAAAATGGAAACGTATAATTTTTTATTTGACACACCAGTCTTTAAGCCCAATGATAAATACCATGAAAATTCCATTACATAAGAAGTCATTTTGATGAGAGGTTAATGTGCTGCATTTGTCATTATGTATACTATTCGAATCTAGAACCACGGCAATAAATAGACGTGCAGATTTATGCATAGACGCTTATGCAAAAATAGAAGTGGATGTTTTCATTGCCTGGGGCTCATTCCGTTAACTACTGTGCACTTCCATCTGATCAGTCACAATCTTGCTTTAGTTTCTTATGGCTCTGTGTTCTGCAGATATCTCACTGACAAAGGCTGGAAGACTATGAATGGTATAATATAATAACCATCTATTTATATGATATCTACATTTGTACATCTGTTGTTAGAGAGACAAATACATTTGAGTTGACATTGTTTAGCAGTCACTAGACTTTAAAGTCTTTTCAGCGAAATGAAGGTCTTACATTTTGGGGTAGTAGGAGAGAGAAATGCATTTCTGTGGACAGTTCGAGAAGCAATTTATTTGCGCAGGCTTGCTGATCTCGTGAAAATCAGGCTGTGTAACAATAAAGAGAGAATGAAGAGTACAAGACAACATGTGCTTCAACCGTAGAGTAATTAAAATCTACAGAACCTCTGTTAGACAAATACAATGGATTTTTTTTTTTACCACCAGTTCAATGAATGGTATGAGCTCAGAGTTGTATGGTGCTAGGATCATTTAGTATGGAATACTGTTTGTCATGTTTATCGCCTAGGTTTCTCAACATACATTTTATAGGAGTTGCGCAATAAGGTTTTTCATCTGTGCCATTTGTTCATAAACGTTAGGTTAGTGCAAACTAAAGTGTGAGGTTCTCAGTCAATTAACAGATTTTCAACTGAAAGCGTCTTCAAGCAGAAACCTTGTCACCTCTTTTTCCTGCTTGCTATCCTTTAGATAAACGTATGTTTAATTTTTGGCACAAGTCACCCCCTAAAGGAACACTGTAAGCACCTCAATCGCTAGAGCATATTGTAGTACTTTATTGTGCCAGGAGTGCGCTGGCATCCTCACAGGGTAAGTAGTTTAAACATTGGCAAACAGTTTGGCTAGTTATCTGGGGTCTGTGAGCTCTGGGCTCCTGCACAGAGCTTTCTTTGATTCTCGTTAGCTAAGCCCAGTGCAGATGCTTCTTATTGGCTGAGAGCATCAGCTGCCTTTCTGCTGGCTCTCCTGGAGCTCTCTTGGCACCATAAACACTACAACACTTTGTAATGGATATGTTTATGGTGCTAGAAACGTTCCTTAAAAGGATTTATTTGACCACATTCCTGTGGTCAAATAAATGGTTGCTCACACCTTGCTTCATCCTCCATTGTTTCTTCAGACATTAGCTGCTGCAGAATGCTGCCAGACACTGTATCTCTTGATTTGCCAGTCCCAGGATGGGGCCTTTCCATCCCACACATGCACACTCATACCTCTGTCATTAGATATATCTGAAAACAGATTATGAGAACACTGAGAATGTACCAAGGTAGCTTGACCTTTTGGTGGATCCACACTCAGGTGTCACGCATATATTACAAACAGAACCTTAGTCAGTTGCACTTTGGACATGTCGCTCCAAGAAGGGAGTCCAGATATGAAATAAAGTTCTATCTGCATGAGAGATATAGCTAATCCAGATGTTCTTTTTGGCCTTCATTGAAGAGTGAGGTGTACCTGATACCCCTTAAGGCAGAGTTATTATGGGTCTACCCAATATATACTGGGAACTCTGCATTCCTGTAATGGTTCTGGCTGCTTTATTGTAGTATGTCTCTTGGAAATTGTCAGTATTTTTGGGCTGAGGATGACCTGGCTTGTCTTATGTTTACTACATATTCTAGAATCCTATACCTGGTTAGTGTTGCAAGATTGCACACCTTTGTTTTCTCACTTTCCATTTGTCTAATAAACTTGCTCATTTAAGTCTCTCCTTCTTTTCACTTCTTCTTAATATTACATATGATAAGCCTAACCACTTAAAAGACTGTTGTCTCTGTGTTTAGTTTCTAACTTCCCTAGTTAGAATCTTGCTTCTCGGAGAGGTACTTTAAATTGATGTCCAACTGAACTCAGTGTGGGGCATGAGAACTCCCTTAGTCAGAGAAGTTCAGAGAATCACAGATTTAACATATTAAAGTATGGGATCATACTAAAGACACAGTCCACAGAAGCTGTATCTACTTTTGTAAGAGCCATCTTTGTAAAATGCTGGTTGATTATTTATCAAATTCAAACAAGGGAAATAAAGAATTTTATTTTAATAGATCATTCGGCCTTGGAATTACTGAGGAATAGTGATGTCCCGAACGGTTCGCCACAGACGGCGAACATATGCAGTAAACTTTGACCCTGTACCTCACAGTCAGCAGACACATTCCAGCCAATCAGCAGCAGACCCTCCCTCCCAGACCCTCCCACCTCCTGGACAGCATCCATTTTACATTCATTGTGAAGCTGCATTCTTAGTGAGCTGTCCAGGAGGTGGGAGGGTCTGGGAGTGAGGGTCTGCTGCTGATTGGCTGGAATGTGTCTGCTGACTGTGAGGTACAGGGTCAAAGTTTACCGCATATGTTCGCCGTCCGTGGCAAACCGTTCGGCGAACCGTTCGGGACATCACTACTGTGGAATGCTCTTTGCTACCTTACCCTTAGGGCCTTGCCTATATCTCTAAGCTTGTGTCCAGATTCCTGGAATTAGATTAAAATTATATGTGGTTTTGTATTGGGGCATTATCATTGTCAGGGCCTCAGAGAAAGCATCAAAAAGCAATGATACGCTGAATACATTGATAATGGATTTTTATAGATTGTAAGCTTGTTTGAGCAAGGTCTTCTTTACCTCTTGTCTCTGTTATAGTATGTATGTAAATTACTTGTCAAATATCCCCTTTCTATATTTGTATTTGCTCTGCAGAATATGTTGGCGCTATATAAATTGCTATTTATAATAACAAAAATTGTTCCATTTCCATGAAAAAGGAAAACTCTTCCGGCTGTAGCGAAGAAATTTTTTTTAATTATACGCTGATCTATCAGGTTGATTGTGTAAATGATGTCTTTCTCCTTGCAGTAAAACCTGTTGTAGTGCATAATAACATGTATTATACTCACTGAAAGCAGTTTTCAATTTTTCTCCCATAACACACATTCTTAATATAATTCGAATGCAGCTAGGAAGGTAATGCTTTTGTTTTGTTTTTTTGTTTTTTTTCAGAATTTTATCTCCCAGATATACACTCGTCAAACTGTAGGAGTTAAATACAATAAAACATTTTAGATAATGCATTAATAGATATATTGTATTTTTAAAAAGTAATAATGGCAGTGGAGCGCTGAATCCTAAAGTATGCATAGGTGAGTATAGGGTATAGAAACCTAACAACCTATTATAAAACACATAACAAACTGGATAACCCTTCTCCTCTAAATACATTGCTCGTATACAAGTAACAGGCTCAGTATCAAAATCCAGATATTTGATATCTATAGCACATTCCATAGTTAGATAGATACATAAAAATCCAATAATAATATATTTTAATCCAGGTGGTCCCATTAAGTAGATAGCTCCATCGTTTAAATCCCAGTGTATATAGAAAAATAGAGAAAAAATATATATGTCTTAAAATATATCCTTAATCACAACTTACTTTATTTGAGGTATTCCTCATAAGAAATAAAATGCGTTAAACATATTAATTTATCACAGACATTCTGTGCCTCCGTCTAAAACAAAGTGATACATAGATTGCATGCAGTCCAGACCTGTGCTCAGTCTCTCGGCGTCCCGAGACAACAAGGTGAAATAGCTGATGTAGATTCAGATCATGGTCCTCTGAACAATCTAGGTGCTAGCTGGCAGTAGTGGGAGTCAGTTCCTCTCCAGACGCGTTTCTCCGCTTCGGCGGCTTTCTCAATGGATGGATATTGTATTTTTAGTCTGAAAAATAATGACGTCTAAATCAAGACTAACTTAAAATCTTTGTGTAAGACTGCAATTTGTTAATTAAAAGAAAAATAAACCTTATGGTAATACTTGGACTCAGTAGGGGTAAGCAACCTTTGGCACTCCACATGCTGTGGACTACATATCCCCTTATACTCTTACAGCCATAGTGCTGGCAAAGCATCAGGGGAGATGCTGTTTATAGCATTTGGAGTGCTGAAGGTTACCAACATCTGAATGAGTACTTGCACATATGCAGTTCATCACAGTAGGCATGTTTGTAGACACATTGGTTTTATATATAAAAAAAAAAAGAAATCTGATTGGTTAGGAGTTTTCAACTCTCTTTGGAGTCAGAAAAGTGAACCCATTATATCATTGTTATTCAACTAAGTCCTTTAATATGTTCCTCGGTTAAATTGTAGCTGTTCCCGGTCAAATTGCGATCACTTCCTGGTTCCGGGTGTGTGACATCATCATGCTCCGGTCAGAATATCGGGTGTGCGTTCCACCTGCGTTCCACAGGGTTTTTCCAATACCCAATATGGAACGCACGCCTGATATTCTGAACAGAACGTGATGACGTCACACACCCGGAACCAGGAAGTGATCGCAATTTGACCGGGAACAGCTGCAATTTAACAAAGGATTGTGTGGTGTATTTAAGAGGGAGATAAGGGGGGATAGTTTTTATTCATTTGTGTACCTGTCTCACTGCTGCAAAGTCCCTGAGGAAGTCCCTGTTGTGGGAGGAAATGCGTTGGACAGATTGTGGACAGATTTTTACTTGTTTTTATGCTGATTGAACATTACCTATGTGTAAGTAATAAATGCTTTTTATACTTTATGCACATCTTTCTACATTTCATTCTGGATATACTTTATTTTCCATGTAATTGAGATCTGGAAGATCAGACATTGGAAGCAGAGAACTACCTGAAAGCTACACTGATTTCTGATACGCCCTGTTTTAACAGTGAAAGTGTGAGTGACCCATTGGCACACATCACTATTATATTATTATAACACAGAGTTGCACTATGTTATTTTCTATTTCCCTATAGTTGGATTGACCCTAATATTTTTATCTATGTATCTGTGGAAGATTTGAGGAGATCTTGTGGATTAAATCCACAATCTAGAGGGAAGTTCCTTTCTATGTACACCTTTTTTATTAAACACTTGGTGTTTAATTAAATATTACAAAGCATTATTGGTGGAAATTGTAATATCACTAAATGATATAGTTTAAAGGTTTGCACTTTACTCTATATTTTTATTTAACTAAGAATAGGAAAATACTTAAAATATATATTGTGTATAAGCTCTAAGGAAATGCAAATTCATTTTTAAAGTTTTGATTGAACAGTGGTCAAATGTTGGGAAAAAATAATCTTCATCATCACTGAGTAACACAAAGTTTCCTGATTTACTTTAACAAACAATTTGCAATATTTCTTCGGCATAAGAATGATACGGAACAATGTAAGAATGAAATGATCAGTGGGCAAAGTATTGATTGTGAAAAAAAAAATAATCAACATTCCATCAGTTTCCATGGAGATTGCATCCAACCAAAACATGTAATCGGTATTGCATTGCTATATACATATATAAATCTATAAAATTTAGTTTTAGAAGTGATAATTGCTTTTCTTTAGTAGGTTATGTCTACACTTATAACAACAAAGTTTCTAACCAGGAAAGGTAGATTCAGATGACTCTGGTTTTCAAGTACGTACTGGGGATGTTGATATTACCCAATATAATGGTACTCATTTTATCTACCTCGGAAGTCAACCATGGTAGGATTTGAACCTGTAACCCAAGGGTTGAATAGATTTTACTGATGCATTATAACACTGAGCTACCTCACCCACACTAACGACTTTAGCAAATATTTGTTTGTTACCAAATGATTTATCCTCCATACATTTTTATTTCTTATAAAAGAGAGTTGGCAAATGTGCCCTAGTGGGCTGTAAATCTGACCCTGCTTTCAGGTGTATTTAATGTGAAATAAAATTGTGAATCTGTATGAACCACTGAGCAACACACCCTCAGTGACATGTAAAAGGTCAGACCAGACAGCAGAAGACAAATACAAACACAAATAATATTCAATAGTATAAACCAGAAAGGAGAAGTCTAAGTAAAATACAAAACACACAAAATTGTGCATTAAAGGACCACTATAGTGCCAGGAAAACATACTCGTTTTTTTGGCTCTATAGGGTCCTTGGGTACCCCTCCTGCCAGGCTCTAGGGGGAAGAAGGAGTTAATCCCTTACCTTTTTTCCAGCGCCAGGCTCCCTCGGTGCTTGGGACTCTCCTCCTTTCCTGTCATCGGCTGAATGTGCATGCGTGGCATGAGCTGTGCGTGCATTCAGCCAGTCTCTTAGGAAAGCATTCTTGATAATTTCCCATGGACGCTGGCGTCTTCTCACTGTGAAAATCACAGTGAGAAGCGTGGAAGCGCCTCAAGCGGCTGTCAATGAGACAGCCACTAGAGGCTGGATTAGCCCGTTTGTATGTTTACAGCAGAAAGGGTTAATCCTAGATGGACCCAGCACCCAGACCACTTCATTAAGCTGAAGTGGTCTGGGTGCCTATAGTGGTACTTTAAGTGTAAAATGCAACCAAAAAAATATAAAAATACGATCTCTGGAATCTAATACATCCAAATCGAGGAGAAATAATAAAACTACAATAGTGTAATATGTATAAATAAACGTACACATGGTGAGTGAAAGAAAGCACTCACAAGATAGAAATAGAATGTAGACCTTTCTCCCCAACAGGGGTAATTCCAGAAGAAATTGATGAATTCAGACCATCCAGATCTCTAGGTCTATGGCAAGGTCTGGTGTACAAAAGAAGAGAGACCAAAAATAGTGCAATATTATATGTATAAAAATATTAAATAGGTAAATGCATATACCAAAAGCATGATAAAAAACAGCCGATATCCAGTGCAAGTGGATCTATATGGAAATCCTTCCCAACCAGATCACAAGTGAAGAACAAATGAAGAACTGGAAATAGCAGCAATGTACTGGCAGAGCTGGAAATAGCATCAAAAACAGCACATGTACAAAATAAAAACAAATAATACCATAAATGTTCAATATCATCATATAAACAGAAGAAGTACATGTTGGGTAATACAGGAAGGGGAAGACAGCAATCCACAAATCATGCTTACGTCTCTCTTCTACGTACAATCCCTGGCTGATAAATTGAAAAGCCTACTGCAAAGTACATCTGTTAGCAATACAAAAATAAACGTAGTGTCAGGTTAACCTGTAGACACCGTTTCCTCTTCTAATGCTGTGAGTCATTTCATCCCTGTAACGTCTTATACTGATGCAGTGCATCATTCTGTCCTCAGTTTTGATCTCTTGCGTCCTTTTATACTAATACACGGTTGCATAGTTTTTAAGGATCAGCTGTTCTGTTTTACATGTGCTCTGTTGTTGTTCTTGTTACCCAATTGTGCATTTTGTTCCTTGTTTTGCTTTCATTATTTGACTACTCTGATTTCTGTTACTCTATGCGTTAGGCTTGCCTTTTCATTGTGTCTCTCTTAAGTCCTTTTAGGCCTCAACCTGTTTCTGACTTTATCTCTCTTGTTTGCAGTTGTGTTTTTGCCCTTCCGGGTCCTTGTTAAGCCCAGCCACCATAAGGACCAGTAATACATACCTATACTGTTTTTGCTCTTTTCGGGTTCTGTTACATTGTCCAACTCTCTATATGTCGGGGTGACTGAATCATATACATACCTTTGGCTGTCTATGTACGGAGTCTGCCGGATTCATGTGGCTATGATGTGTGAGACGTGCTGATAGCAAGGTATTTAACCATCCAAACAGGAAGAGTGGCTCACAGAATTCTCCTTCTGGATATGGAGCCTACACCATTTTTAAACAAAAACTGTCCATCTTGGGCATATAATAACCTCTCTTTGTTAATAAAAACAATCCCCAGTCATTGCAAGCTGCATATTCTATTACCTGTACTTCAAATTTCCTTGTATTACTTTGCTGACTAATAGTGCGCTAATCTTTGTCTTTTTTTGTCTGACTTGCCATAGGCAGACAAGCATTTTCTGAAGTTGTGCCAAGTTGTAATGGACTGACACGAACATGCTGCCCAGGCTTTTATACCTTTACTTCCAGCGTATCTGCATGTGTCATTAAAATGAAACTGGAATCTGGAAGGATTCTGTATTTCTCGAGAACTGTCACTGTGATGGCAATTCTACAAGATACGCAGTGATTATGAACTTGTGCTCTGAAAATGCTAAACAGCACTTTGTACTGCAAAGCCTATGGGTGTGCTTGATAAATATAGTCCTTGTTTAAGAGATCTCATTTTTTAAATAAAATAAATGTGAAATTGTATCATTATTGTGTCATTATGAGCTTACTGAGATTTTCCAAAATACACACACACATGCACACACACACACACATGCACACACACACACACACACACACATGCACGCACACACACAAACACATGCACGCACACACACACATGCACACACTAAAAAATAAAAATTACACTTTAGCTCATTTAGCACTAGCACTGTGCAGTTTGTCTCCTACGCTGGAATAAGTGTAGGTACCACTGATATTGAGGTACTGTTAAGTAGTGGTGATTTTAACAATATATGGCCATAGCGGAACTGAATCCCCATATTTGTATGCTTAGGTGGTTTTAAGTAGCCTCATAAAATGTAACAACATGGAACAAAATTATCCTTGTAGATATGATCTTTAAAAAAACTTGGGTAGAGCTTAACGATTGGATGTTATATCATTCTAGAATTCTGCTGAGGTATATGACATTCTGTGATAATCCTTGTTTGCATAAAATTACCTTTCTGTGGTAATATATGCCATGAGCTCTATATCTACATGGTATAATATTCCCTTGTTACGTGTGTTTCCAGCTTTGTGCTAGAGTAATTGTCACCTTTTAACTCAGATCTTGAAGTACTGGGCAAAGCATTCTTTCCAGAGCAGTGTGTTTGGCCCAATGATAAGCAGCTGCTAACAATTCCCAATTCCATTTCCTGGCATTTCACTGCACACACACACACACCACTATCTGCTGCCAGTTCTCAATGAATGTCTGAGGCTCGTTCACCTTTTACATAGAGAAATTAGATGATGGCATGCTATTCTTCGAGCAGGAAAGTCGTTGTCTTGACTTGGTGTCAAAAACATGTCAAACGGACAGCCCTGCCACAAACTAACCATGGATCTTAACCTATTGACGTGGAACTAATATTTTGCAGTAATGACAAACTACAGATTCAATACGTAATGAATTTGGGTATGCAAACATATATACATTTATATTCATTATGTGGTTTTTTTTTTTGATTTCTTCGATCTTTTCCTTTTTTCCCCCTTTCTCTTTTATTTCCTTTTCGCTTTCTTTTTCCTTTTGTCTCCCACATGTCGGGCAGCCATTGACCTACTGACTAAAATGAAAGTTAAATCACACACATAAAGTGTATATAATGTATCAATATACCACCTAATGTACATATCCACATTACAATTCACAAATTAAAACAAATGAGGCATACCAAGTGATCTCCATAAAGTATGAATAACCAAAATTAAAATATGTAGAGTATACTCACAAAGGTGGAGCCGTATCAGGCTCTATGTAGCCCTTTGGTACCTGTCCAGGCTATCGATATACTCCAGTGAGGAACACGATGTCCACAAAGATGAGAATATTAATACAAATTTCTTGTAAGAGGCTAATTGTAACTTTTTTTATTATTATTGTATTGTTTTGTTTTGTTTCCACTGCTACTTAGTTTTAAGTGCAGATAGGATTGTTCTTTGTCTAGAATTGCCATAATAAAGTTCGATTTTATTTATTTTTGGATAATCATACTCCACTATGATATGCTCTCTTTATTTTATTCTGTGTGATTCTGAGCTGGAGTAACCTCAATATTTTTCTGAAGTCATTAGCGCTTCACCTTTATAAGTATATTAATACAAATTTATTAAGACAAAATATTGTTAAAACGATATTAAAAAAATAAGGGACAATAAATAAGGCAGGTATAATGCAAAGAAGGCCTTTTAGACACCGTAAGTATGGCCGATAGAAGCAGTGTATATGCAGAATGTAACATATAAATACCGCCAGAAAAACTCCCAAAATATGTCCAGTCCAAAGCAAAATATGTATAAAAGGTGGTATATTGATACATGATATACACTTTGTGTGTGTGACTTACCTTTCATTTACAATTCTTAACTTTAGGTGATAAGGGATTACACCTTTTCCTTCACACCCACTTGTTAATATACTTTTAAAATATATTATCTGAAGTGCCTACACAACTATTTGCATGACCTGCCTACTGACTAAAAGGCCTTCTTTGATTTTCCTGCCAACATTCCCTGTAAACTGTATATTATGGGAGTATTATTACTAATGGGATTAGCCAAGATGTCTTATGCCTGCTGGAATATTATCACATAATAGGTCCATTGAAATATATTACATACCATATGTTGACCCATGTATTTTGCCTTTAGTCCCTACTATTCATAGTTATGAATATGTATATACCTCTGTATATTATATGTAGTTACATTTGCACCTCATGCATATGTAATGTGAATTATTTTTGCTATATATGTGATACAACAGTTTTTCTCTGATAATGACAGAATGCAACAAAAATAATTCTTAAAGTACACACAGATAGGCTTTGCTTCAAAGTTAATTGTCCCTGGACTCACCAGAATTTTCTGCTGATCTCTATTGTCCCACAAAAATAAATATATCTAATATCTAGTAATACAAAAAATATACTATTGACCTGTATAGATATTTCAGACTTTTGATTGTTTAAACGCCTATAAATATGTTGGTTAACTTCACTACTCTCCAATGAGACAAGTTTCTTTTTACCTAACATGTTAGACATTATGAGTGTCATAAAGAAACTGATTGAATACTCGCTGACCATTAGAAATATCTTCTGTAACTTTTGGTGTTGGGAAACACAACTGCAAACTACATCGAGATATCAGACATTGAATGGATATGTAAGCAAGTGTGATCTGTCTTTAACATGGATCCTTTGCCACTCGAGGTGTCTGCCATATAAACCCAATGAAAGAAGTGCCCTAGCAGTCAGCCAGCAGTGGTCTTTAGTTCAAATGAGGATTGAAAGCCTTAGATGATTCATGACAAACACTTAAACTGAAAATCAATCTTCAGATGCTCTGTTGATCTCACTCCGACAGGACAGATCAGTGTGAAATATTCCACGTATTGATTGATTCACATAAGGCATCTCTCCTTAACACACTAACAGTTTAATCACATATTACAAGAAGGACCTGGAACTATATTTCACTTGTATCACACTCATTCCTTTCTCTCCAGATCTTTTAAAAATCCAGAGAATTCTTCAGGTTTAGCCAAAGGATTTAAATGTATTAATATGGCATTACTGAATCTGGACCTGATTTGGCCACGTAATAATCTCTTGCCTGGACACTTGTCTTCAGCAATTTGTATATATTTCTAATATTTTTTTCTTTTAATTATTTTATCATAAAAAAACAATAAAAATATATACGCAATCATAAAAATAATAAATATGAATACAATGTGATGGGGGGATTTCTACAGAAAGTAAAGATAAAGACGAAATATTGGTTTTAATCTAAATATTAGCTTAATCTGTTTCCCCAATAGTTCCATACTATGAACATTTACGTTTATGATTTATAGAAGGTACAGCATTGCTAAAGTCTAAAACTTTTTACATATATATTTGCTGGTAAATAAATTTTCACTATATGTACATTCTTAAATCAAAACTTGTAATCAGTTCTTGCACCAAACAAGTTTTAAAAGATTTGTCTTGTGGACTTAACCACACTAAACACCGTTGTGTAGTGAGATGATAGTCAGGTTGAAAAATGTATACAAATGTTCAAATCAAGAGATATTTTTGACATGCTGTTCAGCATAAGGCAAATAAGTCAAGCTGTTCTGTAAAAAAAGTAACATTGTTGTAGATTATATGAATTTTGAACTGAAACACACAAAAACTGATTCTTACAAAAAAAAATCAATTAACATACATTTTTATGAAAACGGTCACATTCAGATTAATGAAAAAAAAATCTAGGTACTTTTGTTCCAAAATATTAATAATAGATTTAATTTTAAACATTTATTGCCAGAGGAGGAAACAACATATTGTGATGGAATATATTGTGTTCTTAACCTGCCCTGGAATTTGAAGTGGGATATTCTAGAAGACATCATGGTGCCCAAGACAGTAACACTCAGTACAAGGATAATAATTAGTTCTTAATAGAATATGTTAGGTAGTTTTGTTTCTGTAATGTGTAACAGCTCCTGCTTGGGATAATCATACCCATATCACACTGTGTTACATCAAGTTTCTCAGCATACTGTTAATTTAATTTTCTATGACCCCTGGGAGAGCAGCTCATGTACCTTGGCACTTCAGAAAATGTTCTACTCTCACAACAATCAGTAACCTTTGTGGCTGTCTGGAAACTCGCTGTTATTACTCAAGCCTGCTAATGAGACCAAAACGACAGCAGTACACGCTTTAAATATTTCCGCTATGATCATTTGCTGGGATTTTTCTAATATAGGGCAATCTTATACTAGTCATGGTGTCCAGAATTCCATGAAAGTGACATCTCTATTCTTTACCGTTGACAGCCAACACTTTGTACGAATAATCGTAAGGGTCTCTGTATAAAAAGGATCTTGTTACATTTCTACAGCGAAATCAAAAAGGACACTGGAGACACAATATAATAAAGAAATCTTTAGTAGCTGAAAGGTCATTAGATGATAAATCAAACTCCTAAATTAATTTTTCCCTAATAATAATAATTTGCTTATATAGCATGTTTCAACCCAGTGTCGAGGGACCAAGCCACTATAAGTTATCACATAACGTTTCTATTACCCAATAGGTTTAGCTCTTATTTCATTAATCTAGGAAGCCTGAGTGGACCCAGTGGACTTTGACGCAGTGACCTCCAGTTCTCTACCATACATTATCCCTCTAAGCTTTGCTATTGATCAAGAAGTAGCTTATAATTAGTTTCATGGCTCTCATTGTGTAACTGCATGTTCATTACTGCCCCGTGCTACAGTTTTAACAGGTTTGCTGGTGGAATGTTAGTTTGTTGACAATTCTAAGTCACAGCTTGGAATAAAAACCTACTTGATTAAGTCTGTGTTGAGCTACTGAATTATTTTATTAGCTATAAGATGGGAGCATTGAAGCCGTGGAATATATCAATAAAGAAGAAATATATATACTAGTTAGGAGAAAACCTTATGACACAAAAAAGAAAATAAATACAAACATATATACTTAATATGACTATCACAGGAAACCTTCTGGGGTAGAAGTTCCACTCAAATGACTCAGAGCCATCCCAGGCTCTGTATTATGCGCTCTAGGGTGCCGCCAAGGGCTATACGATCCAATTCCCCAAGATTTCCAAAGAACTGTATGATGGATCCTCAGTATTTTCCAAATACAATTTATTGAGTATTAAAACAGGCAAACAATATACTTAAAATTGGGTACTAGAAATAAAATGGTAGTGAGGTAAATAAAATACACAAATGGTTACACTTACCACCTATTAGTAACCCAAACAAAAATAAATATAAAGTGCATGAACAGCAAATGTAGCATTCTTCCAGTGCTGATATTTCTGTATTCTTCCATCATTTTATAGTGGTGTCCATCTACAGTTCATTTGTTTAATCTGTTTCCTATTTCCTCTATTCACAATCCGCCGCGACGTCATTTCCGGCCAATCCTGATGACGTCATGGGCTCGTGGAACGTACGTTGAAACACAACGTCCAAAGTCCCTCTTTATGACATCATATAGCTCGATCTCCTGATCTCCCCTCCAGCGATCATAGTCTTTGCTTAAACATTTTTCAATGTCTCAAACCTCTATGTTAATTATGGGAGTCCATTGCAAATCAATGGATAAAAAGGGTAATTCCATTTAATAAAGGAACAACAACACATTACATACTATATTCCTTATTTAGCAAAAGAAAAGGGAGAAATATAAAGTTAAAGTTCTTTGGAAATCTTGGGGAATTGGATTGTATAGCCCTTGGTGGCACCCTTGAGCGCATAATACAGAGCCTGGGACAGCTCATGTGAATGGAACTCCTACCCCATCTAATTTATTCTATACTTTTAAACAGTTCACACCATGTTGTGTAATTTCTGTTTTTAGGTGCCCTGTAATAGTTATATTTAGAATATATACATTTGTATTTATTTTCATTTTTGTGTCATAAGGTTTTCTCCTTACTGGTATATATATTTCTTCTTTATTGATGTCCTATTAAGTGTTTGGGGAAAGCACGTCATATACTAGTTTTGACACCTATTCACCTCTTGAAGCACCTTACACACTTCCCTGGTTTTTTTATAAGCTGTGGAATATGTTATTAGGTTTATTTATTTGATATTTTATTAGGTTATTAGGTTTTCTGAGAGTTTTATTTTGTCAGGCACTGTTGGCATATGCCTGTTGGTGACTTATAATTATCGAAAACTGGCTATATATGGTCTAGACCTGGCCTGCACAACCTGCATTCCCCCATAAATTTTGAACTACAATTCCCATGAGTACAACTGTTTTAATTCAAAGAATCATGGGTGTTGTAGTTCAAAACAGTAAAGGAGGAGTTGCTATATTACCCCTCTTAGTCGTGTTCACCGTAAGTAGTGGCCCTCCAAGTATTCTGTTGTGGAACATTGGATTACTCTATCAAGGAGATGACAGTACGTAAACGATACAAAGTACAAAAATCTCTCAGAAATTAACTCAGTATAGAACTGATAACCAGCTTGTATAATGTCAGTTAAAATAACTGGGTTTACAAACTGGTTACAATTTCAATTTAACTGGGTTGGCAGATTAAGCCGACTCACATATCTTTTAATAGTTTTTACAAGACAGAATTTAATATTTCATTAACATCCCCATAGTCTGGACAAAACACAACTCTCCGTAAAAAAAAACAAAACAAATTGTTATTTAAAAAAATATTGTATAACAATTAATAATTCTTTATTAAATATCACAGTTTTGTGCTTTTATTATTTACCCACATAAAAAGTGGGGCAATGCAATAGTGCAGTCGCATAGTTCATTATCATCCAATATATCACATGGGACAAAACAAATATACCTACACACTCTGTAATTATACAGCAGTTTGTTCCGTTGTTAATATCTTGTAAAAACATTGGAAGCAATAGAATGTATTAGATCTCTTGAGATTTCAGCCTATCTCATGGTCATTTGAACTTGTTATATTTGGTCTTTACTCTGGACAACCACGTTAAATAAATGTAATGCTTTGGAGTTTGAACAGTGAATTTTGGCAAACTGGTAAGGGAGTGGCATCATTTGGGCCAAATTAACTGAGTAGGACAAATAGTAGAAATACTTTGAGTTGATTTTGGTTTAAATTTCCATGTACATTTACAGTTTATTGAATAGCCTTCTTATTGTGATAATTGTCAAAATGTCTGGATTATGATAAATAAATAATGCACAATTCATTAGTTGATTCTTTTGAATGCTGGTTTAGGAAAACCAAAATGTAAATATAAAAGTGAGATTGCTAAATTATCCTAGGAAGCAGAATGTAATTTAGGATTAGTTGTGCATTAAGAGGTGCATACAGATACTGGTAGAAAGCTCCAAAGGTATTTTTGTGTACTTTGGGAGCCATATAACTTGTAATGATTGATTTACCGAACCCTTTTTCATGGAGGTGAAATACTGTATAAAATAAACCTGTTGTAGAGGCGGCATAATCTAAATGTAGGGTACTAGTCAGAAAGGTAATGTTTAGTAAATGCAATTGTTTAAAAATTGTACCCTGTAGTGTGAATAAAGGCATTTGGGGTCCATAAAGGTATATGGGGTTAAATTATGTATGACAAAAAATGATAAATCAAGTGAAACTGTGCATAGATTATTAGAGGGAAAGTTTGTGAAATTACATATAGAATGTACAGTGAAAAATAGGATTAAAAAGGTTTATAGTGTGTATACTGATATATGAGATGACATTGTATATAGAAAAATCAATGGCAGGCTACATCATTTAAATAGAGTATGATGAATCCATATCTCATTATTTCTTATTTAACCCCTTAAGGACACATGACATGTGTGACATGTCATGATTCCATTTTATTCCAGAAGTTTGGTCCTTAAGGGGTTAAAGTCCTAACTTCAATATAAAATATAAAAAACTCACAATGACACAAAATATTGTAATATTCCAAGGGTACGGGAGTATTTGAAATGCTCTTTAAAACCTACCTCTCGATTGTAAATAATGTTTGCCTTTTAGAAAACTGTGTCGACATCCCAGTGATGTACACACATCACAGAGCGTGATTGTTAATACAGTGCTATTAAATAAATAAAGGGATGATAAGCACAGTCTGGAAAAGTGAGATAAGATCATTATCTGCATTGCATTTCCCTCTTCATCATCATCATCAGTTCAATAATATGGCAATAATTACACGGATATAAAATAATGATTGTACTTTGTTTAAAGCCTCGAGTCTCGCTTTCTGTCTTTTTTTTTTTGTAACTTTCACTAGAAATAACTGTAGATTGAACTTGTGAAACATAGATCAGCAAGTCTCCAGCAGTGAATGGCCAGCGAACACATAAATATTTCACTTGCAGACTCAGCCTGTGCGACACTTAATTGTAAATGGAAGATTAGACAAAAGCACCCTTAGGGAAATAAAGTTTAAAGGGTGGGCGACACCTAGGTCACAAGAACCAATATGTTCTGTACTCTCCTCGGTTTTATTGCTGTTACCAGTGGGACGTGTGCTTGGTGCTGTTAAAAGGTATTTTCAGATCTGAGACACAACTAAAATCAAATTATACCGTACAGCCATTATGCATAGTTGCAATTAAGAAATAAACCCACCATTAAAATAAAAAGAAAAAAGTAGGATTTATTTGGAAAAGAGCAGTTAATCAGAAGACTCATTGGCTGTGATTTTTAATTTATTAAATAATTATTACAGCCATCGCAACTACTACAACACGCTGTAGTAGTTGTGATGCCAAGAGTTCTCTAATGCCATTACCCTGTATAGAGTCACATTATTTTACAGTGTTTTGTCATTTATCTGAGTCTTGTCTGGCACTAATGAGACTGCATCTCCTATCGCAGAATGGCAGCTTTGCTGCATCCAACTTCTGCAGAGCTGCAAAAGACCAATGCAAACATTGCAGTTCATTCATTGGTGGAGAGCGTGAGATGAGCACTCTAATGCATGAATGAATCTCTGTACGTTACGGATGGCTAATATAAGCTGTCGGGGATCCAGCTACTCCCCCCATCAGCAACATGATATATCTCAGTATGTGCAGAGTTTCATACACAGGCCCCTTACACCACGACTGCTTCAAAATACTCAGGTGGTCGTTGTGCTTTGAACAATCCTTTAACTCATACAAAATTCAGCTGTAGAGCTCACTGAAATGTGAGTGACTTTGTTTCAAGTAGAGTTCTACAGTAAACAAGAGTTTGTTGTCCAGTTAGATTACGTGACGTAACCCAGTGGCTCTACACTTGCATACTTTAAACCCCATTTTCCACCAAGAATATCAGGATGGGCAAAAAGTCTGACTTCAGGAGAAAGTGGAAGGTTTTGACTTAGATTCTGATACTTGGGTAAGTGAAGATTATAATCAACCGAAGTAGTAAGTCACCCTAACTGTTATATTACAATAGATGACTATCATATTAGAAAAGAATGCAGGTAACAAGCTGGCATAAATAGAAGAGGTTACAGGGCAAAGAAGTGGTCTAAGGGGGCATAGTGTGCAGAGGGCTGGCATAAACAAATAATAGGACTGGGCAGGTTAATGTCTTCGAGGAAAGGACAGGATTGTCATCATGTCTCACATCTTACAGAGTACAGGATGGCGATAAAGATAACAATTCTTGAACCAGGGCCCTCTCTACTTTTGTTCGGCCACTGGATATTATGTTTCTTTTTATACACTCTGGTATTTTTTAAAGGGATTCGCATAGTTTAGTGCTGCAAGCTGTTTGAAAAAAATATTATATTGTATAGGGAAGAGGAGTGAATAAATATGGTATAAAGAGAAAAGAGGGTACAGGATCGGTTACTGACATACAAACATGTTAGTATACAGGTACTGACATACAAGGAAAGTAGGGAAGAGTGGAGGGTAAAGTACAGTACAGACTAGGGCAGTTCTCCCCAACCCAGTCCTCATGGACCACCAACAGTCCTAGATTTATTATTTCCCTTTTTTAATATAATAAATCTAGGACAAAACCTGGACTGTTGGTGGTCCATGAGGACTGGGTTGGAAACCACTGGACTTGGGTATGAGCGGGACTTAAAGGGTAAAGACAGTACAGTACAGAGAACTGGCATGAGGGGTAAAGCAAGTATGGTACAGAGCAGGGGTAGGAAACCTTCGGCACTACAGATGTCGTAGACTACATCTCCCATAAAGCTCTTACAGCCATAATCCTGGCAAAGAATCATGGGAGAAGTAGTTAAAAACATATGGAGGGCTGAAGCTTGCATATCCCCGGTGTAGAGGCCTTGCATTAAGGCTAAAGCGGGTATGATGCAGCAAACTGGCATGAAGGGTAAAAAGGCTACTGTGTGCTAGGCTATGTGTAATGAGAGGGTACAGGGAGTGGAAAATCACAAAGAGAATGTAAATAAAAGGTGCAGTGTTTTTTAAAAAAAATAAATAAAACAACTCACAGGGGAGGGAACTGCGACAAAAGGAACAGTGAGGACAGGGGTCTGGGCACCAGCATTATGGGAAGGGAAAATAATTTTAAAGGGCGTGCTTACAATAAAAGCAGGTTGGGGTCTGGATGCTGACATGGAGCTAAGGGAGGTTACAGGTCAGTAATCAGGAGCAATCATTCTCAGATAGAACTAACTGTATGAACATTTGCACACAGAAACCAAAGGATTCCAAAAATATGTCCAACTGACAACAGTGACTACAAAATTGTGTTTAATTCCTTCGGTACAGGTTTGACAGGTTCTGAGAGCTGGAAACTTTGGTTTATGTGACACTGATTTGCTAAATAATCAACAGCACTTGCAAACTTTATAAACATTGCAGTCTAATTAATTAGCATATGCATATCTCAGGCTTAATTAATCACAGTTTAATGGAGGCTGGCGACACTGATCACTCTACAGGGTCTCCTGTAGTTAAAGTCCTCCCTCCCTCCATGGCTTATAAATATTCAAAGACATATTTACATATTTTTTTTTAGATTGCAATCTTGTTTATTATGTATTTTTTCAATAGCGTAAATTAAATGGACTGTTTCCCCAATAGCATGATTGCTTTAATGTGACTGACATGTTAAGGCTTTTCATTCCCTCCTACTAGTTGATCTCCTGACAAGTGTTTATCCCACAATCATTTTTAAGTACCAAACATTTCTTCCACACAGGTTCGAATTTTCCCAAAATATAAAAACGCAAAGTGCTGTCTGTGTGTTGTCAAGGTATTTTATATGACAAAAAATAAAAACGTAAATGGTGAGATTAGAGTTTATATAAGTATATATAATCTGTATATAATTACACAATTCACTCATTTTAAATATTTGTTCTTGAGGATAGCTTAATGCAAAGCCCAAGCATGTTTGAAGTCAATCAAGCTTGGAACCTTCACTGCTTTCTCTGGGAGCCTCTTGCATGTGTCTACTACACTTTTAGAAAGTCTATTTTCAAACATGCTACCCTCTTGAACTTTATTTAATCATTTGATATATGGATATCTGATGGTATCTCCTACCAGATGTTGTTATACTGTAAAACCCAATTATTGTTGCCAGGCTGTTGAGGTGTGACATCCCTCCTTTAAAGGGACACTATAGGCACCCAGATAGAAACATAGAAACATAGAATGTGACGGCAGATAAGAACCATTCGGCCCATCTAGTCTGCCCAATTTTCTAAATACTTTCATTAGTCCCTGGCCTTATCTTATAGTTAGGATAGCCTTATGCCTATCCCACGCATGCTTAAACTCCTTTACTGTGTTAACCTCTACCACTTCAGCTGGAAGGCTATTCCTTGCATCCACTACCCTCTCAGTAAAGTAATACTTCCTGATATTATTTTTAAACCTTTGTCCCTCTAATTTAAGACTATGTCCTCTTGTTGTGGTAGTTTTTCTTCTTTTAAATATAGGCTCCTCCTTTACTGTGTTGATTCCCTTTATGTATTTAAATGTTTCTATCATATCCCCCCTGTCTCGTCTTTCCTCCAAGCTATACATGTTAAGATCCTTTAACCTTTCCTAGTAAGTTTTATCCTGCAATCCATGAACCAGTTTAGTAGCCCTTCTCTGAACTCTCTCTAAAGTATCAATATCCTTCTGAAGATACGGTCTCCAGTACTGCGTACAATACTCCAAGTGAGGTCTTACCAGTGTTCTGTACAATGGCATGAGCACTTCCCTCTTTCTACTGCTAATACCTCTCCCTATACAACCAAGCATTCTGCTAGCATTTCCTGCTGCTCTATTACATTGTCTGCCTACCTTTAAGTCATCAGAAATAATCACCCCTAAATCCCTTTCCTCATATGTTGAGGTTAGGACTCTATCAAATATTCTGTACTCTGCCCTTGGGTTTTTACGTCCAAGATGCATTATCTTGCACTTATCCACATTAAATGTTAGTTGCCACAACTCTGACCATTTTTCTAGTTTACCTAAATCATTTGCCATTTGGCTTATCCCTCCTGGAACATCAACCCTGTTACATATCTTAGTATCATCAGCAAAAAGAAATACCTTACCATCAAGACCTTCTGCAATATCACTAATAAAAAATATTAAAGAGAATGGATCCAAGTATCCCTGAGGTACCCCACTGGTGACAAGCCCAGGCTTCGAATATACTCCATTGACTACAATCCTCTGTTGCTTGTCACTCAGCCACTGCCTGACCCATTCAACAATATTGGAATCCAAACTTAAAGATTGCAGTTTATTGATAAGCCTTCTATGTGCAACAGTGTCAAAAGCCTTACTGAAATCTAGGTAAGCAATGTCTACTGCACCACCCTGATCTATAATTTTAGTTACCCAATCAAAAAAATCAATAAGATTAGTTTGGCATGATCTCCATGAAGTAAACCCATGTTGTCTCTGATCTTGAAATCCATGTGTTTTTAGATGATCACTTCAGCTCATTGAAGTGGTCTGGGTGCAGCGTCCTAGGTCTCTTAACACAGCAATAATAATTATTGCAGTTTCTGGGAAACTGCAATAATTGCCTTGGAGGGTTAATTCCACCTCTAGATGGACTTCTGGGTGGTTAGGCGACTTTTGGTCGCCTAACTGATGCTGGACATCCTCATGCTATGCATGAGGACATCCACAGTTACCCCAAACTCTATATGCAATGCTTTCCTATGGGGGAAGTCCTAATGACAACGCCGATGTCGGCGGGGCAGGATCAGAGGATGAGCCTGAACCAGCGCCGATGTCCATCTTCAGGTATCAGGAATCGGGTAAAAGACATTAGGTTTTTTTAACCCCTCTGTACCTTGGGGGGATGATGTCACATGGGTGGTGGGCACTATAGAGAGCTATAGTGCCAGGAAAACAACTCCCTTTAATACAATGGAAGGTTTTGTCATGTCACCTATTTCCTATCTCTTCTACAATATATATATATATATATATATATTAAGGCATTGAATATTTTACATGCCTTCTTTGTTAATAAAATAATGCATCATTTTTTAAAAAATTGTGATATAAAACATGTGTAGGACAAATATGATACAGTTACATAAGTCTAACAAGAATGAACTTACATTGAACATAATTCATATGAGCTTCATAGAAGATCATATAAGTAAGTCTACCTATCTACATTCAACCCAAACATTCATACCAAATATTGTGATTACATAAATAATATATGTGGCAATTGGAACTGTTATAATGATAACAGAATTGTGGAATCTGTTGGCGCTATATAAATACCAATAATACTACTACTACTAATAAAATATCCGTAAAGGGGAAGAAAGTAGGACCAATTGAGGAATAGTCTGTCAAAGGATTATTGAATGTAGCAAGGTATTGTGATGCAAATGCTCAGGCAGTTACACAAAATAACACGAAAATACACAAAAATAAGGCAGTTAAACGACTCTAGTTTAGACCAATCTCTCCAAATTTATTGATATTTATAAGCAAAAACATTATTCTTATAGAAACCCTCGTCCATCTGTCTTTGATGTTCTAACTGATTTCAAATTTTGGCCGGATTGATGAAAAGGTGATTTTCCAATTACTGGCAATAGTTAATTTTGTTGCTATCAAAATAGGAATTCAAAGAAAATTTGTGCTCTAATGTACAATGGGGGAAATCTAAATGAATTAAAAATAATTGATGTGATAGTTTAATTTGTTTTGTGCATAATATTGAAGATATTTTAGAGATAATCTTCTTAGGTTCTGAAAGACCTTCGCACACCCACCACATGTGATAAATCGTGCCCTCATGTTTTAAGCCCCTCCAACAAGTGTTGGGACACTTTCTTTTACATTATTTAATTCTATCTAAAGTTAAGTACCAATTATGCATGATCTTTAAAAAAATGTTTCATGCAAGGTTAGACAATGTGTGGCCTTCTCTACCTGCAGAAATGCTTTACTTCATTTATTCAAGTTAAAAGATATTCCCATTTCATTTTCTCATTTACTTAGAGATTTGGGTTTCTGAAAAATCTTGATACTGTATTTTATTGCGGTAACTAATAATGCATAACTTTTGTGACTTCTTTCTCTAAATTGTTGTCACACATTTATGTTGTTTTTAATGGAGTATTTACAAAAAAGATAATTAAGATTATATTTAAGACTATCTAGATGGTCTTGATATGGTCTTGAGCAAACAGCAAGTAAATGGTACTCACATCAAGTCTATCTCACAATTTGAACTAGCACCTTCACATTTTTCAGAATTCTTTATGAAGCCATTAATCTAGCCCAGAGAAAGGCTAGTTTGAGCCAAAATGTCACTTGTCACTTGTGCGGAATAAAACTATTTTGAGTTCTTCAAGCCAACTCTGCTCTCCTTTATCTTACACAAACTGACAACCAACATTATTCTTGTTACTGCAATTGCATTATTTAAAGAAGAACCAACATATTATGGAGCCCTGTGCAATGGTTACACAAAAAATGCAAATAATTGGTGAGAAAGTAACCTGTGCATTTGGAAAAAGGAGAGGGACAAGCATTTTCTCCAAAGTGATTGGTGTCTACAAGAAGTTAAAAAAATGCAAATACAACCCAGTTGTTATGTGTGCACACAGCAAGGAATAATTGTATTCCCTTATACTATAACACAATTCTCCAACACTTAAGTACCTTGTGTACTCACACAGACTCCAGTTCAAAAATGAATGGCCTATCCCTGCATCCTATACATCAAACAAATTAACAGGAACTGTTGAATACTATAAAAATCCAAAACTTTATTCACCTTGTAGGGACTTTAAACGTCTCTAAGCCAGTGGAAAAAATACAGGTATAGAACTGGATATGCCACTTTCTAAAAGGAGTTAGACATAATAATTCAAGATGTAATATGCAATGTATCCAAAAGGGAAGCTAGATTTCTAGGTGTGCATTATGTATGTAACTGTATCCATTACTTCTATGTACTATTTAGAAAAAAAACATGTGACATTAGCCTGTAGACAAAGGTGTTAAAGGGAAAATGAAGACATTGGATGACAAGTTGTGCGAGGTGTGACAACAGTAGACTGCAGTAGACTATGTGTTAATTATTTAGCTGTTGATTGTATAAAGTTCTAGAAATAGAACTATTAAGTAATAGGGCACGCTAGGGTATTCCATAGAAGGACAAAAGCCCCGTAAACAAGAGTTGATCTTCAAAGCAATGATGATGATAAAGAGAAAGTGGATATTTTTGGCAGAGAGGAGGGACACATTTGGGTTGCTGATTAGTGAGGACATGTAGTTTGGGAACAGTTGCAGACTGCTTTGGAACTGCTCCCCCATCCAACCTGATTTTGATCATTATATATTCGTTAACTTTGTCTTGTGTAACCTGTGAGCAGGTGAATTCAAAGTGATGTTAATTTTCAGACCAGAGGAGCCAAAGTGAAAACATATGTCCAATTCATCTACGTTAACCTCAAATCTAAATCTGACTTTGTATCCTCCTTTTACCCAAATTTCACATTTTTGTCAATAACCCTATTAGAGTTATCCACTAAAGTAACAATTCAGGTTCAAAGTAGCCTAACTGGAAGCATCGCCAGGGTGACCAGATCCACCATGTTTTCAGGGACACATATCACATTTACATATTGATGGGCAGCACATGCCAAGAGTAGCCTTGTAGTAGGTAGAATTCAGAAGAACGTGTATAAGGTTAAGCAATTAGGTAAAGAAGAATCCTGCATCTAAGCAATAAGACAGTAGGAAACAATGCAGAATATGTATTATACCCTTTTAATGCATTTTCATAAATATGAGAAACCTACATGTGTCCCATTAAACATGGAGGATCTGGTCACCTTGAGCATAGCTGGCTTATAGAATGTTTCCAGTTTGACTGTCTTACCTTGAATTTGAAATTCACTTGAGTTAATAACCCAGTATATCTGTTTTCACTCTCATGGGAACCCGGCCCATAGTGGTTTTCTTGATAACCAATTGATACAATCTGTCATAACAGCTGGGATTTCCTGCAACTGAGAGGGCCATATTTTACCAGCTATGCAATTATAGTTTTCTTTTCTTACGTTGCTGAGACCTCAAACTTTACTTACCTATGTCAGCTGTAAGGACTTTTTTCTATAGTTATTGGTCCCGCACAAACCATCTGTTCAGCCATTAAGGTGACTCGGTAAACATGATTCTAAATTGTAATTTAACATTGAGGAGTAAGGTTGTCCACTTGCATCTGTCCATCTCCAAGCTTCTACCTTCCCCCAGCCTCCCCCCCAAAAAACGCCACTTCTCTCTAAAAATAAAAACCCGACTTGAAGCCATTTGCGGATAACAGATTTTAGCATAAGAGATCTGAGTTGTGAGATGTGTATATGCAGGTTTGTGGTACATGGACTAATCAGTCTTACCCTAAGCAATAAATGATAGAAAAAATCTGCAGACTGATAATTCAAGGTTGTCAGCTTTGTTTGAATATGGGCTAAGGGCTTTTTATGTTTAACAGATTGTTTCCAAACAGAAAAGTGCTTCGGTGAAAAACACAGCACTCCAAACCGCAATTTGTTTACAGCCTTTCAAATCCTTTTAAATCCTTTTCAGCTTTTTAATTGCATTAAAACGATTCAAATTAAGCAGCAGGCTGGAGCTTGTGGGACGGGACTGATGCATGAGATTTATGCATTTTTTTTTTCTTATTACACAAGCGTCACGGGTGAAAAAAAAACAAGAAAAATAAAAAAACTCTTAATATTAGCCTGTTTAACAGTAATAAAGTTTATTTTTAAATTGTTTTTTTTTTAATCAAAGTTTTATTTAATGCCGAATGTTCTCTGGAGCAGATGGTTTCAGCTTGTTTCTATTCAGCTAAAAGAATATTTTTATATCAATGATTTGCATGAAAGAATCTTGCCTTAAAAACTATGTCATTTTGGATTGCTTCCACGTTTATGCAGATGCTAATGAAGTCTAAAGTCTGACAGGGCTTGAAAGTACTGCCCGGCACTAGGGAGAATTCGGTGCATCTAAGTATGAAATCAATTAACTAAACATTGCTGAACTCATAAAAGAGCTATTAAGATCAATTCATTGATTTTGCATCAGAGACACACAGAGACATGCAGAATACTGTTATACGTTGTACATTATATTTAACTATATACACCTGCAACAGCTCCACCTATTGTCCATGCTGTCAAATACATTACATTCAACTATATACACCTGCAACAGCTCCACCTACTGTCCATGCTGTTAAATGCACTAATTTTATATGATGTCCGATGCTGCTACTCCAACACTGTGCAGCAGATTTAGACATATCTGTAAGATTTGGATCTATTATCCTAATTTTTACAGTTCTGATTGAGGACAGCTTCCTTTAGAATAGTAACCTCTCAGACAGGTAGGGACTGATTTTGGACAGTGCCATATCAATGAAAAGATTTTATTGTCTCTGAAAACAGTAATGACTAAAAAAAAAAAAAAATAATAATGTTGTATTAACACACTATTTTTGACTAATATTTTAAGAAAGTATTGCTATACCTGTATATATTTTTTTTACTAAGAGATTTGTTTCATTACTGCCATTCATCAGAATTTAGACCAATCAAGTGATAGTAATAATTCCCAAACACTGAGCGGAAAATGTAAATATTTGGAATTCTGCCAATGGGGGCACCAAGAAAAAGAGATGGTTGATGAGAAAAAAAAAGATAAATGATGTCTTGGGGACAGCCAATAAATGTTGATTTTATGCAAAGTTTAAGTAAGAAGTAATTAATAGAGGAAAAAAGAGATCAGTTAAAAAAAAATCTATATTTATATGTTATAAATGCAATAAATATATAATAAATATATCAGTATAGATTTGTTTTTACTGCTTCTACTCATTATCTTTCTTTTGATCACTTCTTACTTGATCTGTGAACCAAATGACAGCACAATGCAAGACACTGGCTGGGAAATTTTTCTTAAACTTTTGTTTTGATTGATTGATTTTCAGCAGATGAAAAATTCTAAATTCTGCCATCCTGAATTTATTTTTTTTCCTGTTAAGTTGTTCGGCTAAAAAATATTCACTTTGCACAAATCTAGCATTTTTGTTTATAGAATAATTGATTGCACTATTTATATATCTATATAGATATTTATATATCTATTTAAATGAGCACTGAGCACTACTTAGCAATATGAGTTAGATTTAAGAGCTTTAGATAGAAGGTCTATGAAAGACGAGCTGCAGAGTAAAGTAATTCCTATGTAGTAACTGGTGTATCTGAAGCACAATTTTGAAACATACCACATGTTTTTGAAATGACTATTCAACATGATTTTGACTTGGGCTTTACTTAGAACAAAGTTGATGAGGCAATTCGATATTTGATTTTAATGAGCATTATTGGATAGGATGTTGGTTATAAGGAATCCTAATGAACTGAATTGTGATAGTTGTGGTCACATCCTGAATTTTCCAATTCTTTTTATATCATAAGTTCATTGACTTTTAAATTATGATCTTTTCTATTTGCTTTTACTGGGTCTGACTCTTTTTTTGGTCATTTAACAATGCTTTTACACCTGTTATTTGTACATACTAGAGAGTGCTTGTATGAGAAACAGAATGTCTAAGAGTCCACATTTCCTCACACAGGTTACAGATTCCCAGATCATTATTGTCTTATTGACGGATACATGCACTCATTCAGCCTTGCTGTGTCCCCAGCAGAGCATATCGAGAGCCAGCCGAGAGATACATCACTCTCTGCTTTAGTGACACTTGAGTAGCTCAATTAAGCTATTACGTTAAACTCATCTATTCACACAGAGACACCAAGATCGAGACTATCAAATAAAATTTTTACAAAAATAACCAAGCAATCAACCACAGAATAGCTCAGCTAAGCAACACATTTGTCAGCATTTTTTCATGAAATAAAACCCTTTGCACTCTGAACTATGACAGAGCAGAAACTTTGAACCTTGTCGGTGTCATAATGGAACCTTATAATTAAATTCTTTATTAAGAGACAGCAGGGCTGGACATTCCTAATTCCAATTGGTCCAATATAACAATATAGTGTTTATAGATAAATAGTGACATGAACTAGTGTAAAAATCAGTTTACATAGAAACATAGAAACATAGACTGTGACGGAAGATAAGAACCATTCGGCCCATCTAGTCTGCCCAATTTTTAAATGCTTTCATTAGTCCCTGGCCTTATCTTATAGTTAGTATAGCCTTATGCCTATCCCATGCATGCTTAAACTCCTTTACTGTGTTAACCTCTACCACTTCAGCTGGAAGCCTATTCCATGCATCCACTACCCTCTCAGTAAAGTAATACTTCCTGATATTATTTTTAAACCTTTGTCCCTCTAATTTAAGACTATGTCCTCTTGTTGTGGTAGTTTTTCTTCTTTTAAATATAGTCTTCTCCTTTACTGTGTTGATTCCCTTTATGTATTTAAATGTTTCTATCATATTCCCCCGTCTCTTCTTTCCTCCAAGCTATACATGTTAAGTTCCTTTAACCTTTCCTTGTAAGTAATTCCCTGTAATCCATGAACCAGTTAAGTAGCTCTTCTCTGAACTCTCTCTAAAGTATCAATATCCTTCTGAAGATACGGTCTCCAGTACTGCATACAATACTCCAAGTGAGGTCTCACCAGTGTTCTGTACAATGGCATGAGCACTTCCCTCTTTCTAATGCTAATACCTCTCCCTATACAACCAAGCATTCTGCTAGCATTTCCTGCTGCTCTATTACATTGTCTGCCTACCTTTAAGTCATCAGAAATAATCACCCCTAAATCCCTTTCCTCATATGTTTAGGTTAGGACTCTATCAAATATTCTGTACTCTGCCCTTGGGTTTTTACGTCCAAGATGCATTACCTTGCACTTATCCACATTAAATGTCAGTTTATAACAATTTGTCTATAAGAAAGAGCAAGTATACAATATTCACAAACCCATATGAATGTGGGTTGTTTATAAAGCAAAATAAGCATAATCCATTTTTTAACATTACTAACAAATCTTTTTTTATTCCATGGCTAACGTTTTATAAACTTTTTAATTTTAATGCATTTATTGTTCCTATAGTTAGTTGGTTTTTTTTTAATCAAAGAAGCATTTTTCACAGACTTATGTAATGAGAAAACAAGTGCTAATAAACACAACCCATATTCACCTCCCCTAGCGCAGTGTGTCTCAGTGGTTGTATATGTAGACATATTGCAAATGAACTGCTCTCTGGGGGGTAAAAAATCCTTTTTTTTTTTACTTAACTGTTCAGAAGAAGATACTGTTTGCAGATGGTAAGTTCCTTCGATATGTTTGAATATATTTGAAGTTATTCTGGAAATTTAGAGAAAGTAGGTTGTATTGAGAAATGGATTAACAGATCTTAGCAAAATCTTATGTACGGAACTCTATAGATTCAGCACTTTGAACCAATCAAAGCAGAGGTGCAAATAATGTCATGGAAACCCCTGAAAACCTTTTAAATGTTTATGCTGGTGGCACAAAAAAGGCTGATACATCGATGATAACCCATAAACACAATCCTCCACAATGGCTTCATCTGATAGTGACGGTGGTACGGTGGTGCAAGGTGCTGACTGATAATCTGTTGTAGCTATAATTAGTAGTCTTGGAAACGCACTGCTAAGAAAAAAATTATATTATCTGAGCTCATAGACATGTACAGATGTTTCAAGAAAAATCACATTTGGATCTTCGATTTTTTTAATGCTGCTTTTTTTGTGATGAAATGTTGAAAATGTTTTTACATAAAACGTGCTGGGACCACAACTTTTTTTTTTTTTTGCTTTTAAACAATGAAGTAATTTGTAGAATTAATGTTTGATATGAATCTCACAGTGTATTCATCAGATTTGTTTGTCCTCTGGAAATGCTTGCCCTTTTACAGTGATATGGAGAGGTGCACATGTAACGAGTGAGTGACATCCGATGTTGGGCTTTCTAGTTCAAACACTGTAATAGAAAAAAATAAAATAAACATTGTTAATAACTGCAAACAAAACCAAATCCCAGAAATAAACTGTAAGCAGTGCATTGTGAGACAAACAGAGCTGGATTAGTTGTAAATTCCCTGCTTACATCTGTGGAGATCAGATTCGCATGAGCCGGCCTGCTTAAAAAGTGCTTTTACTTGCTCCTGTTTCGAAGCATTTTCTCTTGTTTTTACAACTGAAACCAAAAACGATTTTGTAGAAATAAGATACAGAGCATATTTTTCTCATGGACTTACAAAATGCAGAAACTTCACAATTATCTTTAATAGGACAGTACAAGCACCATGACAACTATAATATTCTATAGTGCTTATGATACCAACTGTTCCCTGCTGTAAGATGTCAAACTGTTTTATCATGGTTTGACAACTTACTTGGGTACCTATGCCCCATCATGTGTTCTCCAGGAGTAGATGGTAGATGTCTCTGCACAGGAAAGCACTTTATCCATTCCTGAGAATGCTTAGCTGACACCTTCAGCCAATGTTTCTTATAGAGGATTCAGCTTTTTCTGCTGAAAAAGACCAGATGTGTCCAATGCGACTGAGGCTAAAACCCTGAGAAGTTGTCAAACCATGCTAAAACAGTTTGTCAACTCACCGTGAGATGGTGCCAGGGTACTCCTGTAGTGATTATGATGGTTGGAGTGTTCCTAAACTGATTCTGAAAGTTTAACTTGCCCTTAGATTAACCTACAGCTCACAGCCAGATATATCTATTTAATTCAATATAGAATGTTCACACATATTTAACCTAATCTTCAAGGTCCACTAATGTTTTTTTTTTGGGGGGGGGGGCTGAAAAGTGAATTATTTTGAATTACAAGTAAATACAAATGCTTAATTTAGGTTATTATAGCCCTTTTGGAATAAAAGCTCTAGTGGTAAAGATAGTCCACTCACTAATATTGACCTTAAAGGGGCACTATAGGCACCAAGACCTCTTCAACTTATTTAAGTTGCCTCTGTGCAGTGTCCTAGATCCCTTAACCCTGTAATTATACAATTATTGCAGTTTTGAAGATAAGGGACATTGACGCTGGGGGGACCATGGGGGAACTGGAGGGGTGGGTGGGGGGAGAGGGCGTAGGAGTTGGAAACTGTTGTGTCAGGAAAACAAGTTTGCATTCCTGGCACTATAGTTTCCCTTTAAGTTTGCAAACCAGTTTTTTCAATTCATCATATTTTTGGAAGAAAAATGAATTAACGTCATGTAATCCTGAAAGTGCCTGTCTAGCTGCACATAACCCTGAACGTTCACACCGCAATTTATGAAACATGAAAAATTCCCACATGACTTCAAACAATCCTGCAATGTTACAATCCTGATAATTCACACCTAACTTAAAATTTCACACTTAAGATTACAGAAACATGACAGATCAAACCCAGTGTTACACAATCGTGAAAACTAACACCTAACTTTTAAACCATCTTGAATGTTCACAGTTAGATGATTTTCATAATCTTCTATTTTCTCACCTATCTTCATATAATAATGCATTAGCACTAGCATCTTGAAACAATGAGTTATAGACATACGCATTTGTGGCACTCTTCGTTAAATTAATCATTTCGCTTGACGACAAATAGATTCATCTAACAGAAACTGATCGATCAGTTATAAAAATGAATCAAAAGCGTTTCTATGCCAGATTAACTAATGTTTCGACAAACAAGTCTTTTCATTTAAGAGAGAATCCAACAAATGCAAACATCTAATAATTAATGACATTATTGACGGTGTAATAAATAATAACACGCAGTTTTAAACCAGTTGTTTCCAAAACAGTCCTCGAGGCACGCCTACCAGTCCAGGATTTACGGAATACCAAGTTGTTTTTTCAGATGTATTTTTTTTACTTTCTAAAATCACCTTAGACACAACTGGGTAATCCATAAATCCTGGACTGTGAGGCGTGCCTTGAGGACTGGTTTGGAAACCATTGCTTAAACAGTTGTGAGAACGGACATAGCTTTACACCAGTGGTAGTCAACCTTTTTCTACCTACCGCCCACTAATGCATCTTTTTGGTTGAAAAAATTTCCTTGCCGCCCACCAGTTTTTGGGCAAGAGCGGAATATTTTTTAGAAAGGAGGGTGTTTTTTAAAAAAAAAATGTGCATACATTTATCTTTTTATTTCTACTTAATGCATGTTTATAATGTTTTTAACTTTATAAAGTTTAATGAGAAAACAATAAAGTAAGTAGAAATTATATTCAGACGACTTCTCTGTTTGCGCATAATATGATTTCTCATCTGTGCATCAGCTCCCCTCCTCTCCCTCCTCAATTCCCCTCCCCACCTTTCCCCCCCCCTTTTGTAAATTTTTTTAACCTTCCCTATAGCAATGCCCAGTAGGAAGGCTGAGCTAGGTATCCCACTTACTATTACTTACTATAGCCCACTATAACAGACAGGAACACATACATACATACAGACACACACACAAGACACACATACATACAGACAGACAGGCACACACATACATACAGACACACAGACAGGCACACATACAGACACACACACACACACAAGACACATACATACAAACAGACAGGCACACATACATACAGACACACACACACACAGACATGCATACAGACACACACATACAAAGACACACACATAAGACACATACACACATACAGACAGACACAAGACACACATACATACAAAGACACATACACACACAACACATACATACAAACACAAGACACACATACATACACACATATATACAGACAGACAGACACACACACACACACACACACACATATATACAAACACACACACACACACAAGACACATACAAAGACACATACAGAAGACACACATACATACACACACATACAGACACATACATACAGACAGACACACACAAGACATACATACAAAGACACATACACAAACACACACAAAATATTTTAGTCATCTTCCTGTTTCCTACAGGGTGACTTTCCCTGGGGTCCAGTGTGGCTCCCTCCCCCTTCCTCCCGTGCGGTCTGTGTGTTAGCTGGGAGGAGTGACGTGCAGTCACTTCCTCCCAGCTCTGTGATGTAATCACAGGGGGCCCGGTCGCGCTGTTAAAGCACCCAGCGTTGACCGGGCCCTCTCACTATCCACATCCATCGGGTGGCCCTGACAGCATGGGCCACCCAATGGACCACTCCATATGCGGCCCCGGCGGTTTGCCGCGCGGGCCGGGGCCGCAAGTTGTGATTGCGGTACCCGGTCGCAGGGGTACCGCCGGCTCGCACCCGCCCGCCCGCCCGCCCGCCTAATCTCTCAAAATTAGAAAAAAAATTGTGGGCGGTAGGGACCAGGTTGACGACCCATGCTTTACACAGTAGAACTTTGGAAGCTTTGCACCGTGCTTCATGCTAACGCAACCTCACACAATCCTGAATGTTCACATAGTTTTATATAATGGTTGGTGCTCACACAACTTCCAACAATGGCCCAGTATCCAAATGGATTCACATAGCTTCACACAATGCTCAGCTCTAAGAAGCTTTGCACTCAGCTTCCCCATTCGCTTAGTGTTCACGTAGCCTAGATCCACACAATGCTGAATGTGACGGCAGATTGTTCACATTGTCACATAGCTAGGACTTATCAAAGTGGCACACAGACTTTTTTTTTAGTTTTTCTGGTGCAATTTATTAAATCTATCTTTTTCTATATGCTCCTTATTTATTCAGCTATGCTTCCAATTTGGCGACTTTGTATTCAAATTTTAAATGAACTGTGAATTCCCCACAATTTCTACTTTTGTGAATAGCCATGTTTGATTGTAAAATGTAGGACAATTTTGCTGGGTTGCAAAAACCCAAAATAAAATTGATACAATTATATCTTGTGAAATCATCACCAACAATTGTGACTAAACCTTAGTCAAGCTCGTAATTTTTTTAGTCAAACTAATCAGTAGTCAGATGTGATTGAAATGAGACTGAATGCTTTTAATAGTCCTTTATAATTTCTAGATTTGTATCTTTCATACCTTTAGTGATTGTACTCATAAAGCAATTAATTCCTATTGGTATTATGGTAATTTGTAATATTTGTTACACACACACCGCACCCTCACACACAGAGCACCCTTACACACACACAGCGTCCTCACACACACAGCACCCGATGTGTGTGTGTGCGAATATCTGCCGCATATCTGTGTATGTTTATGCTTTAGGGTGCACACCCTTATGCAATAGGCTGCGCACGCCTATGGTCTTAGTCTTGCAAGGTAATTTCAAAAACTGCAATGATTTACATTGCAGAACTAAGTGGGACAGGAACATTGCACCCAGACCACTTCAATGAGGTAAGTGGTCTGGGTTACTACAGTGTTCCTTTATAGAGTTAACAAAACGTTAAAATGAGAATATGATGAAGTCGAGGCCATATACAAATTTATATTCTAAATGAGAAAATGCTCGAAGCCATAAAACATAAAATCGGGTAAATACTTATATTCCATTTTACCAACAATGCATTTTCAAAGACTAATATCCTACTGTATCAATATATTACCCTTTTGCATATGCATTTGTTTGGATACTTTGTACAGGTCAAGTAATCAAAGAGAATCTTTATACACTCTTTATACACTCTTCCTTAATATATACAATATTTCTTCTACTGTTGTTTGTGCTCTGCTTGGCTAATCCATCCATCAGCTGGAGATCTATTTTGATCCATCAGAAAGACATACTGTTTAATAACAATCAAATCGTCACCTCTGAAGTCATTAACTGAAGCTTCTGCTAATACTTAAAAACAGTTGGGGGTCTACACTAACATGAAACTGGCAGACTTCTGTAATGCTCTTTGCTTATGACTGATGAAGCAGACAAGTGCGTATTTATAAACAAGAAGCTGCATCTCCCATCAACCATTTACGATTCGTAGAGTTTGTGTTTGACAGTCTTGCGCTACTTCGAAAAATTCGATATTCTTATTTTCCTTATTTTCCCCTTTGAGTGCAAGTGACTATGACATCAAAGTAGACAAAAAACAACACTCTCTTCCTAATATTGTAAAAAACGTACAAATAAAAAGTAAATATAAAAAATTGCGAAGTAGATCAATTCCGAAAGTCCAGAAAAACCTTATACAGGGATGGGTAACACTGGAATGATAACAATGCCACAAATAAGGTAATATAGTACTAAAACCCAAAATAGTGCAGGAAGGGTAAGTAAAGCACTTTCTCTCCCCTCTACTCTACCCCTCAGGGGTATATATCTCATCCAGAAATTCTTTATAACATCTCCATGTACAAGTAGTACTGGCAAAAATAAAAAGAAAACCACAAAATAGTGCAATATTATTTAAATACAATATATTTAATGTTATATAATGATTGCACTTACAAGAAATTCATAGAAATTTATCATGGCCAGTCGGTACTACTGGTGCAATGCCAAGAAATGGCATCAAAGGGTAAAGAACCGTCCGAGCACTATTTATTGTTGCAGTGGATGAGTTGTGTCTTTGGATTGATCTCCTAGACAGTATCTCTCTTGACAATGCGTGCATACTCAGTGCTAGGTGCTATGTTCTTTCTGAGTTATACTGCGTTGCTTTGACAATGTGTTTCTTCTGAGAGTTACAGGATTTTTTTTTAAGCATGTCTCCCAGCTATTGATGGTAATATTGGAAGTGAGTTGGCACGCCACAGTCCAAACAATCCTCATATGTTTAAATTCTTCTTCTTTTATATAAACATTCTATTCCAGTAACTAGCTCGTGAAGCCATGACAAATGATGGATTATGAAATTAATAGTTAGCCCTTTTTTATATATAAATGAAAGCTTGAAAAAAATATACACAAGACCCAGAACATAACATAAAGAAAAGGGTAAACAGTTGTTACGATGTCCCATTTTTTAAGTAATTGAATTATTTATTAACCATCTTTGCACTTAACCCTCTAGGAAATAGAAATATGCATCCAGGTATCTGTTGTGTTTGACTGACACTGTATTTATTTTACAAAAATATAATCCATTTAAAAATAGACTTTAAGGGTGATACAGAGTACTATTGCAGAACGCTTTTTATATCTGCATCACATTTTCAACATGTAGATGCGAAGATCCGACACAAGTTTGGCCCTAATAGGGAATGAAAATATTTTATTTTGTATTTCTGTATAACATTTATTCACGTGGTTAGACAGGAGCTGAGTTTTCTTCTTTCTATAGGATTTCTATAAATGCTCATATAAGCACAGAAAATGCTTTTAATATAATGAATTTAGATTTTGTAATTTATCAGATTCTGAGATTTTATTTGGGTGAAATGGACATTATTATTTTCTTTTGTAATGCTGTCACTTTCAATTAACTCTTTAAGGATCAGTGATAAGTTACCAGAGTTATTCATTAAAGTTAGAATTCAAAATTAATTCAAAGTGTATTTCATATTTAAGGTGAAAATAACCAAACTGAAAAAGCCTTTTAAAGTCAGCTCTCTGGTGGCCTTAAATTTTAAACTCACTTTAAATTCACTTTGAATTCTCACCTTCTTAAAGTGGCACTGTCATTCCCCTCCCTCCCCTTGAAAAATTAGCATTTCTTAAAGATAGAATCTTTATAAAATACTTATATTGACTTGAAATTCCAACCCAGTCAAGAGCAAGGGATTACTTTGTCTCTGTATATTTCCTCCGCCGGACACTACTAGACACCGGGTCGAGCTACCAACATCTAGAGGTGTCAATCCTCCCAGTGGCCATCAGTGATGGCTGCAGGGAATTGGCTATATTTATTGAGGATCCTGGCCTCAATGCTGAACTCTCGTGCATGGGCTAGAGTTCAGCAGTGACGTCGGCTCCTGGAGCTGAAGCACCAGGAACCCAAGAGGACCCGCAGGGAAAGATGGTCGGCACCCATGAGGAAGAGGCTCAGGTAAGTAGAACTCCCCTTGGCCTGTCGCCCTGGCCACTAGCCACTCAGCAACGATGTTACCGCCGGGGGTTTTCCAAATTCTGAAAAGTCCCCAAACAGTGCCGCTTTAAATAACCCTGTACATTTCCATAATACTCCAGTGTTCAACAACTATGCATATATATATAATGTCTTTCTCAATTAATTACAATGTAATGCTATAGAATGGAAGACTCTATATTGGAGTAGGTTCTGTGAGAACCATATTTATTGTGACTAGCCTCTAATGGGTCTAAGTTCTCTTATGAGCCTTGAAACATCTCTGAATGCTATTTTGAAAATATTTGTTATAAATGCCATTTTTTAAACATATCATGCTATTTTGTAAACAAATCATAACAATTTTCATATTTTTTACAGTCAAATGGCAAATAGGAACAAATCAGCAGGAACCAGAAGAGGCAATATTATTATTTTTAAGGAAACCTTTCCAGCCATTAGTTTCAATTAAACCTCTAGAGGTTAAGCAACCAAGAGGTGAAACCATTTGCACTTCTTGTTAGGAGTATTTTTTCACGGTCACCTCCCAGAGGGATAGGCTAGGTACCACTTCCACAATATGAAATTGAAGTTGACTGACGTTATATTTAGCTTCAATTTCAAGTGGTGTTTCGAGTACAAAGGTTACTCTGGAGAGATGATTGAAAAAAAAAAGAAAAAATGAGAAAAACAAGCCTGCAGAAAAAGCGGAAATACATTCCTTGTGTCTACTCTTTTAACCTAATGAATATACAGTAGGAACCGCCTTCTGTTGCTCAACTCAGTTTTTGACCTTTAATTGTAAACACTTTTCAGATTTGTAATTGTATTTGTCTTTAATTGTCTTATTTTTTCCGTACATTGCAATGTGGGACTTGATGTGGTCTGATTGTGCCTTGAAATTGTAATCTCCAAATTAGACCAAAAAAATTTACTTTGGGATTTAACTGAAGGGACACTCCACTGCCCAAATCCAATAACAAATATAAATCACTCTTTAGTAAATATAAGGATCTATGCAGGGCACGTGCTCTGAGCAATCGGCTGCCTCTTGAGTTTAGCTCCACTAAGCTAAACAAACCAGGAAGTAACTAGACGGGTAGTCTGACAGCCAGGGAAGTGTAACTTATAAACTTGCCAATTGAAATCTGTACTTTTTGTAAAATGGTAAAAAGAGGAAACACTCCTCACATTTGGAGCTTAATTTAATATGGAACTGAATCTTTGTCTACTACAGATAGCAAAAAGTATCTATATTGGAAAGACAAGACGAGTGTTCAAAAGTACAATTGACTCTAAATTTAGAAGAACATTTGCCGACATCTGCGTTTCTGTTTTATGTAGTCAATATCAGACTACGTGTCTTATTAATAGTTTAATATTCTTGTCAATATGGTTATACATACTTACTAGAAAATTTGAAATGGGAGGTCATCTGGACCTCTTGCTAACAAGGGTCCAGGACTGCGGGGAATGGTCCTTGGGTAGAACATTGGCAGGCTTATTCACTAAATTTAGAATTTGCAGGAATGCAAATAGAATCCATAGTGAATTTACAATTGCAGAACATAATAAGTGAATTGGAAAAGTCAGCAGTTGGGTAACTTTGGCCTTATGTTTGAAATTCACTTATAATTTACCTTAAATTACCATAATTCTGTCTGCATTAACCTTCACAGAAATTGTAGTAATTCAGAGGCAAAGATTTGTATATACTAAAGTACACTAAAGACACCTAGACCACTCCATCATAATGAAGTGATCTGGGGGCCATGGCGTTTTAGTTTTAACCCTGTAATGTGAAACATTCTAGAAACATTGCCGTGTGAAACACACCTCTCGTGGCTGTCCTCCTGACAGCCACTAGAGGCACTTCTGTGTTGAGAACAGAATCGAAGCATCTTTGATTGGTGCAAAGTGGTGATATGCTGTGCATGCGCAGTAGCCTCCCAATGCTTCCCTATGGCAAAGTATTGGATTGGCTGAGATCATTAAAAACTCAGCTCAGCAGTTAGAAGAGCAGCATTGCAAAGGCTAAACGTTAATTAAACATGCATACACCTAAGCCATTAGTAGGAGTCTATAGCATTAGGGATACACATTTGCTATAGTGCTCCTTTAAATTAAATTTATCATCTTCCAATATGAGCAATAGAACCTCTACCCCTGTTTATGTCATCTTCCAGTTTTTCGTGACACTGCTGAGTCCCTGATAAAATTATGAATATTTGCACAGTGGTCAGTTTGCAATGGAGGGTTGGTGTCTGTTTTTGCACCTTGCAAATAAAAAATAAATAAATTAGACCTTTGAAAATACATAAAATATTTCACTTTTCACATACCGAAAACATGAGTTAAATCAATAAGTCAAATATGAAGATGATACCACGCAGGCAATATAATGAATGAATAATCTTCGTTTAAGGTGCATTAGCAGTAGTTACAGCAGCGCAGTTTCCAAATGGCACTTGGCAATTTAATTAGTATTGTTGATATAATAATTAACGTGTTTATAGTGTTAAAATTTCTGCAAGTGTTTTACAATTTTGCAATACGGATGAAAATAAATGATAAACAATATAATGTCAACAGAAACTGGAGATGAAAAGATCTCTGCTCAAATGTGCTTAAAATTTAGGAGGAAGCAATAGAACGAAAGAGGAAAAGCCATTGTGTCAGAAGAGGGAGAAAGCTGGTCAGCTATGTCTTTAATTATTTTAATATTTAAAAAAAAAAATTTTTTAAAAGCTTATATGAGTTTTACATTTTAAAAAAATAAAATAAAATACAAAAAATATCATAATATTAAAAATAAAAAATAAATAAATATACATATTATATATATATATATATACACAATACATACATATATATATATATATATATATATATATATATATATATATATATATATATATATATATATATATATATATATATTTGTGTTAGGTGCTTAAGATAGTACAGTGTGAAATACCATGAATAAGCGTAGGATGATAAAAGGAGCAAGTCGGTTGTGGTGTGCCGAAACCGACGATGAGGTAGGCCTGAGAAAGAAGAGGGCCCACCCAGGAAAAGAAATAGAAAGGAAAATAAATGTTAAAAGTGGTGTGGTGGGAGGGTCATTCAACGCTGACCTCGAACGGTAAGGAGCCAGGCAAGGGGAGTGCCTTAAGTAGGCTAGGGGTGGAAAACCAGCACCTCCCACAAATGCAGGCAAATTGCCTTAATACTTGTGTTAGGTGCTTAAGATAGTACAGTGTGAAATACCATGAATAAGCGTAGGATGATAAAAGGAGCAAGTCGGTTGTGGTGTGCCGAAACCGACGATGAGGTAGGCCTGAGAAAGAAGAGGGCAAAAATTAAGTAATCCAATTTATTAACAGACAACCAATACATATACATTTATCAACCAGACATGTTTATGAAAGCATCTCTTAACTCTTGTACTGGGTTCGGTATGTACCGTGAGTAAGCGGATGACTTCCAGCGCCCCAGTGTTTTGATAACATGAGTTGGGACGTTGAAACTGGAGGCTGTGGACGCGGCTCCTATACGAAAGGAGTGTCCTGAGTAATTGTTTGCGTTGAGGCCCAGTTGTGTGAGCAAGGACCTGACGTAGGTCATGAAGGTTGTAGTGGTGAGTACTGCACCTTGTAGTTGTAATAACGGTTGCGAGGGCAGTAAGTGATGGTGCTGTATGTAGGCATCAAGAACTTTTACGGGACACCATCTGTTGTGCGTGGGGTAGTACGGAATGTTTACAGGTATGTGCTGGCTGGTTTTGGAGTGAGGTAAAGACAGGATGTAATGATCCATATGTTTTGTCAAGTGGGAATAGAGGAGGAATGGAGTGGTTTGGGTCGTGGAGGTCGTAGTGAATTCTCTGGGTCGTAGAAATCCATAGAAAGCGATGTATATTGCTGTTTTGATGATAGAATTCGTATTAGTGTCAAATGGTTTCAGGTCGAGTAGGTTAGATAAAGCTTTGAAGATATGGTTATCTATGGGTAGCCTCTGGGCCAAATGTGTGGGTTCTGATTTTTGAATACCTCTGAGTATGGTCTTAATTTGGTGAGAGGCCATGAAACTGTTGTTATTTGGGTGTAAGATGAGCATGTGGTGTTGAATGCCAGTGAGATAGAGTTTGATGGTGTTATATGACAATTTGAGTTTAAGGTGGCAAAAGGAAGCAAACCCCAAAAAAGATGTCATAACAAACGGTTGTATGATGTTATGTTCCAGAAGGAATCGTTTGAATAGTGTGAAAGCCCTGTTGTATGTTTTGTTTGTATTGTGTGAAAGTGCCAACTGAGACAATGTCCTGCTATGCTGCATGATGACGTCTAGTCCAGTATGAGTTGTTGAAATGTTGGAGTGATGGTGGCTGTGGGTGCTGCTGACGGGAGTGCTTGATGAAACTCCTGAAATTTAAAGCGAGACAAACTGTCAGCAGCTGTGTTGTATACACCTGGCACATGAAAACAACATAGGAAGAAATTATGACAAGCTGCCAACCAAGTGAGTTTCCTCAGAAATCTCATAATCGTAAGAGATTTGGAACGACCTTTGTTGATGATGTGACAGGTCGCCTGGTTGTCTGAGTAACAACGCACTGGCGTATTAGCCCATAAATGACCCCACGCTACGGCAGCCGCCACTATGGGGTAGATCTCAAAAAGAGCTGAGGTAGTGGAAAAACCTTCCAAATCCAGAACTGCTGAAGGCCAGCTGCCCCAAAGCCATTCGTTCCCAAAAATTGCTGCAAAACCAGTGGTAGATGCCGCATCTGACCAAATGGTAGGAGATGATTCAGTCAATTGAGGGAGGAACATACTTTTACCATTCCAAGTGGTTAAAAACCTCTTCCACATGTTTAGATCTGCCGTAGCTTGGGCATCTAAGGACAACCTGTGCGTGTCATGTAGAAAAAGTGGGAAAAGATGCAATAGTCGTGAAATAAAGGAGCGGCCTTGAGGTATGATGCGCATTGCAAAATTTAGTGACCCCAGCAGGGACTGTAGTTCTTTGCGATTGCAAGTGCCGAGCTGTAGGTAGTTGTTAATGTAAGTGAGAATATTGTCTATCTTTTCGTAAGGTAGGCTTGCTTGCATTGTGGCAGAGTCTAACTGGATACCCAGAAAAGTGATAACCGTGTCTGGCCCTTCTGTTTTCTTTGGGGAGATGGGTACACCTAGTTGCTCAAACAGCTTAGTGGTAGCTTTGAGGCTAGTGGGAGGTGCAGTATTCTCCTCGACCAGTAGGAAATCGTCCAAGTAATGTAATACTGTAGGGCATCCGGCTATGTTCAATAGTAACCAGCATAGTGCTTCGGCAAATGTGTCGAAAATAGCTGGGCTACTTTTGGACCCAAAAGTTAACCGGGAGAAAAAATAGTAGTTCTCGGACCACTTGATGCCATGCAGGTGCCACAGTGTGGGGTGGATAGGGAGTAATTTGAAGGCGTTAGTAATGTCGGTCTTACTGAGCCAGGCTCCCACCCCTGCTTGTATGATGGCTGTAATGGCGTGATCTATGGTGGTGTATTGCAGAGAGAATTCCTCAGAGGGTATGAGGGAATTAAGACTGGGGTCGGCCGATGAGTGGGGAGCCGATAAGTCAATGATGAGTCTCTGTTTTTGGGAAGATTTCCCTGTGACAATACCAATAGGGTTGGTGCGCCATGCTGTGAATGGGGGAGTTCTAAAAGGCCCCAATACAAAGCCCTCCTCCACTTCTTGGTTTATGAGGGTGTCAACCACTGTGGGGTTGTGTTGGGCGGATTGTAGGTTTGGGCATTCCAGAGTGCCAGCTGGTATGTGTAGGATACCTGTGTGGAAGCCTTCTGTCAAACCAGAAATAAGAAAATCTACCAGGTGTCTAGATGGGTGCTGAGACATCAATGCTGTGAATACTGGCATATTAATGGACGTAAGGTAAGGCTTAGAATACATTTTATTTGGACACATGGTCTTAGCATGTGCCCTAAAACATTTTGAACAGACATGCAATAGTCTACATCCACTGTAATTACAAGACCCAACATTGAAATTATTACATATCTGGGACTTGCCCAGAAACTTGATTGGGCGTCCCAATTTGTCTGTGGATAGTTTCCCTGGATCCCCAGAGGAAGTAGTTCCTTGTGTGGAGGCATGTCCGTCTGCCGTGTTTGGACAAAAATTAGTAGTATGGGCTGTGGAGGAGCAGTATGCACAAGCTGGTGTTCTTAGACCTGCAAAGTGTCTGCAGAATAAGACGGTATCAATCCTTCCCCAGTTGGACCGTGTACCGTACTGGGAGAAGGCTCCAGCCACTTTTGCAGAAAAAGACCTATGGTAGTCATAGAATGCTGAACCAACATATTTGTTGCCCAGGCTTGTGCATATAGAGATCGAACTCCTCTCTTCTGTTGGGATAGACCGCACAGACGACATCCCTGTAAATACCAAATGCTAGAACAAATTCAGGGATAGTCAGTTTTCTGTTTAGGCGGGCATCCCTAGATCTGACAATAACAGAAACATCATCATAAGCATACGTTTTATGTTCCACAATGTCCTGGGAGGCAATCAACAGGGAAGCCAGGTTGACGTCTTTACCTTCCAGGATATCCCTTTTGATATGCTCGGGTATCATGTGGGCCGGGCTAACTTCCTGGTCATCCAGGGAGCTGGCTGGAGCGACTAATGGCAAGGCTGGTGTTTGTACTGCAGCCGCGGTTGGCCCTGCTAGAGTGAGGGCCGTGGTGACCGACTCAAGTTTCTCCAGCCTGGAGTTGACCTTGCCCATGGATGCCATGAGTGAGGATAACATGGCATGTATGTCCCCTGGGTTGGACTGGCTAGATCCTTCCCCGGCTTCCATGTTATTGGTTGATGTGCGTAGCAGTTTGAAAAGTTCTGCCTTCCTTGCTGTAGCGGGGTAGGGGATTTGTCGTCTCCTTAATTCCGTGGTTATGCGCGGGATTGTCCAGGATCTAATTGATGCTGGACTAGCTAGCTCTCCTCCTTGTGTGGGAGTGACAGCTCTAGCCGGGGTGCTAGGCAGGGAGAAATCCTCTACCCCTTCCTGAGACATACTATAAATAAAACAATAATTAGTATATAGAACCACCAAATTGTACTGGCAGGCTAGCTAGGCCGGATGGCGAAAGTATTATGCTTGTTTGGTGACAGGTGAGGCCCTACTAATTGCCAAGCGGCTTGAGAGGCTCTATCTATGCGTTGGCGCGAGGGGTTATTGAGGCCACTTGACGTAGTGGCAGGAGTTTTAGGCCTCTCGGTGACTGTACGACAGAAAACAGGGGAAGGGAGTGACAGGTGAGGCCCTCTCTTTGCAACATGCGAGGCGGCTAGCTAACGTGTGGCCCGATGGGTGTTTGCCTCCGAAACGTTTGAGGCGGGGTGTTGGCCTCGCGGGACCACTAACTGATGGCGACAGCCAAGACGGGGTAAATACCTATTGGGAATCCTGTGACCCTATTGCCAGTACTCTAAACTAGGGGGATGAAATGAAATGTATGGTAGAATACCATATGAGCAGGTGTACGTACCTGGTAGTATGATAAATCACAGGAATAAACCGTGTGGAGCAACTATATAAGCTCGACAGCCTAAAATGGGTAAAAGAGAGTAGTACGATGAGTGTGGGGTATAACAAGAACCAGACTTATAGTCTGTAGCAGCAATGTATAAAATTATGTTGATACCATGGGAATAGCTATGAGTGGCTCAGAAATGTTTGCATGCTTGAAAAAGACATCTGAGGGAGGCCGTGGCCTATGTACAAACAATCTATGTGTTACGTGATAATGGTGTGTAAAGGAAAACATGAAACGTAGGTTATATACATATGTATTATGACTGTGTAGGGGACGTATGATTGGTTGGATCAGGACGTGTGATCCAACCCGAGTATGCATGCAAAAGGACTTATGCCTTGTGTGTCATCGTCATGACAGAGAAATGAGGCCTGTAATGTAGGCTGAGTAAATTGAAATGAAATGGATAGTTATAAAACTCCTGGCGTGGGAGTTCAATGACCTGTACCGAAATGTAACTGGTTTTATAGAAAGGGACATGGATGAGGTCATGGCCTAATTAACACATCGTTGTGTATGATATGTAGCAGAAAGACCAAAGGCAGGGATACCCCAAAATGATTTAGCATGATGTAAAGTGATGTAGATCTATATGATATGTATGTATAGCAAAGACGTATCAACCCGAGAATTATTGCTTAAATGAACCTATCCCTGTATGTATTGTATTAATAACCCAGAAATGAGGCTTGTGACATGGCTGAGTCCATACGTATAAATGGATAAGTAATGCAGACCCCTGAAAGCGTGGGAGTCAAATGGTATACACAGAAGTGGACTTGGTTTGTGGACGTAATACAATACTGACAATTGTTAAAAGTAATCAACAATCTATTTAAGCAAGCAATACTTAACCGAATGTTATATACACATGAAATGGTGAATATAATTCATGAAAGGATTAAAAGGTGAACACACAGAACAGCCGAAAGCAAATGTGAGGGGAACACAGAAGTTAGAATAGTTTAACCGTATGATTTATGCGAACCAAAGTGTGTGTGAGCGTATGTAACATTTGCCGAACGGCAAAACAACCGAATGAACATTCGTTTAAATAACATGAATAGGATATGCGAAATGACTATTGAACGATTGAAAACATGTTCAGCCGAATGACCGTACGAAATGAAAAGCCCGCGAATGGCTTGAAAACATTCGTGTCATAACCAGGGAAAAAGCCGTAAAGCGAGGACCCGTGCTGTACCGTACGCCGTGGGAACCAGTCCTGGCGTGACAGGAAGGTCTGACTTACGGTTTAGGAGTCCCTGGGACGCGATCTATGACGGAGAAACTGAGTCAGAAGAAGCTGGTCGGGTGGAAAGGCCTGAACAGGATTCCTGGACACAGCTTAACGTGGTGAAACCTCCTGGATACTGAAACCAAGATGGCGTCTGAGAGAACCCGGAAGTGGATCCTCATACAACGCTGACCTCGAACGGTAAGGAGCCAGGCAAGGGGAGTGCCTTAAGTAGGCTAGGGGTGGAAAACCAGCACCTCCCACAAATGCAGGCAAATTGCCTTAATACATGTATATTTATTTATTTTTTATTTTTAATATTATGATATTTTTTGTATTTTATTTTATTTTTTTAAATGTAAAACTCATACAGGAGGAGCACTCACAGGTCTTCATCCAAATCTAATTTATTCTTTGGTGCAAATTACATGTGCAAATTTGAGCAATTGACGTTTCGACCCCAACAGGGTCTTCTTCAAAATAAACAGTGAATAAGGTAACTATATATATATACAATAATAAATGCTGATAACTTACCAACAGGTGTGTAGGAAATATATATATATCAAAATATTAAATAATTTTAAAAATATTAAATATTTTTAACATTTTATACAAAAAAAAAGAATATCATTAGAAAAGTTTATCCACATTTTTTTTAATCTAGGTCTATATTAGGTATTCACCCAGAGGAAAAAAAATAACTTGATAAACCTTACTTAAAAATTCAAATTTAAACATTAGGCACAAAATGTTATCAGGTCATGATAATGATGATTATTGCAACCTAGGGGGCAAAGCAATAAAACACTACACATGAGCCTTAAGGTGTCAAAAGTCAAAATACGAGTAACAGCAAACAAAACAACAAGAGAAGGTTTAGCAGCCAACAGCTTACTTTGTTTTTATGTTTTTTTTTTGTATCGATCAGCAATAGCTAACCTTGACATGTTTCTGAACTTCATTTCCCAATATGATAAACCAGCCCCAATGTAGGTTGAGTGTCATGGGATATAGTTGTAAGACATCTAGCATCCCAAAGTCAGCTATAGTTTGTGCATTTAGTGCTGCACTTGGTAAGGTATCTGTTAGCTACTTATGTCTAGAATATGATTCCAGGTGAAGTGATCTAAATATCAGTTCTACATCTGAAAAGGAACTTTGCGTAGGCATTAGGAAACGATACCAAGGAGTGACGGGAGACGGTAAATGGTTTATTACTGTAAAGACGGAGGATATTATGACTGGGTGAGCATGTTCACGCACTGACAAAAAACCCTTCCAATTTCAGAGCAGAAAGAAATAAAAAAAAACAGCAGGACACGCCAACCTTCATTTGTATGCCGCAGAGAGCTCCTTAGTACAACAAATGGTCCTTAGGCTCTTCTTCTAAGATGTTGTGTATGCATGGGCAGCTTTGGTTTACACTCCTCATATAGATATATAGAAGCAAATAAATTGCCAGTTGGCAAGCACCATTGACTCTGATTTCCATATGTGCTTTGAAAATAATGGACAGTACCTGATTTACTGCTTAATCTCTATTTCTTTGTGCAGATGTGAACTCCGTTTTACCTTATTGAAGTCTTCCACAGCTGCGGAGATATCCCAAAAGGCATTTACTACGTTTTTTTTGTGTGTGTGATTGAAATAATGTTCAAATTTAAAGTCTAGCTGAAAGGGTGATTAACCCACTAAGAATCAGTGATGGTCTATTAGTTTCATGAATTCTTTATTCATATAATGATAAATACACAAGGCATTTCATGCTGATATACGGCATTCCTCCCAACTTTTCAAATGTACAAAGAGGGACACTTTAATTATAGGGGTGTACTTGGGGATGTGGTCAGGGGTGTGGATGTTCTGAGAAATTTGTAGTGACTAACTGAAAAAAATGTATGCAGCTAAAATGTCATTTAGAACAAGAGCAATGTATCTTATTTACATAAAAAATTATAAAAACCTTTATTGTGGTTTAAAGACACATTACTGGGAGTATTGCTGTGGAGCTCTGTTATACAGTCAGACACACCAACAATATGGAGCTCCTAGAAAATAGGGACATTAGGAAAGAAAATAGGGATAGAGTGAATTGGGTACAAAAAAGGGACTGTCTCTCCTTTATAGGGACACTTGGGATAAGGTGTCCACAGACCAGATTGTGCAGATAGTCAAGTGTAATATTTGTAATAATGGGTTAAATGACACAGGGTGGTGAGGATTATTTAAGGATTGACATGGGAGCAAGTGTTTAATGTTTAGCTTACTAAATCTTTACATTGAAAGGGTTAAGTCCGCACAGCAGTGCTCCTCTCACTGACTCTTCAGCCAGAAATGTCAGTTGTGCAATTACGGGGAAACATACACACCAAACGTCATCCTCTGAGGGGCATCCATGGGGATCCCCTTTCATCAGTGACTGACCTTCAGCAGCATTGAGACGCACCTGTTATTCTGAGCACAGAGTAACCACAAACTCTCAGGACGACACAGGTCAGGGGATTATGTGTCTGCCAGAGCTCTGTGATCTGATATAAGACGTGCTGTTTCAGAGATGTCATCTACAGTCCCTGCTTATTCTCACCGCTTTTAGGCTTTGCAGGGCTCAAGTCATGTACTATGCCTAATTCGTCTTCGTGGAGAAGAAACAGAAATATAATGAAACGATGTAACAATCCAAAGAGGCTGTGCTTCGACATGGTATGTTGATGAGGTCATACTTTGAACATGTGAACCACACAAGGTCGTATTCTAACAAGGAGATAAAAAAAGACGCACTTTGTAGTGGTGGCCCACCAATGGTGTGAGTAAGCTTCCGATGAATATGTCCCACTTTATTCTCAGGCTATCTGAGGCTCTAGGTGAGTATAGTTAAAAGAATAAAAACATAATCCAAAAAGGACATAGTCTTTAAGAGATGCAAAGGTTCAAAAATAATAATAGGAAGTATTACTTTAATGAGAGGGTAGTGGATGCACGGAATAGCCTTCCAGCTGAAGTGGTAGAGGTGAACACAGTGAAGGGGTTTAAGCATACATGGTATAGGCATAAGGCTATCCTAGATATATGATAAAGCCAGGGACTAATCAAAATAATAGACAATTGGGCAGACTAGATGGGCCGAATGGTTCTTAACATATTCTATCCGTCTATATTAGTCTACCTACAATGTCCTAAAATATATTATAAGTAAAAGTGTATAAATAATAGTGGAGAGCTATTAGTTCATCTAAAAAGGGGTACGATAATCCATTTTTATATAGCGCTCCACTATTATTTATAAGTTTTTACTTATAAAACATTTCTAGGTTATTTATTGATTGGTGAGGGAAGAAATGTTACTCAGCACAAGTGTTTTTGAGCTGCTTGTTGTTTTATGCATATTTTATAATTATTTCTAAGTGATTTAATCACATTTCCCGCCAGTGAGGATTACTTTTTTTATCTAAATGGAGGTGGACAGAGCTACATGGGCAGCGGAGGTAGAATTAAATGTGGCATGGACCGGCTGCCTGGTTTCTTCTCTATGCTTAGGGCGAAGCAGGAAGGAGTCCCTGTTTCCACAACCACTAGTTTCAGGGACTGCCATGTCTCCACTCCCTCCCCCAGTGCCCGTAATGAAAAGAGGTAACAGTGTATAACCGTGACTGTCTGCATGTAACTGTGTGTGTGTGTGACTGTCTTCCTGTAACTGTGAGTGTGTGACTGTCTGTAACTATATGTGTAAGACTGTCTGTGACTGTAAGTGTACACCTGTCTTCCTGTGACTGTGTGTGACTGCCGTACCTGTGTGTGACTCCCTATAACTGTGTGTTTGACTGTATACATGTAACTGTGTGTGTTTCTGCCTTTAACTGTGTGTGTGTGGCTGGCTGTACCTGCGTGTGACACATATAACTGTGTGTTTGCCGACACATAGCATGCATATTACATACAGCCATCACGCCTCTCACAACACATACATACACACATTACATCAAATTATTGTGAGATTTATTGCAGTGGAGCTTTGTCGTACATATTGCACATTACTCTGTGATACACTAATGGGCACATTACTGGGAGTTGATTTGTTGTGGAGCTCTGTGACATAATCATACACTGCACATTACTGTGAGTTTTATTATAGTCTAGTTCTGTGATAAACTGGTACACACCACATAGTACTGTGAGGACTTCTTTTCTTCTTGCTGTGGAGCTTAGTGATAAATGGATAAACAGTGCATTACGATGAGTTTTTATTCCAAGGAGGTCAAGGTAAATAAGGAAAATCCAGAGCTTCAAAGCAAAACGACTCACAGTGTATGACAACGGCACACAATACTTAATCTGCCCCTCTGTAGTCCCATTAAGGAAGTCTGGCACCTCTGGCTTGTGCCTCTGTTAGCCGCAAACCATGAGTTGCTGTCTCCCGAGCACTGGCCAGTCAGATCATTGCTGCAGAGTACCACCAAAGCTCTCAAACTGTAAGGATCTGAACTCGCAAGACAATTACTCATGTAGCCCATGGAGCAGCGTAGCTAAGGGGAGTGGGCCTTGACATTTCTAGGAGACAGGCACCTACTTACAGCTAGCTGGGGATTGGTTGACGAAAATGGAAGTGGGGTGGAGCTATAAGGGGAGTATAAGAAGGGGCCATTTTAGATATAGGGGACATTTTAATCTAAGTTTTAATCTAAGTTTAACCTGTTGTTGTCCCACCTACCCTCCCTTTGCTTTCAGGTGTTTTCCCATCTGGCCACGGTGGCGGGGGATGGAGAGTAAAGTTGGGGGGAGAAAAGAGTGAGATGGAGTAAAATTTGGAGTTCAGAGCTAATAGGTAGGCATTTGGACTGGTTTGGTAGGTTCGAGCTCGTCCGTAGCTCCGAACCTGAGTGTGTAGGGGGGGTCTCGGTATGCTCCTACACTTGTGGTGCCCTTTGGTGACAATGGTGATGTGTTCAATGTTAAGTACATGGTGTTACAATGTTTTGGGTATTCTGTTTATGTAGGAGTGAATCATTGTCAGGGGGTTAAAATGGTAAAATGCAGGATGGAAATTGTGCAGGCCAATGTTGGCATGCTGTTGACAATGACCTTTAAATTTACTGTTAATAATTAATAAGGCTGTGATATATCTTTGCCAAAATTATGGTGTCAGTGTTTTATTGGAAAATGGGTAATGGTGGGGTTTTGCATATGCCGATAAGGCGACTATGCAAATGTCATGGTCTGCACCCACCGAAGATGCAGACCAGATTTCTGGCACACTGGACCACCAGGGATAAGCAATTTGCCTATATTGACATCCTTTGGCAATAGTTTATAATTATCTGCATGCCAAGCCCTGAATCAGCAGTAATGTTAACTATATTACATGCAAGTCTATTGGTACTCTGACAAATCGTGTAACCTTTGCAGTTGATGATATTGTATTTTTCAAAACATTTTATAAATCAGAATTACCCATGGGAACAGTGGTGATGCTTTGGGCTTGTTTGTGAATATATGTCCTTTTAAGTTAATTATATTGTATCTATCTATCTATCTATCTATCTATCTATCTATCTATCTATCTATCTATCTTTTAACCAATCAACTTGAGATTTTTCTTTTACATAGATAGAGATAAATACAAAGTGCATGTTCAGTTTCCTTCCTCCTTCACTCTTAACCCATGGAGACATTGAGTAATATAGCTGCCACAACAGGATAAGCCAAAAGTCACCTTATCCCATGCTGAAGCTTCAGATTGTGGTCTCTCGGGAATTCATACCTGTACTGAATTTCTGACCTCTGAAATGGAATTGCAATGTCCATGTGTTTCAAATCTTTCCCTGTATGTACTGAACATTTCACACTTTATTGCTACACACTGTAGTAACATCATGTGTTTTATTACATTATTTTTAACTGTGATAAATAATGCCTCAGACTTAAACACACATCATGTCGATGTGTACATGTTCCAGTGAAAATTAAAAGAGATAATATCTATATTAACTCTAGAAATATTAGTTCATAAAGTGTAGTATATATTTATTTTATGGTGTGTGATTTTGACTACTTGTTATTAAATGATCTCTAAAATATGTCTGCCATCCTGGACTACTGTCAGTCTATCTATATTGCATTATTGTTGTGTGGGGACATCTTCTCTCTCTATGGCATCGTTGGAAGATTTAGTCGCTCCAGTTTGTGTGACACCATAACCCCATTATATTGGCATGTACAATCCAGCATTTGGTTTTCCTACAATGGACTTAATCTATCGACATTAAGCTTACATAGGATATTCTAGACTTTATCTCAAAGAAGAGGGCTGTGTGTAGAGTACCTGGAGTTTGCTTCCACAATGTAAAACACTTCCATTTGGGGAAGAAATAATATTTCTCATAGAGTAACTTTTGGTTCAATCAATATGTGGATACTCAGGTTTACAGTGCTATAGTGATGGTAGAGGATTTGGGCAACGTAGCTCTCTAGTACGGGTATGTATCACACACCGTGAGGATGTCATAGACTTAGTGCCCTTCATAGGATTTCAAGATCGTGTCTAGGCTTTGCTTCCTACTCATCAGGATGCGTAAGTAAAGAGTGACTTATCCGTTTAGGTGAGTCCCGTAGTTCCCGATAGTTAAGAGTTATGGTGGTACTTTTAGGAAAAGTTAATCGTGGATGGTAGTGAGAAGGAAAGGAAGGACATTGAGAAAGAAGAGTTGAATGTGAGTGTGGAAAAAAAGGGGGGTGGGGAGAGAGCAGCAGCCATTTTTAATTTCTGTTGGTGAGAAGCAATTTTTTTTATCCATCTGAAGACCTTGAGCAATTGGTGAGTGAAGCAGAGCTTTGAAACCATATTTGAGTGACACTTGAGGATGATGTGAAATTCATGAATGTGCAGAAGCCATTAATTACCCACGTAGTCTTTCGTCAGACGAGAAGTGATTCTAACTAAAGAATACTTTAAGGCAAGGGAACAAGGTTATGTCAAGAGATGCCTCGAAGAGGTTTCACTTATAGGTTTTGTGTTGCAAAATAAAACACACAGATACAAGTACTCTTTAATTTTTTTAATAACAATACAATTATAAACATTTTCCTTTAAATGTAACTTGTATTGGAGGAATTCGGTATGTTTTTGTTGGGGACATGTTGACTTTGATAAACAAGCACAAAATAAAACTAGTCTCAGTTTCCTCGGAGAGAGATTACTTTTCTTTGAGATCAGTATTCCTTTCTCTCTGCTTCTCGGAGGCATTTGTCCTTCAGCTGCTCATAAGCTTTCATTGTGTAGTTGTGAGCATATGGTTGGCATTACATGTGGCTGGTGTTACATAAAAATAAAATAACGAAACATAAAAACAATATTACTTTCTCTCCAGCTGTGAGCAGCCTTTAACAATTTACTTTGCAGTAACTGCACTGATTGGTTTAAGGCTAAACTACTCCGAAATATATATATATATTATATATACGAAAAAATAAATAAATACAGTAAAGTGTGTTTTTTTCTTGTTTTTTGTACAATTTTTGCCAAACCTGCACTGGGTTTTATTGGTTATAACCAGGAGTTTTTGGACTATATAAATTCTATATTAATAGTTTTCTACTAGTGATAAGTTAAAAGCATCAACATTTTGTAAAACAATTTTAACAAAAGATAATTATATATTTTTTTCATTAAACATTATTGTGCAAACCTATGAGGACACAGAGAAACAGAATTATGTGTATCCTTTATTTGGGTGGTATAAAGTCATACTGTGAGCTGTTGCGAGGGTGCCATGTGAGGATTCTCAGCTTGCACCCTCCAAAGGCTGCCCCTGGCAATGAGTCCAATTTTCCCCAGGACACAAACAGACAGGAGTTCTGGGCTGCAGCTTCACACTTTCTACTAATTAAATTCAGTGGAGTATGGGAGTATGTGATGGGCTATATGCTGGCACAGTGCTGCAGGACAGAAGTGGCAATGTAGACATTGTGCACAGATCAGAACTGATCAGTTTAATGCTTGGGCTAGTGGCAGCGGTCTCATAAATTATAAAATTGTGTGTTGACTTGCTAAAAAAAAAAGGCAGATTCTCTTGCACTTAGCTCCAGGCCAAACGTTGGCAGCCCTCTCTGGTAATGCCTTTAGTTGCCATACCGAGAGACATTTTGGGTCATTAGGGATTGCTCCTAGTTTGATGATTCTTAATTTTGCAACACAAAACTTATATTCTTGATGGCGTATAGAATTAATTGCTAAAAGAAAAAGAAAAAAAAGTGTGAAGATGCACTATCAGCATTTATGAGTCAAAATGCATGTTTATGGCTTTACTTTAATTGCAAAAAAAATAACCCAGTATGCTTTGTCATTTGAATCAGTATACAACATACCCAGTCTCAAATATAAAGCATTTACAGTTATGTTTTCTTGGCGCTTGGCACTCCCAAGTGTTTTATTTTTTGTTAATGCTAATATGCCTTTAAAACTACGATGACTAAATTAATACACTGACCTATTTAAAAGTATTTAACCTTGAAGTAGTATAAATCAAGAAGTTAGTTTTAATCACTTAAATTATTTCTCATTTCTAAAAAAAATAAATAAAAAAAATCCCCTCCTGTCCCATAATATCCATAAAATTTATTTTACTCGGATTTTGAAAAATTTGCCCTTGCTCGCAAATGTCAGGCTTGTATCCTTGCCAAATATTCTCAAGTAAGAAAGATTAAAAAGTAATATGTACTTATTGTTTCCATAAAACCTGACATTTCAGTTCTAGAAGTAAAGAAGGGTAAAACGAGAACTTCTTGAAATGAATTGATTTGAATGAATCTAAATTAATGAATTTGACCCAAAGATATCCATCAGTTTAGCTTCTCAACCACAAAGCATTTTCCAATAAAATTAGTGCTAGAATATGGTGCCATGGACAGTAATAATTAGAATTAAATTACATGTTATATAACTTTGACAATAAAAAATAAAAAATAAAAAAGAAGAGAACAACAAATTAGCATATACTCTTTGTTTTAATTACGGTACTCTTTTTTTATTTCCTTGCAGTGATATTTATATAATTTTAAGTACATATCATTATATGATTCCCATGTCTCACAAACTGTAAACAATAGATCAGAATATTTTGAGTAGATGTTTATTTTAAATATCTCTTTAGGACATATTGTAATTGCCTGTTATTACAGGTAGAATTCTGTTTATGAATATTTGTAAAACGTCATTTGAAATCAGCTCCTGTGTTTGGGAACGTCAATTTTCAAACTACCAGCACAAAGTGTAAAATAGGTTGGTTTGGGGTTACAATCAGGCAAAATAATCTTTACGATCTCTTGCATAATGATTTGTTGATTTTTCTGAGCATAACCCTGTGTAAACAAAAGGCTACTTTTATCTTTAGTACAACACAGGACTGGAGTTAACAGCACCTGTTTTCTTTACAGGGTTTGTCACTAAAGGGAGAATTCAATGTGAACTGAAAGCATTGCAGGAATTTTCTAGTTCAGTTCTTTTGGCCTTAAAGGGAAACTATAGTGCTAGGAAAATAAACTCGTTTGTTAAAGCCCCCCCCCCCAACCCGTGCTGCAGAAGGGGTTAAAAACCCCTTCTGTTATTTACCTTACGTTATTCGTTAGGGGAGACCGAATGAGAGTTGTGTGGCAATGGCCGCGCTCGCATTAGGATTTCCCCATCGGAAAGTATTATTATTGGATGTCCTCATGCATAGTGTGAGGACGGCCAGCGTCAGGTGACCAAAAGTCACCTAACGACCGTGAAGTCCCTCTAGTGGCTATCTGGTAGACAGACACTAGAGGTGGTGTTAATCCACAAAACTAATTATTGCAGTTTATAAAAACTGCAATAATGACCTTTGCAGTATTAAGGGACCTGGGACACTGCACCCAGACTACTTCAATGAGTGCCTACAGTGTCCCATTAAATTGGAAATCCTCTTTGAATTCACTTGTAATTCTCTGAGTTGTCACGTTACTGTATAACCCTGATACAATTATATCTCTAGATTGTGAGAGCCAAATTTAACAGATGTATAGATTAAAGGGATTTTGCACTTTCATCTTCCTTCGGTTATCGACCCTTGATAAATAGCCACTTGTTTACTTCTTCAGTCTCGAGCTAGATTTTATCGATACAATAGATTGAGGTTCTTAAAGAATTGTCACACTGATTGTTAACAAATGTGTGGGAGAACTTTATCTAGGCATTAAAGGGACACTATAATGTTAGGAATGCATACATGCATCCCTAATGCGATAGTGCCTGATTAACTGTGTAGATTGAAGGCACCCCAGAAGATTGAGGATCTTAGCCAATCCAATGCTTCTCAATAGGGAAGCATTGGGAATCAAGTGCACATGCATGGCTAATTACTGCACTGCACCAATCAGCATCTCCTCACAGAGATACATTGATTCAATACATTTCTATAGAGAGCGGTCAGCATCTCCTGCAAAGATTGCAGGACCTTTTCCAGGAAATCCCGCTAAATGCTTTCTGAGTGACAGCCACGAGAGGTGTTACTAGGTAGCAATGTAAACCTGGCCCTTTCTCTGACAAGACTGCATTTACAAGACTGAAACTGCAGTGGTAGGCTATATGCCCTAGAACCACTACATTAAGCTATAGTGGTTCTGTTGACTATGGTGTCCCTTTAACAATATGTAACTGCTGGCATATTATTGCAATCTCAGCTTCCATTCCTATTGTCAGTATTATTAAATCTATCATGTTTTCCTGACTATCTACCTCTTTGTCATGCTGCTGTAGACTATATGAAAAGTCCTGCTATTTATTAATTAGAACACCTGTGTTGCAGGTTGGGCATTGGTCAGTCAAGGAGGAATATCTAAGTAACGGCTCTTGTAAATGAATTAAAAATCCTCTGCAGCATATGAATACTATATATTGCAGTGTAGCACTTTGTATGTATTTCAGAATGACAGACAACCCTACCTATTATACTGCAGAGAGTCTACCCATGTCTGATAGGATGTTGCATCTATTTTCTCTGCAAAATAGACAGGTTTCCCTCTAAGCATTTGTGTGAGTGGTCCAGTATTGAAGCAGCTACAAAGGGAATCTTTCATATTGTTCTATTCTATTAATTACTTTTTTGTTCTTATGCAAACAATAGGACATCGTTTGATAAATATTTTTACCCATGTCAGAGCAGGACTGCTCACAAAATAGTACTCAGAGGGATCCCTTAATAGGCATTGCCTCTACAAAAAAATCACGCCAACTCCTGACATAATATAACTCTGCAGAACACAGATTCACAGTCTTCGCATTTGCTGATTGTTCACATATTCACAGTTTGAACAATAAAGCAATGAGAGTGTTGAATAGTTTAACTGTGTACTAAGAAAATTCTGCTGATGTGCCAGTTGACCAGACATTAGTACTTTGCATGGATAAATTGCATGCTTTCAATTAGGACGTAAATACTAGATTCTCCCAGGTTCAAGGTTCTAGATGTTTCGTTCTGGTTTCTCTGGAAAATGTGTATTTAGACTAAGGCTGGCAGCCTGGCACCTAGATATCCCAACACGCAAATAGGCATTTCAGGCAGGTGGCTTCACAAGCTTCTGTGCCACCCCCCCATCCACAACACAAACAAACAGACACACAGATACACGTACTGGCACACGCACACACACACAGATACATGCACTGGTGCATACAGACACTCTGGCACATACACACATACACTTAGATACACACACTGGCACACAGATACACACAGTGGCACTCAGATACACACACTGACACACACATACTCAGATACACACACTGACACACATATACGCACAGTGGCACTCAGATACACACACTGACACATACACTTAGATACACACACTGACACACAGAGACACATACTGACACTCAGATACACACACTGGCACTCAGATACACACACTGACACATACACTCAGATACACACACTGACACACAGAGACACACACTGACACTCAGATACACACACTGGCACTCAGATACACACACTGACACATACACTTAGATACACACACTGACACACATACTGACACTCAGATACACACACTGGCACTCAGATACACACACTGACACATACACTCAGATACACACACTGACACTCAGATACACACACTGACACACAGAGACACACACTGACACTCAGATACACACACTGACACACAGAGACACACACTGACACTCAGATACACACACTGACACACAGAGATACACACTGACACCTTTGTGTTTAGGAAGTGGCTGTCACTTCCTCTCTGTTGGCTTATATCACAGGAGTAATATGGGGATATTAGGGGGCACAAATCATATACAGTATATTGGAAATCACACACACACACATCAGATTGTGCGTGGGATTTCCAGGATATTGTGTATGATTTTTTGTGTAATATTGATTGATATTGTGTAAGGAGCCGCATTCAAAATGAGGGAGTCTCCCAGAACTACAGGGAGGCTTGGGATGTCTGATGTTATAATAAAAAACAAAACCCTAAGGTGGCATTATTTGTGCCATTTATAACAAACAACAAAATGCAAATAATTGTTTACTTTACTCACGAACAACCTCCAACTTTGTTAAACCCGAACAAGCTCCAAATGCGAACCTTCATTAACTACAAATTAGCAAAACAAGGGACTGACGGGCACATATGGGACCATTGTCTGATTTGTGTACTCTTTTATACTTATATACTTATACTTTAGGGAACTAATATAAGGTTATTCAATAAACAGGGAATCACATGGTATTGCTAAATTTAGAGTAGAATTAATTTTGGTACTTAGTTCCAAAACCGAAGCAATCACCATGGAAACTAATGGAATGTACTTGATTAATCCTATTCTTAGAACTTTTAACAGCCAGCACTTTGTGTCTTTGTCATTTAGATAAGCTTTTGGTTGTTCTTCATAGTGAGCCCCATCCATAGTCAGCTCTAAACTGAGCTAGCAAAACATTTGAAGAAGAAATTACACAGGAAAGACATACACAGGACTATTTACTAAAGTAAGATTTCAAGGTGAATTCAAATTGAAATTCAACTTAAGGTCAAAATAGCCAATCTGGAAGAATTTTCTAGGTCAGCTACATTTTCCATTCAGCTACTCTGGCCTTACATTTTAAATTCTCTTTGAATTCCCCATGCATTCTCATTTTAAGTAAATAATTTTGAGAGGGTTATTTTTTTTTTTTGCTAAAGTGAGAATTCATAGTGATTTTCCAATTTAAACGATTTTCCAATGCCCAAACGTAAAAAGTTAAAAATCACTGTTTAATAACAATAGCCTCAATAAAAATATTATTATGTATTTTGTGACAAAGCTTCTGTACTCTGAGTACCTCAGCCAGGTCAGCTTCCTCACTGCTATCAGGAACTCTGGAACACTTCAAGCCCAGTTGCCAAAATTCGACTGGGGTCTCTGAGAACCTCTTCCACTGCATCAGGCTGCAGTGATTATTGTTCAGGAGACCTTTTCTCATGTAAAGCAAAGACTATAGCTTTTCTATAGCATTTCCCTGCACATTAAATAAATATAAATGTAGGGGGATATAATGATATTGAATGATTGTAAAGAACACCGCTATTTACACAGAACAGTGCTGACTCTCCCAACACAATAGCCAACACAATCAGCTCCCTACTGTGCCCTTACAGTCCTAAAGGCACAGCACACATAATGTCCACCAGAACTCCCATTTCATGAACTCTACCCCCAAACAATATATTCCTTAAACGCTTGTCACAGAGCACCTTCGCTGTCCAAATAGCAACCTGATCAGAGTATCACCAGAGTTCAGGGGCTATTAGGCCTTCAAACCTCTCCAAATGTCCATGGCACAGGAGCTTCTGTCAAACGTTTAATTATATATTTTTTCATTGAGGGTATATAAAAAAACAGCTTGTAAAAGCTGAAGATTTCTTGTCTTTGCCTTTGCAAGCCCTCCCCTTCTAAACCGGCACAGACGTTCTGTGGCTGTCCAATCACAAACTTCCCAATGTTTTTCAATAAGGCAGGTGTTTTGGGCAATTACTGCCTCTTGAGTTTAGCTCCACTGAGCCAACCAAACCAGGAAGTAACAAGACCTGTTGTTTGATTGACAGCCAGGGAGATGTAACAAGGTTAATTTATAAAATCTGTATTAAAGTCTGCACTTTGTTTAAAATGAAAAATGTGCTTTACACACAAAGCTGACACGATTAGGGGTCTGGAGTGTCCTTTCAAGGTCAACAATTGCAAAACTGTAAAAAATTATCTAATGCCATGCCTTCTGCAAAACCAGCTTCATCTCCTGTCATCAATAAAGAGGAGATCAGAAACTGCAGATATAATCCTGACAGACACAAGTTTTTTTCTAACACACACTTTTCAGAATTCCTTAAAATGGCAATATATTTGATAGAAAATTCACTTTTGCATATAAGTCAGTTACTAGAAATTGCAAAATTATTTTAAAATATGCTACAGATTTAATCTGAAATTGACAATAGTCAATATTAACAAAATTCTACCTCCCAGCTATTTTTCCAGCATGGCTATTTTGGTTTCAAATGTACAATTCTCAGACTAGTGAAAAACATTTACTACATAACTAAGTCCTTTAGAAAAGGGGTTAAACTGTTTACTGCTTAGAATGTGTTCTATGTTTGTGATCAATTTCTGTGTATCAGATTGCAATTCCTATGTGTATCAGAGAGACTTATCCAATCGGCAAATGGATGGACCTTTAATTTATTACGGTGGGAATAACTGGTTCACCTCCCCTCTTCTACCGGCATCAATAATGTATTAACCTATTGATCACTGTTTATATGTATTTTAGAAGAGTTTGTTTAGGGAGTGAAGCATTTAAATAGGATTTGCAATGACATTGTTTGTGATAGTTCAATGCAATATAGTTATATACTAGTTATATACTACTGGTTGTATTTTATTATATGTATATTATATGTGTCTTCATTTTCTTCTGTTCCCTGTAGCATCTCAATCATATACCATACTGCAGCTCGCATCAAATTCACCGGCTAATTAACTGCATCAAAAAGGACATTTCCTTATGTTTGATTTGTGTAGCTTCGAGCGATAATATATATATATAAAAAAAAAAAGGTGCATGTGTTTGAAAATGGAAAGAATTTAGACCCGCGTTTCCGAAACAATTTTTCGAGAGGCCGTAAAAAAGCTAATCCCGTCTCTAACAAGAGTAATGTATTATTGTACGTGTGCACAAAAATTAGGAATTTCGCACACTTTTTTTCTTGCTAGAGACAGTGAAATATTACAGCAATTTAACATCAGGACACATTTTAATTAAACTTTTATTGGCATTGAATTGGATTCCCATGCCACACTGCAAGAGTTAACATATTTACATATTTGCCCTGCAAAGCATGTTCATTAAAACACAAGAAACAATTAAATATTAAAATTACTTGTCAATAATTTAGCAGAACATTACACGCACTATAGTCAAGGATAATAGTATATAGCCAAAAAATGAATTGCCTGTATTATGAAATAGCATTACAATACACCTTTGGTCCATCAATACATTAGATAATATTGTCCAGTAGGAGGCTGGAGATAGGTTGAATGGGTCAACTAAGGGTTTGCTTACAACCGTGGTGGTAAATAACTGCCATAAGTTTTCGCAACTAACGCCTTAAGAATGGAGGCAATTCTACAAGTTCTGAACCAGAACAAAACCATGATCTGAGCTATGTCTGTCCCACCATAATCTACCAATTTCATATTAAATGGACCCACACTTATTATATATCTTTTGTTCAGGAGAAATAGGGCTTTCATTTTCACATCAAAAATGTATATATGAAACACAATTTAATACGAATAAAATATTATAAATATAAATATATTTATTTTTCAAGTTCTGCATGACATTTTAACTGTAAATGTTATAACACTGTTAACTATTACAACCTACGGTCTTTTTTAGTACCCACGTAGTCACAAACCCTGGCCATCATTAATGTTCATATATGTATTGTTGCATTTTTCACGTAATATCTGTAATTTCACTGATGATATCCGATAGTGAGGAATTTTCTTTGTCAGGCCTTTTCCATTGCCCTGGCCTTTTGTATCAATTTGCAACTCTCTGTATTTCTCCTTGTCGCCCAACCATATGGGGAGGAGTCCCAATGAACGAGACAAGACAGAGTGAGGTTCAAGGTGACTTCCGACGTTTAATGGACTACGTAACAGGTTATATTCAGCAGGAAACAGGGGTGGTCGTTACAAGCATTATGTATCTTCATGAAATACAGGGCTCGCTTATTTCAGTCTTCATACCTAGAATTTTAACAAAATGATTTTCTAGACTTTTTCTAGACTGTCTCAAATTTGAGACACTACGGCTACTATAATTGGCATATAATTTCAAAAGTAGGCAACCTAGGATATTCCAATAGTCATAAACAAGTTGTGTGGTCTGGTTACAGTTTATTATGGACAGATTTAGTGGTCAGATCGTATGGCAGACCAGGAAAGAAAATTATGCATATGATGGCATATCATTTTTGTAAGCAGGCAACCCTGGATTTTCCAAATGAGGTAAAATTGACAAGTGATTTTCTGCATCTATGCCGCCTTTGAGAGAACATGACACCTTAAAGGGACACTGTAGTCTCCAAAACAACTTTAGCTTAAAGAAGCAGCTTTGGTGTATAGATCATGCCTCTGAAGTGTCACTCCGAACTTCTCTGCCATTTAGGAGTTAAATCACTTTTGTTTCTGTTTATGCAGCCCTAGCCACACCTCTCCTGGCTGTGACTCACACAGTCTGCATGAAAAACGGTTTCAATATCAATCAGATGTAGCTTACTTTAAAAGTTTGTATCTCCTGCTCTTTAAATTGAACTTTAATCACACACAGGAGGCTCCTGCAGGGTCTAGCAAGCTATTAACAGTGCAGAGGATAAGAAATGTTCAATTAAACAGAATTTGCAATGAAGGAAGTATAAACATTAGATGACTCTTTACAGGAAGTGTTTAGGAAGGCTGTGCAGTCACATGTACAGAGGTGTGACTAGGGTGCATAAACATAGTGTTTTAACTCCTAAATGAAAGAGAATTGATCAGTTACACTACAGGGACATGATCTATACACCAAAACTGCTTCATTAAGCTGACATTGTTTTTGTGACTATAGTGTCCCTTTAAGAAATAAAATTGACCAACATGATGGCATACATTCAAACAAGTATTCTAAATGTAGTATCTTGAGTTGTTTGGTGTAGCACTTTATAATGGCTAGGATTAATGTAAACAAGGACAAGTCAAGATTAGAGTAATCCAGAAGTCAGTGTAGTCAGTATAACAAACCAATAAGTCAATAAATGTAGCTCACAAAGAGTAATCAGGGCAAGCTGAGGTCAGAAATCCAGAGAAATCAATAAAAATGAAAGTCCATGCAGTGTGCTTCAATAGTTTAGCTCTGTATGGTCAGTTATAACTGGAGTAGCAAACACAACACTTTCTCTAAGGTGACTTTGTACAGGGTATAGGGGGGATTCGGGAAGGAAAGTACTTGCCACCAAGTCTTTGTACATCTTCTGGTTGTAGGATTGGTGGACTGGGTAAATAAATATCAACATATAATCAAGAAATGGATATGACTTCCCTATGCTTGTTTTTTTATACATCACATAGGAATTGACAATTGCAACCTAGCTTAAATAGATGCAGCAGGGCATACTTTTTTGGGCCACCAGCTTAGGCTGTATACATTGATCTACTCTCCCCATACTTGCTGTAGTCTACAATGCACTTCTTTTTTTCCAGCTGCTCAGTTCTTACCTTGACAGACACTGGCACTGTACTTTCGTCGTGCATTGTAGACAGCATGCATACATCTTTCTTATCTATGAACCAAAGTGCCAGCATCTCATCCTGGGGTACAGTTCAAGAGGAGCCTCCACTGCTTCGATGCTTGTCAGGGTTTGGGGAAAACATCACTGGGGTGCCACGTGTTTTTTATACTGTAATGTGACCTCGGAAACACACTGGCTGGCAAACAAGCTGAAATATATCGTCCGACATAAAAAAGCTAAAATAGTTTTCTTTGATTCACAAACATATACTATTATTGTGATGCCAGGTGTAGCTGTGAATGGGGGTATTTCTGGAGCAGTCAATTTACGGGTACCCAAGTTTCCTCTGGAATTGTGGGGAGTCCTATGCACCTTTTTGTAGTTGGTGGTGGGACACCATCATTTAAGGACTCACTTATGGGTCCGTGTCAGAGGCTGTAATAGTGTCACTGCCTACAAGAGTTTCACTATCAGACACTGCCAGAATTGTGTATGCTTCCACTGCCGTTAAATAGTGTGCCATTTTAGGGGGATTAATTTAAACTATGTCACTAAGGGGATAATTTATTTAATTTGCTTACCTGCCTAATACAGACCACCCACAACCATTTCCAATCCCCATTTCCAACTACAGAAAATCCAACACCCGACCCCAAAACTGTAATTAAATTGTTGGTCATAGATCAAACAGCTGTGACCATCATCAAAAGTTTTTTTTTTCTTCTTTTTCTTTTTTTTTTGTAATAGAAATAAACCCCCCCAAAAAATGTCAGCTTGATTAGTGAGTTCTCTGATCACACGTATCACTGGTTCAGTACCGTGTACCACAGATACTGTACAATACAGTGATCCGGCAGCAGGAAAGAGGTTAAGAAAAATAAAAGCAGCAGACCTAAAAAAATAATAATAATAATAATAATACTACCAAGGCACTAATCGCCCTAATGAGATTGATCACATAATTAATGCTGTGATGATCACTGAAAGGGTAAATTTTTTAAAGAAAACCACTTTTAAAATGTTGACTTAATTTATATTCTCTCTGTCTCTCACGCCCGTAGATCAAAGTGAGGAGGAGAGAGGGGGCAGAAACAATGTCTCACTCAATGTTACAAATCATTGGCTGAGACATTGTAACAGTGATAGTGATGACAGGCTGTCACCGTGATTACGTGCTGCAGATCACTGTCATTGGCTGTAGGGGGTCTGCCTGGGTTGCCAGACAGACTCCAGACAGTGATCGGAGTTCTGGGAAGGAAGGCGGAATGGAGGGAGGGCTAAAGCTGTAGGGCGTGCTATGTCACCCTAATGGCATTTAAGCCCTCTCCCAGCAGAAAGGCCTTAATGGCGTGAATGGGTTAAAAATAAAACCTAGCAGCTTGTATTGGCTACAGATTACCATCAAATTTTCGACTCAAGCTCCCACACAAAATAATGGGACGTGTGGATGACCACACATTAAAATTACCAAGTAATGTGTTCTTTAAAAATGCTATTTTGTGTAAGTGAAATTTATTGTGCTAATTATCGTTCAATATTTATCACAGTAGCACGATTATTTTTACATTTAATGGTTAACGTGTAAATAAAGAAAATTAGACTGAACTGTCATAATGCTTGTTTTTATTAAAACGCTGTTTATTTCGACAATTGTTTTTACATTTTTGCTGTTTAGCAGTTGTCCCTCAAAATCGTCACCAATTCTTGCACTATCTATTCCCTTGAACTCATGAGTCTTCCCTTGGTGCTTTGAATCCTTCTTGGGAATAGAAAAGTACAATAAGCATACTCAATATGAATTTTAATGAGAATTACTGTATTGCATTTATATTATGCAAGATAAAAATTATGATCTTGCTCCTTTACAGTTTAATTTACGTTAAATATATTCCGCTGGCCAACGCAGTTTATTTGCCTTGCAAAGCAAAGTTTAAATGTATCAAAGGACAATAAACATACAGTCCAAGGGAGGGCAATCAAATTAAATTGTGTTAAGGAAATCTATAATATGTAACCTTGCAGTTCTCCATTTAACCTCTCCCTTATGACTGTCTGATGAAGGAACACATTTCGTCAGTTATGGATTAACATAATACAATTTTAATTGATTTTATCCAATTAACATGAACTGCTTGTTTCTTTCCCACTCTTATTGATACACAAAATAGCAACGCTGTGGGATTTAAGTGGCATATTGTCACCAGGAGGCCAATATGAATCCCAATATTGTCGTTTTGCATTTTCATTGAGACTGTAACTCTTACCTGCATAGAAAAACACTGTGTATTAAAGTATAGATGCGCTACGCCACCAGACTATTAATAACAGTATGTGGGCCTACATATAAAATATCACACATTCACCTCTTCACTCTATTGTTGGAGGTATATAAAGTTGTAAATAAGATTTCTAGAGAGTTTGATACACAGGTAAATGCAATATTTTAAAGAACTGAATTAAAGGACAAGGATGACTGGTGGGAATATATTTATAAAAATTATAAAATCTAAATTATTGGCTACCCCGAAGGTAGCTTGGACAGATGTTTCTCCAATTAGCCACAAAACATCTAAAAACTACCCAATAATATAGAGAAAACAAAATTGAGAATGCAATGCAGTTAAAAAGCATAGTAAAATAATGTGTAAAAATTATTAGACTTGTGCATTTTATTTCAAACTTGTTGCAATTTGTCGGAGTTTTGGGCAAACGGTGGGTCGTCAGAATTCTATAATTCCAAAGCGCTATGTGAATGTATCACAAAGCAAACAAAAGAGATAGTGGATAAGCTGTTTCATTTGATTCATAATTCAGTCTTTTGACTGTGGTGCTAAAGAAAAAGAGATGATTAATGGGAAAAAGATGATTGATGTCTAGGGGACAGCTATAATTTATTTTATTTTATTCATAGATGAAGTGAGAAGTGACCAAAATAGAAGGAACACAATGAGAAGCAATAAAAATAAATTGATATTTGTATATTTAATAGATTTTTTTTTTACTGTTACTTTTCTCTCTATTAATTACTTCTTCTCACTTGACCTGTGAACCACATGGCAGAGAAATATATATATATATATTGTATTTATTTTGCAGTATACTGGTAGACCAATTTTCCCCAAAATGATTGCATGGATGAAATTTGTACCAACCAAAATGCTACATGAATGCCAGGACACAAAGTTTCGAAGCAGAACATTATGCAGAACATTATACTGCCTCTGCTGGCCTGCCTTCGTCCCGGTTATACACCTCATGTAAAAGGTCTTTTTCAACGTGCTCCATGGTCCATTTCTGGCGCTCATGTCCCATTGAAGGCGCTTTTGGTGGTGGGCAGTGTCTTTGGACTCTGAATATTGCTCCATACGCAGCAAACTGTGATGCGCTTTGTGTTCTGCCACCTTTCTATCATGGCCAACATTAAGTTATTCAGTAATTTGACCTACAGTAGCTCATCTGTGTGATCGACCAGACGGGCTAACCTTTTTTCCTGATGTGCATCAGAGAGCCATGGGTGCTCATGACCCTGACACCTTGCACCAGTTGTCCTTCCTTGCACCACTTTTGGTGGGTACTAACCACTGCATACCGGGAACAGATTCTTTAACGACATATTTCAATCTGTCCACTACAGCACCCCAAACGACCTGCTCATTTTACAGAATGTCATTTAATATCAGTATTAATGAAGTACAATTTTACCGGTATAGAAGGAGGATGGGTGAAAAGTAATTTAGACAAGAGTCCCAATAAGTAAGAAAATTAAAGATTAATTCACAATGTTATCTTCCTTGGCACTGCGAAGCACAGATGACATGTTTCTAACATGTCGACTTCCCTGTGTTTATCCATCAAACAAACTAAAGATTTGAAGGTCGGCTCAAATAATAAGAAGTGAGGCGTTTATTAGTCTGAAACGAATGCATTCTTGAAGGTATTAGTATTCGCGCTGGTGCGGCAGAACTGTCAGAGGCCACAGCAGCCCTGCAGTAAACAGAACCCCTGCAAACTTCAATATCAGCTCCAGTTCATTAGTATAATGAACTACCCAGAGTCATTTCAGTATTATTGGCGTCTAAACTTTCAGTGCCTGCAATACACAATACATAATGACATCCATTATAGACTAATAACGGGCGTTTTCAAAGGTGATAACAAACTAAATATGGAAGACGGAAAAAAAAATGAGAAAAACAAAACTGTTCTTTTTTTTTTCAGAAACATCTTTCGCGTTGTTCTTTTTGTTGACCATATTTTTCATGTGAATGTTTTCAAGTGAAATAAATATAGCATTCCATTCTCTTTTCTTTATAGGCAACAATTCATCATATCCCTGTAAGGATACACGGCAAGAGCGGAGAATGGCAGAGCCGTGTTTATACCGTAAATTGGTTGATATGTTGAAATGCTTGTGGAAATCCCCCCCCCACCTCCCATCCTTAAAATCACAGTGAATATTTATAACATAGCTGACCAAAAAGTAGAGTCTTCCAGATGTTTAAAAACTACAACAACTCTATCCAACTTCTATTTGATGTTCTAAAGCAGGGGTAGACAACCTTTGGTGCTCCATATGTTGTGGACTACAACATAATGCTGGCAAAGCATCAGGGGAGATGTGGTCCAGAACATGTGGAATTGTAATTCTGCAAAGAGGAGTCCTTTTGTGAACCCCTGTTTTACAGCAAACACTATCGGGCGTTATTTAGTCAATGGGGAACTATATATGATAAATGAGGAAATGATGAAGTTTACGTTAAAAACGTTGCGCTAAAAAAAATCCACAACTGTACTATTTTTCCAAATTAACTATTTTAGTTTAAATGTATCCAATTCATTCTCACTTTTCCTCAAGTATCAGTTTAAAGGACCACTATTGGCACCCAGACCACTGCAGCTCAATTAAGTGGTCTTGGTGTCGGGTCCCTCTAGGATTAACCCTGCAGCTGTAAACATATGTTTCACTGAGTGTTAATCCAGCCTCTAGCGGCTGTCGTAGAGGTGGTTCCATGCTTCTCACTGTGAAAATCACAGAGAGAAGACGCTGGACGTCCATAGGAAAGCATTGAGAAATGCTTTCCTATGGGCGGTTTGAAAACGCGTGCAGCGCTGACGTCAGCAGTAGGAGGAGAGTTCCCCAGAGCTGGAGAAAGCTAAGGTCTAGAGCCAGGCGCTGGAGAAAGGTAAGTGTTTTAACCCCTTCAGCCCAGCGGGAGTGGGACCCTAAGGGTGGGGGGGACCTAAAGACCCTATAGTGCCAGGAAAACGAGTTTGTTTTCCTGGAACTATAGTGGTCCTTTAGTGTATAAACTCCTATATTAAAGGGAACACTCTCAGCATCAATACAACTTACGCAGATTTAAGTTGTTATGGACGCAGGATTGTCTAGGGGACATTGTACATTCAGGGGTTAATAAGCATTATTTCTCTCAATGGGTGCTCAGTGAGAGCTGAAAGCAGGGCACTCAAAAGTTACGATTTTGGACTCTTGACTTGCTGTCCTGATTTAGTTACCAGGGAGCTGTTTTCAGGCATCATAGCTTGAATTAGCTCTCTACATATTCATGCGTGTTAGGGGCTAGCCGGGAGACTGTTTGGCTGCCTTGGTGTGGGTGTCATGAGTGATGGAAGTTGCATGGCAGTGATGCCCCTTAGAGTCCCAACTACTAGTCCCAATTACATATTTCCCAATGTTGGGAGGTATGTGAGCGTGTAGGATGAGACTCTCAGACTACCAAGGATTTCCAGATGCAGAATTGTTAAACGCCAGAGCACAAACTTTTGGTTTAACGCCTAAAGGTAAAAAAGCCCCTGTGAAAACTTAAAAGAGCCTAAGCCGTTACAAGGGTGTCTTGAGGTTTTTAAACAGTTTCTGTCTTGAGGTTCTCAAAAGGTCTCTATCTTGCATATTACAGGGTAGGAGTGAATATATATGGATCACTTGGACACAGTCTTACCTGATTTTCGGAACATTGATTAAAGTTTAATTAACAGAGCCGGAGATGAACACCTCTAAAGTAAACACACTGTGCTTTTTTAGATCTGATTGGGAAAAAAAATCACATAGGCTGGGTGAGTCACAGCCGGGGGACGTACTGCTACAGCTGCATAAACAGAGACAATTTACTTCCTTAATGGCTGAAAATTGAGCAGCAAGACTGTGGGGATGTGATCTATACACCAAAACTGCTTCATTAAGTTAAAGTTGTTTTGGTGCTTAGACTCTTCCTTTAATTCTCAACATGGCTGTGGTAATTATCCAAACCCATGGATATAGGTGTTTTTTTCCCCACTAATTATCAAGTTCTCACAAATATGGTAAGTTTTTTTCTCTGTGTATCTCTGGGTATCTGGTTAACCCCTAATGCACTTTAGAAGCATATCAGAAGTGTTCATTTAGCCCTAATATTTTGTTCTGAGATGAATACAATAAAAAACCCTTAATATAGGAGACATTTTATGACATTTAAAGACATTGTTTCTTCTTGTTTTCCTACGTTCAAGTCTTTTCTGTTCCTTTAACTACTGTAAAATAGAGGAGAGTCATTATATCAAACAGCTTGCTATCTAATGTATTTTTATAAATACGCTTTCTATTTTTTTCTCCACCTTTCTAGACTAGTAGGTATACAATTAAAGAAAAGTAGACACAAGTCTCACAGAATTCTTTTAAAATGCATAACATGACAGGTGCTTATTTTCATAGTTAAAAATAACAATGATGAATTATGGAGCGATACCAAATGCAGCATTATTATAGAAAAAAAAGTGCTTTTAGTTGACATGAAAAACCAAGTTTTCTGATTTTGAGCCCGGTACTCTCAACCAGCACTGACACCCGCAAACATCCGAACATTGACGGTTATGTGGTTACAGAATTACCCCTAACAACAGGGAGCACGATAAGGTGAATGTTTTGCCTTACAGACTGTAAATGTATCTGTGTAGCACAATGACAATAAGAGTTTCTTTGTTAATTACTGATGTTGCTATAGACGTAATCTGGCTGGTATGTAACCCCCTCCTACATCGTGCGATTTTTATAGTGGGCTGTAATGAGGTTGGAGGCAGTGGAAATGATGGCCTTTCACTAAGTGATTAAATAAAATAACATATCTACAAAAGAAAGAGGTGAAAAAGAGTTCCAATGTTGCTAGTCTCGATCATTATGCACCTTATATAAAAACATTTATAAACAAACTGCTCGACCAAACAGGACTGTGCCTACCATGTTAAATCTCTGCCTGTCTGATTCCCGTCTGTCTACCTGTTATCCTAATTGGGTATTTTGTCTGTTTGTCAGTTTATCTGTTTGTCTTTCCATCCAAGTATGTTAATCTCTGCTTCTCTCTATAAATTCTCAATAGGTTATGCTTTTGTCATCTCTTTTAACACCTTAATGGACAATTCCGCACCCATACTTGCAGCTTGCTTTATGGGTGAGGAGTGTCCCATTTTAATGGTATTTTATAAACTAACCACTAAAATGAACTAACAGAAGTGGCAGGTACACTCTGCTTGAGTACACCTCTCACGCCTCTGCGCACCTCTTCTCAGACTTCCGATAACAATGTTGAGCACTCTTCCGGAGAAAAAGTGAGCTTGCTAAGGCTGGAGTTATTAAGTATACCTCACTCACTATTTAGTAGATATACCCCAAATATATCTACTAAATAGTGAGTTCTACTTTTTTTTCCCCATTTTGGTAGTGGAGTGTCCCTTGAAGGATACTTAAGGATCATGTGTTGGTCCTTACATACCCTGGATGCTGGTGTGGAATGTCCTGCTTATATTGTATGGGCAGCTCCATTTAACCCTTAGTTTGTTAAACGAGTGGGACATTCCAGCTGGATATAGATCTTTAATGCAAGTTTCCTTGGTCTTTAGGGGGCTGAATCTTTACAGGCCAGGTAGAACAATGACAATACTTTTTGGTTACAGTAACTAACTTTGAAATATAGTGTAATTAGAGAATGTTCTAGTTTGGCACTAATTTGTCCAATTCACTTGTAAATTCTCTACAATTCTCGGTTTTACTGAATATTTATTTTGTGTATGCCCATGTGAGAGTCTGTCAGATGCTCTTATTGGCAGTACTACCTCTCTACTATAGATTTAACACCACAAAGTGGTTAATTCACTAAACACCAAATTCTAGTCAACTGAAAACTGAATTGCAAAACATGGACAACATTAGACAAGCTGTAACCTGGGATGGACCTACAACTCACAAGGCCACTGGGGCAATAGGAGATCAAGGGCCCCCTTGTGCTTCTCTCACATACAAGCACCACCCACATACAAACATCGCCACCTGCCAGATTCTGTCCTAGCATAAAGCTTTGTATTGGCATCATCCTCATCGAATAGGGAGATTAAAACCACACATATATTTAACCACAATTCCTAAGCAAAGAAAATATAACTTTTAATAATTAAGGTTAAAAAATAGATACGTGGTTACCCATACAAAAATGCGCAAAAATGGTCAGCATATACTCATCCCCTCTGAGAGAGCTATTCTCATCCCCTCTGAGTTGTGGGCGCAACACGCGCGCCAGGGGTCCTCGGAGATTTGCCGTAACAGCTTTGTGTATGGATGTTTGATCTGTGGACACCACACAACCCTCTGAATCCCGAGGTTTTTTTTGTTTTTTTTCTGTTATAGACTGGGTGGGCGAAGGTTGCTCAATCTTTTTTTCACTTTTTTTGTTTAAAAGTAGGCAGACAGGCATGATATTAGACCTGTCAGTGATTCATTTATTTCATTACATTTGCAACCTTTTTTAGCCCTTTCACTATGGGTTCCCAGTAAATTTAACAGGTTAGTGTTTTATTGTCAGCCGAATGAGGCACTTTGGCAATATTCTAAGCAATGGCCACATCGGCATTCTGATTTTAACACAGTTAATATACTGGGCTAATAATATTTAACTTAGTGCAGTTATTTTTCATATTCTGCACTAAGTATACACATTATTAGTGTTGCACTCATCTGGGCACAACACTATGTAGACTATTTGCGTGGGTCCATTTAAAACCATCACTATAGATGTGGAACTGAGCATGGAGAGCTATATTTAGATCGAGCAATAACAGATCAGCTTGTATCACTGTTTGTAACAGTATGGCCATTTAGACAAACTGCAACATTGTCTTTTGCAGTTAAGACCTAGCAGACGACAATGAAAACTTTTGAACAGGTCCTCTTTACTCTTATTATTAGATGTAGTGTCACATCTCCCATATTTGGAGATGCTATTTGATGGCATGATAGTTTAACGTGTTATACGAGTTTTTCTCTCAGTGCTCTGTCCACAGGTAATAGCTCAGCATTCAGGGCTCTTATTTAGTGGGTAGCCCAGTGATTTATATTACAATTATAATTGGTTTAGTCTATTATACTTTCTTTCTTAGGCACATTGTTTTTGTACATAGCGATCTATTAGTGTACAGCCTATTATATGTATATGCTGACCATTTTTGTGCATTTTTGCATGGTTAACCACGTATCTATTTTTTAACCTTTATTATTAAAAGTTATATTTTATTTGATTAGGGCACTCAGATTTCTCTTCGTCTTTTTTTTTACTACTTTGGTAGTTTTGTATGGGTTAATCCCACTATGAGTGTATCCCTTTAGCTTCCACATCATACTCTCTTACAATTCCTAAGCATATTATATACAGATTTTTTGATACTTGTCCTGTCTTCTATATTGTCCTATTAAGCATAACTCGGCTAAAGGGAGGAAATGGGCAGAAGAAGAGTACATGCTACATGTGCTGATAACAGATGACAAATTTGACAAAACATTCTGGAACTCTTGTGGTGCTACTGTAGATGGCATGACACCTCCGGTACCCAAGGACTTTAATTTTATACTTACGGTTACATCTCTGCACATACAGACTCCAAAAACCACTGAAGTGTCCATGGTGCTTGGAGTAAGCCTTTACTATGACTGTAAATGTAGAATTTAGGAAGTGTGCCATTACCCATACTCCACTTCCTAAATGTAGAATTTAGGAAGTGTGCCATTACCGATACTCCACTTCACAAACATACATGCATGTTCTGGTACACACATTCACACACACCTTCATACATATTCTCACTCAGAAACTCTCTTACACATACACACACAAAAACACATACGCACACACAAACACACACACTATAGAATTAGCAGTACACATATGTACATAGGTTGCTTCTTATTTTAGAAAGTTTTCTGACTCATGGTTTTTGACACCTTTAAATTCTTCAAGAGTTAAAGTGGCAGTTTGTCACCTCTGTCGGTTGATTTTCTTCTGTTTTTATTAAGTTCGACTTTATTTTTCCTCTGTTTGATGCAGAGGGCTGAGAATTCTAATTTCACATAGATCGGTTGCTAAATTTGCATTCTCTGTCTTTAAGAACATCTGTCTCTCAGGCTGCACTCTGTGTTCCGAGAGACACGTATATTCAGATATCAGGTGAGCAAGTTTGGGTTTCTTTAACTTGCCAATTAATAAAACTTTTATATTCTGCACAAATGTTTTTTTTTTTTGTACCTGTTCTTTTTTGCAAGCCAAGAAGAATATATGTAGAAGAGGTTAGTGTACCACCCTTAAAGGCACAGAAGTGTTTTTTTTTTTATCGGCTCTGATGAGTGTACATATGACATTTTTACTGTGTCTATCACATTTTAAAATAATACTTCACTATTATCTTTATTTTCTTTCCTTTTTTGGGGCTCATGAGATTTATCTGACACTCACCAAACATTAGGGTGAGCGTATTTGTTATTGATTGTACGTAAACGCTCCACTTTGATTTGTAGATTTTAAACAATAAATTTATCTGAACTAGTAATTTAACGAGCGACAGGAAAAACCCACACGTGTTGTAACTGCACACTTCTTGGTGAATGGTATATAAAGGAACACCATTTTACACTTTGATAAGCGCCTTAATTCACACGTTTATTTAAAAGTACTTAATATTCTAGGTGGTCTTTACTGGGCTTTCAGAAACAAGGAGCATAAGGTTAAATAGTCCCTACCTTAGTACAACATAACATACCATTATAACAACAATTTTATTACGCAAATACTAAACCTGACAGATCTGTTTTAAATGCAGGGCAATTTCTGGTTGGCCTAAGTCTGTCAACATATCTCCGAATACTCTCTAAACCCTGAAGAAATTGAACTGATCACCAAGGAACAGGTTTGTACATCCATATGAAAGTGAACTCATTTTTTTTTCAGAAAGGACCTGTGAGCTGAATTTAAATTAACCTTCGAGGATCAGCGGAATCATTTCGAGAAAATCTGTTGTTTTTTTTTTTTTTCTCAGCTAACATTCATTAAATTTGGAGACCGTTCGACGTGTTCTAAATGGCCGCATCATCGTCTTTATCTTGGGGAAATGTTCTTAAGACTGGATTAAATAAATAAATAAAGAGAATCTCTGAGATTTGCAAAGACAAGAAAAATGCACTTGAGATCTTGATGATGGAACATCTCCAAACCGATTGTGATATTACATGACACTCTGCCTTTTGTCAGATAGCTGAAGAAAATTATGTTGAATGATTTTCATGTTTCTAACAGTCACTTTCAGCATAGAAAGAAAAAGGAGTCACAAATAAAAGAGATGTCACGAGCATTGTTTGTTTTTTCCCCCTTTGTGTCTGGCTGCTGATCATTACAGGTTTGTACTCCACTGTTTCCATTTACTTTCTGAAATAGGTGCAGATATTTTTCGAGTGTCTGATGTGTCTGCTCTTCACAAAAATAAATCATCTAAAATGTTTGTCTTTAAAGGGACACTCCAGGCACCCAGACCACTTCTGCCCATTGGAGTGGTCTGGGTGCCAACTCCCACTACTCTTAACCCTGCAAGTGTAATTATTGCTGTTTTTTATAAACTGCAATAATAACCTTCAAGGGTTAACTCCACCTCTAGTGACTGTCTACTAGACAGCCACTAGAGGGCACTTCTTGCTTCATAGAACAGAAAACCTGTGCTAGAGCATCGCTGGACATCCTCACGCTGTGTGAGGACCTCCAGTGTCGCTCAATTCCCCATAGGAAAGCATTGAAAAGCTGCGCATGCGCATTAGGGCTCCCCGGCCAGTGGGCGGGATCAGTCTTACCTACCGGCCGACGTAATGCAGAGGAAGAGCGGCGGTGGAGGAAGAAGCAGCGACGTGGGACATGTCACTGTCTCTGGTAAGTCACTGAAGGGGTTTTCACCCCTTCAGCAACCAGGGATTGGGGGGTGGGAGAGAGAGGGGACCTGCAGTGCCAGGAAAACTGATTGTTTCCCTTTAATTCACTTTTTTTTCTGTTTCTTATTGTTTTTGTATTATCTGGGGTAGACGGAACCAGATAATATTTGTTGTTAATTTGTTGTTAATCAATACATTATGGACTGATAAAAACATTTGCCATCATCAAAGTCTAAAAACTAGTGTCATACGCATTTTGTGTTAGCAGTTCTTTGCAACTTTGCAATTGTTAAATAAGTGGGACAAGAATTAGTAAAGATCAAATATTCATGGAGGCCTAGACCCTTGTTGGTTCTTAAAGAGTTAATTTTTTATATTTACATTGATAATGTGTCTGTCAGATTTTAGCCCCTCATAAACATTGTTTACATTGAATGGTTTTTATTTACCCTGGTAGTAGTTTGCTGTGAGTCACTGATTCTCTGTGCTGGTGATTGATATAGGTGTGTGTGTGTGTGTTAATATATGTATCACAGAGCTCACAATCAAAAAGTTCACAATAATATAAACATACATAGTAGTATATTAAAGTGGAACCATTTCTTATGTGTGACATCACACACAGAGTCTAGGTTAGCATTAATAAACTGGACTGAAATAAAATTATCAGACCTTCGAGTAGCCGGACTAAACGTATAATAGAGAGGAAGCGTGGTCAAATTCAGGCCTAGGTGACGATAAAGGAGAGATAGCGAAAACGAGAAGTCAGGAACACGGTATATCAATCAAACAGGTAAACAAGACAAGAAAAGGATAAAGAGAAACTCAGGATCAACAACAAAGCAAAGGTCAATACCAGAAATATCACTGTATCAATGTATCAAGGAATGGACTAGGATAGTGAGAAGAGAAATCCTGACAGGGCACAGCAAATAGGATCAGAGAATCTTAAATGCCACTGTGTGTGTTTTGGTTAGTCCATATCATGCCTGTGACCCCAAAAGGTATATGAGAGAGTTCCCTGGACTGACGTGGACCAATTGAAGCCAGAAGTGACATGACGCCCCAATTACTCTATTAAAAATGTGTTCTGGACACGAGCAGCATTATTTTCTCTGCAAAGTTTGAAACTCTGAGTTTCCTGAGTTGGATGGGCCACATGAATGACTATTGCATTTGGAGGACCCCGACCGACATGAGGACCGGGTTAGTAACACTACACTCTGGAAATTACACATCTAAATAAAACGTTGAAAATCATATATAATTTGTATTTACCTTTATTTTCATGAGATGCCCTATTTTCTTCTAAATGTATATTAAAGATCTAACAATTGACAGTCTGATTCAGTTCAGTTCTGGCACAGATACGGCACACATTGGACACCACTGAATAGCAGAGTGAAGGACTCTCCCATGGGAAAATGGACACCATTGAATAGCAGAGTGAAGGACTCTCCCATGGGAAAATGGACACCACTGAATAGCAGAGTGAAGGACTCTCCCATGGGAAAATGGACACCACTGAATAGCAGAGTGAAGGAATCTTCCCTGGGGAAATGGACACCACTGAATAGCAGAGTGAAGGACTCTCCTCTGGGGAAAATGGACACCACTGAATAGCAGAGTGAAGGACTCTACTCTGGGGAAAATGGACACCACTGAATAGCAGAGTGAAGGACTCTACTCTGGGGAAATAGACACCACTGAATAGCAGAGTGAAGGACTCTCCTCTGGGGAAACAGACACCACTAAATAGCCGAGTGAAGGACTCTCCTCTGGGGAAATGGACACCACTGAATAGCAGAGTGAAGGACTCTCCTCTGGGGAAACAGACACCACTAAATAGCCGAGTGAAGGACTCTCCTCTGGGGAAATGGACACCACTGAATAGCAGAGTGAAGGAATCTTCCCTGGTGAAATGGACACCACTGAATAGCAGAGTGAAGGACTCTCCTCTGGGGAAATGGACACCACTGAATAGCAGAGTGAAGGACTCTCCCATGGGAAAATGGACACCACTGAATAGCAGAGTGAAGGACTCTCCCATGGGAAAATGGACACCACTGAATAGCAGAGTGAAGGACTCTCCCCTGGGGAAATGGACACCACTGAAGAAGGTGTGCAGGTATGACAGTAGGATTCAGGAAGCAGCCTAATGGCTTAGCAGCCAGTACAGGGTAGAGTGGAGGCCAACAATTTTATAGATACACTTGAAGTAGGTAATGGGGACCAAGAGATGCAGCTTAGGAAAAGAGCGAACACAGGACAATAAGATGAAAAACTAATACATTGGGCGTGCCAGTAAGGAAGATATGACAGCAGGCAACATCAGCAACACACTGTCAATTAAAATGAACAGGGCTCACCTGTACACAAGGAAAGAGACACAAATGGTGAGAAATGCACCGCAAGAGGTTCTGCAAGAGGAGGGCCTGTAGTTTATACACCTTGTTTTTCTGTTTTTTCTATTGGTTGGTTTATTGTTTACTGCTCTTGGGGAAATTCAAAGGAAGTATGAATAATATGAATCCTTTCCTGTCTTAAAATTATAAATATCTTTGTTCTTCTTTACGAGCCTTAATATATTTCTTTTTGTCTCTGATCTCCCGTTTGTAATAGAGTTGTATTTAACATCTGTGAATGTCATTGATTTACATCTCTGAAAGGTTTAGGGATTAATTTATGATTAAAAATAAATAAAAAATAGTCTTAGCTAATGAGTTTTGTTTGTAATGATTCTGCAGACCTGAACCAAGCTAATTAATTTACATTATTTTGCATATAACACACTTTTATTATTATGTTTATATTACAATGTATTACTTTTTTCATTTGCAGGAAAAAAAAATTAAAGGGACAAAAACTACACCACAACCACCATTACTTAGTGCACATATAATTGAGAAAATAGGTAATTATGATGCAATACCCAAAGCTTCATCGAGGCATGTTTGCCTCTCTTGTTCTTTTCATAGTAACTCGTGTTGCTGGGAATTGAATCCTGGGAAAAGCAAGTAAGCCAAAAAAAAAAAACAATGTGAAACCCAGAATTGACAGATCATTTTCAGCCATGTACTGTATGACATCATATGTTCTACCATTTTGTTTAAATTAACACGAATGTTAAAAATAAATATGTTTAAATGAAAATAAATATATTTATTTTTACCATTGGCATTTTAGTGTTTAGATTTATGAAGTGTTTTTAGTGCTTACAGTGTCACTCTGAAAAGGGGACAGAATGACTTAAAGGGGCACTACCGTGTCAAGAAGACAAATGTGTATTTCTGCCATTATAGTTCTAATACTCCGGTTAAGGTGGTCGGCCCTCCTTGCCACTTGTTAGAAAGGTGATTTGCTTACCTTTTTCCAGCATTGTGCGGGCTCCTCACACTTGGCCCTGCCCCCGATCCACTTCCTTGGCTTACATAATCAGAATTGATTATCTCAGCCAACCAATTACAATGTTTACCTATAGGAAAGCATTGGATTGGCTGAAACAGTCAGTTCTGCTGATTTCAGCCAAGGAGTCAAACATCATCCTGGCCAATCAACATTTCATCATAGAGATGCATTGAATCAAGGCATCTCTATGGGGAAAGTTTAGTGTCTCCATGCAGAGCATGCACAGCTCTGACCCAGTAACCACCTCTAGTGGCCATCTGAGGAGTGACCATTAGAAGTGTTCTGAGGCTGTAATGTAAACACTGCCTTTTCTCTGAAAAGGCAATGTTTACAGCAAAAAACCTGCCAGGACTGACTATACTCACCAAAACAACTACATTAAGCTGTAGTTGTTCTAGTGACTATAGTGTCCCTTTAAGTATTTATCTTTCTAATAATTGTATTAAATGTCTGTTAACTTCATATAATTTAATTATTTTTTGTTGGTATATACACAGTGGAGTACCTCTTTAATCTAATCAAGTTTTCTATTATCTACATTCTTATAAATGAGTCTAAATGTTATATATATATGTATACCATTCTTATAATTTGAGTGTTTTTCTAGACGACTATTGACTATGGATCTGTAGCCCTGTGAATAAAGCATTTCTATTAGGATAGGGTTATAAAAATAATCTGAAAACAATGGCAAAATTGTCAGAACATCAAATGAATGGTATTGTAGCTCACAGGAGCCTATAGACTCAAAAGAATTTCTGAACATTTCATGGTACGCTCTGACCTTGCGGGCAGAGAAGAAGGCTCTGTATGAATAAAAACCTTGTACAACCTTGAGTTTTATTTAAGAATGCATTTCATATTCTGGTGAAAGTGAACATGCAGCATTGTATATTGATCTTGATTATCTCTTCATTTCCAGCCACCAGATCTGCTTCTTGTAAAATAAAATATAAATGGAAAGTGCCTTAGCACCAGCGATTCTGCTGTATCAGATTTATTAGGGCTCCGTGAGACCTGCTTATCATACCTTTCTTACGTGCTATTCTCTAATGGACACTGGAGAATTACATGTGATACTCAAAAAATTAGAATATCGTGCAAAACTTCATTTATTTCAGTAATGCAATGTAAAAGGGGAAACTAATATATGAGATATGCATTACATGCAAAGCAAGATAGTTCAAGCCGTGATTTGTCATAAGTGCGATGATTATGGCTCACAGCTCATGAAAACCCCAAATCCACAATCTCAGTAAATTAGAATATTGTGAAAAGGTGCAATATTCTAGGCTGATAGTGTCCCACTCTAATCAACTAAGTAAGCCATAACACCTGCAAAGGGTTTCTGAGCCTTTAAATGGTCTCTCAGTCTGGTTCAGTAGGACTCACAATCATGGGGAAGACTGCTGGCCTGACAGATGTGCAGAAAACCATCATTGACACCCTCCATAAGGAGGGAAACCCTCAAAAGGTAATTGCAAAGGAAGTTGGATGTTCCCAAATTGCTGTATCAAAGCACGTTAATAGAAAGTTATGTTGAAGGAAAAATGTGTGGAAGAAAAAGGTGCACAAGCAGCAGGGATAACCGCGGCCTGGGGAGGATTGTCAGGAAAAGGCCATTTAAATGTGTTGGGGACTTTCACAAGGAGTGGACTGAGGCTGGAGTCAGTGCATCAAGAGCCACCACACACAGACGGATCCTGGACATGGGCTTCAGATGTCGTATTCCTCTTGTCAAGCCACTCCTGAACAACAAACAACGTCAGAAGCATCTTACCTGGGCTAAAGAAAAACAGACCTAGTCCTCTTTTCTGATGAGAGCAACTTTTGCATCTCATTTGGAAACCAAGGACCCAGAGTCTGGAGGAAGAATGGAGAGGAATACACTGCAAGATGCTTGAAGTCCAGTGGGAAGTCTGTGTTGATTTGGGGAGCCATGTCATCTGCTGGTGTTGGTCCACTGTGATTCATTAAGTCCAGGGTCAACACAGCTGTCTACCAGGAGATTTTGGAGCACTTCACACTTCCTTCCGCAGACAAGCTTTATGGGAATGCTGACTTCATTTGCCAGCAGGACTTGGCACCTGCCCACACTGCCAAAAGCACCAAAGCCTGGTTCAATGACCGTGGGATTACTGTGCTTGATTGGCCAGCAAACTCGCCTGACCTCAACCCCATACAGAATCTATTGGGCATTGCCAAGAGAAAGATGAGAGACATGAGACCGAACAATGCAGAAGAGCCGAAGGCCGCTATTGAAGCATCCTATCTTCCATAACACCTCAGCAGTGCCACAGGCTGATAGCTTCCATGCCATGCCGCATTGAGGCAGTAATTGCTGCAAAAGGGGCCCAAACCAAGTACTGAGTCCATATGCATGCTTATACTTTTCAGAGGTCCGATATTGTTCTATGTACACTCCTTGTTTTATTGATTGCATGTAATATTCTAATTTACTGAGATTGTGGATTTGGGGTTTTCATGAGCTGTAAGCCATAATCATCGCACTTATGACAAATCACGGCTTGAACTATCTTGCTTTGCATGTAATGCGTCTATCTCATGTATTAGTTTCCCCTTTTACGTTGCATTACTAAAATAAAAGTTTTGCACGATATTCTAATTTTTTGAGTATCACCTGTCTTTAACCGCTTGAGAACAAATGACATGCCAGGAGTGTCATGAAAGCAAAGGATTTGCCTAAACCGTGGTCATAATGAGCTAATTAATGTTGATTTAGTGGATATTTTGAAAATATTGTCAGCTGACAATTGTCCAGATCAACAGCGTAAGTGTTTCAGTCTATGGAATGAAAAGTTACAATAAATAATTCCGTTTTGTACTTGCAGTTATCCTTGCACTTATGTTTGTTTGCTTGTTGTTTTTATGCTTTTGGGAAACTATAGAGTGGTTGATAAAATATATCATTATTCAGAGAGTTAAGAGCTATCGTTGTACTTTTGGCTGGTTCAAAACCTTATTGAAAATTCCCTTTGTAGACAGGAATAAAAGTTGGTTATAGAAAGTTGAGTTAGATTTTATGCTTTGAAATTGAAACATGGAATATTAAATGGCTATGTAAAAAATAAACTCGGAACCAAAATGTAGCCAAATCACAAACCAAACTAATTGCGCAATGGATGATCATGTTCATATTCATTTATGATTTAAAATTTCCCCCGTAACACCAAAATAAGGGATGATTGGTGGGAAAAACAATGATTGATGGCTAGTAACAAGCACTACATTTGTATATTATTCACAAATCAAGTGAGAAGCTACCAAGTGACCAAAAGGGAAAAATGGAGGAGCAGTAAAAACATTATATTTATATATTGTATTTTTAATAAATATATAAATATAGATTTTTGTTTAGGATTCCCCTCTTTTGCCCTCTATTTGTTACTTTTTCTTACTTGATCTGTAAACCAAATGGTGGGAAAATGAACCTATCGGGATACTGCAAAATATGTACATCAGATTTACATGATGTATATATTTTGCAGCACACTGATTGGTCCATTTACGCACCATTTTGGTTTGTCTGATTCATTTTCAGAATACATTATTTCTTAATGAAATCCAGATGAGTCAAACCGCCATACAATCGAAATTCAGCTGTCGCAAAACTTTTATTTTTGGTCAAAGTGATTCAGCCAAAAAATTTTTTCGACATGTGTGAGTTTTTACATAAACATATTAATTGTATGTTGCTATGTGGGCACATAAAAATAATCGTACAATGAACTCATCTTCCAGTTAAATGCTTTTGTGGTTTACAGACAAACCAACCATATTTCTAGGTGTATAAAAAAAAATATTCATTTATTAATATTATTTATATTATTATTTATCTATTTTATATAGTGCAAACAAATTATACAGCACTGCAACTGTACTGATCAGGCAATGTCTGTAGTTACCAGTAAGATATTACAGATTTAGGACCAAATTGCTTTTTCTCTAAAGCAAAAAATTTCTTATATATACTTTAGTTGTAATTGCTTATCATCCGCTTGAATCTCAATAGCTGAAATTTACACAAAAGAAAAGACTACAAAAAAAGTTCAAAGGTTAGTTGTGATAGTTAGTGCCACATTAACTGAATTTACAGCGACTAACGCAATCAAAGTGTTCTACCAGATATGATACATTGAGATTTTATCTTTTATTTCCACGTTAGTCATAAAAATAGATGTGATTTTATCCATCCTTAATGTGCTCATTTTATCAACGCTGTAAGAAGGATGGATTGACTGTAGTTTGGAAGGTTTTAGCACAATATTGCATTACCCATCTAAGCTAAAGACCACTAAGAAGCCAGAATGTACAGTTTACCTAATGTTAGTTCAATTATGCATATTAATTAGGCTTCAACTGCTAATAGCCCCTTTATACTTTGCAAAGTTTTGATATAGACTGCTGCATCAGCACCAAATCACTTCCTAAACAATGATCTTTGAGAAATCAGCAAGCCATCCTGTTGGATTAGAGATAATATCAAGGCATCTCCTATCCAGCAGGAATTAAACCTCTTACAGATTAATGGAATATGCTTTTACCCTTTTGTGGGGCATCTGCATCAGAGCATAAGAACCAACATGTATTTAAGGATAATCTCGATCCGTAGGCACTTTGTCATTTGTTTGGCACTTTGAATGATATGAAAGGATAAGTGTGTACTGGGTCTTTATAAAAAAAAATCCTTAAGTAAGCTATTGACTTATTTTTAAATACTGTATCTCGGGTTATCCTCCAGAATTCTGCCCAGTGTGCTACATGAACTGCTTTTAAATATTGTTTTATTTATACTGGTGAAAACATGGCACTTAATCATAAGTAGCAGCCCATCTTGCTGACCCTGTGCCTGATAGTATAGTGTGAGCAAATGAGCTAGTTCTTTATTTAAATGTACTGTAACAAAGTAGATTAAGCTAAATCTTACAAAATCTCTTCAAATTTAATATCATGCAAGGAGGGTTAATCTCTACAGTTTATTAGGAAAGGTTTTACTTTGAAAGGATAAATCCTACCAGTTTCAAATCCTATACGTTGTTATAAATATATGTGAGCTCAACAAAGAACCACATTTTTGTCATCATTGGTTCTTTGTTGAGCTCATTTACATACTTCTACCCAGAATCCCTTGCAGTAGTGAGAGCACTGTTAAAGTGAGATTTCTGTGGCAAAAGCAAGTCTTATGGCTTGACTGGTGTGTGTATTTGTGTTTAGCAATGTATTAACTATCCACTTACTTTAGGTGGAAGGGTTTTTCATCCACACTTTTTTCCCCCACCCCAACTTTTGGTATGTATATATTGTACATTCCCATATATATATATATATATATAATTTCATTTTTTTTATAAATGGTAGGAAAGCCTCATTTACTTAAGTACAAAATCTATATATTTGTTTTTTTTATTACATATTTTATTACACAATAAAATGTGGAGGATAAATCATAAACTATTAGCCTCGAAGGATAGATGTATAACCCCCAGAGGAGGCACAAGTGCCAAGGTTGGAATCCAAGTAAGAAAAATATTCCATGGACATTTGGAAGTAAATGGCACTGCTTACAAATAGTCCAACAGATATGGCTTTGTACATAGTTCTTGTTCATAGTATCATATTGCTTTCAGTGGTACTAGGAGGTAACGGGTACTTCACAGAGTTCCAATAATTCTTTGAATGAACATATGTAAGAAAGTATTTCAGAAAGGATGAATATTTAAATCCTGGTCCCAGCAGCTGATTACAAAATTCAACTTTCATGAACCTTTACCAGTAACAAGGGCCAAGATTTGAAATCTCAAGGTAAGGGAAGAAATATAATAGCACAGAGTTAATAGTGGATAAAATCAGTCCACTCACAGTCAAATCATTTAACCCCTTAAGGACCCATGACTGAAATATTCCGCCATGATTCCCTTTTATTCCAGAAGTTGTGTCCTTAAGGGGTTAAATGATGTGCCTTCTCTATTTTTGTGTAAGCTTGTGTAAGGTCCTCTTCACCTCTTGTATCTGTCAACTTTATTTTTTGTCTGTCAATCAGTTGTTATACTGTATGACTGTAATGCGCTTCAGAATATGTTCAAGGTATGAAAGTGATAATAATAATTTTAACAATAATCGAATCCTATTTTATATCAGTTAGATGTAGATTTTTCAGACAAAACATGCAAATGTTGAAAAACATACCATAGTGAATGTCCCTTGTTTAGCAATCCATCCCAGAATAATATCCGCTTTTGCCTTGACAAATCTACACCATTGCGTATTTTTTTATATTAAAACACACACTATGTTTAGTAAGGGGTTTGTGGTAAAATTAAGAGAATATCATTCAAGCCAATGGACTCGTGCGCATTAAGATATTTAGAATAAAAATTGGGAAAAGTTCATTTATTTGTATTGTAACTGAATTGCCGCTCTTCTGTGAATGTAGCTGGCTATATCACCTCTTCTACAGGCAATGGATTACAGCCACTGTCGTAAAAAATACAGTTCTTTATCTTTCTTACTTTTGTACCCAGCAATCTAGGAAGTCTGAACCTTGTTATTACATGTTTCTTTATTCGTAAATCCTTCTTTTGTCCTTTTGTTGTCCGATAGTGCCACAATAGTACAGTACAGCTACGAATATACAGACAGCGACGGCTGCATGTTGCAAGGTTAGTTTTTCAATACATATGGATGACACATTCTGGGTAGAGAAACAGCCCACGTCATCAAGAAATGGAAATACATTTATGTTTCCAAATTGCAGTTAGCTATATAGATTAAGAAGTATGATAGCACACAATGCCTTAAGGTTAGTGGAAAATGAAAAGTAGACCTACCTTTGTAGACGACTGAAGCCTCAATCTTGCAATAATGTAGTTGCAAGAATAATAGAGACTGCTGTTACTACGACTGCAAATAATCATTAAGCTGCATTATAATGCTTTTTTTCTGTTAGAAGAGGGATTTGAGTATATTATTTTGGGAAACATTGTAAATGTTGCCTTTTGTAGTGTCATTTAAAAGAAAAACATTAAAATATGTTTGGGATGAATGTGTACAACATATCAAAATCTTTAAAGTAACATACATAAAGACTCTGTGACTTCGATATGGGAAAACGCTATAGTTCGCGGTGTCATCCAATAGATATGTAAATATTTTAATAAATGTTTAACGTATTATTCTCTGATTTATATAAGGGAAGTGAAAGTGGCTCTGGGGTATTCTGATTAATAATAGTCTGGTTGAATTATTGTGCTCTAAAACAACTTAGAACCATCAGAATAATAGAATTTGGAGTCTCCCAAACACTCGCACATTGGGGGTTCTACTCTAAGAACCTCTGGGGTCTCACCTACAGTATTTGTTAGAGGCTGTACTTTTCAAAACACATGCTAAATCCTCCTGTGTGCAAAAATACACAGGGCTATTTACACAAGTGAGAATTGTTGGGAATTCAAAGTGAATTCAGGATTTTAAAGGATCACTATAGTGTCAGGAAAACAAACTTGTTTTCCTGACGCTCTATAACCCTTAGGTTCCCCCCCACCCTCAGAACTACTTTAGAAATGGGGAGAGTGTTCAAAGTATTGTAGATGGCAGATCTTGAAATATCTTACATTGTATCTCACAGAGCTGATATTCTTTTTGATGTCATGGATATTTCTTCTCGAAAGACGGTTAAAGCAACTTTTTCTATCTGCCTCACTTTCTGAAACTTTTAATGTATTCTCAGGATCCCAGAGAAGTGACAAATTAGGTATTGTCATAGTGTGTACATTAAATAAATATGTGTATTTAGCATATCCTCCTGTGTGCAAAAATACACAGGGCTATTTACACAAGTGAGAATTGTTGGGAATTCAAAGTGAATTCAGGATTTTAAAGGATCACTATAGTGTCAGGAAAACAAACTTGTTTTCCTGACGCTCTATAACCCTTAGGTTCCCCCCCACCCTCAGAACTACTTTAGAAATGGGGAGAGTGTTCAAAGTATTGTAGATGGCAGATCTTGAAATATCTTACATTGTATCTCACAGAGCTGATATTCTTTTTGATGTCATGGATATTTCTTCTCGAAAGACGGTTAAAGCAACTTTTTCTATCTGCCTCACTTTCTGAAACTTTTAATGTATTCTCAGGATCCCAGAGAAGTGACAAATTAGGTATTGTCATAGTGTGTACATTAAATAAATATGTGTATTTAGCATAACATAAAAAGAGAGAGCTGAAATGTATGCATATGCATTTATAACTTCAGAGAAAAAGACAACTAAACTTTCTGAATTTATTAAAATATTTTGCGATGCTTGTTTCATGAGTCGATGTGAGCTTTCATACATTCACCCCCTCCATTGCAATGCAAATACTGATATTAGGCTATATAGGAATCATATTCTATCAGTGTTTTACATAACTAGATAGATGGACAGACAGACAGTTTAATGCTGCACACACATCAAGAACTATGGAGAGTACAAGCACATAAAAGTTGGTCCATGCCGTTGTTCTCTCTCGTCTTGACTACTGCAATCCCTTCTTAGTGGTCTTGCGTGTTCTCATCTTGAACCGTTGCAATCTATAATGAATGCGGCAGCGAGGCTCATCTTTCTGTCTGCCTGCACCTCCCATGCCTCCCTCCTCTGTCAGTCCCTACATTGTCTTCCCGTAAGATATAGGGCTCAATTTAAGATTCTGGTGCTTGCTTACAAGTCTCTACATAATGCTGCTCCTACCTACTTATCCTCCTTAATGTACAAATATGTCCCGTCTAGGCCTCTGCACTCTGCCAAAGACCTATGTCTATCCTCTGTCCATACTCCCACCTCTGATGGTCGCCTTTAAGAACTCTCCAGGGCTGCACCGTTGCTGTGGAACTCCATTTCCTTCTCTGTTGGACTTTTTCTCGATTCCTTCAAAAAATCTTTGAAAACTGACTTCTTCAGGAAAGCGTATCAATTAAACTGTTAACAGCTTTTCATCCCCACACCCTGACTCCTCTCCTGCAACTGTCAAAAATAACCTACTAAACCCTCAGTGAATACTTTTCTACCAACCTACTTTTACCCATTGTGTCACTATACCCCACTACCTCTAGCATGTAAGTTCATTGAGCAGAGCCCTCAACCCCTCTCTTCCTGTGAGTCCAACTTGTCTGGTTACAGTTACGTGTCTGTTAGTCCACGCATTGTACAGAGCTATGGAACTTGCTGCCGCTATATAAAAAAAAAATAATAATAATAATAAAACACACAATAAATATTTTTTCTTCCTACAGAGTTTAATGAAAAGACTTAATCTCAGAAATACAACTCAGTTTATCTCTTTGGGAATATTTCTGCAGTTCCTAGCGAGGTAAAGGACCACTCCTTCAACAGAATGCAGTTGTTAAGGTGCAAGGAGGTCCTGGGCACTGGCTTACCTGAAGAAGTTAATCCATTAGCAAGCGCCAAAGTCTTCAAGCTCAGTCCCTGAACTTCTAAACTCGGACCGAGCATTGCTGATAGGCTAAAAGTGTTAGCTGATGTAAGAGAAAATAGAGTGAAAAAGATTCTTTGAGATGCATCTGAGCCATAACTTAAAAGCAGAACGATTAGGCACTGGCTTGAAGAATTTGGAGTTAAACTATTTGTTAATGGATTATCACCTGAATATAAGCCTGTGCCAGGACCTCCTTGCACCATAGCAACATAATTCCGATGAAGTTGCAATGGTACCAAGAGTGTCCCTCTAAGGGAAATACACCAGTTCAATTAAAAAGTAAAAGGGGTAGTACATGAACCTGTTAAGTTCTGAACTTAGGAGAATGTGAAAGCTGGTTAAGAGATTTTGAGTTCTGAGTAGGGGATTTGTTGGCAGGTTACTTAAAAGTTTACTTTGTAATAGGTAAATAATATCACATGATGCTCAGTTCCCCGATGTATGACATAATGTGGTATTCATGCCCAAATATCTGAGTATTGTGACAAATGCAGCTCACAAATGCCTGCCACTTTTACCTTTTTCTGAAAACAAGGCCACAATCTCAATAATATCAAGCAAGTCACATATACTAGATTTAAAGATTTAGTTTCTAATCTAAAGAATACGTTTAATAAATGAGACTCAATCTTTTAATATTTATTTTATTTTATTTATTTTGTTTTGAGGTCATTTTGCTATATTTTAGATGCCAGAATTTTCTGAGTAAAATAACAATGTATACCCTACAATTCATGTAACTCAGTACATGTCAATCCTGAACAGACATTATATTATTCCACACAGTGGTGCTTAAAATATAATATATTCCGTAAGTCTCTCCTTGGGCTGAGATGAAAAGTGCGCCTTAGATATAAAGATTTTCATTTTCGGACAGAAAGCCCTTCAACAGCTACTGAAAATAGATATTTCTAAGTGATACTTTGAAAAGATCTAATCTGTAAACATTACCCATCTCTGTGATAATGCAATATTGAGGCAGCAGCTGTAGTCCTTGTGTTATGCTGAGTGACAGGCGGTGAGAGAGTTGTCCGACTTCTTTCACGGAGGGCATTAATTCATTACCTCTCTTCCCCAGGTAGTGGGAAATTCTATTCATACATAGGTACGGAGACATGTTCCCTAGTGAACGGCTTATTACAATGGAAAGTTATTCAGTCAATTAAAAAATAAGAATCCTCATATGAGAGAAAGCAGACAGTTGTCAGAGGCGTAATTAGAATTTGAAGGGTGCCAGGCAATATTTAGCCTTTGCAACGTGGCTACCCTCCTGTCCAACAAAAACTTGTAGGTCAAAGTTTTTCCCTATTGAGGATCTTTTATGGAAAAACTGTTTTTAAAGCCTGAACCGATCCAAGCATGGATAACAGATATGACTCCATTTTAGATGAAGGTCTTAAGGATGGCCAACTAATTCAAAATAAGCGCCAAGATTCTACTACAACTATTAATACTAATTGTAATAATGAATTATTATTATTATCCGCAACAACAAAAATTCCGCTTTTGTTGTAACAATATTGACTTATGTTATGTTTTTTTTTTTTTTACCGATGGTCTTTAACCCCTTAAGGACACATGACATGTGTGACATGTCATAATTCCCTTTTATTCCAGAAGTTTGGTCCTTAAGGGGTTAAAGTTCTCTCACACTTCACTGAATCACCAACTATAGTTAAAAAATGTTAACTCAAGAGGCACTGATTTAATCGATTTCCGAAGAATGAGAGGCTGAATTCATATTTCCAGGGATAGGAATTGTAAGTACAAGGTTTGAACATGTTCTATAAGTATTACATTAAGTAACTGTTGCATGTAGAGCCAGATTACCCATTAGGTTGCTTAGGTGCCGCCTAGGGGCTGGTGGGGCCTTGTCTGTGCCTGGAGCTCTTGTTCTGGCTGTAAAATATACCACCTTGGGTCATTAGAGAGATCGGTAGATGTTCCTGTTTGGCCGTGTGATCCTCCTTTTGTTGTGAGAGTTTCTTCATTGTCTGCACCAATATTGGGTGCAGGTCACTCTAAGAGCTCCCTCATGATTCTCTGGAGATCTCAATGACTAAAAGCACCGCAACCAGTGGTCCGAGTCATTTACTAAGCACCAGACTTTGAGGAAGTTTTTAAAGTGATCTGCACCTGATATTGGTGTAGACCATAATGCTACCCCACTAGACCACCAGGGATACTGCACCCCAGCATGCCTCTATTTGACTGCTAGGGATCATGTAAATATTGGCATCTGCTGGACCAACAGGGATTACACTCCTTCCTGGAAAAGGGTAAGCAGGAGAGGGACAAACTAAAACATTCCCTTACACACTCAGACACTACACATGTAATAGTCAGTCACATTCAGAATCCCCTACACACACACCACTCACAGAAATAGCACCTAGGGCTCTTGGAGTGGACCCCAATCAAGCATCCTGCCTCGAGCCCTGCGCGGTCTTAATCCAGCTCTTGTTGACTGGGTTTCCAGCTTGTCCAATAACAATTCTAGCTCTTGTTTCCTAGGTATAAATAATATAAGAACAGGATATAATAATACAGAGAATTCAGTATCAATACCAGAATCACATGGAGAATAGGATAACTAAGGGAACCAAGTTATATTGAAAAGAATAGGTAAAGTTATACCCTGTTTGAAGTTTACCAATTTGATAATTATTAGCAATAGTTAAAAAAAATCTTAGAAATAGGAGGAAGCCTTATATACAGTTACAAATCATGACTAAAAACAGGAAAGAACTATCACTAATGGTAGTCAGAAAAAGGATGAGAATTACATCATTAGTTTCTCTAGTAACAATGAGACTTCTGACTATTTATACTGGACACAGTACTAAGATAATGACAAATATATCCACTTAACTTAAGTGTAATATAAAAATACAGCTATTTAGCTTGTATATATGTTTTGTTTCCCTGGAAACTTCCTCAGGGACCAATCTTAATACAATTACAATAATATGACAAAATAAGTAACAATAAATAATCCTACCCACTTCCATTTCCTATTTCTTTAAATAGAGCTTTTCCTGCTTTCTTCCGCTATGTTCCTGCTTTGTTGGCCAATTGGTTATCTTTTCCCATCTCCCGGCAGCTGTTCCCGATATTGTATTTGGCGCCATGTAATCTCGTGTCCGTGTGTTGTTTCCGGCTTGCATTCCACTTTCAATGTTCATGCGTTCCAGATCCGGAATGCAACTTTATTGTTCATATTATCCCAACGTACAAAACCCAATATATCTCACAATCTAATAGAGGATAGACTGTCTTAGTTAACTGTTGCTATTTTTACATATAAATTACAATTTGGGGTGAGTGTATTAGGAAATAAAGTGCAGTCTTTTTAGATCTTCATCTTTCGTGCATTATGTCAACAAATATCAAATCATATTATGACTCGTCCCTCCTGACAGGCTCAAAATTGAGTACAAAAACACACTTACAAGTGTCTATAAGAGAATATTTAAATATATTTATATCAAACAATTAGAGACAAAATAAATAAAAAAAGTATACAAAATAATAATAATATAAATCAACACCCATTAAAATTAGGCATAATAAGTACCAAGCTATAAAAATAAATGTAATATATTTGATTAGCAATATACATACATATAAACAAGCACATACATATAACAATATACATACATTAATGTAAAATTACATGCATCTAAATGTCCCATCCTATGATTACAGTCTGTCAGGTGCGGTGCATCCATACCCTTAGAATTTTATAGAAAGCAAACTAGGTCTATATCCACATTCAAACCATTCGGCTCCAGTGTCTGCAATTTATGGATCCAGAATGTCTCATGTTGAGACAATGTTTTTAATCTGTTTCCTCCTCTCCAATGAGAATTGGCTCTTTCAATTCCCATACATGTCAAATTCTCAAGATCAAACATAGGACAGGAATTGCAGTGCACCAGTATCAAATGGGATACCAATTTCTTTTTAATGTTCGCATGTTCCAAAAAAGATCATTGGAAAATTAAAAGGGGTTTAGCTAAACACTGGCCCATCCTCTTGCAGGATCCAATATTGAGTACAATTTTGCAAAAAAAAAAACTTCAATAATTTATAAAATAAATTGTAATCTAAAAAACCTTCTAGCACCCATTTATGTGAAAGGCATAAAAACCACGAACGAATGTAGAAATCTCAGAAACCCAGGATCGAAAGGATGTGGGAGATGTAAAGCCTGTCAGACAATGAAAGTAATAAAAACAACTTCATTTAAAAGCAATACAACAGGAGAGGAATTTCCCATTAAATCAGGGATTGATTGCAGCACGGACTTTGTCGTGTATCTACTGCAGTGTCCATGCGACAAGCGATGTAGGGTGAACAAAAAGGTGTTTTAAAGTGAGATTGTTGGAACATGCCAACATTAAAAAGAAATTGGTATCCCATTTGATACTGGTGCACTGCAATTCCTGTCCTATGCTTCATCTTAAGAATTTATCATGTATAAGAATTGAAAGAGCCAATTCTCATAGGAGAGGAGGAAACAGATTAAAAACTTTGTCTCAACGTGAGACATTCTGGATCCATAAATTGCAGACACTGGAGCCGAATGGCTTGAATGTGAATATAGACCTAGTTTGCTTTCTATAAAATATCGGGTTTTGTGTGTTGGGATAATATGAACAATAAAGTTGCATTCAGGATCTGGAACCCATGAGCATTGAAAGTGGAACGCAAGCCGGAAACAACACACGGACACGAGATTACATGGCGCCAAATACAATATCGTGAACAGCGGCTGGGAGATGGGAAAAGATAACCGATTGGCCTGGAAAGCAGGAACACAGCGGAAGAAATCAGGAAAAACTCTATTTAAAGAAATAAGGAAGGGAAGTGGGTAGGACGATTTATTGTTACTTATTTTGCCATATTATTGTAATTGTATTAAGATTGGTCTCTGAGGAAGTTTCCACGGAAACGAAACGCATAGGAATAGAGAACAATCATTGTCTTTACACTTTTATATTTTATCTGATTTTGTAATGCCAATAAATCAGTTTTGCAACAATCTACCTGGTCCTGATTTCAAACCGGAGGACCACAGGCCAACAGAGAATCCGGACCGCCCTATGGGGAAGGCAACTTTAAGGCGCTATACAACTTGGAGTCTAGGAGTTCCACATTTAGTGGGGGCAATGATTTCATTTACATACAGTGTTGCACTATTAGTTGTTATTTTTTGTTTCGAGATATCCAGTTGTATCCCATTTATCTGTACTATATACAGTACTAAGATAATAAGATGGGAGTGGATGACGTTATGTCAATATGAAATACTAAATTTCCTAACTGTTATGTTTTTCTCTTTAACAGTGTATTTTTCATAATTTTCGTAGCTTTTTTCTCACAACGGATGGACACATTTGTTTGAAATTACATTCATTTTAATGAACATATCGTCTTCACATGTGCTATGTAACTTAATGTTTAATTAATTCATTGGAGGCTGGTCCATAGGTTTAGGTGGGATGGACCTTCTCTCCCAGTTTTAATAAAATAAAAAATAAAATAAAATCTATTGGCATTGTAAGGACTACTGCTAAGTGTGTGTTAGAAAAAAAACATGTGTCTTTCAGGATTATGTCTGCAGTTGCAATTCTCATTTTAAATAACTAAAGATGCATCTGGATAATCAGGCAGATTTCAACATGTGTATTTAAACTTCATGAGCTGCCCTGATCTAATGTTATTAAGCAGTAGTGTAGAATGTAAATGACAGATTGAGACATTCAACTTTCAGTAAAAATCCAGGGTTTAATCAAAGGAGCAGGGGCATAGTATGGCACCCATTTAATGTATGAGCCCATTATGCCTTACATAGAGGAAGGGGTTTAACCACCCACCATAGCCCCCCAACCCCCATTAAAATGGCATCCTACATAGCCCACTCATTTTTTTTCTGAAAACCCCAGTTGTGGATAATGGACTGATAGATACTTAAATTTTGTGTCTGGTGTTCTAATGAAATTGGAATAGCATTGAATATAGAACACGTTTGTGGCATCGTGCCTCTGTGTATTTATGCATTTGTATTCTGGCACAGCAGAGATGCAGAATTGGGCCTATTATTATACCATGCACATACATATAATGTGCTCAGAATATCAAGATTCTTTGAAAACACCTAACTTTTGACCTCCTCCTTAATCACTAGGGAAGCCTTGGGACCTACATTTGCTTTATTTAGCTTCTTATTTAGTTTCTTAATTATCTATATTCTGGAAGCATTGGAAACGTTGGAGAACATGCATTATGCCAACACATGGGAATTTGTTTGGTCATTTAATATATATTTTTGGTCATATAATATATAAGTTTAATACAAATGTTGGCATGATCTCACGGTAATAAAGTAAAATATATTTCTAAATGTCTACTTAATATTCGGGTATTTTTTTCCAACTGTTACAAACTATCCTTGCTTCTACATTTTTAAAATTCTTGTAGTATTGTTGATGCCCCCCTCTTCTTCTGCGTAGTTCTTTACTCAGTTTTATAATTTAATAATCATTATCCAGTGCATTGATTTCTTACCCAGACATTACTCATCTTCATCCTTGACAGTTAATACGTTTTCTATTTTTATTTAAACCAGATATTAATTAATTGCAAATTAATGTCTGGTTTAAAACTGTGCCATAAATTTTGTTAGTAATAAAATAAAAAGAGTAATTGAATCAATATTTAGTTCATATATTATTTTAAGATACCAGTTTGGAAAGTGAAAAATTCTCCTGCATTTAAAACAGTAGCAATGTTTTCATGTCTTATTGCAAATAAATTTCAAGTGGAATAGGATAGAACATTTGCTTGTTTGTGTGGTATCTATACAGTGTATTTGTATGATGAAGTGGTCTGTTTATGAAGCCACAATTTCAGCAGAGTTTATGTAACATTTTTCCGATAGATTGATTTTTCAATCAACTTTTGACCTTCACTGAATTGGGATATATTATTAAAGGTCATTTATTCCCTTACAGTAATATTTGCGGTATCTGGATATTTGACATGTTGAGTGGATAAGTCAGTCTATTGTATGCGGCTGTTATTGCAAAACAGTATTGAACCTTTTTATGCCTTTGTACTTAGTCCTAATTGTAGAATTCCAGGTCAAAGTTGCCCAGTTAAGGCTTCCCTCCAGGCTTTCAATATACTTGATTGATTTACCAGAGGTATAAAAAGGCGGTGATTTTGAGGACTCCCTTCAGCTCGCCCTTTCCTTTCAATATCACTATGGTACTTAGACAGAGGGGCACAATCTCTTGTGGTCTATTGGAAAAAGAAGAGCATTTGCCCCCCTGATGCACAGATTCTTCTGCACACACATTCTGTTCTGTAACAGACAGGAGGCGCCATCATATTACATTATGTTCCATTGGGTTCTGTTTGGTAGAACTTGCACAAGGGAGCAAGGTTCTGCCTCTCCTTAACATTTTAAATATATAACCTAGCCATTAAAAGCTTGTGCCTTATCAAGAAATATATTGGATTCATTTAATTTAAACACACTGTTTTATTGCTAAGAATATAGTATTATATCAGTATGTGAAAAGACATTTTTATTTTGGTTAATTGTTTCATTTGATTTCAGTTCAAACATCGTTAGCAATACATTATATTATTATTATTATTATTACTACTGCCATTTATAAAGTGCCAATATATTCTGCAGGGCTGTACATTAGGGGAAGATAGACAGGACTGTGTAGACAAATCAGTACAAAAGGATTATAGAACCCTCTCAGTCGTGTGAGATCTAGCATTTACAGCCCTTTTATACAAAGTAGTAAGCTAGATGACTAGTGAGCTTACAATCTAAAGGTTATGATTATGGGACTTACCAGGTTTGAGACAGGAGAGAGAAGGAGGATATTTGAAGTTAATGGACAGGGGTTGAAGAGATAATTGGAGAAAATGCCTGGAAAAGAGAAACCAGGATGGTAAGTGAAAATGGAGATTATTGTTTGGACTGGATTTGATGTATAGGATTGAATGAGAAGATAATATTTAGGTGAAGGTATGATTGCTGGGGAAAGGTAAGTGGGAGCAAAGAAGAACAAAGGAAGGATAATATTGCTTTGAGAGAATGTGATGTGAGGCCTCTCAGAGCATGTTGAAAGTTTCTCGGTAAAATGGAGGATATTACTTGGAGTAGATTTTATGCATGTGAGGCCTCTCAGAGTGTGTTGGAACTTGCTGGGTAAAATGGAGGATATTACTTGGAGAGGATTGGATGTATGTGAAGCCTCTCAGAGCATGTTGGAACTTGCTGGGTAAAATGGAGGATATTGCTCGGATTGGATTTGATGCATGTGAGGCCTCTCAGAGCGTGTTGAAAGTTGCTGGGCAAAATGGAGGATGCAACTTGGAGTGGATGTGATGTATGTGAGGCCTCTCAGAACTTATAAGTCCTGTCTATGTTCCAAACAGATGGCAAATTCTTGGTTGTTTTAGAAGTAGTGATCTCTGCCTCAACACAGCTTCATCCAGAGTACCTATCCAGAAATTGTGTCTATACCATTGGTAGCACTCAAGGACATTGTGTCATGCTCTGGAATTCTCTGTCATTAGGCTATACACAGAACCACAAGGAAGACCATCGAAAAGATCTGTGCCTAAGGAGGATCAGATTTTGTTCTGGTCCATATTAGCATCAGAACGGCCAATGGGACAATCTGTCCCTGACCTTAGAAATAAGTATCTTTATCTTTTAATTGCAATACGGGGAAGTGGTTAATCAGCGATACAGATCACTAACCCACTAGTTTTAATTATGGCTGTTTAATGAGGATTAATTAGCAATCAGTTTTATTTTCTTTAAGACAGTGTGTTTTGCTAAATAAATATTGATCTCCAATTTGCAACTAAAACAAGTCCAATAATGAGACTAAGAACAAACTCTGGCCGTAAAACTAGTGAGAAAAAACAATAAAGGTAGATAAAAAGAGAGAACCATTGGTTTGACCAATGGATACCATAATCTTGGCAGCGGAGCTGCTGTTAATGGTTAGTAGAAAATAAAAAACAAAAAAGTAGAAAATCATACTTTTTGTTTGGCTAGGAGCTTTTTGAAAAAATAGCTATTCCTCTTAAAATAGTCATATGATCTCCCATCCTTAATCGGATGCAGAGAAAACTTAAATTCTTCTGTATTTCAGACTCTTGTCATTAATCTTTCCATCATGTAGTTTACTAACTTATTTCAAAATATGTCATAGCCTTTTGTGCAAATGAATATTTTACTCACCAAGAACTTAAGAAAACAAGTGCTACTGAGCTGGTTGTGCTATTTATAAAATAATTGTGTTAGATTTTATTTTTGCAGAAGTGCACCATTTGCCCCTGAAGCAACCCGTAGAATGATTGTTTGCGCTATATGCGCTTCTTAACCCCTTCACTAGCAAAAACACATATATATGCATTTCTCTGCCAGGATCATTTTCTACCTATATAATGTCTGCAACTGGACAATAATAATAATATGACAGAACCCTTCTACCTCCAATCAGCAAAGAGGAGAAAGAGTGTCAATGTCACTTTTTAAAAACATTTTTTTTAAATTTGTTTATAAATATAAGATTTAACTGTAATTTTACTGTATATGTGCATTATACTCAAATGCAGACATTTTTACATTCTGTTGCCATTTTAAGGAAGCTGCAGTGCTTGTAATGTCTTCATTGTCCTTGCAACTACCTATACGTAGGATGTTTGACCATTTTTATTTATCGATTTCATCACACCTAGTGTATAAAAACATAAATTATTTTTGTTTTTACACTAATATTTCAGTGTGTGAGGATTTGTGTGATGGTGCTGTGTTTGTGTGAGTGGTGCAGTGTGTGTAAGGGTTGCTGGGTGTGTTTAATGTGAGGGGTATAGTGTGTGTGAGGGGTATATTGTGTAGGGGTGCATTGTGTGTGTATGTATGCAGTGTGTAAGGTTGCGGTGTGTGAGGGTTGCAGTGTGGGTCTATATTGTGTGTGCAGGGGTGAGAAACAAGCAAATTTATATTTATTTTTTATTATTTAAAAAAAAAAAAGCTTTCTGTCCCCCTTCACTTCTTCATACCTTCTGGCCACGGAGGGGGGTGGGGGTGGGGGGGTTATTGCAAGCCATTGCATGGCACCATCCAGTGGTGTTTAGTGAATTTTAGCCTGCAGATCCTCTGGCTGCAGGCTGGCTTTACTGCTCCCACAAGATCAGCATTGTGTTGGAGCATTGCCATGCTAACCTGTGGAAATGATTTGAACTGCCTGCTTAGAGGAGGAGCATGGAGCCTCCCATGTTTACTTCCCTCCCCCTCCTGCAGCAAAGTGCCTGGAGGCTGGTGAGAAAGATCTTTAATCTCCCCACAGGCACGAGAAGGCAGAAAGCAAGGCCGGCTCTCCATAGGCAGCAGGGGAGACGAAAGGATCTACCCCGTCGGCCTTAGCTCATAGCCATTGCATAGCCATCGGCTTTTGCTCGGTTTGCCCGGTGACCAGTATTTCCATGCCATGCCTTCCGTTTTTCAAATAAATGTTATACTAATATTTTGGCAAACAAAAAGTGCTTGGTTTTTAAGGAGTTAACTGCTGCCGATGCAAATGCTCATCTTAGAGGGGCCAACCTTAAAAGTGGAGTCTGCTATTGTAGTATTAATATTCCAAATTGCACAGCAGGTTAGTCACAGATGTTTTAAGCTGCCTTTAATTTGGCGCACAAGATTCTTTTTTCAATCATGTGTTGAACAGAAAAAAACTCCATAGTTCCTAACCCGAATTGGCAGGATACACACCATATCTTTTTAATCTGGCTGACTGTGATGAATTTCCTATGCAATTGGTATTTTATTATTATGGAAGAAGCACTCTTTGAATTGAATTTGTGAGCTTTAAAATGTACTGCTAAACTGCAGAAAGTCTGTTCTGTGCAGTGGGGGAATTTAAAGGAGAACATTCGGGAAAATATTGCTTTTGTGTTTTTGATTTTTTTAAAAAATGGTTTATTGCTGTTGTTTTATGCATGCTAGAGTAGATGTTTTGCAGTTTTAGAATAAGTAGCAGCTGTGCGGGTTCTAAAATTCCGGTGAATTAAAAACAAAAAACAAAGGCATTGTTTAGTTCTTTTTTTATGTTTTAGAATCCAATATGATATTTTTTTTATATATCTTTGCATAGAAATGTTTTGCTAATCCTCACTTTTTTAATTAGTGTGAGTTTTACTGTTATAATGTTCTTTAGAGTTTTCTTCTTTTGTAATTAAATATAGCTTTTAGAGCTCATAAAGAAATATTTCTCTCGTGTGCTGGAGTATTTAATTTTACAGGCCCACCGTGATCACAATTCCATTATTACGGTATTGAATATTATCAGATTGACATAAAAGGCCCCTATATCTTATGGTAAAAAATATTAAAATTTAATCAAGCCTATTCCTGATGATTGGTACCACAACTTTACCAGGATCATTAGGCAGTTTACAAACTCAGCACGTAAAAGGATTTGGATATACTTTTTTTAAAACCAATTAACCAGTACCTTTAAGTCTTTGCACATGAGAGCGGCGAGCAGCACAATCACCTCCCTTAACTTGATGACCTGTACAGGCAATGTTAACTAATGATTCCTTCATTAATCAAGTTGATCAGTTGGATAACGAATAGACACTGTAACTAGAATATAAAGTAGCAGAATCAATAAACTAGCAACTACACATGTGCACATGTTAACCCTTTAACGCCATTACGGCATTCAATGCCGCCCCAAATTAAATGGCTCAAAAGCCGTTGCGGCTTCATAGAACGCCATAATGGTTTGAAGTCTCCATGCTATAAAAATACTTTCCTTTTCCTGGCAATCCTGATCTATGGGACTGCCTGATAACCCATGCAGTCCTCCTGCAGCAAATCCTGCTCTTACGGGCCATGTGATCGGGATAACATTGCGATCACATGGCTTGAATGGCAGTTTAAGACACTGTCTGCAGGGGGTTGTCAGACAGTCCCTCAAACACAGAAATAAAGCTTGAAAAAATAATTACATTTATGTTGAAACTTTTATATATACATATATATAGTATCAAAATACACTTAAAATGAAATTATATGTATATAATATATATATATATATATATATATATATATATATATATATATATATATGTATTCAATAAGCTGAATATAGTAGTGGTGGTGTAAGACGGTTGTGGTGTGCCGAAACTGACGTTCGGGTAGGCCTGTAAAAAGAGGGCCTTCCAAAATTGAATGACTTGATAAAGGAAGCAGTGGGTGGGCTGAACCAGGCCGTATCGGCCCAGTTGAAGGGGAGGCATCTGCATTTACAGTGCCTTGCAAAAGTATTCACACCCCCCTTGGCATTTTTCGTGTTTTGTTGCCTCACAACCTGGAATTAACATAGATTGTTTGAGGATTTGCATCATTTAATTTACAGAACATGCCCACAATTTTGAAGATGTTTTTTTTTTTGTAAAGAAAATTACAAATAGGACAAAATAACAGAAAAAGTCAATGTGCTTAACTATTCACCCCCCTAAAGTCAATACTTTGTAGAGCCAACTTTTGCGGCAATCACAACTCAGAGTCGCTTTGGATAAGTCTCTATGAGCTTGCCACATCTTACCACTGGGATTTTTGCCCATTCCTTGTTGCAAAAGTGCACCAGCATCTTCAAGTTGGATGGTTTGCGCTTGTGAACAGCAATCTTTAAGTCTGACCACAGATTTTCTATTGGATTGAGGTCTGGGCTTTGACTAGGCCATTCCAACACATTTACATGTTTCCCCTTAAACCACTCAAGTATTGCTTTAGCAGCGTGTTTGGGGTCATTATCCTGCTGGAAGGTGAACCTCCGTCCTAGCCTCAAATCACGCACAGAGCGGTACAGGTTTTGCTCAAGAAAATATCCCTGTATTTAGCAACATCGATCTTTCCCTCAACTCTGACCAGTTTCCCAGTCCCAGCTGCTGAAAACCATCCCCACAGAATGATGTTGCCACCACCATGTTTCACTGTGGGGATGGTGTTCTTTGGGTGATGAATTGTGTTTGCGCCAGACATGGCATTTTCTTTGATGGCCGAAAGGTTCAATTTTAGTCTCATCAGACCAGAACACCTTCCTCCATACATTTTGGTAGTCTCCCACATGCCTTTTCGCAAACTCAAAATGTGCCATTTTGTTTTTTGTGGAAAGTAATTACTTTCTTCTGGCCACTCTGCCATAAAGCCCAACTCTATGGAGCGTACGGCTTATTGTTGTCCTATGTACAGATACTCCAATCTCTGCTGTGGAACTCTGCAGCTCCTCCAGGGTTACCTTAGATCTCTGTTCTGCCTCTCTGATTAATGCCCTCCTTGCCCGGTCCGTGAGTTTTGGTGGGCAGCCATCTCTTGGCAGGTTTGCTGTTGTGCCATGTTCTTTCCATTTGGTTATGATAGATTTGATGGTGCTCCTGCTTGGTTAGTGGTGCCTCTTGCTTAGGTGTTGCAGCCTCTGGGGCCTTTCAAAAAAGGTGTTAGTGGGGAGGACCAACCTTTATTTAGAATTTCACATGCTGTTGTGTTGTCTGAGTGGCATATGACAGATATCCCCCTCCATAGACACCCCCAGTCATATGCAGTGGCCACGATGGGGCATGCTTCGAAGAGAGCTGACGTTTAACTAAAAGAGGATAGATTCTGAGTCTCTGTGGGCCATATGTCATGGAACCAGTTATTGTTGAAAATGGCTGAAAAATCCAGTGTGGGCAGCTGTGTCAGTATATGTAAAGGGGGATTAGTCGGACAGTGGGGGAATTATTATGGATTTGTAATCATACAAATGGGTTTGCTCGAGCCTGAGAGCTCAGTGTCTCAGTGCCATTATTGGTAGGTAACCAGGGAGCAGGCTGAGTATTGGAGAAAAGGAGTAGCGATCCTGTAGTAAATGCATAAGTCAAGTCAAGTTAAAGGGACACTCCATGCACCCAGACCACATCTGCCCATTGGAGTCATCTGGGTGCCCACTCCCACTACTCTTAACCCTGCAATAACCCTACTTATAAACTGCAATAATTACCTTGCAGGGTTAACTCCACCTCTAGTGGCTATCTACTAGACAGCCACTAGAGGGCACTTCCTGTGTTAGAGTGTTGCTGGACATCCTCACGCTGTGTGAGGACCTCCAGCGTCGCTCAATTCCCCATAGGAAAGCATTTAAAAGCATTTACAATGCTTTCCTATGGGGAACTCTAATGCGCATGCGCGGCATTGCCGCACAGTGTCGCCTACCGGCCGACGTAAAGACTGGAGCGGCGGCGAGGAGAAACCACCTCTGAGGGTTTTCACCCCTTCAGCAACCAGGGATGGGGGGTGGGAGGGAGAGGGGATGGATTGTTTTCCTGGCACTGGAGTTTCCCTTTAAGTGTGCGGGGTGCTGTACCTGCCTTCAGTTATGCAAAGTAAACAAAAGTTTGGTAGCACTCATGGACTTTGAAGATTAAAAAAACTTTCCTTTATTAATTCATCTTGAAAAAAGTCACAATACTGTGTGGTCTTTGTAACGGTAAACATTTCATTCCCATCTTGGGACTTTCCTCAGGGTCCATAAATATATATATAAAATTAAAAAAAAACCTAAAATGAAATAATTATTTTTTATATGAAATAAAATAAAATTTCTACTAGTGTATAATTTCATATTTGTGTTCAGTAATGTCTCACGAGTACAATAGTAGCCCCCACGTCCAGGTTTTATGGCGTTTTGATAAGTTATAAGACTTGCCCATTTTCAATTTTACACATTGAAATTTGCCAGATTGGATATGCTGCCTTTGATTCTATGACAGCCCAGGAATGAGAATGAGCTAGGCTTCCAGTTTGACTACTTTGGACTTCAATTTGAAATTCACTTTGAATTCTCCCTTTAGTGAATAACCCTGTTTGATAAATCTCCCCTACTGAAGAAATGATGAGTGAGAATCTGAAATGTTTCTTTGCATCTTTTTAATCTAGAAAATAAGACTTGGAAATAATTAAAACACAACAAAATTAGCCAACAGCACACAAACAAAGCAAAAAAAAAAAATCCTATGTTTTCAAATCCCGGTTAAAAAAAATGAAATGTATAAATATATTGGCTTTGAAACAGTGTTCACAAAAAGTCTTAGTGTCAGAACAGCAGCTCAAAAGAATGAACGTAACCAAAGCTTTCTATTGCTACATCCTGACCCCAAATATCTTTTGTGCAATATTCCAGTTGTGGACATTTAACGGCAGCGTCCAGCAACTGATAACATAGAGAGAAATAACTTGTGATAAAAACATTTATTTTAAAATTTATTGAAGAACAAAGATTAGCAAAAAGTAGAGTTATGTTTATTTGGTGCATGAATATTATTAAATGTTACCAATATTCAAACTTTAAATTTTGCATGTATCAAAAAATATATTAATTTTTTTGTATGCCTCAAAACCTCAACGTCCCCCCCCAAACAATGCATTATGTATTGTGTAATATTCTTTGTGACTATTTCATAATTAAAGATGTTTCTGATATTACATCTTAGTGGCTCTAATAGACAAACAAACTTAAATTTTCCACAGATATGAATAACAATAACAACCGATCCTCGTATATTAATTTTTAATGTATTCAGAGATTCTTGGATTCAGAGATATGAAAATGAAGTCGCTATTACAATATCAAATTATTTTGTATCTGTAAAAAAGAAGACAAAATTTGTATTATTTTTTTTAAACCCTCACTGTTATTTTCTGTTTTCTAGGAATGCTAATAGCCCTCCCTTTTTAAATTAATATTTTAAATGTAATTTTCCAATTAAGCACTATTTAAACAGGTATACAGCCATTCATTTTCAATGGGAATCGTATTAAGGATGAATTATTTTTCTTTAGAATTTTAGAATCTGACCTATTATTGAGAATTGAGAAATCATGTTGCCCAGGACTGGTATAAAATGCTGTTTTATTTGTCCATCCTTATTCTTTAAGAACACATTGGACAGTGGTGTTGCTAGGTAGGAGCTTACTGGGATGGAATTAGCTCCTAGAAAGTCCCAGGTCAGATTCTTATACAAACACAAAGATAAAGCACTGCGCTTACAGCAGCAGTAGCTTAGTATCCAACAGCTTAAAATACATAGTAAAAACAAAGAGAACGTTACCTGCGCTCTGGCCTAAATCCCCATGTGCATTTAAACAAAATGGAGGCTCTTTAGTTTTATTCCAATGGCCATTTGAATATATAAGCTCACCTGCCACGTCAAGGCAAGCCTCAATAGGTGAGTCCTACACTAGCCATTAGATTTGCTGATATCAGCCAAGAATCTCCAGTAAGACAGGAAGGGGTATTTTATAAACCCTTTCACATTTAACCTTTTATAGGGCTTCTACACATACAATAAACTTTGCTGGTATCAGACAAAGTGTAAACATCTCTAATGAGACATGAAGGGGTGTTTTATAAACCCCTATATACTTAACCCTGAATAGGGCTATAACACATACAAATCACCTTGCTGGTATCAGCTAAAGGGCAAATTTCTCTGATGAGACAGGTCAGATTCTGGCATGGTTTCATTGTTGACCCAGAGTCTCATTAAAATCTGAAATCCAAGGTGTTATTGGAGGTGCAATTGGAGGTGTTTTTTTTCTTTCAATAGTACATCCCCAATTTCACAATTTCCTGTAACCTCTGCCCAGTTATGTAATTTAAAATAATGTCATAACCCGCACAAGGGAGGAATGGTCCATATATTTTCTTCCTTGGCGGAACCCTCTGGTTGTGTTGCCACCTAGCCTCTGATGTTGTGCTTCATTCACGAAACCAAGAATTCATCAAATTAACGAGGAATTTCCAAATGATGGTGAAAAAGTAAAAAAAAAAAAAATTAATAAAATAGCTCTTGGCAATATCTAGTTCAGTGAACAAACAAATGTGAGTTATTTACTTTGGGGTAAAATATGTTTTCGAGATAATCATATCTTATAGGACACGTTATCTCTTTGAATATTACCACTTTTTTTTTACCCTCCATACCATAGAGATGGTAGTTGCCCATTTCTATAAAGAATACTATACATGACATATTGGGGACCAATAATTTAAATTTATAATACCTTCGTATTGAATCGTCAGAGATCTCTAGTGAGATTCTTAAGGTCCCCTCCATGTAGAGGAAATATTGGGTCTGCAGTTTGTAGAGAATTGGAAAGAGAAGATTATTTGTCACACAGCTTAGTCATGTTTCTTGCTTTTTTAAAAATTTTTTAGGATAATGAAATAAAAGTGAAATCCTCTAGGCTGGTGATGTGGCTTTGTAACGAAGGACATAGAATTATTTAAATGAGGCTGTGCGTTTGGAGTAATTAGTGTTTAAGGAAACCCAATTACAAAGATCCATAAATTTAGGTATCTTTCATCTCCAAAACTAGATTCTTTATTAGCTGCTATGCCCTCCGGGAGTTTTTCATTAAATAAAGCCATATTTTATGTAGTCACCCAATTATTCTGTGATATGAAAGGAATAGTTTTTCTGGAGCAAAATATTAAATGTAGACAACATGAGCAAGTGTAACACATTCACCCATAAATGCAAATACTCATAGATCCACACGTATATTTATAGACTCACATATTTACATATCAACGTGTAAACATAATTTGTGCAAACATGTACTGTTGTAGTAATAAGTTGGGGATGGAGTGGTTGGAGGAAGCATATTCAGAAAAGTGCAGGGGTGGTTTTGCAACCTGGGGGTCAATTCGCAGCTGTTTATTCGTGCAAATTAAAGATACGTAGGTGATAATAAAAATCGAAGGACAAAGAAACAAAGCAGAAAAAAAAACTGGGTTAGAAATTGTAAAATACCTGCAAAAGCTAAATTCTATATAAACACCAAATGTAACAGTTATGTACACAACCACTGTTGGGAAAAAGAAAGGGAGTCCCCACTACATTTGGCCCAGCTCTTGACCACTGTGTTTACCAAAGAACCTGTTTCTGCAATAATTGTGCCAAATCTTATGGTTAGCAAACACATATTGCATAAAGCATACTTTAGTGCTACATCGCAGTTGAGAGCAAAATTTGTGCATTTTTCATGTAATATTCATGGAAATCCTCTACATATATTCCTCACAGTAAAAATATGGACTATGTATGAAAAATGCACTGCTCAGGAATATAAATTATAATTCTACCCATTTACACTTAAAATCTACCCATGTACCAAGACTAGGGAATTTTGCGAAATCACCCTCAAAGTCTGCCCAGATTTGTTGAGAATACCCATTCAGCATTATAATCTGCCCATTTGGTATAAATTGGCATATTGATTCTGGTAAGGTGACTATTAAGCATGATAATCTGCCACTTGTACTAACAACAACAAGCCGAAATCATCCAGACTACATAAAAATCTCCACGTTTACCAAGAGAATCAGTTTATTCATCCTGAGCTTGGAGACAGAAACCCAAGAGGGTTCAGTGTTAAAACCCCCCACCACCCCAAAAAAACCAGATAGGATCAATGGCCGTGCTCTTGCAAGGTTACAGTTGTGGAACTAAAGTGTTTCCACGCAGTGATTTGCACATTAATGTGCTACAAAGAATCTGAGATATACCCAGTGAAGTAGACGAACACACTTGCACCTTGGTGTATGTGGAATGACAAAATCCTTTCACTTCATGCTCACACTTTGTAGAAATATGTCTACATTATAATCTGTGATCATACATCATTAACACTCCACGCTCTAGATTGCATTCACATGACTCCTCAGTGAATACTTATCATGTTTAATTAATATTTTTAATGTGCATCATAAAAGAGAACACTCATTATACAACGCATGCACAATGGAGCGTCTTGGCAGGAAACAGGTTAATTGCCATTCTCTTAGCCAGACGATATCAGGCACACTCTGTGTTTTTTTTCGCAATTCATTTTAACAAGATGCTCCAGTTATGTTTGCCATAATCTTTATAATTATAAGCAGTGCTTGAATTACATGGATATAAGTACAGAATTCTCAGGATCATTACCCAACCGCCAATACCCCTATAAAAATATACAAAACAGAAAACACACTCCCATGCAAATATAAACGACACACGCGCATATACAAAACTATATAAAAAATTTAAATATCTCCATATCTAATGATTTTATTTAAATGCTTATGTACATGTTTTTGTAGTGTGCATTTTTTTGTGTTGTGTTTGTATGCATATGTGCATTTTGTTGTGCAAACCATGTGAGTGTTTTGAGGTATTTATTTTTTTAAGTTTTCCATGTGTGTAGTGTGGGAATGCATGTGTATACATGCTATATGTTGATAATGTTTGCATGTGTAGACGTGTTGTGTGTTGTTGTGTTGTGCTCCTTGTAAATACACCTTCCTGATGTTCCAAGTCCATTTTCATCCACACCCCCTGTCCATTCATGGCAAGACAGCCATGCATCGTCCTGACATGCTGTGAGCACTCATGCAGTAAAACTGGTGGTCGCATAACAGACCATTCTAAAATCAACAAACTCTCCAAGCTTGATACATTTTCATAACCCCGTTACTCGCAGATTACAATATGAGTGCTCTGCAAGCTATAAACGATACCCTGTCTGCATCTGTTTCACTGTAATCAGACCCATTTTGTGTTATATTGGACTAGGCATTTAAAGCATGGGTAATTTATTCAGCCCCCCTTCCCCTTACCCCCATTGCTAAACACCTACTCACCTACTATTTGTTACTGCAGTGGGTGGTGCAGTGTATTTTTTATACCAAAAAGCAAAGTCAAAATATCAGTATGGAAGCCCTGTGAAAATTGCGCTTGAATTGAAGATGCCTACCTTCCTGACTGACAAATTGGACTACTGCTGAGAGAATTATTTGGATCACTATTCTTGCTTTATTTATTGCAGTAGGATAGAGCTTGTTTTTCTTGTTTTGAAGTTTGACTGGGTATATATGTAATTGTTACCCAACTCAGTGGTGCTCTGTTTATTGACCTCAGAATGATAAAAGGCTGAGAATCAGACGTAGGATGGTAAGACAATGTAGCTGGAGCATCTAACCCAGGGATAGGCAACCATCGGCACCCAAGATGTTGTGGACTACGATTCCCTTGATGCTTTGCCAGCATTATGGATGTAAGAGTATTATGGGAGATGTAGTCCAAAACATCAGCTAAAATAGTGTAAATGAAAGAATCAGCAATTTTAGCCTTAAATTGTTAATAAAGAATACATTAAGGCATATTGATGATAAACGAGACCTTTAAAAAAGAAAACTAGTATTTATATAAAGTAGCAGTTATTTTTTTGTTACAAAGCTCTCATTCCAAAATTAGCAATGTGTTTATAAGTGGAAATAAATTGGTCAGCTTATCATATTGTTCTGCATCAGCATCCATTGGATATCCGTTTCCAAATCGAGACACGAGGTAGGGTATAGTACTCTGTAATTGTAGCCACCAGCATCCAGAACTTAATCTTGTCATTTAAATCATATTAAAAATATCATAGTACTCTCTCTTTTTTTTTTTTTTTTTTTAAGTTTAGCAACTTTAGAATCCTGAAATTGAAAAATAAAGAATGTAAAAAAAAAGTAGTTTTTTTAAAATTTGAGAGTTTTTAAAAGATTTTAAATCAGATTTTGTTGTTGTTAGAAGGTTTGCAATTCATTATGCTATCGCAGTGCTGTCTAATTTGGCATTCCAGATTTTCATGAAAACCTTTTTTTCTGAAAATGTTTAGGTCTAGAGCATTATTGGAAATGTAAATATCTGCAGTGCCACTGTTAGCCATTGTTAATTTAAGTTTACCAAGCTCAGCTCCGTCCCTCTTTTTTTTTGCTCATAATTTCTGTATTGGTTTTAAAACTATTGTAAGTTAGAAAGAGTTGAAAACTACCAAAACCAACAGTAAGTCAGGTGCCTGGGGTCAGGTGCATGCTGTGATACACCGAGGCAGATTTATCACAGCAAAACAGATTATATGTTAGGGCAGAGTACTAAATGTTTAAAGACATTCTATTGGTTTCCATGGTGATTGCTTTTTATTCAGCACGTTGGCCCCAAAATAGAAGCTGGCTTTGCCTTGATTCATTGTGCCCTCTGTACCCAAGAAACAGGTAACGTCAGTGGAAATAAAAGCTGTCAAGCCATTTTAAAAATGGTTTCTTTGTTTGTGTTAACTAAAGTTTCTTTTTTAGTAATTCCAACATAAATGTTATTCAGCCATGTTGTTTGTTGTGTGTGTGTTATTCTTTTGTAGTTTCAGAATAGTGGGTTAGTAAACATCATTGTTGGTATCTAGTGATGGGAAAAAAAAGGAGATTATCCCACTTGAAAGATTCTATTCTAACAACCAAAGTTGGCAATACAGTAATTGGCATTAGCAGCAGAGAGTGTTTGTTGATCCAAAGCAGAGCCTAGTGTCAAACAAGAGCAAGATTTGGCAGTAGCGATGACAGTTGTGGTTGTCTGCCCAGGTCTGGATTGTGTCCGAATGTGACTGCTTTTACGCAAGTCCAATTCAAAAAGGATGTTCATTACAACTGGAAAATGTGAGCTCTGGATAATGTGCCGGCTCACAACTAAACTATTCAAGCAGTAAATAGAAGTTTTGTAATCTAATGCTATAGTGAATCGTAAATAATAGCACATTCCATGACTCCGAGTCCTGCGCAATTAAAGCTCTGTTGAGCTGAAACATTGCCACTCTACTTTTGATGTTAATTCCACATACACAGATCTCGTATTCTGGACATCTATGAGTGTTGGTACCAATGGAGGAACTCTTGACATAGTACCATCATTATTCCCCTGTTACATGTCAATGTAGTGCTGACGTAATGGCTCTATCTAAAGGACACTCCTAATTCTATTTATTGCATTATACTGCAATGGCATAGCTGGAGTTAAAGTAGATGTAAATGATACAATGAATGATCTACTATGGACCTGCTGTCAAGACACCATCATCTACCTCTACTGTAGGTTGAGCCTTTGGCTTGTGATGAATGTAGACAGGTTCACTGGTGCCATATGTCTTAATGCTCCAGAAACAAGTCTCCAGTCTATAGTCTGGTCTTAAATTAGACTATCAGTCCACGACAGGCATGAAAAACATGGATAAAAAGAGGTAGGAAGAACAAAGACAGTACAAAAACAAAAAATGAAGATGTGCTAGATGTTGTAAGTTGCACCTTGCCCTATGGAAACAGGATATGAAACACGTTTGGGCCAACAGGGAGAAAAAAATAATAAAAAGAACCCAAACCCCCAGAAAACATTGAGATAAACCACAACAGGAACCAAATGGAAGCATACACATACATAAATAGAAACAATGGCTAAGTATTAAGATTCAGTGCCCAGTTAGCGCAGGCATTTGAAAGTGTAATTCCCCAAATGTTGCTAGACTTAATAACTCCCATGATTCACTGGTCATCTATTCCATACAAAGAATTCTTGGAATCTTAAGTCATCAATATCTGGGAAGGCGGAGTTTGAGAAATCTGGGCTAAAGGCACATTGGTCCCACAACTATATTAGTTTCAACACACATACATAATAACACACACATTTATCCCAGGACCAGAGTTGTAGGCAGGTGTTGCCTCTAAGACGTTTGAATAAAAATGCAGGATGTGGTGCTATGAAGATGTTTTTTTAGAATGTTAAGGGAAATCTCAGTCCAGTAATAAATCTAGTGCATTCTTTTATAAGAAAAACTCTGATCTGTGCAACAGCTATACTACAGCAAAATCAAGGTCTTTGAATTCTGAAAAATCACCTAGCTTCAAACCACAACTTTTAAACTGTAATTTCTGTTGTACGGATTTCTTTTTATTGCCACTTAACGTTAACAGAAGCCTAATTACCGGTATGATTATAACTATTAATATTTTGAAAATCTTCGGTCATTTGTGGTTAGAGGAACAACAGCATGCAAGCATTATCTGCAGATTGTGGTCATGCAGTGGGAGAGTTTAACTCATATATAACCCTCCTGACACCTCGCCAAGGGGAGAGGGCCCCCTCCTATGTTATCCCAGGGTGGGCATCTTTCCCAAAAGCTGTCAGGCTTACAGTAAGCGGGACAGGAGCGGTGAGACAGCAGGAGGAAGGTTACAAGAGGTTATGAGTTCTTCAATAAAGATTAGTTTCAGGGAAAAGATTATATCTCGGATGATTTGCTGTTTGTAACCTCTAGAAGCCCTGAGAAGAAATGGATTTGATGACGTGTCTGGGGATACAGAGCGTGGTTTAACCCTTAAGGCCTGATGTACAGCCGAGACAATTTTAAATAAAGGATGCAGTCTGGAAAATGTAAAGCAGCGGGGGTCAGTAAAACCGATAAAGATCGTATATCGTCACCATTAATATAAATTCACATCATTCACTCGACGATATAGTTTTAAACAAAAGTATTGATTATTTCGACCAGATTTTTGTTTCCTTTCACAGAGTAAAGTAATTTCTGTTGTAAACAGAGAATGAATTAAACTGGTCTTAAGGATTACTTGAAATATATTTGTGTCTTGCTGGAACAAAAGACAACTTTGCCAACCATGAGATAAGCAAGTGTTTAGCTCTTCAACGGACGCACATCACAACTAACATGATTCTTGGCCAAATGTCAAGTACAGAGTAGTTGTTCACATCCTGGCCAGTGTTTGTGGTTGTTTTTATATTGACTGTTTCTAAGCATCTTGGGAGCTGTGACTCATTTAAATATATGACAAGTTAATTTTTATGGGGTAGACAATACAAGAAACATATTTTATTATAATTTTTAAAAGCGATAGGTTAGAAAAATGTTATATGTCTTGGCATCTTGTAATTAAAACCTTCCTATTTTTTAGACCTGCTAAGGGATGTGTCCCCAATTTACTGATAGCTTGGGTGGTTAAAGGGGCACTCAAGCCATCTACAAAACTTTGGTGCAACGTGTAGCTTAGATCACAGTTAATTATGCTGGATGATTTTTCAACTTTATTTAAAAAAAAAAAAATAATAATAATAAACTATTTTCTTCCATAATTCCATACATATTAGGCCTCTATACCAGCCTGCAATGTATAATTTTTTGTTCCAATTATACTGCTACATATCAGCCAACCTTCTCAATTTCAGTAGGACAGTCTTAATTTCCGTGTCCTTTTCCAACCAGGAACTGTCCTCAACATGCACAGCACATGCACATCATAAGTCTAGGGCACTAGGACCCTGCAGTGATCTCTGAAACAGTCTGCTCTCAGTGGGCTCGCCTGACTGATTGGCAGGCAGGTGTCACTCTCTGACCCCTTTAGCTTCCTCTCACCAAAGTCCCAATTCTCTGGACACTAGGGTTATGAGGTATGGTGATGTACATGGTGCAAAGGCTTCTGTGATCTGTAGAAATGCTGTACAGTAGAAAGGTCACCAACAAACTACAAGTTGCAGTCTCCTATGTGTCAATTAACAACTGCTATACATAGATTTATCAAACAGGCTCAACATTACCATAGAATGTTAAAGAAACACTGTGAATGGATTCTTCCATGTCTGGCCAGAACTCACAACAGAAGCTGCAAAACCCGGGAATTTGCAGCAAATACATGAACTGCAAAACAGTTTTTTAATTTTTAATTTTCTGCATAGCATATCTTTTTGACACATACCTATATCTTATCTGTCCCTTTCCAGAAATGTTTTATCCCTTGCAGATGAGAGGAATTACGAAACCTCCATTAAACCAGGTGTATAAGACAGATGGACATTTTAGGAATATTTTTTTCTTTTTTATTAATACATTCCCTGTTTTCCATGCAAACAGCAGCAAGAAAAATTTTACGTTGCATAAGGCGTGCGAACGATTTTCATCAAAAAGATTTTTTTCCTTTAGTAGTGAATAGGTTAATGCAGTGACATTGGGGAATTTAATGCCTTATCATAGCCTTGTATTCATCTCCATTACTTGAAGCCGTTAGAAAAATAAGTGTTAACAATGCTTTTGGGCCATTAAAAGGAGGCTTCTCCTTTGTCCTTCTCTGTTCTGCATTTTATTTTGTGAGGATATCTGCCTGTTAATGTTAAATCAATAATTGTATTTAGTGTTAGGCTGGATTTTCGCACTAAATGACAAGTGATAAGCAGGTTTAGCCCTTGTTAATTGGTCTGTGTTTGATATTTATACTAATCAGAGAACTCAAGTCTTAAGGCAGTTTAGCACTAGCAAATCTGTTTATACAAACTAGAATCATTTTACTCTATCGACTGACAAGCGACTGCTTGCAGTTAATTATTAGATTGGCTTGGTCTGGATGCTAAAGCGGATTCATTTTTATTTATTCCATATAATTCTGTTATAACTGAAGATTAAAAGTAACAGTGTCATTTAAGTAGGGAAAGGGCACCATATAATGACAACATATAATATATCAGCCGCATAGCAAGCATTTTCAGTTGTTTGTGAAAATATGCATTACACACTTTGAAATTCCTTGTTGGATAAGCAGTTTTATTTTTGAAGTTCTTCTTCCAACATTTCTTATTGATTTTTTTTAATTATTTTGTATTTAAATACATTTAATTTGCATCAATTGTTTTTATTTTAATTAAGTATATTTTAGTACATTTTCCGTAGACCCATTATAGTTTGGGAATCCACTAACTCGCACAACTGATCACTATACTAAGTGCAATGACCTTGGCTTGGAGTCTCTTTATCCACCAGCATTCACATTAAAGCAGATCTTGGATAGTTACCGCAAGGAAAGAGACAACTAGCTTATTTCTTGCTACAAACAGCTACTGCCTTTATTTTCAAACAGCAGCTGCCAGGCAGATATCTCAGCATGGGGGGAGGCTCATTAAAGTCTCTTTTTGTCACATTTCTCCCCCACTCCACCCCACAAAGAAAATCCTGCTGCCAGGATGGGACCTTACTTCCCTGGGCTACCCCTCTCTTCTCCTAGACAGTCCATCAGCATTGCCATGTGACTGGCCTTTGCAATATTGGATAATAAAATTGTACTGCTGAAGTGCCAAGCTCCATCTCAGCAGTCGCCCATTGTCATCTGCCACTCAGTTTAGCCAGCAGAGGGGATAGTGGTCTGTTACCACCATGAACTCCCTGCCATGGAGATAGGTTTATAGCTTCTTGAAAGTCCAGACTACAGCAAGGCACTCTTCTCTACGGCCGCATAGCTGACCTCTCGATCCAACAGCTTCCGACTGAAATAAAAACTACTAGGTGCTCGTTCTCCTGGGCATCCACTTGACTTAAGACCGCCCCGATGCCATACGTAGAGGCATCCATTTGCACAATGAATCGCTTGTTGTAATCCGGGGCAGCCAACACAGGGTACATGGTAATTAAACTCTCTTTCAGCTGACAAAACACAGTAAGAAGGGACAACAAATTGATGGGTCACTTTCCACTCCTGCCCCGCCTCCATCACACTACTCGCCTTGTAAAGCAGTCCCCCTCGCAAAATATCCTCTCCCCTGTGGTCCTACCTCTCCTGTCTCCACCCTGTCCCTCATCCCAGCTAAGCCGGGGTCCACAAGGATCTCCTGTCTCAAGACAGCAGGGTCAGTCCAGTCTTACCAGATAACCTGCCAGAGGGGGAGTGCCACCTTCATGTATGGTTGTCACAGTGCACCCCAAGCCCTGCAGACAGCAAGTCGTGGTCAACCCTTTAAGAGAACTGGCTGGTTTTGAACACACAGCTCCAGCATCCCAGTCAGGTTCTTTACCTTGCTGTGCACTAGGTGGGTTCAGGATCTGTTCTGATTCATCTGCTACCTGATTCCTTTACCTGTATTCCCTGTCACTATGCAGCGGCGTACAGAAGTGTCCTCGCAAACCTCTCCTGTCCGCCGGTGTCCTTCGGCGGACGGATCAGGTGACATGTGTACCATGACCCCCACTCTTCTCCAGGATTCTATTTAAACTCGTATCTCGTATTTAAGCTAGTATCTCCATTGAAATAAAACAGGGAATATATAAAGTCTGGACTGTTCTAGATTATATAAATAAAAAATTTTTGTTTCAGTTTTGGAATACCGCCATATTTCTTTAAACTAAGGATATGCAAATTATTTTAATTACTTTTCAGGCTGATATCTCAAATTAAGAAACAGAAACAATGCTATTGAAAAAAAGCAAGGTGTTTGTATATTTATTTGAAATGCATTCATTTTATAATTTAAAGCCAAAATACTTTTGCATCAAGTACTAATCTTGCCTCCCAACACGGTCCCCTGCAGACTGGAGATACAGATAGCAATGTGAGTTATTCTGTATCATTTCGTGTTGGTAATTAGTTGCATGCTTTTAGCTATCGTGCATACAAATAAGACTGAGGCATTTTAATTTCTCTTCCAGCATGCAGCATTCTTTTTTATTTAAAACATCACCCCCTTAATTAAGTGCTTTTCATAATTACTGTTTTATGTTTCCAACGCTTCGGAAGTAGATTGAAGCATTTTGATTGCATAAACTGTGCAGATTTGGCTGGGTCCCTGCAATGTAAATATATCCCAGACCTAGAGGAAACTAATCACAGAGGGATTCCAGAAAAACATGTCTGAAGCCACAAAGGTTATTCTAAACCCCTGAATCCAGTTGCCAAAAATTGATATAGTTTGGGATTTACATTGACCCACCTGAAATTAACTGTAGTGTATATAGCAACAGCTGAATTAAAGAAAAAACAAACAAACAAACAACATTAAAAAGGTGACTCAAAATTATTCTAATTTACCCCCTCAAGGTAAAAATTAAGATACGCGATTGAAGGGGGTGGCACGTTTCCACTTCCTTCGTCCTGTGGATAATGTACCTGAAAATTGTGTGAATAACCAGGGCCCCCACTTACCAAAGGAGAGCAAAATGCTATTTTGTGTTTTAATTGTTAAACAAACCAAAAAGTTGAGAATTAAATGTGTACATTCACTTTCAAACAAATTGCAATTCATTGAAAGTTTGGTTGAACGGTGGGTTATCTTAATTCTGAGCCATATAGATGCATCATGACACAAATGACACAGACAATGGACAAATAGTTTGATTCGAGGTTCTGCCGGTGGGGCCAAGAAAACATGATTGATGGAAAACCATGATTGATGGTTTGGGGACCATGACTAAATGTTGACTGTATTCACAGATCAAGTGAGAAATGACCAATAGAGAGAAAATTAGGAACAGTAAACTAATCAATTTTTTAATTAACATTTTTAATAAATAAATATTATGCATATAAAATGAAGATTTTTTTTTTACTTGCTCATCCATTTATATTTATATTATGTATATATTTTTCTGTATTCTAATTGGCACATTTCCACACCCCTTGGGCTAAATCTCTTGCGACCATAAAGCATCAGGGGAGATGTAGTCCACAACATCTGGAGTGGTGAAGTTTGCCAACCTCTAGTCTAAAGAGAAGTTACAAAAACCCCAAAGGCCAATCAGAACTCTCAGATCTGAAATAGCACCGTAGATAAATAAATATACCATTTACTAAGTTTTATACTTACAGGAAAAAAAAATGCAATAGTTTTAATAGTGTATTTAAGATTGCAGAAGAAACATATTAGTTGGAACCTTGTACAAAAAGGAATATTAAACAAATGTTGAATGGATATACAGATGTATCTCTTCTTGACTCAGTGTGATAACAGAATACACTGACTTACATTATTGGTTTGTTGTATTCATTGATATGAAATGGTACAGAATAAAATACATTGGATGCACTGAACAAGTCTACATATATATTATATGTTTGGTTGTCACTAAAGATCCAAGGAGAGGGAGAGAGAGAGAGAGAGCGGGGGCCAAAGTTATACACAAAGATATTGATATATGATAATATATAATAATATTTGCATTACTTGAACTCTTGTTTACCCAGTGCATGCCCGGCAGAATGTGAGCACACTATAAAAATAATAAAAATAATATCAAGTATTTATATACTGTATAGATTTTCTACCAAGCGAGAACATTAGGAGGGGGGGCATGGAGTCTTCCTCCAAAGGCAAGGAGTTTGCAAGAAATCGACTAGGACAGGGAATAATAAAGATTTATGATTTTCATTCTGACGAGGCCAGAGATGCTGTAGCCGTTCATGGAGGCTGAATCGGAGCTGCCTGAGTGATTCCCATCACTTCCACACACAGTGATTTAATGTCCGTCCAGAGAACTGTCAGTTGCTTCTGCTGCTTCAGATAACAGCGCATTTTATTCCCCTCCAGCTGATATCCCGTGTCACTCCCTGCTGCGTTTTGGGGAGCAGGCAGCAATGACAACAGCCAGTTCTAAGCACACACAAGCCAGAGGGATTATGTCATTTGCAGTGAGAGAGTCTGAATGGTCAAGTTAGAGCCTTCAAGAGTCCCGGCAGCCGGGATTGAAAGCTACTGGAGTTTGAATTGTGCTGGTGTTTGTTGTACTTGCTGTCAGTCTAACATTGAGCAATGGAGACATAGATAAAACATGTTAGACAATATATTTCTAGGCTGCTTTTATCAAACTGCAAGGTGTTTTTTTTTTTTTTTTTTAAATCTTACATGTGCCCTATATTGTGCAAATACAGATATGTTTGAGTATTTAAATCTATAAAAACATTCTCAGTTACTCCTTAAAAATTGTTTATACATCAGAAGGAAACAAACGATATCCCAAGCAACACATTCAGAGTTGTTGGAGGCTAATGTTAATTCTGTACATATACCGATGCACAGAGTTGCATTCATTGGCTGAGAGCTGTCAGCTGACACTCTCAGCCAATAAATGGTCTGTGCAAACTTCGATCTTCAGAAGCCGGGGGCATGTCACTGGATACTTGAGGACCCTCAATACCAAGCAGGGACCCAGTGAAAAATAGTTTGCCCATTACAAGGAAATGGGACCATGGTTCTCCTAGCATTAAAACCACTATAATGGACTGTAGTAGTTATGGTGCTTGGAGTAAACCTTTATTAAACAATTAAACTAAAGTAAGCACCAAATGTAATATCAACCCTGCACAGTCATTTGCTGGACAGTGATTCATTCAGATCCTAACACCTCTGTTTGTATAAACAGGGCTATTGTAAGTTTGAGTGGGATATCTGAAAACCTGTCCATGCTGTCTGTGTTTATTTGCACATTTCAAATGACATTTTGTTGTGAAAGATGCATTCTTTCACAGCCTTGGGGTTTGCAGACAAGCATGAGTATAATTCAGGATTTCATTTTTTAATTGTTTGATGTTAACATCAGGGGTGTTGCTAGGTTCCAGGGCACAAGTCCAAAGCAAAACTTGATGACTCCCACACTAGCAGACAGGTGGGGATACACCATGACCACGTAAAGTCCATGCATTAGAATGGTGCAGCTCCAAACAGAACCTCATCTTAGACAGTTCAGGAAACATCTGTCATGAAGACTTGTGCACAAATGCATTTCACATGGTTCAAACGAATCAAATTCCTTTTAATCTCTGGCCAAACGACCTGATCCGCCCGACGCCACAGGAAAATACCAGAAGAATTAATCAAATGATTAAAAAGCATTTGATCATTTAAACTAGCTGAAATGCATATATTCAGAAGTCTAATGTCCTTTGCTGCCCTGAGATTAGGGGGTCTCCTAGAATGAACGGCACCAGGGAATCCATGCATTAAACAGAATATTAAATATTTGGAAACATACTATATACAACATCTTTGCTTGCTACATTAGATTCATAGGGCAGCATGTGATATTTTAATTTATGCATGAATCACATTATGGGTCCTTAACTCCTCCACATGTTATATCTTAGGTTTTCTAACAGAATTAAAGGACAGCAGCCACCTCAACACTATTTTTAATATACTAATCCTTTCATCAGTCTTTAAAAAAAAATAAAAAAAAATATATATATTATTATTATTTTTTTTTTTTTAAATATGAAGTATATGTATAAAAAAAAATCCTGGTTTAGTATATGACAAAATCCTTCAACCATATACATGCAACTTAGGTCAGACAATGTTTGAAAACTGACATTTAGTCTCTCTAGTCTTCACTGTGCAGGGTGTGAAGCGTGGAAGACTACAAAGATTTACTGTTGGTTTTCAAACACTGTCCGACCAAAAGTGCATGTGTATGATGGCTGTTAAAACCTGTAATATTCTAAAGGTAGGGATAAGTATTTTTTACAAAAATATATATACTTCATTAAAAAAAATATACTGCATTAATAAAAAAATCCTTTTCAAAACTTGGTGGAAGGATTATTATATTAAAAAAACAGTTTTGAGGTGACAGCTTTCCGTCAACATCCTCAGCTAAGCCATCTTAGGGTTTGCATTTTTAGAATGTTCATGTACCAACGCAGGTTCTGGGCTACTGATGACATCATAGGAAGTGCTCAGTAAGTGCCCTCTCAATGTTTCCACAAACATTTATTGTAGAGGGAAACAACATCATGGTGGACGGGGAGGGGGGATGGTATTTACTGGTTTGGACAATGGCGAGAGAGTAATTATGTCCGTGAGAGATAAAAGTGAGGAAAATATACAGAGAATATAGTCTTTGAGTATATTAAGGTTTTGATTGACGTGCATCTGTTATTTTACTGTCCCTTACACAACAAACAGGGGAGAGAATAAGGGACTATTGAGCACTAATAAAAAGTTAATCTCTATGCTCATAAATCTTCACACTATCTTTCTCTGTGTATCTCTGCTTCTCTTTTTCTCCCCTGCTCCCACATGAGCCAATCTGAGATGTAATATGAACCGAAAGTTCAGTTCTTCCTGGAAATTTGAACAAACCTACGGTTGACCCCACTACCCCCTGCTGGTTTGGATTTAAATCAGAGTCTTGTGGTTCACTGCACAGCTCAAGTTAAATACTGCTCTAATCCCAGGAGCTAAATACTTTTTTCACAAAGGGATTTTTCTCTCTTTTTATCTTTCTTTTTTTTTTTTTTATTTTAGATTTATATAAATGCATCAACACGCTTACTTTCTATTTTTGCCTTAAAATACATAATGTTAACTATTTTCAGGAACAAAATTAGATATTTATATTACATTTATTTTTAGATTATATTTATTTTTAGATTATATTTATTTGTAGATGCTTATTACTGATTCACCTGGTGAAATTCTACATTTATATATTTATATCTTGTCTATCTATCTATAATAGCAAAATACATGATTTTAAGAATTGGAAGGCTAGTGCGCAGGCGTGGAAAATCGCCGTCCTGCGCTAATCAAATACTCACTGGTAGCAGCATTTGATGTAGAACTGAGAAATTACAGTTCTTACAGCGGCTGTGACTCTAGTGGTTGTTAGGAAGAAAACCATTAGAGGTGAACTCAACCCTGCATTGTAAATGTTGCAATTTCCTCAAAACAGCAATGTTTTACACTGCAGGGCTAAAACTATAGGGTCGCTGCACCCAAACCACATCATTGAAATTAAGTGGTTGGGTTGTCTCTAGTGGTCCTCAACATAAATTCAAAGAAGCTGTGCACAAACCATTTATTTAAACAGAAAAAAAATAGAAAAATAAAATTCAAATATAAATAAACAATACCAAATTAATTGAGTATAATCAATCCTAAAATAACTGAGCTATAGATATTTACTGTTTTGTTTATATTGATATGTGTTTATTTATTGTATTTCTCAGGATGTCTATTGCATTGGAGCTGCTTGTAATAAATCTGCTTGTGTTTGGGGGTTAGTTGAAGTGATGTGCATTTCATTTTATCCCTTGGAACATGTCACTTCTATGGAATCTGTCCCCGTATGACCAGTAGATGTGTGTTGCACTGATTCAATGCTTTCCAAGCTTGGATGCACACGTGGTGCTCACCGCGAAGGTGCCTCAGGTCCCCAATGCTCCTCTGAGAATCATTGGATTGGACCATCGTGGAGGAGGCAATGTCTCCTCCATAACTTCGCAAGAGGAAGAAAGGTAAGAAGAGTCAAGGGAAATAAAGTAACTAAAAAGCTTTACTTTATTAATTATTATCTGAAAAAGTGTGTGTGTGTGTGTGACTTCCATGATTAAGGACAGGGACACTAAAGCGTTAGGAATATAGGTCTGTGTTCATAACGGCTAAGAAAATAAAAACAGAAGGATCAGCACTTAGTTAACCAAACCAAAGTAGAGAGTATAAATAAATAGGTAGCACACCTCAAATTGCCCTACAGACAAGAGGGATAGTACAAACAAAAGAGGAATGTAGGTTACGCCAAAAAAGTAAAAACCAGTGTATGAGTGTACACTGGTTTTTACTTTTTTAGCGCAACCTCCTTTCCCTTCTTGTATGTATTCATAACGTTCCAGTGTTCCTTTAGTATTTGTTTCATCTGTTTCTTTGTTAGGTATCATCTTTTATTTTACAGTTTGCCTTGTTGGTTCGCATGATATATCTTGTCCGCAATTGTTCATTTTCTTGGCAATGTTGGGTTTGGCATGGTTTTAGTGGACAGAGTGTTGCCACAAGTATCTGTGACATCTGGTACGGTAAAAGCTAGCTTGACAAAGACACTGTTTTTTAGAAATCAATATTATTATTACTGATCATTATAATTGCAATGATTATTATTACCATAAGCAAAGCTGCTAGGTCAACGAATGATGCAAACTTATCATGTTAATGAGTTCTCTGGCCACACGCAGATAAATAGCAGCTGTGGTTGCGAAATAAACAGCATAATCTGGATTTAAATAATAAATCCGGCTCTCTTGGCAACTTAAAAATTCACACATTTTGCAAATGGGTTCATTGTGCCTTAATAGCCTGTTTGATGCCTGTCTCTCTGAACACGTAAGACTTTTTGTTTCTAGAAAAATATAGGGCTGTCAACTGCTAATAGCAGCTATGTGCCTACCCTTCATTATGTTCAAGGTGAATCCTCTAAAGCCAGCTCTCCTAACTTTTTTTTTTCTATTACACTAAAAGAGTTAATAGAAAATTCCAATCTTTTGCTAAAAGACAGTTTTCCGAATGTGAATATTCCTACAAATTGATGTGTGCACTGGAATAGTGCAATAGTGTCATTTAAACAAATCTTCCCAGTTTCTTGCATGTTTTTGAGTCACGTTCTACAGAATTATAATTTTTCATATGCGTCCTTCATTTGTAGATGCTAAGAGGACAAGAGACAATTCATTCACTTTGTATGCGTTTTTTAACTCAAGCCCACACAATGGTAGTTTTTAACCATTAAAGGATACTTTTCTTACACAACCAGGTATTGTAAGGGTGACCAAATTGTAGATCTTCATGTATTGTAGGACAATGAGCCTTCCTTGCCGGTTTTAGTGGTATTTAAAGTGGCACTGTCACAGTCTCAGGACTTTGCAAAATTTGGTGACATTGCCGCTGGGAGATCCAGTGGCCAGGAGGACAGGCAAAGATTTACCTAAATCTATCCCTCGTGTGGCACCACTAATTTCTTCCCGACGGTCCTCTTCTGCTCCTGGAGCTTTAGTGCCAGAAGATGATGTCGCTGCTGCACTCTCATGAATTGAGGTCTATGGAGAGTCCCACAAGTCCACAGGATCCTTCATGGACACAGGATCCTCCATGAGCCAATTCCCTGCAGCCATAACTGACGGCCGGGGGATTAAAACTTCTAGATGGTGGGAGCTCCGCACAGTGTCTCGAAGTGTCAGACGTAGGAAAAATTTTGATATATAGTAGTCCCTACTTTGCCTCAGTATAACTTTTGACTATGTTGAAATTTCAGTGCAATTCTAATACAATCAGTAGTGATGTCCCGAACGGTTCGCGAACGGTTCGCCACGAACGGTTCGCCGCGGAGTCATCATTGAGTAAACTTTGACCCTGTACCTCACAGTAAGCAGACACATTCCAGCCAATCAGCAGCAGACCCTCCCTCCCAGACCCTCACACCTCCTGGACAGCTCACTAAGAATGCAGCTTCACAATGAATGTAAAATGTATGCTGTCCAGGAGGTGGGAGGTTCTGGGAGGGAGGGTCTGCTGCTGATTGGCTGGAATGTGTCTGCTGACTGTGAGGTACAGGGTCAAAGTTTACTCAATGATGAGTCCGTATGATAATTTCATAAAGATTTTCTCTTTACGAAATACTCATTTCGCAGGGGGTAACAATGCAGCTTTATTATGGTCAAATCATATTGACCATAATGATATTTTATGCCACTGAAATAAAGGTGGGTAGTAACAGAGAAATGGAAAAAATAACTGCATGTAGTTACACGGTCATGGTTGATGTCTCATGTTCAATGATATGTTAATTTCCCGGCACAAGTAAAGTAAATAGTGAGAAGATAAAATATATATATATAAAAGCGTAATATTCAAAGATAATATCCAGATCACACAAAAAAAGCTCATAATATAGAACAGCCCTACGTTTTTATGGTTTTGATGGCTATAGTGCCCTTAAAATTGTCTGTATTGTATTGTTTGTTTTGTTCTAGTGTTTGTTCCTAGACTAGAAGAATATGCTGGTACTTGATAAATGATAATAATAAAAATAGTCATAAAAATTATAATAAAGATAATAGTGTTTGTTATATAATGAGAATTGAATTGCTGATTATATTAAAGCACTCTCAAGTCACAAACGTTGAAGTAGTTGTCAAAAATAATAAAAATATGTTAGATATGATTTGTGTTGTTTTTATATCTTTTTTGTTTAGGCTACATAAAATATAGATAACAATGTGTTAAATATGTATGTTATTCTCTTTCACTGGCAAGATGTACATGAGTGCATATTTGCATCTGAACAATGCAAAGCTTTGTTGGATTTTACCCTAACTAAAAAACGCAAATTAGACATCAAGAATCAGGGTGTTTTCAAGCATCGATATAATAAAACTGTTCTGATTTAATAGCCTGCATCGAGTTCCAGAGATTCTATTTTGGAGAAGAGCCAAGCGTAGCGCTCAGAGCCTACCAACGTGTCGCTCATGCTAGTCTGTCCTAGAACTGTTAATGGGCAGGGACGCAGCATACGATGGTCACACACAGTAAAGCTTTTCATAAAACCCACTCTGATGGAAAGGAAAGGGGATAGCGTGTTGCAAATCCTCTAATACTTGAGAAGATAAGCTGCAATTCTGGTGGATACCATCCAGTTGGTGCATTAAAAAAAAGGCCAGATTTAATTGCCGGAAAAAAATAAATATAAACTGTTTTTTATTTCAACATTTACTGTTATTGTCTGTTAGAGAAAATAAAGATACAAATAAGTGTATTCAAGAAAGAAAAGATAATGCATCAGAGAGCTAAAAAAAGGCCCATGTAGTTGTCACTAATCAATGGAACACTAAGTACTTCAAAATGCTTTTCATGTGCCCTCGGCACTTATGTTGTTACAATGTATGCTATACCTCCAATTTTACAGTCTGTTGATTACAATGGGATGATTGCAAAGTTCTAAAGAACATGACTGGTGTATAGTCGCCATATGGGCAGTCGGAACCTTGGACAAAACCCCCCCACATACCTATCCCAATAATACGCCGACACTAGGGTATATGGGTCAAATTGTCCACAGCTTTTATTAAACAGGTATAATAATACGATAAAATTAATAATAACAATCATAATAACGATAATAATAATTTAACATATAAACATGGGTCATTGCCCCCAAACTCCGCCCTCGCATCCAAATCCTTCTTTTAATATAAAAGGCAATGACCCCAACATAACAAACACATAAATATATATATAACAATTTTTAACCTTACTCCAACATGAACCAATTTAAGTGCCAACCATAAGTAACCACGTTAGGGGTATACCCGGATACCCCTACCCCACCAGGTTCTGAGCCACCTCCAGGACTCGAAACCTACCAACCACCAGTGACCACAATTCTTCATGTTCATCACGTTCCTCATGGGAGCCTATTTCTTCTTCCTCAGCTCCCTATCCCGCCGCTGTGACAAAACGGGATAACCCCCATATAAGACCAAATCCTAGGGAGGGAGGGTGGGACAAACTCGGCCAGGTAGGAGATTAACAGTGCTCATTCCAAAATGGCTACCTATTTAAATAGCCAGTCCCCTATCCCACAACCCACCAGTCCTAGCCGCTTCCTCCTAAGCCCGCCTCCTAACCCCTGTCAAAGCCCTTTTCCGCTAAGCTGTGCTTCGGCGACATGGGGCTACATTTGCCATGCTTCTCTGAACACAGTGCCATCATACCTATATTTTGCTGTACCATGAGCTTGCAGGAGTATATTAACTGGATTCGTTACAGGATGTCCACTGCAAAAGGACAGACAAAGCACTATATTCACTACAGCCCTCTAAAGTAGTTATGGTGCCATGAGTCTCCTGGTGTTGTCCTTGTAAGTAGCCAAACTTTTTTAAAACAATTTTATAATTACCTTAATCTCTTGGGTGCCAGTGGTCCATAGAGTCTTCTTGATATCACTAAAGAATTATCAATTTTTGTCAACATTTGGACATTATATATTGGATGCTAGTTTTAACTACCCCTCTTAGGTATATGAGAAACTCAGGTAAGTGTCAAACCATTCTAAGACAGTTTGACTACTTACCATTTGATGTAGTGGTTAATTTGCCTAGACTGCACCTTTAAAGTAAATAAATGAAGATTCTTCCTACACATTGTGAACAAGACCATGAAAGGCTAATATATACTGATAGGAACAACACAATACTTCTTCCTTTAATCAGCATCTTATGGTGCTATGTGAAGAAAGAATACTATACTTAAAGATCCACTCTAAACACCAAAACAACTTTTGCATAACTAAGTGATCCTGCTAGGTAGCTCGAGCTCCATGCAGTCCATGACTAATGTTCTGTCATTTACAAGTTAAATCAATTTATTTTATTTTGTCCTAGCCACTCCTCTCCTGGCCTGAGACTAAAACAGCATCCCTAAACACTTTCTGAATACGAGTCTGACTTTTTTTAGCTTCCCTTATTGCAGTGTGTGATTCATTTATCATTTTTATCTCCTGCTCTGTTAATAGACTGCTACAGTCTACAAAAGTGTCATGTGTGTGATAAACATTCAATTAACAGAACAAGAGTAAAGTAAACACACTTTGCTGTAAGATCTGATTGAAAATGTTTTTTTTTGTTTTTTTTTACATGTTGGCTGTGTAAATCTCAGCCAGGGGAGGTGTGAATAGCGTTGCATAAACAGAAACAAAAGTGGTTTAGCTCCTAAATGGCAGAGAATAGAGCATTAAAGGACCACTCTAGGTACCCAGACCACTTCAGCTTAATGAAGTGGTCTGGGTGCCTGGTCCAGCTAGGGCTAACCCATTTTTTAATAAACATAGCAGTTTCAGAGAAACTGCTATGTTTATTAATGGGTTAAGCCTTCCCCCTATTCCCTCTAGTGGCTGTCTCATTGACAGCCACTAGAGGCGCTTGCGTGCTTCTCACTGTGATTTTCACAGTGAAAGCACGCCAGCGTCCATAGGAAAGCATTGTAAATGCTTTCCTATGAGACCGGCTGAATGCGCGCGCAGCTCTTGCCGCGCGTGCGCATTCAGCCGGCGGGGCGTAACGGAGGCGGAGAGGAGGAGGAGAGCTCTCCGCCCAGCGCTGGAAAAAGGTAAGTTTTTACCCCTTTCCCCTTTCCAGAGCCGGGCGGGAGGGGGTCCCTGAGGGTGGGGGCACCCTCAGGGCACTATAGTGCCAGGAAAACGAGTATGTTTTCCTGGCACTATAGTGGTCCTTTAAGGTTTTTTTTGTATCTGGGATTTATGCCCTCTAGCTAACAATATTGTTTTCCCATTATCTCAAGGTTCTATCTCTAGTCCTTGCTGAAAATGAGAATAATTTGTATTGCTGCACTCTACAATTAGTTTCTAGTGTTTGAGCCTCCAAAATTGTTTCTATTTTGTCCTACGTGAAATATCTGCTGGAACACAAGTGGCTTTGTTTAGTCTATCTTCAGGTTAGAATATTCACAACAATGATTAATAGGATACTTAGTGTAAAGAATACAAAGTTGTATTCCTTACACTATACTTCCCTTTAGCCCCCTCCTCCTTTGCGCCTCCCACCGGCATGTAAAAGGTTAAAAAAACTTTTCACACTTACTATCGATCTCGCTCGGCACTAGGTCGGTGCTCCGCCTCCGCTGATGTCACCCAATAGGGGGACTAATGCGCATGTGCAGCGAGTGCTATGAGTGCATTAGACCTCCCCCCATAGAAAAGCGTTTCTGCAATGCTTTCCTATGGTAATTTCACTGATGCTGGATGCCCTCATGCAGAGCGTGAGGACGTCCAGCATCAGTTAGGCGACCTAAAGTCATCTAGCAAGCAGTAAGTTCCTCTAGTGGCTGTTTGGTTAGTTCTTCAAGGTAATCATTGCAGTTTGTACATTGCAGGACTAAGTGAAGCAGGGATACTGCACTGAGATCACTTCAATGAGTTGAAGTGGTCTGGGTGCCTATAGTGTCCCTTTAAGAGAACTGTTTGGTTCCCATACTAGGATAACAAGAACACATATTTATTATAAACCAATAAACTTTCATGTTTGGAAGAGTCTTAAGGTCGGCTCCTTCAGACATCTCCTAGTTGTGTATATCATAAAGAGATTTTGTTACGACAGTGTTGTCTGCTTGTCATACAAACCCACCATGTTTATTCTTTTTGCGGCAAAAATAAATAATTAAAATGACTGTATTATAGATGGAGAAGGAGTACCATCTGGAGCTTGACACACTGTATCCAGAAAATTGATCTTTTTTGGGGGGGATAATCTACTCAAGGGCGGGAAAATCTTATCAAATTAACAAGCGCTTAGGCCGCACATAGATAAATGACATCTGTGATTCTTGAAATAAACAACTTAATCTGGATTTAAATAATCCACTGAGGCTTTTTGGTTGTACAGAAAACTAACATATCCGTCAAACAGGACCATTTACATTGTACATGTTTAAAGTGCTCGGCTTAGAGACAATTACTCAAAATCGTTCTTTCAAGGAGGAACGAGGGGAATTTTGGCAACAAAACTCAACCAGAAAGAACGTTTTTATATTCCCGGCAGAGAAAGTCTGTAGTTACTGATTCCTTTTCAGATGGACAGCAAAAAATAGTTTCATGAATTCAAGCATTTTCCCATTTAGTAGGACCAACAGATGCATCCTTCTTTTCTGCTCACTTTAATGGTTAGTAGAATTGTGATGTATATACCTCTCAAATACAATGGGCAAAAAAAATTGCTTTTCATTTAATCACATGTGAGGGATATTTATCAAAAGCTTTACAAGCACACATTCATACACAAACACTGACAATCACAAGCTTGTTTTTAATAATCTGTTCTGCAATTTTCACAGAAAGAATCTAAAATTAAACATGTACTTTCGACATGAAAAAAAAATCTTAAATTTGATCATACCTTTATTGATTAACTGAGAAAGTGGCAAATTTAAGGTTTTGGGATGTTGTGGTTCCTTCTTCAGGTTTAATCATAGATCAAGGATATAATGTTACCCCAACACACAGAACAGATAACATATAACAGATAACAGCAGAGGGGATCATGATTGCTCCTTAGTGTCAGGATCCGATCCTGACAAACAAGACTTTTTGTTCGGTTTATTCTGTTTCTTTAAAAACCAAGTTCCTGCACTGATTTTATTTGCCATTAGTGGCCTCCCTAACCACTAGCACAGAGAGTCCCATCTCATCCTCACCTGCCTGGACTAATTCAGATCCTATAAAAGGTTACACCCAACTCACCTCATAGCCTTGACATTGAAGTTGAAGATTGCCTGCAAGACTTCATATCCTGGCTCCTATGTTATAACCTGTGGACTTACCTTATTGGCTTCAAAACCTGCTCTACTCGCCAACCTACTCCAGACTTGGCTGAACAATACTACATTCCTGCTTTATCTACAAACCTGTACCATACCAGCTTGAACAACCCTAAATTCCTGCTTGACATCCAACTTGTTTAAGTCTATACTGGACTTTAATTTATTATTACTTTGTGGCTACCTGCGTTACTCCTACATTGGATTTACAAATATTCCAGATTACATTGGCATCTATCATAAAAGACCTGTTTCTGCAGTACAACCTCTAATCCAAAGAGACTGAACTACAAACCTATATAAGTAATCTTTATATTTCTGTCTACTTCTGTTTAGTTGTTGTTGGTTTTCCTGTAACTTATTATCTCATTAATAGGTTTTCATTCTCTTGCTTTATCTTTCTCTCTTATAGGTTTCCCTGTTTCTTTATATCCTGTTTTCTGTTTTCCCTCAAGATTTGTACCTATAATTTCTCTTCTAGATTTATCTGCAATCTCCTACCTATAACTTCTTTTATAGGTTTACATAACTTCCACTTTGGGCTTCTTGTCTAAACCCTTTACTTCATAGCCTAGTTATTCTCACCTGTAATCTGTTATTCGGTTCTGTTTTCTCTCTCTCCCATTCCTATAATTTTTATTATAGGATATCCTGTTCTTACTATAATGTCTAAGATAAAAAATAAAGACCCTGAAGTTAACCCCAGTTTCAGTCTCATCCCTGACCTGCACAAGCTCATGACACTTAGAATGTTTGGACTTAACAAAGTGGCTATAATGAAGTGTAAAATAGTGTACCTGTGAACAGTGTAATCAGAGATGGCCAAAGTCAAGGATGTTGAGGACAGAATAAACATAGTACAGAGTTGAATAAGGGTAACAAAGAAATCAGGATAAACATAATGCCGAGCTGATCGTGGAAGACATATATTAGGATAAAAGAAAGACAAGTCCAAGGTACTCAACGAAAAAACCAATCTCTAATTAACACACTAGAGTGTCAGGAAACTATTAAAAAAAAAGAGTTTGTGGGTCAGATCAGGGTTTAAATAGCCAACTGGATGGCTACTGACATATCAATTTTTCAGTGCTGGAAAAGACACATAAGCATGCAACTAAATCGACAAGACAGAGTAAAGTATAAATATCTTCATTCAGGCAGTGGGCAGTGTTGGAAAAACTGTTAGCCGAAAAGTGTGTGGAAATAAGGTAAGTGTCTCTAGCAGGTGTGACAAATGCCTGTCCAGAAAGCTTCTAATTGCTTTTCTCAGTTGAGAAATTGAGATAACAGCACTTTTATCATGAAAGTACTTTTTTCTATCTTCTCTACTGATAAATATGGCACCGATATTTAATTCTACAATACGTTTCACATAAAATGTCAAAACTATTTGATCTTTAAGAAGAAGACCACCTACTCTTTGAAAAGCCAACTCTTCTTACAGCCAACTGGAAAGAGGTTTTTTTATGATTTATTTCTAACATTGCCAGAAACATACATCCAGATGTGGACTGATTGATTAATATTTTTCTGCAGTTAGGGAAAATTAGTCCTTAATTATGTGTGCAGAGCGACGATGTCCTGCTTTGATGATACACAATACTAGACAAATCTATGTCAAATCATTAAAATATTACGGTAATCAGATGTCATCTTTCATTCATTATGCAAAGTGGCTTTGTTCTCTCTCGAGGACATCTGTAAATAATTATTTCATTATAGAATATATATTCTCATTTAAAATGCCATGAAGATATTTATTAAATGACCTCATTCCATTCTAGCCTGGCTGCTGTCACTATCTCTTACAAGGCTTTACTCAAAGTGTCCTCCCCTCTGTACAGATCCATTTATCACTCCTCAATAATAGTACTTAAAGTGATCATCATTTACAGTAATACATCAAAGGTACCATTCTCTTAGTTAATCGGTAAGCATATTCTCTGAAAAATAGGTTAAGCGTTATATACCAACACCTTAGTGATCCCACTGTCACGTTTAAAGATTGTCCTAGTGTAACCTTCAATAAAGGAGCTGTCAATTCTCCAGAATTTACACCATAGAATAAAATAGTGCTAAGGTGGAGGTGCCCAGCTGCCAAATAATAACGTGTGGATTTCATATTTGTTAAATATAGGTGAACGTATAAAACAAACAGAGAAGTGACCGTTTTCCTTTAAATTAAGTCACTTTGGATTTAAATATACATTCTGGAGGAAGCCCAGGGTACTTGTTATGAATACTTATTATTCACTTCGGGGCTTATTTTTATTTTATAAACAGGATGTGCACAATGTCTCGCTATCATAATTACCAGGGAATTAGTTATTTTATTGTATTTTCAGACTTTATTTCCCATGATGCTTAGTGAGCCTTTAGTAGGAAAATTTGAGCCAACAAGATGGATGGGGGGAATGGAAATAGGGTGAGTACATTTAACCACATCCACTGGGGGCGCTATAAATAACCACCCGTCACTAACTCTTGGTTCTTACATGAAAAGCACCCAGTAACACCCTCTCACCCATCTCACCCAGTAACACCCTTGTGGTTTAGTGCAAATCTAGTGTAGCCCATGAATCATAAATATTAAAGTTAACCTGGGAAGTCAGACTGTCCAATTACAGTGTTAGTATTATTAGTTTATTAACAAACTGTCATTACATTTCCTAATGCTTTAGGCAAGGTTCTATATACACACCATTGGAAACACTGTGAGCCTATTCTTTGGACTATGGAACAAAGCAAGGTGTTAGAGGCATGGGTATAATGAGCTAACAGCGTGGAATCAAAAGCAATGGGTGCACTGCTTATTAGAGCCTAGAGTGGAGAGAATATGTAACAGGAAACTATTTAATTATTAGGGCTTACAGTGCAGAAATGACGAATGTTGAGATCTGTATTTTCTGGCATAATATGTCTAACAGAACCCAGCTCTTGAGTGATTACATCTTCATATCATGGGAGACGATGCACTGCTCGGAGGAGCTTGCAATCCAGAAAGTGGTTGGTATTGCTTGTGCTTTAATAAAACTAACAAAAAAAATAAAATAAAAAATAAAACCAACAATGATGGGTAAACATTAATGTTGATGTAATATCTTTCAGTTTAGAAAAGGAAGGAAAAGAAGAGCACTGGTGATAAGAGTACAGTCTAGAGAACAAAATGCATGAGAGTACTGCTTGCAAGAACGTATGTCTATCAATCAGTCTGTCTGTCCATCTATCTATCTGTCTGTCCGTCTCTTTGCATGCTCTGCATTTTTCATTTTAGTGTCTTACGTTGAAAGCTCTTATGAGCTTACATTGTCTCTTTTCCTGTCATTCTCTATTATGTATTCATACAGATCCATAGTACATATTAGTACACCTAGGTATACTGTGCAAACAGTTATAAAGTATCACTGTATCTGCAGAGGCCTCTTAACTTGAGGCCTCTTAACCTGTGCTTTCTGTAAACTGCCCCATCGTTGTATGTATTTTCATCTGTATCAGTCTGTAGAATGCTTATAATTTTTTTTCGGCAAACATGCTAGTTCCCCTGGTATCTATCTGCCTGTCTTCCAGTAGTTATTTCATAGCTCTGTTTTCAATTCACAAGATGCCCTTCTTGTCCATCTCTCCATCCCTCTCCAGTGACTGACAGAAGTGACCGAAGGTCTCTGATTATTTCTTCTGCCTGTAGAAACTGCGTTACCAGCAGTTGACAGGTCCCTTCATCCCTCCGCGCTCTGCTTAGGCCTGCAATATAAAATGAGGGGGGCAAATCAGCCTCTCTCCTACATGTCTAATCCACTGGAACATCCTTGAGGGAAATCTATTCTTTCATTATATTTTACTCTAAATGTGATTGACAAAAAGGCTTTTTCGGTGGCAGAACACAGTTATTTTAACTCGGTCCCCGTTCTTTCTTTCTAATTGTTTTCATTTCTCTGCTCTTTATAATCTGTCTAATCCTTCCTCTTGTCAGTTATAGGACCTAGAATTATCCAAGCATTGCCATTTAGCTTTCATACTGTTTCTGGAATAATCATTTTCACTACCGCTGTCGCATTTGATACTCATATTTTTGCATTAATCAGAGCGCAGCTCATTTTCTGTTTATTTTCTTCCCTCTCGCCTTCCCTTGACTCAATCCCCCCTCTCTATCATATTGACTTCTTTGCTTTCGTCTTCTCTAGGTCTAACCATGAGACTCTGTTCATCTATTCCTCTCCTCCTTTCGCTTCTCTATCATTCTTTTTTGCTCTCTCACTTTTTCTTCATATATCTATCACATTTTAATTGAGGCTGGGGAAAGTACATATATTAAATAACGACTTACCTAACTACTTGGATATTTTATTTCTACCCCCGGGAGTGGTCAAACAATTACATCTCCAGTTCTTTAAAAGTGCAGTGTCCATTATGCAGTACTTTGACAGGATTGAAGATAAAAGTTGTAGTACTTGTAGGGGAACATACATTTTGGCCACCCCTGTTATAATCTCTCTGGAAGCAATGGGTAGTGAACTATGTGCATATAGCACACCTGTTTATAAAGTTCTATATTCTGCTGCCTGTATAAGGTTGGTGCAACTACAGGGAATATGAAGGAAAGCCTGCAAGGCAAAGCCATAGCATTAGAAGGTACTCGATAAGAGGAAGTTGTGATGAGATCACCTTGATATTGGTGTTTTGCAGCAGAGCAAAGTGGTCAGAGATGTTAAAAGCACTGGTGGGCATTATACACATTCTCATAACTTGCACACTTATTGGTATATGTGCCTCAATTTTATTTTGCAAATGTAGGCAAATTGCTAATGTTGCAAGTTGATTTCAAGATTATTTATGTAAATATATTGTATTTACGTTTTACCTTTAGTTGAGGACAGTCCTTGCAGTGATGCCACATTTGGGGTACCCATCACACCAATCTGACTGTCAATGTGCAAAGTAATTTTAGCAAGACAAAAGGGGACAGAGCTGGTGATTGACATGAGTGGAGCTGGGCCATTAGAACATTAGAACAACAGACATTCTTAATAGCACACTTTAAATGTTTGTTAATAGTAACAAAGTTCTGCAGCGCACTAGAAATCTAAAAGAGAACACTTACCATGATTTTTAAGTATTATATTTACGTATTCCCAATAATTTAATAAATATGCGTTCGTTAGGATTGAAAAAATAACACTTCCTCTGTTTCTCCACCTCCAATACAGTTTATGCCCTGGCTGTGCCAGGAATGGACTGCACTGTGATGCAATTGCTAAATATAATTTACATTGAAAGAAAAACAGAGCGACGCATGGAAAAATAAATAAATTGGTTAACACGTCATAGGTGATGTTTTACTCGATTGTGTAATTTTTAGGGAATTGAGAATTCACCTTTGTAAAATAGATAACTTTTGGAAAATGTTTTTATATATTACAACATGACAAATATGGTATTGGATCCGGAGCATAAACTAGGGATGCAGAATGTACTTTAAACTAATTAACAGCAATGAACATAGCACCAAGAAGCCATTTTATGCTCATACAACTTTTAACAATAACTATTTATACATCAGTAATGGGATTGCAAATTAAGTAGACTACATATTGACAGCAGGGATAAAATGTGACCTACGATATAGTGTCCCTTGACTTTGAGGCCACAGGCAATTGCCGTTCTTGCTTCTTCTACTCCAAAACTGTCCCTAAGGAGACTTGTTCAATTACTTGTGACGTGCTTAAGCTTGTTTTTATTTCTTTTGAAGTCTTTAGGGCACTTTGGAAATAAAACAAGCAATAAATGTTTCATAGGTAATGGAATATGATCCTTTATCAGATGAAGAAAGCTCCTCGTAGGTCTAAAAGCTTATGCAACAGAATATCTTGCATGGCAGCAATACACGATTCGTATAGGACAACTCTTATAAAAATAAATTACTCCAATATATAAAAGGCATTTTTAAATGTCTGCAGGTATGGTGAAAAAAAATAAATAATAAAAAACAACTTCTGCACTATGCCCTTAGATTTGTCTAAGTTTAGCTGGTACTGATACGCTGCAGTGGTTGTGGTGCTTATTATGTCTTTTTAATGCTTTCATTGTTTACGAGGAACCAGGTTCATTGTGTGTTTGCTTACCTGTGTGTACATGACAACCCTGGTTCAACACGTAGAGAGGAGTTGTCATTGTGTGACTTCAGACTGCCATGCCAACCCTATTTGTAGCATTCAGTCCCAGGATTGCAGTGAAGCCCAATGGGGGATGAAGTCACCACACACTGCAGAAGTGCTGAGAGGGATGGGCACCTTCTCATTGAGGTGTGAGGATGGGGCACATTCCACAGTCGATATCTCCACCCCAACACTACTTAGAGGGTGAAGAAGGCACTAGTTTGATACTTGAAGCCATATGTTGTAGGTGATTGCTACAAAAGTGTTGAACACGTGCAGCACCTATTAAAATTATTTTTAATGTAATTGGAGAGGATCTACCCCTCTGTGCTACCTATAAGGAAAATGTACTCCTCAGAGAGCATACATCCCATAGAATTCATGGTGATCAACATTAAAAATGGTAATCACCCACCTCACTGTCCTTTAGGACAGTATTTTATAGCGAGGGATGGGAGTTCTTATAAAGCTCCAACCTACCCCTCTGTTTAACTTAGAGGCACATGAAAATCTTTGTTTTGAATGGGGGTCTTTTCTCTTTTGAACGAGGGGGTCACATGTTCACAGAAGCCACAGATGATCTCCAAGGTAATGATGATTGCCAGCTCTAGTGATACATTTTTTGTAAGATGATGAGCGGCTATGAACAAGACATTGAAAAGACATTGGAAAAAAAGAGACCCATTTTTTTTCAGTCTGAGATTTCATGCACCTCTCAAGGGTAGGTGACTACCATAAAAATGGCATTCACCTACTTAGTGTGTTTACAGTACAGGAGGATAATTGCTAAAAATTAGCTTCTGTCCCCTAAATACAGCATACCACATACACATACACACAACAACCCTCTTATGAAACAGGGGAGTTTTCTCTTTCAAACAATGGGTCTCATGCCCCTCTAAGTAGCAAGCGATTGCTAAAAGATTTAAAATGACTTTTTCACTACGTGACTTATAAAGTGTTCAGCACTCTACAAATGGTATAGAAACCTCTGTGTAAACACTAAAATAGGGTAAATGCCGCCGTGTTATGAATTCAATTTGAATTAGCACTAATTTCTAGATATGTATCTAGCCTTCATTTAAATGTAGTCACTCTATTACTACTTTCCTTGGTAGTAGTAGATTCCAAAACTTTACCACTCCCTCTGCAACAAAAAACCTTTATCTGTTGATAAATACACCTCTTTTACTGTAACCTTAAATAGGAATCCTCAAACTAATATGCTTTATAAAAATATTTTATAAATAGTGAAGTTGTTTTGACACATCAATCATCGTGACTAAAAAGTTTCTATTTATTGTTCGGATTTTCTACATTGCCGACGCTAACGAAAATGAAAATTATGCTTTGGAAACCACTGAATAGACTGGTGCCAGCCTCATTTATCATCCATTTGAAAACTCTCCTGTCTTATCCCATGGCCAAATATGCACACAGCAGTTTCCATTGCAGGGACTACCAAATATCAGAGACTTTGTTCCCATACGTAGCTTTACTCACCCCCATCTGTGGTCTGTCCGACAATTCTAACCTATTAAGCAAAGTGCAGAAAAAGCTCTAAATTACCAAAGAGGATTCTGCTGGAGCAAGCAACCCTATGCAATCGCTGCAAAACGCCTAACAGCCAGTGTGTCAGAGATTATATTACATATGGTACAGAGCAAGGTGACTTTTTTTAATTATAGTTAAGTAAAAGGCTTGTCATCTCAAAGCTGTATCAAGTATCTCACCGTCTGTCGTTAGAGTAGCATTTGCCAGAGAAATTATATTCAGTCTTTTTGTTATTTAAACTAGAAAAATATACTTTGTGTCATTTTGAAAAGCAAACAGAAAGCAAATTTGCATGTGTGCGGCACCATACAATTTACCATAACTCACTGAATGAATGTTTAATTGAGAATAAGATATGCCTATTCATTATACGCTATTTGAACAGGCAGATCAGGTTTCCAAATCCTGTAATACGCAGTGGGTGATGTCAGTGCATTTCCAAGTCTAACGCATGGTGTGACTGACAATGTGAAATTGTGAGGCCCATATTTTCAGGTCTGCAGGAGATACATGAAGACGTTACAATTCTGGGTAACAAATGCCACAAGTAATTCAGTCCCTTTGCTGAAATTGATACACCGAAAGAGATGCTGGAGACAGATACATTGCAATTCACTTGCTCAGCACCTCTTCCAGGATAACGCGAAAGGGAAAGGGGCTGGAACTCCAATCTGTCTTGGGAAGACTGCAACACATATGTCCTGACCTAAGATTAAAGGAACCTTAGAGATAGATGTAAACCTAGCCTTAATCCTAGTTCTAACTATAACTTTAAAAAAAAAAAAAAAATATATATATATATATATATATATATGCAATAAAAATACAAACTGTTGACCCATGAAATAGAAAAAATAATGGAATTACAAGTTTTGGAACCTTCATAATAAACAAGAAAAACATTTTTTCAGTGATTTATACATTTCAGTGGAACACTGAGATAGCATTATAGTCCAGTAGTACATGAACTGCATTATGTATGTTTAGGACAATTGTTCATTTAGTCTTAGGTTAATTCCAGGATTTTGATGATCAGAATTAGTGGGCATTGGACTCCAAGGTGCTAGCATTTGCTATTTGTAGGAAAATTAATTCAGTTTCTTTCTTGCAATGTTGACAGAGGAGCTGAGGAGACAGAATCACACTGTTTCTGTCTCCTCAGGTCCCTTGAGGGCCTAAATAAAATAGTGACAGTGGCTAATAGCAGCTTCTGTGGAAAAGTGTATCTTGAGTAGACCACACCATATATGTCCTAGTGCTCCCCAAACATTAGGTGCCCCTACACTTTATGGCTTCAGTCAAATTGTACGTTACAGAGAAAATTGCATATTTGGTTGAAAATATGATATAATAAAATGTATCATTTGGTAATTTCAGGAAATGAAAATACCTTTATTGGAGAAAAATCAGGCTGGTCAACAGAGTTATATTTTTATAGCTAAACATTCAGTCCAGCTCAAATGGATCTTTCAACACAGTAAATATGTTTATAAATTACTCATTTAGTGTATTTTTCTGTTACTGCCTGCAAATGTGAATACATCTTTATGTGTATGTTTATAAAAATGCTTTCAGAGGCACAAGTTCTAATAGGCAGCAAAATATTATAAATCATATCGTGTGGATTAGTCATTGCAGTTTCTGTATAAAGTATAAACCTTTAGAAAGTTGTATGTATGTAGACTTTGTAAGCAGGTCTCGAAGCTGAATGTAAATTTATGAGTTCATTTGACGATAGCAGCAATTTTCTATATTGCCAGATGGCACACAAGTGAAATTGTTCCAGATCCCTTGAGATATACGTTGACCTAGCATTGTGTAAATATGATTTTAAAATTCATTTACAAGTGTGCAGTATATATGCTATAAATTAGAGTAAAAAAATATTCAGTGTTATCCTATGGTTCTTGAAGCATATCAAGGAATGGTAATTTGTCCCAATCAATGTCAACTACAGATTAGGAGAATTACATGTTGTCTTCTATAATATATTGGACATAGTAAATATAGTACTTACCCCTGTAGAATGTGCAAAATAGTGTAGTATCAACTCCTATAGAAAATAAAAACACACATATAATATCAAAAACCCAATATTGGCTTCTATTCCATGTTAACATATTAAAACTAATCTTTAGAACATCATCAATGCAACTTTAAAGAATGCTATTTGAAAGGTTGATCTTTAAGGATCACAATAATAATATTGTCTATATATAATTTTTAATATTTTTTTTTTGTGTGCAGAGATTTGATGCCAAGAACTGTGGATGGACAGATAACAATGGAGAAAACGCCAAGTTATTTTGTTACGAATGAAGCCCCACAGAGAATTCATTCAATGGCCAAAGACACTAAGCTTATTGTGGTGGTTCGGAACCCAATAACACGTGCCATATCCGACTACACACAGACACTTTCCAAGAAGCCTGAGATTCCAACCTTTGAAGTTCTAGCCTTCAAAAACAGAACCCTGGGACTCATCGATGCCTCTTGGAGTGCATTGCGAATAGGTATTTATGCACTGCACTTAGAAAGTTGGATGCAGTATTTTCCCCTTTCCCAAATTCTTTTTGTCAGTGGAGAACGTCTCATCAGCAACCCAGCAGAGGAACTGGCCAAGGTGCAGGACTTTTTGGGGCTCCGGCACATTATTACAGACAAGCACTTCTATTTTAATAAAACCAAAGGCTTCCCATGTCTGAAGAAGCCAGAAGACACAGGAGCTCCCAGATGCCTAGGGAAGTCCAAGGGTCGTATTCATCCAAAAATTGACCCAGATGTCATACGGCGCTTGAAAAAGTTTTATAAGCCTTTCAATGCTATGTTCTACCAAATGACGGGGGAAGATTTTCAGTGGGAAAAGGAAGAGTTAGAATGAAAGAAAGACATGATATATCGAGACAAAGAGATACTGGGATAGATTGTGCTCTCTTGTAGTAAAATGGCACTCACTATGAAAACTATTTAAAAGATTGCTTAGAAGAACATCTATGGTGTAATGAGGGGGATTTGTTTGTTAAAAAACATGACCTTGTCTTACATATGTGATAGACATGTGAGTCTCTCTAGAGACTCACCTGAATTATTTTACATTTAAATGAATACTAACAGTAAGTGACAAGGTGTGTATTTGTGTGTGTGTATATATATATATATATATATATATATATAAATATATATATATATAGGCATGGGCCCAGCACCTGTTTTTTCCCCCAGGTGTAGTCTCCAGCCAAAGATAAAACACAACTTGAAGGTTTTATCTAGAAAAAGATAGTAATATAATAAAATATGTATACACATAAACACACACACACCTTCTTTAAAAGCGTAATCCACATGTCATATTTTGATTCTGTGTGTCCATGTGTATACATATACGTTGTATATGTATGCTCATAAACACACATGTCATCCACATGTAATTTTTTGATTTTGTGTGTCCATGAAACCTGTTGAGCATTGAGTGTATCTTATTCTAACTCTGCTTATAAATACATCGATCAGGCAAGCACCTAGGCAATATATGCTATTTTTCCAACACTTTAACATTGAGTGCAATGAAACAGGTTAACTTATGTACATAAAAACATAAAACCAGAAGTGGGTATGCTGTTGTAAAGGCACACAATGAATCTGTTTAGTTCTACATGCATTGTCATAGACCCAGTGGAACAGTTCCATCAAGGGTCCATCAAGAGACGAGTTTTAAAAATGTATTCCTAGTTCAGGCCATATAGGCTAATTAGACTTTTTCATTGACTTTTATAATTCAAGGGTAATCTTAAAAAAAGGGTTTTATTTGTGTCTCTCAGGGTTTTCAGAATTAAGGACTATCACACAGATTATATATTATAACTAGGAGTATGTTTCTAAAATATGGGTAGTGAATTTATATTTTCTCATCACAAGGGCTGGGTCACTTGAACATATTGTGTTTCCTATACATTTACAATTGTTGTATACTTCTAAGGCTGCTTTCTTATTGTCAGAGAATCCTGACTTGGCCCTTGCAAGACTAGCCATCCCTGGTGACCCTGAGACATTGAGCTAAAATATAAAAAAAAATGCTAAGCATGTGTAGCATGTGCTACAGCTTTTGATGCACTCCACATATGTTTGGTCCTGCATTTTAATAAAGGTTTCAGTACTTGTATACCTGTAGAGAAGTGTAGAGACCCAACGAGATAGACAAGTCTGTCAAAATGTCTGCCTACTATCTGTATCTTAAGGGAAGAAAATTAAGTAAATACATGTCATTTATGTATTATTTTAACATATGTACCTGTTTATTGTCACATTTTAATTTTCTATGGTACTTTAAAGCCTATTAGCCAATTTGAGAGTGTGTACAATATATGCTTAATTTCCACCAATTTAAATGCCCATTATACTTACCCATTATATATATTTTCTATAGTCATGTGTGTATGGTTAATTTTAATTTATATGGGGCAATGGGTGGATTGGCCCTCCAAAACATTTGAGAAAAATATTCAATAGTTATTTTTAATAAAAAAATAATTCTATATTTTTAAGAGGTTATATCGTAGAAAGATTATACAATTGTGCTAATTATTAAATTAACCAGCCACACATACAGCAAGATTTAGGAAACTCTCCGATGGCACATATTGTCAAAAATTTATCTCACGATAAATGATTCGAGAAGATGCTAAATCTATCAAAATGTGATAAAATATAGTAGTATGTTCACAAAAATCTATGTTTTTGGAACGTCACACCTCAAACTGTTCTTTATTTATACAGACAGTCCTTTGTTTCCACCTAGACATCTTTTCTAAACTAGTGTTGCCATAACTTTGGGATTAATGTGGCCTAAAAGAACTTCAATGTGACACTCAGTGTATGCTTGTGGGGGAACCATTCAATTTGGAAACTGTTTTTAGCAGCCATTAATTATGTTAGAAGAGTAAAACCCAGCACTGGAATTCTTGAAATAGCTGTTTCACCTATGAAATTATCTCCAAAGGAAAGGTAGAGCACGTATGTGGTTACATTTCGTTTGGTAAAGAATGGAAGCTGCTATTGGTTAGGCCAGGGATAGGCAACCTTGGCACTCCAGATGTTGTGGACTACATCCCTCACAATGCTCTTACATTCATAATGCTGGAAAAGCATCATGTGAGGTGTAGTCCAAAATATCTGGAGTGGCGAAGGTTGCCTATGCCTGCATTAGGCTATAGATTTGTGGTTTTGAGAAATAGTTTTACTGTTATGGAGAAGATGATGCAAAACGTACTGATGAAGATATTGGCATGGTGGAATAATAGGAGACTGATGTAGAGAGTGGATTGAGGGGTGATACGTGGGGGGAGGACTAGTATGGATGGAAAAGAGAGAACTCATATGGTAGAGTTGAATGGAACTGGCAATGGAATTGACAAGGGACTGGTATAGAATTTGGTAAAAAGTGGGTAACATGAAAGGTGGGATTGGCAGACATACATGAAAGGATAGACAATGCATGCAGAGAAAAAAATATATGAATTTGGAACTTGGAAGGAGAGGATTGCTAAATGGAGAAGGGCAATGGTATGGTAGTGGGAGACAGAGGGAGAATGAAGGAAACTGAATTTGAAATTGAAGTTTGGTGGAACAAGAGTGAATAAACAGTGGAAAGAGATATAGAGAGGGAGAGAAACAGGGATTATATATATCTATATATGTATATGAACAAGGCATAACGTCAGAATGGGGGTCTGATAAAGTAAATAAGGCATTATATAGATGAGGACAAAGGGGGAAATTAAATGTGATGAGTTTAAATGTGATGAAAGTCATATGCCACATGGATTAGAATATTTGGTGAGTATGTATGAAGCTTCACAAAACTTCAAAGCAATTAAACTTGTAATAAAGTATGCATAAACTAAAGTTAACATATACAGCAGTCTTTGTGGGCAAAATCAACTAATGAAATAGCTGTCTACTGTGGACTCAAATATTCTTAGCAGAGATTCACACATGCTCACATGCTCCCAACTCCTCACTAATGTTTCTAAAGCAATTCATACATATTCATATTTCTGGACATGTCAAATGTCTAGACACATATTGTTTATAATTAGAGATCAGAAACACTGGTCAATTTAAGCTTTAAATGCAAACTATTAACAGATTTGTAATTTCCAAACAACAAACACGTTTCGAGCTTCTTTCTAATGACTAATGCAGTTTTCTAGTTTAAATCTGGGTTAAGTCTGGACATAAATTTGGTGCAGAGTCTTGGCACATTCTGTTTAAATTTGGCTCACATCATCATTAAAAACAAGACAGTAGATGTATGTTTACATCATTAGCAGAGAGATATTTTTATCACAAAATCTTTTGCTTCTTAATATATTTCTTTAAATACCGAGCAGTTCATTTGTTAACTTTAAAATCATTACAATTTTATGCATTTATTTATAGCTACACTGTGAATGTTAAGAGATATTTATTGCTAAATCATTAGCAGCATTAATTACCCTTACATCATTAGCTGAGAAAATAAAGAAAAACTGTAGTGAGTGCTACATACCCGGTTTGAATTAATTCCTCATTCAATAAGTGTAATCTATTATATTAAAAATATTTGAAGATATTTATTTACTGAAAGTTCTAAAGATTCCGAATAAAAGTTTTATAAATGTATACATTTCATTATAGTATCTATTTTTCCACCGGTCAAGCTCACAGTATTAAACATAAAGGTTTTCATGTTATAGCAGGGTATTATCTACAATTTCTGCATGAAAGGCTTTCTAAAAAAATGTTGCACTTAAAGGGACACTGCAGACACAATAACCATTTCATTTAATTGAAATGGTTATGGTGCCAATAGTCCCCTGGTACTGTCCCTCCATTCAGTGTTAACATTTTTTGAGCAGTCGACTGTGATTGAGGTTGCTGGCTTCCAATAGTCCCGGCCCCCACACTGTGATAGGCTGAAACCAGTCAGCTGACACTCTCTGCCAATTGCAGTCATCCATTGCTGCTCAGGCTAATGCTTCTTCACTACCCAAAGCAGCATAGAGGGGATAGACTGCTGGGGACTCTTATCTACCATCAATGCATTACATATGGTTTAACACTGTATGGAAGAATGACACCACAAGATTCCAGACACTGTAGCCAGTTCAGTGAAACAGTTACGATGCCTATAGTGTCCCTTTAAAAAAAACAAAAACAAATTATATAATCTAAAGTAGGTATAATAGGATGTTCTAGGTATTGTTGAACTACAAACACCAATGATCAAAGATTAGGCTTTAGGTTGTAAAGAGTCATGTTCCTTGAAATGATACAACAAGTGCAGTAACATTTTTGCCACCCTAACCTAAAGAGTGTATATCATTACACTGTATTATGTTACAATGGTTTTTTATTCCGTTAATTTTATTCCAACGTTCTACAGTCACACGGTTAACACTATTCAGATGAAAACATTCATAAATGCAGCCTTCATAAAGTACAAATTCAAAGATTGTAATTTTGGACTGCATGGGAGTTGGGTAATGTAACACAGGAATATTCCAGGAACATTTTACAGCAAATCCAAGCAGAACTTAATCAGTAAATAAATAAAAAAATCACAAAATTAACTTGCAGCTACTGCTCTCATCGTGACAATTTAGAAAAAGAGTCTAGATCAAAACTGAGCATTAAAAAAAAATGCCAAGACATGAAGTTTTCTCTCTTATTAATTCTTTTGCTGTCACAGTGTGTTACAACAGACTGCTTGATCATTAATTGCAGTGCCTTCCAGTAGTAAATCAGTAAATCCAAAGGCATGGTTCCTCCCTGTGTGGTAGAGATCGCAAGATAGCTGGTGACAAGTTAATTAATTTGTCAAACTCAAATAGTGTGTTGGAATTGTGCCTCTTTGTATTATATTCTAGTGAAGAAATTGCCATTGTGCTACTGTACTTAAATGGAGTACTTCCAATACTGATATAGCCCACAATCTCTTGAAAACCACAGTGGTGAATGCACAGTCGGTAGTCTTGTCACTGCAAAAATAAATGTTAATTTCGAAGCTTCAATAGAAAATGCAATGCATGTTTTTTGGACGTTTTCCGATTCATCATGAAAAAAGGCTTGATGAATCATGAATTTGTGTTTCTTCAGAGTATCCTGTAACCCAGGGATGTGAAATGCTCATTTTGGCCCTCCAACTCATTAAGACTCCATTTCCAAGAATTGTGGGAAATGAAGTCCGGTCTTTCTGGACAGCCAAGATTGGACAGTCCTGGTTTAAACATTCAATTACATAATCCATATTTCAAAAAAAATATGCATATGTAAAATAATATTTTGTTATATATTAGATACATTGTTAGTGTATTCCTCTAGGCTCTAGGTTTGAAAACACATGTTCTGACTGCTTTCTGCTTTCTGTTACCCAGTGAAGACTAGAAAATGTTAATAAGGTTCCTGGGAAGGCAAAAATGTTCCTGAAATCTTTTGAAAAGTATCCTGTATGTAAAACTGTAAAGATCAACAAATCTTGTTTGCAAGGCTTGACGTGACGATTTCCCACTGACAAATTGTTTACAAACTTCAAAACCATAAATCTTTATTGACAATCAACATCTCAAGAGATTCAATGGAACCATGTTAGCTCTGCGATATTAGTTGTCAAAAAGAATAATATTTTTGAAGTTAATGGTAAATTTGTTCATATGTTACATTCACAAAAATGTTCAACCACAAAAACCTTTACATGTATATTTCTCCAAGCTAGAATGGACTATTTTACATGAAAACAGCAGATGATTTATCTGTAGTATCCTATCTAAGGCATCAAAGACAATAAGGCCAATGACGCAAGGGGAATAAAACACTTTAATGTGTAACCAAGACATGTCCTCTGTCCCAGTGCTGCATAAATAACTTTGCTTTTCTACCCCTTTCTAGATGCACATTTGCTTCTCTCGACTCTCAAAAAAGAAAAAAAACCCACACAACCAGCTTACATATAAAACATTGTTATTTATTGAAGAGAAAAAAAAATGTTACTGTATAAATAAAACTTATTTTCAGACATTGGATGTGCTTATTGATTTTCAAAGTCTTGTTTACAGAACGTTTGTTTCTTTCATTCTAAAGGCATGTTGGGAAAAGCTGTTTATTTGTATTAATGACTAGGATGTTAGCTAACCTCTTCTTGGGCATCCCGCAGAAAAGACCAGAGTGACTCCAGATTTAAAGATGTGCCAGTGGCTATTGTTGCTTTGAAACCGTTAATGGCAAAATTTAAAGCCCCTGTTTCTGTAGCTATAGCGCCAGAAGGCATCATTGTAAACCACACTCGGGGTATGAATAATTTTTGCTTGGCAGTTCATAATATTAAAATAATAATAAATTATGTGCATGAAGAGACAAAACCAATCCAGCCACAAATGTCTCTAAGAACAAAAAAGAATGGACAACTGGTTAACCATGAACAGTCATTTTAGCTATATTTGATTTATAGTAAAATAACTAAAAATGCAAAAATATAAGAAAATTAACTTGTATTTATTCAAATCATTACTGTGTTGTATTATTTTACCTTAATAACGTACTGTATTTATATATGGTTTAGTCATTTTAACCTGCCAAGAACTAATGATGCACCATTCAAGGTCAGATCCATCTCTGTTTGAGGCAAAATGAGGAACTACCCTGGAAACTAAGTAGACTGAGCACAGGGTGGCCAAAAGGTAAATTTATAGAACTATAACTTCCATGATGATTTGCTGGACTTAAGTTTCTGCTCTCCAACATAATTGTCCCTGTTGGAGAACAGAACCTTAAGCCTGGCAAAGGTTTCTACTGCTTGGTACAATGACATGTTGCTAACATTGCTGTTGGTGACTCAGTTGTTGTCCATATGCCAAAAATACCAGGTAGCTGACAATGATAAAAAGCCTTTAAATGCCTAGAGTGATCTAGACAAGGGAGCAGAATGTTCAGTGAGGTAGTTATTGTCCGTGTTCACGGTAATATGGTCTTACTGCATCTGGCCAATTGCTGACTTGGAACACATGACCTTGGATCTTGGATAACGTGACTGCAAGATGGAATTTTCAAGATTCTTGCTGCATTTGTTGGCGTGGCCTTCAATGCTGAGTAGGTCCTGCCTAAAGACGGTAAGGGATCTCCGCCAGGGAAATCAACTCTGCTCACTAATAAAAGCTAATGAGGCTATGATTGATGTCTGAACTTATTCAAAAGTCATTTCTAGCAAATAATTAAGCAATTTTATAGTTGAGTACTTCTAATTTGCTGATAAAAGAGGTTTCCCTTGCTGTGTATATGAATCAGGTGATGAATGAGAGAAGGACAACAGTTCATAATCCTTTTATAATTATCTACACAAGAATTCCACCAACAAAGAACATCATTTTAATATAGACCTAGACATTAATAAATGATAAAAATAAAAACAAAATCACATAATCTAGAACGAAAACAGAATCCACATTAATTTAAGTATAGTATTAATAGATCTGCAACATCTTCAGAAACTATTAAAGGACTTATTCACTAAACACCAAATTGTACTGAATTCAAAAAACCCCAAAACATTATAACCCCAATTTTGCTATTTGGTTTTCTCTTCTCAACAATTTTGTGTTTAGTGAATAAAAGTGAAAAGGGGGTGTACATTTTGTATTTCTATACTCTTGATATAATGTTTCTGCTTCCAGGTATTTAAACTAAAATATTTATAGATTTATCGATTGATATCCCCTCCACTATAAAATTTAGAATTTCCAAACTAAGAAATTAATCATTAATGCAGCTTTCTTTTCACCTAAAACTATGCAACCTTCCATAGCTGCATTATTCCACATTGCGTTAGGGTTTTTTTTACCTGCCATTCAATGTTAGCTATGTTAGAAATTCTTTGCTATCATGGTTTTCGAACACAAACAAATGATCCTGTGCTACTTTAATTTATAATTTATCAAAAAATGTAAAGATAGAATACAATGATATCGTGATCACAGGTAATGAAATCCAGGTTTAAGCTGATTGGTCTCGGAGAATGGATTAAATGTAAGCTTGATTTTTATCTACGGTAACCAGGCTAGCGATATGTGATTTATTGATGCTGGGTCTGTTATCTCAAAAAGATGGTTAATTGGTTGAACATTTGAAAGCGAACCCTTGTTTCAGATTCCCATTTATCATGGTATAAGTAGTGCTGGGCACTGCAGGTTTTGTCATTACTTTGGCTTGGCTTCCATGTTCTGACTTTGTTAGTCTTTGTTATTGAGTCCGAGCACAGTCGGAGGTATGAATTATTATTTCAGCTAAAGAAGACAAGTCATCTAAAACCTTAACTTTGAAACAATATCCATCAATAATCATCTTATTTACAATACAGTAAAGCAAACAGAAAAAAAAGAATATTCTCACTAACTAATACATAGACACTAAAAAAATAAAAACACATCTGGCAATTCTGAAAAAAAATCATATACAGGAGGGTTACATAGGGTGGGGGGCCTGGAATTGTTCTCCCAGTTGTGGCTGGGTGTGTTTAGAGTAGATAAAGCAAATTGACCCTTTCCCCTGTTTATCCCATCATAACCTACCATCATCAACCACACATCCTCCAATCTTTCCCTACAGTTATTTCTTCCATCTTTTCCCACCACAGGACCAGCAGTGAAACAACCATTGGGGCCCGCACGCTTGGGGGGGTGGGGGCATCAGGTGCCCCATGCACTAAGAACCAACCAATAAGTATTGCTGAACAGTGGCCGATTAACAGCGTGATCAGGCCCTGGTAGTATCTACAGCAGTGGGAGGAAGTGAGAGGCTGTCAAATTCTTCCAACTTCACAGAAAGCGCACCGCGGGAGGCAGAGTCGAGGAGGAGGCGGCACAGGCAGCATGGCTAGTCAACAAAGGGAGAGAGAGAGTTGCTATAGCCACACACTCTCAGCCAACAGCAGGAACCCAAGCAAGCCACCCTCCTGCACATAAAATATATGTTAACAGAAGGGTGGCTGAAAATATAAAAACTATAACATATGTATGTATCTATGTGTTTATCTGTGTGTGTATGTGTCAGTGTGAGCATGTATATGCCAGTGTATATATGTGTGTTAGTATGTTAATATGTGTATGTCAGTGTCTGTATAGTTGTGTGCCTGAATGTGTGTGTGTGTGTACAATGTGTCAATGTGTGTGCCAATGTGTATGTGTGTATCTGTATAAGTATGAATGTATGCGGCAGTGTATGTTTATATGTGCATACATCCCAGCAATTAAACACCAACACTACCTGCAAACACACCACTGTATTAAAATGTCAATATTAAATACAAAACGCTTTGATTCAAACACTACACACAAAAGTACACCTGCATTTATAAGCTAATGCTACATACAAACACACCCCTGCATTCAAACGCAAACATTACTGACTTGTATGCACTGCTGCTTTCATATAGCAATAGTGCATTCAAATACACCCCTATATCGGGGCGGGCTGGGCCGGGGGGCAGGGAGGCAATTGCCCCCCAGCCCTTCCTAAATAATTTGAAATACGGCCGCTGCTGGGCCTATCCTGGGCGGTGTGCACCACGCACAGGCACCAGGAGGTGGGAGGCGCAGCGCGGAGCAGACTGATGGCCTATCACGGGGTCCAGGGAGCCCAGAAGGTGGCCAGCTGTCCACCTAAGGGCGCCTCCATAGCAAGGCAAAGTAGGCACCTGCTTGTCCCAGATGGCAGGTGCATACTCTGCAGCAATACATCGGCCGTGTGGGGAAGCAGGTGGCCAAAACAACTCGCAAGTTGGGGACACCAGCATATTCAATTTAAATGATTCCCTGGTGGTCCACTGGTGCATACCAGCAGTTAGACCATATCCTCTCCCTTGTGGTTCCGGACCCTAGTTAGTGAGTCAGAGCACAGGCTCAGAGATTCTCAGCCTGCTCTCTAACAACATTGAAAGTTGGAGCCATGAAGGAGTGGGTATGGCAAAGAGCTACTGATTAGCATAACATCAATATCCGTTATAAAACCAGGAAAAGGTGGGCATGGATGGTGAGCTGATTCGGTGGTGCAATGGGCCACTTGACTGGATTTGCCCCCCAGGCCTGAGGCTGCCAGCCCTCCCCTGCCCTACATGCACACATACATACTTCATACATGCACACATACATACTTCATACATGCACACATACATACTTCATACACAAACATTATTTTAGGGCACAAACACTGTTTGCAAATACAACTCTGCAAGGATGGGCAAACGGTAGACCCCCAGCTGGCATAGTATCACGGGAGTTCTACAACAGACAGGGATCTACCTTTTGGCCTCCCTTGCGCTAGAGGGGGGCCCAACAAAATTGTTAATCTTAAAGTCCATTGTTGGTTTTAAAAGCATTATCCTACATAGGCAGCAGAGATCTGTTCATGTTTGTACAGACCTCTGTAGTCCTTTTGTAGTCAACAGAGTTTTAAACAGGGCTATGATTTCTCTGCAGATATATAGACAAATAAACAGGCAGGAAGACAGACAGACAAACAGATGGACAGATGGAGAGAAAGACATAGAGATAGACGGATAGATAGACTGACAGATTGATAGACAGATAGATGGACAGGGGGACAGAGAGAGACAAACCGATGGGTGGATGGAGAGACAGTCTAATGGACAGACAGATAGACAGACAAACCGATGGGTGGAAGGAGAGACAGACCCACATAAAGATAGAAAGACAGACAGATGAACAGATGAAGGGACAGTGAGACAGACTGAATAGAATGATATATAGATAGTTAGATAGACAGACAGACAGACAGACAGATAGATAGATAGACAGACAGACAGACAGGCAGATCTAGAGCCATGCAGCTTGCATTGATCCACATTTCCATCATCTATCTTACGATCTCTTTGCTTTAGGAAACTCTTCAGTCACTCCCTTGCTGTTTTCTCTATATGAATATTATATAATATTTCACAGAAAAACTAAAACTAAAATTAAAAAATCTTCAAAAATACTCTATGATTAAAAAAGTTAAATTCTCTTAGAAACACACTTGAGCTTTCGACCAGATCATCCTCGACTCTGACATATTCTCTAAATACAAAAAAATAATGAGAAAATGCGTTGATGAACGTGTCAAAAATGTCATTTGATTTCATAGTAAATGGTATTAAGACATGCTGTTGTGAACTAATAGCTGTAAATGATCTGCTAAACATCCATTAACATCCCTTAAACGCTATCCTTCAAAAATCTTTCAGACAGTGTAACTTGTCATCTTGCCTGATAACATGACAGAGTTGTGTATGTTGTGCTATAGTTACTTTTCAGAAAATAATGTGTTAATTATTTGTGTGGTGAGAAAGCCATATTTTCTTATGGCTTACAGGTCTATACATTACATGTGCATGAGTTGTATATACTCATTTTTTTTTTAGAATGTTAAAATATATTAAACTTGTTTTTGAATATACTTGGAAAATCTGTATATAGAATAAACAAAAAAACCCTTACAAATCAGTAATGAAGCAAAGAAGCTTTCTACTGTTCAAGGTTCTCCACTAAATGTCAACTATTAGCCCACTGAACTCCAAAGGGCAAAGTTTCTGCAAAAAAAAATATATACTTTGGTGATGTGGGAGAATTTTTCCAAAGCAGCTATTTATGTCTACATTTTTTCAAACCACCATCATATTTATACATTATATATTCATTATCTATATAATATCTATATAATATACACTGATCAGCCACAACGTTAAAACATGCCTAATATTGCGTAGGTTCCATTTGTGCTGCCAAAACATCTCTGATGCATCAAGGCATGGACTCCACAAGACCTCTGAATATGTCCTGTGGTATCTGGCACCAAGACATTAGCAGCAGATTCTTTAATTCCTGAAAGTTGAGAGGTGGGGACCTCCAGCTATCAGATTTGTTGTTCCTCATATCCCACAGATGTTCAATCAGATTGAGATCTGGGGGATTTGTAGGTCAAGGCAACACCTTGAACTCTTTGTCAGGCTCCTTAAACCATTGCTGAACAATGTTTGCACCTCAACATTCCTGAACAATTTTTGTAGTGTGGCAGGGTGCATTATTCTGCTGAGAGAGACCACAGCTATCGGGTAACCATGAAGAGGTGTACGTAGTCTGCAACAATTTCTAGGTAGGTTGTATGTCCCAAAGTAACAACCATACTAAGGTTTTCCAACAAGACATTACCCAGAGCATAACACTGCCTCAGCTGAAGTCAAATGACTATGACTAAAACTAAATTAAAATTTGCCACCAAAATGAACACTGCTGTCATCTCTGCCCCAGGTAAACTACACACATACACCTGGCCATCCACCCTAAAATAAAAAATGATTCATCAGACCAGGCAACCTTCTTTATTTGATCCGTGACCCAATTCTGATGCTCGCGTCCCAATTGAACTCACTTTCAGCAATGAACAAGGGGCAGTCATGGGCACTCTGACCGGTCTGCGGCTGCGCAGCCCCATACGGACCAAACTGCAATGCACTTTTTGTTCTGACACCTTTCTATCATGGTCAGCATTATATTTTTCAGCAATTTGAACAACATTATCTCTCTGTGTGATCAGACCAGACTGGCTAGCCTTCACTCCCCACGTGCGTCAATGAGCCTTGGGTGCCCATTGTCAGGGTGGCGGTCCGGAGCCCGGGACCCAAACACTGTCTTGGCGGCGGTGCGAGGACCAGGACCCAGTATGCCTGATGTTCAGAATAGGAGTCACAGTGTGGAGGTGGATTAGCAGGGTCTGGTGCAGGGTAACCGCATGCCCCCTGGTGTTGAGCACCAGCATTTGAGCAGCCACATACCAAGACCCTAATCAGCTTATGCGGATCCCAGGAACTAGGAGCAGGAATGAAGCAGACCTCCCAGAGCTGAATAGGGAGGTACTGCAGCAGATATGTATCCAGTACAGAAACAAGGACAGACTAGGAAAGGCACCAAACATGAAAAACAAGACAGAACTAATAGAACCCAGAAGCAGAGAAGGATAAGAAGCTAAACCCAGAACGTATACACAAGACACGAGGGAAACAGACATAACATGGGCAGGACAGGACTGTACATGGACTGGGAATACAAACTAAAACAAGACAAGATATGATAGGCAAAACAAGAGGAGAAATAGCTAAGCACTATATATGAAAATCATTTAGTTACATTATATGATCATACATTGCATAAGCCTGCCACAACGCCAATGTACCCCATATCTGTCAGGTCCTACTCTGCCTAATGTCTGCTAAAACAACCAAAGAAAACACACATAGCACTTACCTGCAAGAAAGGGCAGAAGGCTTGAGCAGCTGCCTGCAGGACACTGAAACAAAAGGAATGATGGAAAACAAACGGGTGTGGCAATATAAAACAAACATTTAAAGGAAACCTGGAGACTGGGAATTCCAGGGACGGATTACAGGAATGAACCCAGAAAAACCCAGCATAAAGAAAACCAGACATGGAATAGAAAACCAGAAAAAACAAAAAAAACTAAACAAGAATTGTAAAAAGAGTACTGGATACCAGAAGCCATAGCCAGAATGATCCGCAGCTAGGAACAGGATGTGACACCCATGACCCTTATGCTGGTCACTGGTTGTCCTTCCTTGCACCACTTTAGATAAGTACTAACCACTTCATACTGAGAACACCCCACAAAACTTGTTATTTTGTAGATGCTCTGACCCAATAGTCTAGCCATCACTATTTGGCCCTTGTCAAAGTCACTCAGATTTATTCACTTGCCCATTTTTCCTGGTTCCAATGCATGAAATTCAAGAACTGACTGTTCATTTGCTATCTACTATAAGCCACCCCTTGACAGATGCCATTGCAATGATATAATCAATGTTATTCACATCACCTGTCATTGGTTTTAATGTTTAATGTGGCAGATCAGTGTATAAATATGGAATTTGTTTTTACTGTTTTATTCCTTTTGTTGGTTTCTTTTCAATTGATCTGTGAATAAAATCAACATCTACGAACTGTCTTTTTTCCCCCCATGAATTATGTCTTTTTTTGGCACCACTGGTGTGATATGGAATCATGAATCAAACAAACATATTCATCCAATGTGCGATTTATTTAGATCTTGATTTGGCTACATTTTGGCTCCTAAATGTACAATTTGAAAGAGTCCAATCAGCCCAAATTCAGACGAACGTCAGTTTGTAACGAAATGAACCTCCAAATCAATCAGATATAACCATGAATCGACATGTTGTTATCCCACATTCAACCAATTATTTTCTTGAACATTCTGTTTAAAAAAAAAAAGTATAATGTAAAAATCAGACTCAGATAAAATAAACTCTTTACATGGATAAATCAACATCTTTATGATGACTTAATTATTACTTGAGATAAACCTTTTCTCTGGCCAAGGTGAGATATTTTTTTTCATAAAGTCTAACTGGGTGTCAATTTTTACAGTCCTGTTAATGAGCAGGTTACCAGAGACCTGTTTGTACTTTCCTTGTATATATTGGCATAATGTGATCATATCTCCATTAAAAACAACACACTTAATAATTTCTAAATTATGTACCTTGCTCCGCTTTAACTCATGCGTAATTTAACTACTTTTCTACTACTTACTTACGCAAAAAAATATACTACTTAAAATATTTGTGCTCAGGATTATATTACGTGAAGAGAAATTCACAGAGGTGAAATTATTCAATTTTTCAGAGAAAAGCTCACTATTCAGTAAATAAACCATAGTATTTTTAAGCGGAAAAACTCTCGTTGGTCTGTTGTGTGATGAATGGTGGAGTTTGTCATGTGTTTAATTAAATCACATTTTGTTGACAAAATGATCTCGACATTAATATATCATTTTACAACCAAATATATTGCATGTTTACCTTATTCAATTTTAACCGAAAAATGCTAAGTAGTTCCTGTCAAGAATTGTGTTTTTTTGGGAAATAAACTGAATGGTTTAACCTAACGTGTAATGAGGTATTTCTTTTTTTCTGCTGTGCTTTGGATAAGAATTGATAACAAAAGCTCGCTGCCCATAATCGCCTTTTTTATCAATAAAATCAACCACTGCTAAGCCCCAAAGGTAAAAACATAAAAGGAAATAGATATTCGATCAGATATTACGATATCATATTCTGCTTCATCAACATCAGCCTGTTACATTTGATTTAGTAGTCTATAAAGCCAGAAGTCTTATTTGGGGGAAGAAAAAACAAAAGAACGAAATAACAAAAGAAAGAAAGATAGAAAGAAAGAAAGATAGAAAGAAAGATTAGGAAATAAAATGCATAGCGTTTACTTATATGCCACATTCACTTCCATGTCTACACTTTTCGGATTTTCCTGATGATGATCGGTTATAACAACATGAATTTTTTTTGACTCAGTATTTCCAGTATTATTTCGAAAAATTAAAAAAAAAACCAAGAAATGGCTTATTTCAAGAGTACCAAAAAGGCAAATTCTGAAGGCAAAAGATCATGGGACTTGTGATGTCAATGTCAACTGGGGCTCTAACATCTGGGCCCTTCTGACATATTGGTTTAGACATGATATAAAATTGTTAAACACTCTGAAATATTAATTAATGGGATTGGAAGATATAGAATATGAGTGTGAGACCTATAAATATGAGTTATGGAGGAGGAAGCAAGGGCACAAGGGCTTATTCAAAGGGAAAATGGTCCTGGGGAGTGTTTTATGTCAGAGGAGAGAATATATCTCTCTGAGTTTTATTGATGGGATAGAACATGGGTTCTAGTTTGGTTCTAGTTGGTGGGTGGGTGTTCAACTGACAGAGAAGACTGAGGAGTATAGATGGTGGGTGCTTATAGCTACAAGGATGAACACTTGCTACGGTGGAGAAATCCACAATGATTCTGAAAGACATGGATTGTGTCAGACACTATTGATGAATGAGAGACACAGTGGCTGCTGACAATAATCTCCTATGCATTAAGGACATGGGTGTCTATTCCATTAGGAGGTCTAGAGAAAGTCAGAATCAACTCTAATCAAAATACAGGTTAAATAACACCTCCCTACAGGTAATGAGTGAAGCATGTCAGTGGATGTAGGCAAGATTGCGAATGTGATAAAAATCCCTCCATTCAACTCTTTTTCCTAAATAGCTGCTTTAGCCTTTTGCAATTCCCTGACTAATTCAGTGCAATTCACATCTAAATAAATAGGCCTTTTAAATTTGCTATTTATAACTGACAGTCAGTGCGCACAGCAGCTGAAATGAGCTAAATATATAAAACTTCATACCAAAACAAAGGGTGAAACAGGACACATTCGATTTTCTCCTCTCTGGACCAGATGATTCAAAAGGTCCCCTCCATCTTGCCTTACTCGTGCAAGCAATCACAGCCACCAGAAGCTGTCTGAATTGTGCCAACCACAACCCAGGTGACTGCAGCAGATGTTTCAACAGCCACAAACAGGCATGCTGCAGTACCCCTGATGTGGTGAACTTATGGCATGCAAGCCAACAGAGAGGCCTCTGCGTGCCCACCGTGGCTTGTGGTTGACACAATGCTGCTAAATAACAATATCATGAAATTGAGCTTATGAGATCAATTTAGAAACTACACAATTATGATGGTATGTGTATTTTGTTTTGTCTCTGTTATGTTTCACAGTTACTGTTTGAGCTCAGCTGGTGTGGTAGCTTGCTCATTACTATTTTGTAACGTAAGATCTGTCCCCGTTATATAAACCAGCACAATACAAAAAATGGAACACCTATAAAACCGAAAAGTTCTAAAATTCACATATACCTTTTTAACTTATGCCCATTGCAGAGGTGTCTTTTGTTCTTCCAAACCCTTGAAAGAGGCCGCTTTTTGTGAATATGTCCTATAAAAGAGACTGATGTGGTCTTAAACGCACTTGAGCAACAACAACTTTCTATCACTTTTATGTAGGATCAATAAAAGATATTGCAAAGCATAAAGATTCCAGTCTTTTGCCTCCAAGAAAACAGATATGAGAGCGAGATTTAAGTTTTACTCCATATTAAAAGTAAGTTTTTGCCTAGAACTGCTAATATGAACTGGATATCCCTATAGCCATCCATTCACAATGTCTGAGATCTTAACCACAGAGTTAGTTAAATTAAAATTGGAGCAGTGGTTCGGGCAAAGCTGGGTTGTGGTTCAACTATATGTATCAGGGGAACCTTGGTTATAATCATAGAGAAGAAATATAGAACCAGAGAATGAAATATAAAGTGACCTCATGATGTCATGTTGGCATGCAAGTGGATTAAACAGTTACTGGGATTCAAAAAAAGTTGAGTGCCGTGTATCTTATTAATGTTTGTTGCAGCCATCCAGTTTGACTGGTGGACCCTGAAGAATTTGTTACGTATGGAGCTGCTCAATTCTCCGCCAAACGTTTTCTGTTTTATTGTGAGCAGTGCAGCATGGAAACTGGTTAGAGAGAACTCTTCCTAATAGTATTTTGTGTATCTTGACAATTTTTTTTTATTTTTATTTTTATTGAAAGTGGGCATTGAACTGGGGCAAAAAGCCATCAGATTAAGGCAACAATATATATCACAATTTTGCATGAAAAAAAAAAACAGAAAAAAAAGAAAGGAGAGAGATTAGCAAAAAAAAAAAAAATCAAAAATCAAAAGAGTAGCTCTACATTCATAAGGAACGTCTCCATGATTCATAAGGAAGTATCGCCACTTTCCCTCTTGAGGCATTGCAATTTAGCTATGCCAACTATACATGAAATAAAGCAACTACACCTTTAACATTAGTACTAATATCACCCATAAAATAGGCGTCCCTCTATTTGAGGAGTTCCATTGACCCCACAGGAAAGTCCTATCTCTATTAGCCCTCAGCTGTAGCTGTTTGAGCCACAAGGGTAAGTTTTGCAATCATTTACATTAAATTGTCCACTAGTTTTGATAGCAGAAATGTCCACAAATTTTATTTGTATTTTGATTTATTTTTCTAGTGACGTCTCTACTGGTCATTATGAAAAAAAAAATGCTACTGTCAGGTTCAGTTGATGAATTATGTAGTGATGAATGGACTATGTAGTCGAATAGACATGATACAAAATAATGTTGCAATACTGTGGGTGTTTTTTAGGACCACCATGAGAATTACAGGAATACGGGTTTTTGGTCAACTTCCAATTGCAACCTCTCTTATTATCAACACTATTTGTAGGGAACCATACTTGGTGTAGTCTTTTGCTTAAAGGTAAAATGCAAATAAATCTAATAATTAGAGAAGTATTAAACATAAGGACACCCTTTGCTGCTTACTTCCCCCAAATTTGAATTTGGAGTGTCTGAATTATTCTCATACCCACACAGTCATGCACACTTCCATTCTCTTGTCTGGTGTTTTTTTTTAAAGTTTTCTATGAAATAATGCTTTTATTCCACTTAATATTCATACACATGTGCACGTATTTCAAAATCTGTTTTCCAAACTTTATTAATAGATATGTAGAGGTGTCATTGTCACTCTCCACTTCAAAACAATAAGCCAAAAGTTGCAACATATCTGCTAATTTGTCAATTAAAATGAATGTAAGTTGTTTCTCTTCCCCTCCGCTATGTTCACACAGGGTTTTATTTTTGAAGATCGTTGGGTTAGTGCATTCTATTGCTTGTTTTAGAATGTTCACAATACGACAGCATGGAAATAGTGAAACATATCAGGTACTAACAAAACTGAGTCAGTAATTTGAAAAAGAATTTAAGATGTTTTGCTAATTTCCAAGGCCCTACACCAAGACTGTGAACCTCTGTCATTAGCCAGAAACACTTCAACTGCCAATGCATTGTTATAAAACAGTTGTAACACATTTGCAACCAACATCAACAAACATTCAATTTACGAACGCATTCTAAAGAACATTATCCTTACAATTTTATCAGTGAATATTCAGTGTTTATAATTTTTCTGCCTGTGTTCTTTTTTTTGTATACTACCGAGAGATATATGTGCTTATTTATTAATTAAATAAGGGATTGTGGAGAATTGACCAAAAAAAAAAAAAAAGCAAATTTTGACCAAATCAGCCATAACAGCAATAATTTGCCAGTTTAGCTTTTTGTATAGTTTGGATGTAAGACAGGATTATTCACTAAAATGAGCGTTGTCAGGAGTTCAAACCTTTTATTAAATTTTAGCCCAGAAAGCTAAATTGGGAAATGCTCCAAGTCAGCTATATTCTGAATTTGACTATTTTAACCATAAATGTTTAATTTATTCCAAAATTAACACAAAAACTGGCGGTAAGTACCCTACTGGTAACCTTGGGTGGCTCTCCTCTAAGTGATGGTTGGCAGTGTTTGCTTTTATTTTGTTAACTTATTTTACCGTAAACACTAATATTTTATGCCTTACATCTTAGAGATTTTTATTTTTTTGGAAGGGGGATTTTCCTACCCTATGGGTGGAAGTCTGACTACAGTTGTGAATTGCTATTGGGAGAGTGAATGTCTCCTTAAAGGGATACCCCAGAGCCCTAAAGCACCTTTGCTTGCTGAACTGCTTTATGTGTGAAGACTGGTCACTCATTTTTTCATTTTACAAAAACTTCAGATTTCAATAGAAATTGCCACTTTTATAAATTAACCTTGATACCTTACTTCCTGGTTGTTTAGCACAGTAGAACTAAACTCAACAGACATAAATTGCCCAGAGCACCTGCCTTGCAAAAACTTCTCACTGAGCTGCATTGGGAAGTCTGTGATTGGACAGCAACAGAAAGCCAAGGCTGGAGACGAAGGAAAGGGCTTGCAAGGGCTAGAGGCAAGATCTGTTCCCCCCAAAAACATAGTTAAATGCATGTATGTTTTCACTTGTGTTTATCTACAAACTAGTGTTTTTTTAAATTACTTTATTTATAATTTAATTTGGGCAGTAAAGTGCCCTTTTAATCCCTGCACTTCAAGAGATCCTCGTGGTAGGGATAATTTCGGCTTTATATGTATACAACTCTTTCCATTTTTGAAGATTTTTTTTTCCATATTCCAGAGTTTAAAAACTCTCCTTGTGAAATTCCTAACTCCATTGTCAGTTATCCAAGACCCCAAGCTTAATAAATAAACCTTCTAAGAAAACCGATCAGTCCTTCTCCTGGCCAGTGACCGTGGGCCTCAAGACACCAAAACCATCCTAGGTTATAGGGTAAATGTTGCAACTCTTCTATATATCTGTATATCTAATCTTTCACATGTAAGCAATCTGCAGAGACTTACAGAGCAAAGACATTGCAATGCCTTTTGGTATTAAAAGAGTTAATACCTTCGGCAGGACAAAAACTCAGAATTGAATAAATCAAATTGCTTTTATGGTGACAGACGTTACCATTGGGTAGGGAAGGAAGCATTCTATTTTCCAATTTTACGATGATAGTTCTTTGTCTCAACCTCAGTCTGTCAAATAGATGAGATTTTATTTTATTGTTCCATATTTTTGTTCCCTCTGGACATTGCATCATATTTTACGCCCTGAATACCAACATATGCCAAGGACGTGGGACTGTCATGTCACTGAGCATGTGCTCCCTCCCCCCCAGAGCAAGCACAAATGAATGCTCATTGATAAAGTCATTGAGTTTTGTGTTTTGGAACCTTCATAACTAACCTCAGAGAAACAAACAAAATCCTTAAAGTATCAGAGACAGTCGGAGGACATTTCTCTGGCTGTTAGTAAACTAAAAATCCCATAATCCTTACCTGGTAATGGCAACACTAGACACAAAATTGTAAGAAATCTTTAAAGAAAAAATACAAAATGTAAGTAAAAAAACTCTACATGCTGTATAAAATATCTATAAAATAATTGATATATTGTTAATCATACATAGCATATCATTTGGGAATTTGCTTTAGAAATAGCAGTTTAATTTGAGAATATGGTATAAAAATCGTAGCATATTAGAAAAAATGTCTTACCCTACATGTCCTATCCACAATCATACAATCAATAAGAAAAATTGGTGTTGCACCTACCACAGTGGGTGTTCCTACCTTGGGCCAGAACATGACAAACAATACACAGGTATCAATCATGTCCTCATGTTTTAGTGTGACTATATTTAAAGGCCACAAGTGAATACACAATCATAGACTACCTCCCCATCATATACTGCTACTCTCAGCCAAATACTAGTCACTGCGAATTGACACTGCTCGTAGTCTGGTCATTGCTCCCAATGTAAAATATCAAGAGCCAAAATTCCAGGTAGGAGAAAATGCCCATATCAGCAATAGAAATATAACAAACATATACCTTCATTTCTTCATTAAGATTTGTGGCTGGGACAATGAGAAGCTACCATAAAGATATGAAACCAAGAGGACCCCACACACGTCCACATTATGAGGGAGCTGCTAGGGCTAAAGAATATTAATAATAATAATACAAAATAATAGATCCAGCACAGTTTTTATTTTATTTAAAAACACCCAATTTAAGCAAAAAAAAAAATGGAGGCTTAGTTAAAGTATATGATCATGCATTGCATAAACCTGCCACCTTGCCAATGTACCCCACTTCTGGCAGGTCCTATGCTAACAACAGAATGACTGCTCTTGTGAGATTATCCCAAAAGGATTAATTAAAAAGGGTTAGAGCAGGGGTGCCCGAAATGTAGAACCCCAGATGTTGAAGAACGAAAACTCCAATGATGATCCTTTAGAATGCATCATGGAAGCTGTAGCTTCAAAACATCTGACGATCTACTTCTGAGCACCCCTGGGTTAGAGTTACCCTTTAAGGCTGAAAGACAAATAGTTAAGGGTAACGACAAGACCACTAGTGCCCTATTGTTTTGTTTTATTTCAGCGTTTGTCTGTCTCATTTGTTTACTGTTTTTCAACAGATCAAATTAGCCACTTCTAAAAACAGAAGAAGTGATGGTGGTTTGAATAACCCGTTAAGATTAGTATATAAATTATGATTTTATATTAGCTTATCTCTATGTTATTCGGCATTTTTTAATCAGTTAATTAGTTTAGGGTTGTTAAGATTTGAAATTAATATTATGCCTATAACCACATTATGAAACCAGATTATTTTAAACAGCTTGGTATTTTTGGGGAGCAGTAAAGATGTAAAATATGTAAAAAAAAACGAATTTGGATACAGAAATACTGTGCACATTTAAGAGACATCGTAAGGATGCACAGTTAAAAGCGTAATTCGGTCCTCGTGGCTTAAAAAGATGAAAGACAAGGAAAATCATTTTTTAAATTGGAGAAACTGAACAAAAAACATTGCATAAAAATTAGAAAAAAAAAAGAAGCTGGCCTGAATATCAGGCATAATTTATTATCTACTGGCAGAGTGCCCTGCTCTGAAGGTTTCTTTTACCGAGGGGAAACTTCAGCAAATTTATTTAACTGTGTTAAGAGGAAAGGATGAGCAAGCTGGAGAGTAAAAAAGAAATGGTCGGAGAGACACAGAAAAAAAAAGGAAAAAAGAAAACAAAATATATAGTTATATAACCAACTCGTATCTGCTTTATGCGAATGACATGTAGTTGAATTATTGTTATAATGGAAGCTATAATTTTCCAAGTGGGGTAAAGGTTAAAGAATAAGTTCAGAGTTCAGTTTTCATTACGTTTTCCCCTAGGCATGAATACCACAGCACTTCCCTCGTCCAATTGATTACATCCTATGATGGTCCTTTTTAATGGAGAATTTAAGGGATCTCTCTTGTTTGGTCTTGCAGATACCCATAATGAAGTACTTCATTACAATTAAAAAAAACAATTTTAAAAATGAAATTCATGGTACATAGGATGTATAATGGTAGAGACATGATTTATTGTTGTATGGAAGTATCATAGAAAACAGCAATATCCTAGGGATTTGTTATATTTTCTGTGTGTGCACTGTCAGCAGGGCCCAACAGTTTACATCCTAAATTACATACTAGTAATGAATCACTACTCACACAGCATTTTACATTTTCATTTTTATTCGACCATGTCTGTACGTGTGTATGAAATGTCTGTATGTGTGTATGGAGTGTCTGTATGTGTACGTGTGTATGTGTTTTAATTCAGGGATTAATGAGCAGAAATACAGTGGTTAAGTTGTATGTGAAAGAACAGGCGTATTAGATCTACTTACTGTCTGTTGTCCATTCTCCCTACTGCTAGTAGTCTAATTCTCCCCTGTAGTCAGTAGTCCATAGTGCGTAATCAAGAGACCATTCCTTGCTGGTAGTAGATTATTCCCCCCTACAGCCATTAACATACCCACCCATAGCCAATCAAAAATGTTTCTCTATAGTTAAAAGCCCATCCCCAATAGTCATTAGATCAAAGCTCCCCCATAGCTAGTAGGCCAATTCTCCCTCCTGTAGCAAGTAGTTCATTCCTAATTCTCCCCAAAACTATAATCCCATTGTTATTCTGTCCTCCCTCACCAACCTCATCCCTGCCATTTATTACGAGGTCTCCGTCACATTTCTTACCTCTGCCAGTTGAAAGCCTCATCTCCTGTCCCTGATCAGGGCAGCTTGGTGTGACTTGCACTCTATGGACTAACATCATAAATCAAAATACGGTGTGAGTCACACAGAACTGCACTCAATGCTATAGGCAGCATATACGTCATTGGTTGTGCTCAATCCCCCAGGAAAGTCTCTGTTCTTGATATATTTGCCAGCATGCCACCTTGTACCACAAATAGCAAGATGTCATGCAAGAGGGCAAATTAAGATTTTGAGCTCTATCATCAGTAAATGGAGCAATTCTTAAATTTAGTAATAAAAACAGCCAAACAATGAACTGGGTGGTGGCAGTACGTGTAACCAGGGGCGTAGCTAGAGCATTTGGCACCCGGGTCGTGTCCTGTTTTTGTCACCCCCTTCAATTTTAAAATGTAAAAAACACAATTTTTTTTTTTTGTTTTCAAGAATATTCATTGCACAAATTTGTAAACTGTATGTTAGAAAGAATCCTCTCAAGGCTCCATTAGAAACTACATTGGAGTCTTAGGGGCCCTGGAGAGGGGTCTTGCTAGCACTCTGGATCCCATTCATAAAATAATTGTATAACAAAGCTCTGTTGGCTTTTTTCACCTTAATTACTGTGGCTGACTGGATGCTGCCACTGGCAGAGTGTCTGACATTGGCTGGCTGCTGTGGCTGGCAGGCAGTCTGGTTGGCTGTTGTGGCTGGCAGGCAAGCTGGCTGCAGTGGCAGGATGCTGTGGCTGGCTGACAGACTGGTGTTGCTGGTTGGCCTCTTTCTTCCCCCAGACCCTTTGTGCATCTGTTTCTCTCCCAATCCCTTTGTGTGTCTCTTTTTCTCCTTCCCCTCTGTGTCTCTTTTCCTCAGCCCTTCTGTGTGTGTTTGTGCCCACTGGCCTTCTGTGTATCTCTTTCTTCCCCCAGCCCCTTTGTGTGTTACTTGTTTCCTTTCTATTTTCCCTCTGTGTGTTCTTTTGTCCCCCCTATCACCTCTGTGTGTGTGTTTGTCCCTTCTCAGCCCCTCTGTGTCCCCAGTCCCTCCATGTGTCTTAATAACCCCTAGCCCTTCCAGGTGTCTCATTAACTCCTCTAGCCCATCCACATTTCTCATTAACCCCATAGCCTATCCATGTGTCTCATTAACTGCCTCGCGCCTCGCGGCTGCCTAAACCACCTGTGGGCAGACTGTGTCGGGTCCTAGGTCAGTGAACGCTTTTCAACAGCCACAAATAAAAAACTCAGTAGTCAGTCTTCTTATATATGACACATTTGAAAGAAAATAGAAACAGTTACAACATATAAGCACAAACCTTAATTTATACATGGGTTAAAACAGAGAAATGGACTTTCACACTTTCATGCTATACCACATATTAGACTTTGTAAACTTCATAACAGCAGAACACGATAGCTCTATTGAATAACACACCACAATAAAAATCTGGTTCAAACCTCATGGTTGTAAGTTCTATTACCAGCAGTGTCAGTCTAATCACTCATGCGAGGTAAAACAAATAGAGACATAAGTATGAGCCAATAATAGTATCTACATATCAGCATTTTTAAATATTATGAATAATTGTGCTAAAACTTTAAATGCCATATTGAGGAAAATACACTTTATAGCTAACAATTTATCATTGTTCCATTAGTTAGTTACAGTTATCAATGAACTTACTGCTGTAATTCTCAAGTGTTTGTGTGACTGCAAACCTGCAAAGCTGTTCTGTAAAGATACAGCAAAGATCAAGACTAGGCACCATAAAATAAATCCATCAAAAATCTTTAAAGAACACTATAAGCATGATAAACACTACACCACACTGTAGTAGTTATGCTGTCAGGAGTACTGGGCACCCCCCTAATGTAAGTAGTCAATTTATTTGCAAATTATTAGATTTCTTAATCAGGGTCCGCTAGGCGCCAGTCCCTCTGTAACTGGAAACTATCTGCCTCAGCTATAGTGCAAGGCTTAGCAGATTGGCTGAGAGCAATCGGCTGATGATTTTCGAAAGGCTTAACCCCTTAACGACCGCGAACGTACTAGGTACATCCAACAAAAAACGGTCGGTAAGGACCGCGGACATACCTAGTACATCAGCGGCAAATATGAGCGCTTCACTTACCTGGACCGGGGACCCGTGGAGATCCCAGTCGAGGTAGATTGCCCAAGACCCCAGCAGCCCCCCTGCAGCAACTCCGGCTACCCCGGCCCTCAAGAGCCATGTGATCACCATGATCACATGGCCGCAATAGAAGTCTATGGAGCTGTCTGAGCTGTCAGGCAGTCCCCCTGACACCTAAAAGTGATTTTTTTTTTTCAATCAAATACATATTTTGTACATATATCATATATGTATAATATATTATAAAATAATTACAGCATTTTATAATATATTATACATATATAATGCATATATATGATTCCATTATAAGTGTACTTTGAGATATATACACATATATCTCAAAACACACTTTTAATGTAGTCATATATGCATTATATATGCATAATACATTATAAAATGCTTTATTTTAAAATATATTATACATATATAGGAAATGAAAGTGTGTATATATATATATATATATATATATATATATATATATATATATACACGTATTACACATATATATATATATACATTAAATACACAATCCAGCACACTTGCGTCTTCACTAAACAATGATTTCAAATCTTAGAGATTGTAATAGATTTATTTAAAAACACCTCACCTAGGCAAAAAAAATAATGGGGGTTTAAATAAAAACGCTTACTTTGGCCAGCGTTCGTGACTAAGTGGCTACTACAAAAGACTGGAAATACTCCATTTGGAATACCCTATGTTGTCTACATTTGCAAATGGTATGCCATGGTGGGGTTATTTCACATTCCTGGGCTACCATATGGTCTCAAAAGTCAACATATACCCAGGATAGTGATCTGGCAAACTGAATTGGGCAAGCCCTATATTTGACCCTGTAACTTTCCAAAACACCATAAAACCTGTATATGGGGGTATTGTTATACTTGGGAGACTTTGCTGAACACAAATATGAGTTTTTCAAAACAGTAAAATTTATCACGACGATGATATTACCAGTAAAAGTGCAGTTTTTGTTTAAAAAAAAATGCAAAAAACAAATAAAAACGTTAACTTTGGCAAGACTGGACATACCCCATATTGAATACCCTGGGTAAGTTAGGAAACTATTTAGCATGGGTGTTTTTTGGTGGTTGTAGATGCATAACAGATTTTGGGGGTCAAAGTTAGAAAAAGGGAGGTTTTTAAAAAAAATTCATTCAACGTATTTTATAATTTTTCTACAGTAAATTATATGATATGATGAAAATAATGATATCTTTAGAAAGACCATTTAATGGCGAGTAAAAGGGTATATATTATGTGTTGGTACAGTAAATGAGTAAGAGGAAAATTACAGCTAAACACAAACATCAGAAAAGTAAAAACAGTCCTGGTCCTTAACGGTAAGAAAATTGAAAAATGGTCTGGTCACTAAGGGGTTAAGGAGGAAGTGGGTCTAGTTGCTCTCTGTTTGTTTATCGATCCAGTTCTCTTGAACCCTGAGGAACTGACCACTTAAGGAGTCCCCAGTCCTATACTAACTTTTTTAGGAATTCCTGCACTTATTTTATTTGAAGATTTCCATTGCCTCTCTACTCTATCTCTAGATCAGGGGTAGGCAACCTATGGCACTAGTGCCATGCACGGCACTCGATGTGTCTTTGCACGGCACTCAAGGCTGCTAGAGACAAACAGTCTCTGGCCTATCAGGAGTCTCAGTAAAACTTCAGATATCTCCTAATACGAAGAGGTGGTGAAGGACAATCCTCCATTTAAGCACTGCAGCACATAGAGGAAGTGATATCAGATCACTTCCCCCCAGCACTTGTGAATGGGAATACACACCGTAGTAAAGCAGCCCGCAGCTGCTGTTGCAGCTCCTGTCCTGTACCTGGGCAGCCTGGTCCCCACTGGAACCCAGGGAAGCCACCCACGCTGCTAGATATATACAGACCTGCAGAATAACCCTACAAATAATACGAACAGCCCACAAACACACAATCTGCACAAACGTAACCCGCTAACAATCCACATACATGCACACAACCCCACATGCAGCCTCTCACATGCAATACCCCAAACAGCCCCCACACACTACCAAACACACAATGTGACATATCCATCCACACAATTCCACAAGCAGCCCTCATACATAGCCCACATTCATATGTATCATACACGATACCATAAACTACTAATGAACATATACACACAAATACAACGATACAAAGCAACTGCAGTAACAATAACACAAGCAGAATACAGCAGCATACACACCTCAATTTAAAAAAATAGGACCGGCATGCTACGGGACATCACAATCCTATATCGGCACAGTGCTGCTAAAAGGTTGCCTATCCCTGCTCTAGACAGATAGCAAAATCCAAATAGGTTATAGTGGGAAAAAAATGTGATTGAAAACCCCTTCCACCTGAAGTCTATGGATAGTTGATACAATGTTAATCAAACTCTGCACACCAGTCAAGCCATAAGACTTGCTTTTCCCACAGAAATCACAAATCTGCAGTGACGTTACTACCGCAAAAGATTCTGGGTGGGCACATGCAAATTAGCTTAACAAAGAATCACATTTTTGCCTCATTCCATTTTAAACATGGATTCCTTTTATCTGTGTTTGCTGTATACAACAGCTTGAAACACAACTTAGGAAAAGATGCAAAGCCAGTGAACCACTCATTAGTTAGACCATGAATTGGCTAGTTTAGGCCATAAAGACTTTTAGACTTTTTTTAGTGTCCCTTATTTGAATTCTGTCTAAATGTTACAAAGCACTTCAATCAAAGAGATAATTAAATTATACCAGACTAAGAAAAGAAAAATCAAAAGGTAGCTTCTTCCCAACCCCTGTTTTGCAATTGCTCGTAATGAATAATAATGAGCCTTACTTATTTCCAAAGGATCCCTATAGATAATGTAACATAATAGAAATGTATACTCAAACTGATTTTCTTTCCGATTCACATTAACAGAGGAATTTCATTTTAATTACATTTTGCACATTGTTGTTTTTTTTTACCCCATAACAAAAAACACTTGCAGAGAGCATCTTACGATGATGAAATATCTATAGATATTCTCATGAACAGCTCGTCATCCGATAACATTTTATTTTATAAGTGACAAAGACCTGCGTTAAAATCAATGGGACTGCCAAGTCTTTGCTGGATTGAAATATAGTCCCCTGTGCAGAGATTTAGACTATGCTTTTCAGTCACCTCAACAAATGTCCAATCTCTTCGGAGAGACCTGAATAACAACATAGTATTTGTAATAAAAACAATAAGCTTCACTGAGCCGCCATACTCTGTGTCCTTGTGCATATCTGGTATGTTGAATCCTTTGCCCTCCATGGAATCTTAATAATCTTTTAATGTGTTCATTGTCGACCAAACCATGTTGCATATGGAGGTAATTAAACAGTCATTAGATCAGGAAGCAAAAAAAAATCTTTTTTTTTTCTGATAAATTATATCATGCAATAATGTAATTTAGCCAGATGTTAACTACAAAGCCGTCATGTCTAAATTTACATGCCAGTGACTTTATGCCATGCCTTTTATTTCTATACAGAAGGGCAAACAGGGCTGTGCGGAACTTTATGCTGCTAATTTTAGAACATCATGAGTACTGTAATCCATTGCCAAAGCATCATGGCAATTGTAGTGCTAAAACAACTTGTGGACTACCTATTGCAACATCTTGCTGCCAATGTTATCATGTCCTAAAAGATTTGTAAAATTAAAGAGATAAAAGCATGAAGTTTGCACAGATGAAAGTACTAAATTAAATGCATGCTGATAATTGCAAATATGTAAAAATTTAATGTGGTGAAGGTAAATATGGGCATAACTCTTGAGTTGATTCTTCAGATGGTTTTGGCAATGTGTTCTCAAACTAATTTCCTTGTCCTTCACTGGCTGAACCGAACAATTAAAACTACTTACCTATCTTAAAGAAAGAATAATAGCCAAGCCATACCCCAAATGTTTTTCTTTCTCTTGTTTTTCTCTTCTATAGGTGTCACATACCAGATCGCTGGGTCAAGCATCCGTTTCATAAAATGGTTGATCATTAAAGTCATGTATTTGAGAGCACAAATAGAGAGAACCTCGCTAATGGTAATCCAGTGAGAAAGTGTATCAATATAGTCAATATGACAAAAGGATACACTGATCAGCCACAACATTAAAACCACTGACAGTTGAAGTAAATGACATGGATTATATCATTACAATGGTACCTGTCAATGGGTAGCATTTATTAGGGAGCAAGTTAACAGTTTTTGAATTTCATGTGTTGGAACCAGGAAAAATGGGCATGAGTGACTTTGACATGGGCCAAAAAACGATCGCTAGACAACTGGGTCAGAGCATCTCCATTATGCAGAGTTTCTGGTATGCAGTGGATAGTACCTGCTAAAAGTGGGGCAAGGCAGAAGAACCAGTGAACCGGAGTCAGGGTCATGGTCACCCAAGGTCCATTGATGCACATGGGGAGTGAGGTCTATCCAATGCAATGCCAGTGGTAGAAAGGTGTCAGAACACATAATGCATCACAGTTTGCTGCGTATGGGGATGCATAGCGACAGATCAGTTAGAGAGTCCTTGATGACCCCTGTCCATTGCTAGAAGTGCCTTCAATGGTAATGTGAGCATCAGAACTGGATCGTGGAGCAATGGAAGAAGGGTGTCTGGTCTGATGGATGTGTAATACAGTTCTGTTTCCGTGTTTGAATTGAGTCCTCAAATTGAGACAGATATACACCCTAAAAACCATGCGACCAGAAGGATTAAATGTGGACTTTGACATGATTTGTTTACTTTAGAAACCCCTTCTCTGTCTCTTTTTATTATATTTTTAATATTTTTTTATACTTTTTTAGATACTTTTTTAAAATATATTTTTACGTATATTTTTTATATATCTTTATGAGGATTCCGTTTTCTATGAGGTTTTTGGTTTACATTTAATTGATTTCTATGGTATTTTATATGTAATATTTTTATATGTAATAATTCTATTAGTATTCTTGAATTGTTTTAGGCATTTAAGCGTATTTTATCACATATTAATTATATATTTCTTGTGTTCATATATCTATTTCTCTTATATGGACTCTTGAGGATCATGGGACTTAATAGCGTAGGTGGATCGCATATGCGTTCCACGGCCGATTACAGGAACACAACTTTCCCCATGACCGGAACGGGATGACCTGATCAGCATTCTGAGGAAGAGACTTGACACACACACGAACAATAGGAAAGTGTGGCTTAAATTTGAAGACCGACCAGGTCGATTATATACTCCCCCGGATTGGCTTAAAGGCATTCTGGGAGGAGCAGGAGGGATTTTTTAACACAGAAAAAAAGCAGAACTGTATTACACAAGTTGGACCCCTGACGAAGTCGATGTACAGATGAAATGTGTAGGGCGGCTGGACAACTTTATTTGTTACCTTATTTCTTGTTTTTACTCTTACTTGCACACTTCTAGCTACTGGTCTGATGGATCACAATTTCTTTTAGATCACGTGTATGGTTGGGTGCTAATGCATTGTTTACCTGAGGGAGAGATGGCAGTAGGATGCACTATGGGAAGAAGGCAGGTTGGTGGAGGCAGTGTTATTCTTTGGGCAATGTTCTGCTGGAAAACCTTATGTTACTTTTACATGTATCACCTACCTAGAGATTGTTGCAGACCACGTACAACTCTTTATGGCAATGGTTTTTCCATATGGCGGTGTCCACTTTCAGCAGTATAATACTCCCCGCCACACTGCAAATTTAGTTCAGTAATGACTGGTCTCAAAATTCCCTAGATCTCAAACAGATAAAGCATCTATGGGATGTGCTGTTACAATAAATCTGATCTGTGGAAGCCACACTTCGCAATTTGCAGGACTTAAAGAATTTAGTGCTAATGTCTTGTGATCTAGTGAAGCCCATGCCTAGACGCATCAGAGTTGTTTTGGCTGTATGAGGGAGACCACATGATATGCCACGTTAATGCCACATAAACTAAACCCGAATCACCTGGAACAACATTTTCTGGACAAAAGCAATGTCCTCATGTAGTGAACTAAATTTTCCATCCTCTGGAGTTCTGAAGAAGACTAAGATATGGAGAAATCCTTCAAACTCAACAGTGGTATGATACAAGACCTGGTTGGTGAAGAATGATCTCCTGGACCAAAACTGAATTATGCTTTGTTTATCTGAGCTATGTGCCAGACTGTACCTTTCAATAAATGGCTGAAGGAGATCATTAAAAAGTATTTATCTGGAGAAACAGATAGTTACAGAAATCCAATTTGTTTTTCTTTATGTGTCAAACAGGAAGTTTAGCAGACCCCAACAGTTTAATGGGCACAGTGGGCCCGCTGTAATCTATCTAACATTCAAAAGGATCAGCAATCCACCACCCTAAGAGTGAATGCATAAAGCTTTAACACATGTTGACTTTGTTTGTGGCTGAACAGTTCATAAGAATACAAAGATGTTACCCCACCATTAAGGTTGGCGATTACAAAGATGATGCCACAAGCAAGCAAGGTTAAGGTAAGGATGAGAGGGAGACTGGTTTAGAGGTATGGTGAAGGTAAAGGTTACAAGTATAATAGTGCAAAAAAGTGATTGCTCAGTATGCAAGAATGAAAATGTGACCAAGTTCCCCTTACCTGGATGTTCGCCATGGGCTCCTGGAGGAGTGTGGAGGCTAACATCTCCTGCCTAGTGACTATGGGCCATAGAAAAGGCTGGTAAAAATACTTGGTTTGTGGGATTTATTTATACTGTTCGGGAACCGAACAAACTTCCGAACTGCAGACCACCTCTGGGCTTTTTAACCCCTGGTAACCTCTCCTGACTCTTCAATTATCGTGTGTTCTAATTGTGAGACTGAGCGTTCGTGCACGAGCATGTGGGAACTGGGTTGGTGGCCATCTTGTTTGCGGGAATGGAGGCAGCGGTGTTTGGGCGTCAATCGCATTGAACTAAAATCGGACATGGAAACTCCAGAACACCGCTGAACTTTGACAAACGCCTTCTTCCTTCCCACACATGTCAGAAGAGAGCACCGTTCAGTAGGTTTGTTCGTATGAACCAATATGAACAAACGCTACAAAATAGCCAGAGTGTGTGTTCTGTATTTCTTCCTCATGGAACTCCCGAAGTTGACTGGCAAAAGCACAAAACGCGCTGGAACTGTTTTGGGCATAGGGCATGTGTGGCCGGTCAGAACTTTACACCGGTCGCGTTTTGGCTGTTTTCTTGGGATCTGAGTGCTTTTCGGATATGTTGGGCACTGATATCTGGGCTGTCCGGGGATGTATAAACTATGGGGTTCCTAGGTGGAAAATATGTGATTTTGAGTCTTTTCTATAATTTTTCATTTTAAGCTTAGTCATGGTGACATGGCATTTTGGGGACATTTTGGGGGTGTGTTTATGGGAGTGTCATGGGCGTGTTTTCTGTGTCCTTGTACTGTATATAAGCAGGCCATTGAGCCTGGATTAAACAGATCATTTTACCCCTTCATAAAGTCTACGCTCATGTTTGGGGGATTGGGAGCTATATTCACACTTATAACCACTACTACGCTTGCAGAAAATAATTGCATATAGGTGTCTACAAACTTAGGCTTGTGTGCTGTTTCATTAGGGCAAAGGAAAGGCTAGTGTGGAGGAAAAGTATCATAGCAATATAGTATACATGCTTTTATAGTCAATAAAATTCCATTCTGATCAGGTTAAAAATACATGTAGCATCAATAATTTATCCTCTGCAAGATTTGGAGAACAGATTAAAGAAAACAAATCTGTACCCCTGGGGATAAATGTTACACTTTAGCACAAGTTATTGAAGAACAATGTGTGTGGAAGGTTATTTTCAATATAACTCTAGTAACAAATACAGCTCATAATATTCAATTTACCTCTACAATTAAATATTCGTTGTATATTTTATGATGTGAAGTGCCAGTGTGTTCCCTTATCCTCTGTCTTTTAAGTTAAGCTTGTTGTTTAACGAAAGATGCGCTTTTTAGAAGTTGGTGTCATGGTAATATGACTTTAGAAGCTAATGAGCTGCATAGAGACCTGATACAATAATTTGCAAATAAAATGTGCAGATGCATATGTAAATAGATTAACTGTCAGCCTATTTGTGCAAGAATAGAAATTATGTGTATGAAGCTCTAACAAGGCAACAATACAAACAATTGAATTTTTTTTCCGTCAAGAATTGGATCAATAGAAATTGAATTCATGGGTATCGCAAATGCTAGAAGATTTGAGTTATAATTGGAAAGAGTGCTAAAGAAATGAAATAGGATAGGTGACAATGTGTATTGAGCAGGAAGCGGCAACCTGATATTAGTTGAATAGATTTTGTCCAAGAGAGATTTCATTCAGTAAGTATACGCCATGTTAATGTATTCACCTCTTCCTACAGACAATCCTGAGTATATTGGATGTGTTTCATTTTGTGTAGCATTGAGCAGTAAACAATTATAAAAAAAAAAACTCTCAGTAAACTTCCCCTACATTAATTTAGTGATGTTCAAACATATTTCTAAGCCAGTGTCTGTTAAGTCCCGCTGTCTCTGCATAGAGACTGAACATTCTGTCTATGTCTAATACCTTATCTCAAACTCCACCCACCACTGTACAGGAACACACGAGTCTCGATCTACATTTATTGCAATCTTTTTCATTATCTGCATCTTCATGTATGCAATCATACTCTTTTACTACTATACATCCAGACGTGCATTTTAGCAGAATGTATAAATTATTTATTCACACACAGTGATGCAAATCCAAAGTACACTCTCCTGGATCTTTTTTCTTATCCTATGTTATATTTTCTCATTTGCTTGCTGTGTGTGAATAATGGACCTTGTAAGTCTTATGTAATGGGTTCTGTCAATCTTTGCTTGTTATCGTTTAGCTAAAAATCCCTTTCTTCTATGCAGGCTAGGAATATGTAAGACCAATTATGGCTGGTTATTTAGTCTGATGGGTATCCCGTTGTGCTTTAAATATGCGACAATGATAGTTTCTCTGTCTTGAACATGGGAACAGAGACTGAAATGCAATCATGTCCAATGCTTTAAACAAGATAGAACTTGGTCTCTACTTTTACGGTACACTTCATAATCATTACTGATAAGCAAAGTTTCAGCTATAATCTGAACAAAATTAATAGTAACACCTTAGTACTGTTGTGGCAATCTTTCCAATGCACCTTCCCAAAAATTTAACTGTCAGTGTTTTTTTTTTATTTATTTTTTAAGCCCCACACCCTAATAAATTAATGTTAACAGATGAAATATTATTGTTTGTTTTTAATTATCTTTATAAATGTATTGTTGTTAACAAGTGGTAACAAGTCATGGGGAAAATTGAAGTTCCTCTCCCATAACTACTCTTCATTTCCTTGGCTGATAACCACATTTGCATTTCATGTAGTTCAAAGACATGTTTGGCCATGTTGGACATGAGTAGTCCATAAAATCGTCTGTAAGACACGGGTTTGGCCATGTCGGACATGTTTTGGAATGGAAAATGGGTTTAATCAAATTTTTTACATGTTCCACCTGCTGGATACTGGACCCCATTTAAGTCATGTTTTTCTTTGGCTGAATATATTCAGAAAATGCTCAGGTACAGTTAACGGAAATTGACTCATTATGATAACATATTTACAGTTCCAGTCAACTTTCTTAGAGCACAAGTTGATTGCCTACTGATAAAGTCTTATTTTTGCAGCTAAACACATGCAAGTCTTCACTTTACTCACAACCCAAGACAGGTGGATAGTAAAGGTGGTGGTGTAGGATTTCTGCTTTCACCCCACTGCTCCTTTAAAACTCAGCCCACCCCCCCTTCCCTCTCTTTCCCATAATTTGAAATTTATTCGGTTTGCCTTCTCAAACCCTTCTCTGCTAACATTGCCGTTATTTATCGCCTCCCTGGTTCCCCTCTCCTCTTCCTTGACCACTTTGCTGCCTGGCTACCCTACTTCCTCTCTTCTAATATTCCATCCCTAATTCTCGGGGACTTCAATATTCCCATTAACCCACCTTTGACCTCTGCAGCCTCTAAACTACTTTCAATTACTACCTCCCTTGGGCTATCACAGTGGGCTAATTCTCCCACCCACATAACTAACTATACCCTTGACCTTATTTTCTCTTATGCATGTACAGTATCTAATATCTGCAACACTCCATTTCCTCTCTGATCACCACCTCTTATTATTTGCTCTTTAGTACCCCCTCACCCAACAACCTCAGCCTAACCCCCCTCAACTCAGGAGGAACCTTAATTCTATTGGGCTCCAGCAGTTGTCAGCTGATATTGATTCATAACTGCTATCCATCCCTTCCCTCTCCTGTCTCTCACTGGCCATTTCCACATTTACCACTACCCTCGCATCTGCCTTGAACGCTGCAGCCCCGCTCCAAACATGCACCTCGAGGAGGACACGCAATGAACCGTGGCATACTAAATCAACAAAGTTGAAACCTGCAAAGTTTCTCCCGTTGTGCTGAACGCTCCCAGAGAAAGTCTCGCACCCAGTCAGACTTTCTCCATTATAGATTCATATTGTGTCCATACAGCGCAGACCTTGCCTTTGCCAAACAGTCATACTTTTCCTCTCTCATTAGTTCATGCTCCTGCAATCCCAGGCGTCTCTTTGACACCTTTAACTCTCTTCTTTGCCCTGATGTAGCCCCCCCCTAAACTGACCTTACTGCCGACCACTTTTCTATGCTTCTCTACCAACAAGATTGAACAGCTAAGGAAAGAATTCTCCCCACCTTGCCGTTCTCTTTCTCAACCACATGTAGATCATGCCTTTCCTACCCTTCAGACGTTTTCCCCGACTACTGAACAAGAGGTGGCTGTGCTTCTCCTTTTCTTTCACCTCACCACTTACCCACTCTATCCTGTCCCATCTCATTATCAGATCTCTCTCCCCTTGTCTTGTGCCTTCCTTAACACACATCTTCTCTAACTATCTTCCCATATCCCTGCTCCCTTTTTCCTCAAAGCTTCTGGATATATCTTTACCTGTATATCTCACTTCCTCAATTCCAACTCTCTCCTTGACCGTCTTCAATCTGGCTTCTCCCTCTCAACTCTACTGAGACTGCTCTTCTCAAAGTTACTAACGACCTAATCGCAGCTAAATCCAAAGGCCACTACTCCATACTAATTCTATTTGACCTCTCTGCTGCCTTTGACCCTGTTAATCATGTTCTCCTTCTTCAAACTCTTCAATCACTCGTTCTCTGTGACTCTGTCCTCTCATGGTTTTTCTCTTATCTCTCCCAATGCTCATTCAGTGTCTCATTTTCTAATGATACCTACTCCTCTCATCCTGTCTTGGTTGGAGTCCCTCAGGGCTTTGTCCTTGGTCTGCTTCTATTTTCACTTTATACTGCCTCTCTTAGCAAACTTACTACCTCTTTTGGATCCCACTACCACCTGTACACTGATGACACCCAGATATATCTCTCCTCCCTGGACTGCTTCCCTGCCATCCTGCAACGTGGCACTGCTTACCTTTCTTCCATCTCTCACTGGGTGTCCTCCCGCTTTCTGAAACTCAATCTCTCTAAAACTGAGTTCCTTATCTTTCCTCCCCCTAATACTGATCCTCTTCTTTCGCTCTCCCTTCAAGTTAGTGATATCCACATAACTTATCCGTGCATGTACGCTGTCTTGGTGTCATACTTGACTCTGACATTACCTTTGAGCCTCACATCCAGCATGTTACCAAGTCCTGTAGATTCCATCTTCAAAACACAGCCCGCATCCGCCTCTTTGTTATGCAAGATGCTACTAAGGAGCTTGTCCATGTTCTAGTAATTTCCCACATGGATTATTGTAACCCTCTCCTAATTGGTCTTCACACAAAAAAATATTTTTCCGCTACAGTCTGTAATGAATGCTGCCGCCAGACTGATTTTCCTCTCTAGTCGGTCCTCTCACACCTCACCCCTCTGTCAGTCCTTACATTGGCTTCCTGTATCCTATAGGAGTCATACCAAAGTACTAACCCATACCTATAAAGCATTGACCAATTCTAGCCCCTCTTATATCTCTTCACAGATCCATAGGTATGCCCCTTCTCGGTCTCTCCACTTTGCCTGTGACCATCTCCTGTCCGTTGCTCGCACCCGTACTGCCAACTCACTCTTTCAGGACTTCTCACGGGCGGCTCCCTTCCTATGGAATAACCTGCCTACCTCCATCAGACTCTCCCTTAGTCTTAATGTGTTTAAGTTTGAGTGCCTTAAAACCCATCTCTTTAGGAAAGCTTATGGCCTCTCAGAGTAACCTCTACCTTACATACCTGTCTCTTGCTCTCTCCTAAAGGGCAGCACTTTCTCCTCCAGCTCTCTTTCACTCCCACCTTGTATGATTGCTATTGCCTGTCCTAATGTGTTTTATACCCCACCTCCTATAGACTGTAAGCTCATTTGAGCAGGGTCCTCTTCAACCTATCGTTCCTGTAAATTTTCTTGTAATTGTCCTATTTATAGTTAAATCTCATAATATTGTAAAGCACTCCGGAATCTGTTGGCACTATATAAATTGCAAAAATAATAATGAAGTCCTTTGCATTAGACCAAAGAAGTCCAGGGATAAGGCTACACTGAAGGCCTTTTATATGGCAAACACTTTTCACTGTGTGTTGAGGCCCTCTATAAGAGAATCCACATGGAGAGGAATATAGTTAAGCGGAATATAGTTTATTACCAATAATGACAGTTTCTAATAAAATGTAAAAATGGACAAAGATAGGTAATAGACAGTCTCAAAGCACCTTCTAGAAATAAATAAGCCCAGGTCTCTTGAAACCACAAGATAGTAGTTCTTAAGGCCTAGTCGAGTGAATTGATAGGCTGTTTATAACTTACATTAATCCGGTAATTATGGGCAAATTACCCATGGGATAGGAATGATGTAAATGGAATTCAAGAATAAATTATCAACATCAGGCCATCGTGTTCATGGTTTGACCAACATTAGACCCTAGCAGCATAGTTCAGTTGGCAATTTAGACCCAGAGCTACTTTAGTGTATAGTGTCAATAATTCTCAAAGTCGATATGTGACAATTTTGACCTCGGGAATGTAATTGGCCTTGGATGAGACTCCACTCCCATGTTCCATGTCTTAAGATTTTCTCTACTAGACACACCTTCCGTTTCTTATAAACCAACTCATTTCTATTCCAATTGTTGATTTTCCTCTGTACATATGGGGCTCCTGTCAAGGGACTGAAGTCTTTCTTTTAAATCTGTACATTATGCAGTTGTAATTGTGGTAGGGAAATTAGAACAGGAAAATACAGCTTTTAATTGCCTTCTGCGCAACATAATCATATCTGCAGGCTTTGATCTCACAGAGTTTTCTGTGTAACGTATTTCTATGTCTTTGTCTAATGAAATACTTCTAGGGTAATCATTGCCTTTGCTTTTTCTGAAATATCCTCTTACTCTTTTCTCTACTTTCGATGTTACATACTTTGGTTAAAGTGTGGTTAACCTTTTTTGCTCTTTCCTCTCCTCACTTGATCCTCGACGTACGATCTGTGAATATCTAATTCTTCTAGACCCTACAATTGAAAATCTGATTTATATTATCTGCTGATACAGTGGACGGCAAATTTTGTGATTTCGATATGGCTACAACTCCTCTATCTATTGCCAAACCAAAGGATTATGGAAATTGAAGTCCACCAGTACAAGAAAATACAAGCCAATTGACTGTATCTAATTTAGTCATGGCCTTATGTGACACCATTTTCATTTTTGTCTAGCTGATCATGATAGGGACACAAATATAAGCATTATTAAACAAATGGTAATAATTGCTGACTTACCGATTAACCAGATCCTAAATATGTACAAATACAGAGAATTCTAATAATATCTTTTTTAAATTCACCAGAGTTTTTTAGTCTGGCCACTCATATTCTAAAAACACAGGGTTAATTTTTATTTGGGCTCTTTGTGCAGGTTAAAAGATTGTCGAAACCAATCTGCTTAGTCTCTTTGCCCTCTACAGCAGTGGTTCCCAACACAGTCCTCAAGTACCCCCTACCAATCCAGGATTTAGGGATTACCCAGTTTTATCTAAGGTGTTTTTTAAAAGAAAGAAAAAACACTTTAGACACAAAATGTAATCCCTAAATCTTGGACTGGTAGGGAGAACTTGAGGGCTGGGTTGAGGACCCCTGCTTACAGGATGTTAGGTCAGCTGTTAATAGCATAGCATTATAGTGGTGTCGAATCCTTTATTATCTGATAGATTTAGCTATCTTTAGAGCACATTTTCAGTTAAATCAACAAAAGAAGAGATGAAGACAAAAAAAAAAAAGTTGTAAGACAGGTATTTCATTTACAATTTATCTGATCACTCCAACCAATAGAAACACCAAGATAAAATTTCACAATGTTAAAAATCTGGAAAGGCTATTTTTACAATTAAGCCTTTATGACTTTCTGCATCATATATTTAAAGGTACAACTAGTAATTTGAGGTTCTTTTCTTAATGGGACTCTATAGTCACCAAAACAACTTTACCGTAATGAAGCAGTTTTGGTGTATAGATCATGCCCCTGCAGACTCGCTGCTCAATTCTCTGCCAATTAATCACCTTGTTTATGCAGCCTTAGGCACACCTCCCGGCATGTGACTTACACAGCCTCCTAAACTCTTCCTGTAAAGAGTCTTCTAATGTTTACACTTCCTTTATGGCAAATTCTATTTAGTTTACAATTTCATACAATTTATTTGCTAGACCCTGCAGAGGCTTCCTGTATGTGATTAAAATTCAATTTACAGAGCAGGAGATAAAAACTTTTAAAGTAAGTTACATTTGATTGAAATTAAATCTTTTTTTTCATGTAGACTGTGTCAGTCACATTAAGGGGTTGGTGCGGCTCGGGCTGAATACACAGAAACAACGGTGATTTCACTCCTAAATAGCAGTGAATTGAGCAGTGAAACTTCAGAGACATGATTTGTACAAGTTGTTTTGGTGACTATAGTGTCCCATTAAGTTGGTAATTATACGGTACTTATGAAATTAACAGAATAGTAGAACTGTTCTACTCAGAGTAAAAGGTGCTTTTCAGTTATTGCAAATAATGAACATGATTTTTTTTAATTTTTTTACTCCATATATCAAATAGCCTGAGTGACTTCAACCATATGCAATCTGTATACAATATGTTATATTCTGCAGCTGGAAATGTATGCATATTTTATTATTATTCAGTCATATCTGAAATGAGAAAAACTGGATATAATTTGCAAATATAAGCATGAGTAAATTCTAAGTTCTGTAACTCATCTGTAGTTTCATTTATAAAGCCATAAATGGCTTCAAGAGGATGGTAACGGTGATGCAATATTATAAATATAGCTAAAAGCAAGATTTCTGTTGCTTATTACTACAGTGTATTGAGTACTGGTGGGCAGGGACAAGGATCATGTGTATACATGGCTGTAGACACAGCAATTTAACTGATTCATTGTCTAGTTTTCTTCTCTGACTTTCTATGGTCAGGGCAGTGTTTCTATGCAGTAAATGTTGTGGTGTCAGTTTATACGACATGGGCAGATTAAAAAAATAAACCTTTTTACAGAAAAATATTATCAGTACCATGTTTCTGAATACAGATATTTGCCAAGTTGCCATCATCATCCATGAATGAATTGCCATCATAGCCCTAGAAGAGGAATGTATGGTACAGATAACCAGGGATGTATTTACGACAAGGCGTTTGCCTAGGGTGGCACTTTCAGGGGGGGTGAGTAAGTGAGTGTAGCTGTGAGTGTGTGTCTGTGAGTGAGAATGGGTGTGCCTGTAAGTGTGTGTCAGTGTGTGTATATCATTTTATGTGTATCTGAGAGTGTGTGCTTGTCTGTGAGTGGGTGTGTCAGTGTGTGTCTGTCAGTGAAAGTGTGTGTTGGTTAAACAGTGTTTGCCAATGACTGTATGGGTGTGCCAATGACTGTGTATCTGTCAGTGAGTGTATATCAGTGCATGTATCAATGAGGGCATGTGTCTGTCAGTCAACAAAAAATGGCCTTGACACGAATTGGGGGGGCAAATTTAGATTTTGGAGTTGCCCGAATTTAGTTGTGCCTAAGGCAGCACAAATCCAAAATACACCACTGCAGATAACATTAAAGATGATGGACAACTGAGCACAGGAAGGTAGTGTGTGCTGTGTATGCAATTCGGTTTTGAGGGATTCTACATTTTGTTACAAAGGAAAACTAGAGGATGGGAACCATAAGGTTAAATCTCTAGAGTTGTTCTTCACCTAATCCTCACACAACAAGACATAGCCTGTGATATCTTTGCCAGACTCTAAAGGCACAATTCCTCATATAAGGGAGTAACGAGAAAAAAGAAAAAAAAAATGATAAACACAACAGTAATGTGCAGTGATAAGACTTGAAGAAAACTGTTCAAACCAATGTAATGATCTAAAGCAGAAGTGTCCAAACTAGGCTTCCAGCTTTTGTTGGACTCGAAGCGTCTAAATTCTCGGACACCCAGCAGATAGCAATAAATAATGAGAAATATAAAAAATATGGGAAATATAGTCCAACAACACGACACACGGACTAGGCTGGAGAATCTTGCTTTAATGATTTAATCTAAAGGGAAAACAGGTGGTGGACGAAGATTGAACATCCCCGAGGCGTGCTGGGAAATTTATAATATACTTCCATACTAAATATATGTGATTTCACAGAGGCAGGTGGAGGATTAAGAAAGAATATTGTTTTATTTGGCAGCATGCATTAAATGATCTGATACTGACTCTAAGATTGTGTACGTTTTGCATACTTACAAATACCCAATTCAGAATGTCTCTTTAATTGTGCAATTCCTTGAAAATTGGTGAAGTCACGCAAATTTGGCAAGATTAATGTCCAAATGGGAGCGTTTGGGGTTCATGGTGATCCACTTTTGATCACTGCTATATTATATAAAATGTTTGGAGGCTGTTGGGGATTTTGAGTATGTTCTCCTCTCTGACATGCATTTATCTGGTTTTAGCACTATTTAAAAAAAAAAGAACAAATTTATTTTTTTAGAATTTTTTACTGTGCTGTCTAAATATTTTGAATGTTTGTGAAGTGTGCAGGATTTATTGTATGATGTATTATATATTATTCTTTGTTAAACATTGGACTTTAGGTCACATATGTCAAATATGTATTTCAATAAATTTTGCTTAAATAAAACTTTTACATTCTATGGCTGTGGTCCTATGTCATCAAATCTATGGGGCCCCTGGTTTAACCTTTTACATAATTCTCAATAGTCTTGGATTCGGTAGAACAATCTTGAATTGAGGGTTCGACCGTGCCATGCCTAGTTTTCTCTCTGGTGTTCTGATTCTGGAGACATTAGAAAACAGTCCCCAAAAAGTTTAAGAATATCACTGATTATGCACATGTGCTATGTAAACTGAACTTAGGTCTTTAAACCCATTCTGAATTGAGATTGAACAGTACTCTCTTGTTGGGCTGCCAAGAATGAAGCTGGCTACAGGACAGCCTGACGCAGATACATGCCAGGCCAACATGCCCGCTTTTGAGCCAGTGATGTGTACAGAGTATCACAATATACCCTTTACATATCAACCAATGCCTTGCATTCATTATTCCCAACATTGGGAGGTGTGTGCTTCTGTTTAGTAGATAAATAAGACTACACCAAAAAAACAAGCACAAAAAATATATATTATCTAGCACAAGAGCTAAACCATTTTTTTTTTTTACTTATGTTGAAAAAAAGCAAAAAAAAAAAAAAAAAAATATTCCCCATCCACTCCAGTTTATATTTTCCAATTTTTCCAAGGGCATTTTGACTATAACAAATACTACCTGACAATCAGTTATATCTTCTCTTTACCACTCTTATGATTACAGTGTGTAAGTGTTCTGCCCAAAAGACTTAAACAGCATCAACGTTAAACAGTTTTTAAAGCAAAGAAATAATTGCCCGTTGTCTTGACTATAAAATAATATTTTCCTTATTTTCAATCAATACTTTAAATTTGTATGTTGCACCCTTAAATTTTATGTCCAGTGAAGCAAGGGGAAAGCGATTGAATAAATTGGATTAAATAGTTGCAAGTTCTATTGAAAGAAAAACTCGGTAAAAAGCAGATTTATTTCTCACTGAACAAAAAGTATAAATCATTTCAAAGAAAAGTGCATAAAGGACTGCATTGGATGTAAAATAAACTTAACAGCCCTTGACTCCCAGAGCTGCTTTTGTAGGTAAGACACAAAAAAGTTATTCTTAAAAGTAAAGTTTGCAGTGTGGATATTCTATAAAATTACAAGCGTGGCAAAAACAGAACATTCCCATTGCATAATGTATCTAGAATCTAGGACAGTTGGAGTTTTAAAAAAAAAAAATGAGTTGCAGAGAATAGATGAGGGAGAGCAAGTTTGAAGCCAGAATAGTCGAACTGGTGTATACCTTCCCAAACTCCTGGATTCAGTGGGACAGTCTTGACTTTTGGTCCTGCCTTTTCAGATTTTTTCTCTGGAATCCCCAGCTACAGGACAACCCAAAAAAACACTTCACAAGTGCACTGTGGTAGTGCAAACTGAACTAAGGTCACCGATGAGGATACTTTAACAGTGTTCTGTGGACGAGCTACACTGCGATAAGCAGGCCAGTGAGGCTTCATGTAAGCTTGGTTTTTGAGGCACAATTTATTAGAAATGCCTGTTTCGTTTGTGTCCTAACTACTATTTTTAAACATGAGTCTTTTTTTTTTTTTGCAGACTGAAATGACTTATGAATTCACCCCCCCCCCCCATTTTTGCAGAAAGAAAAATCTTGGAAAAATTCCACCACTATGAAATTGTCAGCCTTCTGATATGGACATTTATGTGAAAACTGGCAGAATTTACTATAGAGAAAACCTCAATTGTAATATATGTAAACAAAATGATGATGGGATTTAACCACCACTTTTAAGAACACTTAGCTAAATATTTCCCAAAGTGTCATTGTCACACCCTGTATAAGCTGTCCCACCGACTGTCCAATATATATAACTCTCATTATGGGGAGCTCGGAAAAAATTAATAGCTGAGCAATGAAAATTATTGCATTTTTCTGTTGTAGCCGAAAATTCACAAAAAAAGTCATCTGTGTCACTTGTTCCGGAGTCTGGGACATTTTACAGGTTACTGTTTATCTCCATCGAAAAATCACCCTCTGCTTTCATGCTTTTGACTTCCATTGCCTATTTTCAGAACATAACCCAATATAAGTGTGGGAACCGCCTGTACATTAATTAAACTAATATACAGTTAATTGCAAAATTATGTATTCTGCTCATCATGAGCGATTAATTGTGAATGACTGCTTTATAATGTGTAAGTTGACATCTAGTGCCAGCAGAATTGGATTGATGCAATACATAATATTCTCCTTAATTTAAAGGAACGTTAGTGGAATAACATAACGTGATTTTATACTCAATTAAACATGTTCCCCCCCACCTTGTTTTTTCCCCATTTTTAATTAGAATTTTGCAGTAATAATAATAATAATAATAATAATACTATAATAATACTGAAGTAATAAGTAACCAGGATATTTAATATAGGAGGGGTAGCCAAGCAGAACTACTTACCACAGGGTGGATAGGTCCTCAGGGGAAGAAATGGTAGGAAGAGATAGCAGAAGGTAGGAGAGGACAGATAAGAGCTAAGAGGGATTAGCAGAAAGGACTCTCAGTCTATGTGTGACTCGAACTCCTAAGAATATGCAGAAAGTATGAACTGTGCCCATGTCCTAGTCTCGAGTCATACATTGCATGAGACTTTGATCTGATCAACTCAATGCCGCTCATGACACTAGACGGGGCATTTCCTGAAAGAGGGATTGAAGGAGGTTTCCCAAGTAGTGATATCAGTGACCTCACTGTTCCATCATGGAACATGAATGATGGAAGCAAATGATGGGGCATCAATGTGCACAACTGAACAAAGGACAGGTATGTGGGAACAGTGAGGACAGTAGCAGGTGGTGAACTTGACGGTGAGGACAGGGACATTCTTGTTCTAAACTTTAGATTGTTGGAAACAGGAAGATGTGGTGAGGGGAAGGTGGACACACAATGTCTATGTTTTATGCTGTTTTCAGATTTAAAAGGTTGATTCAATCAAAGTGTTGTGAGAAGCCATGTGGGGCACTTTTTAAAGAGAAACACGACAAAGAGAAGGATTACGCAAATCAAACTCAAATTAATATAACGGGGAGAGTGAGAAAGTATAATAATTGGGGGAAGAGTTTAATTTCATAGACACCTATGTATATGAACCATGACAGTGCATTTTTGGACCATTGTTTGATGTAAGGTGCAAATGTTTTAAATATCAGTAGGAAATTGCATTAATATAACTGTCACAAATCTGTCAAAAACTAGACCTCTAGGTATTCCCTCATTGAATGCACCAAACAAAAGGAAATTGGAATCTTAAATGTTAAGCCTAGTATTTGGATATTCAGAAGTAAATAATTTTTTAAGACTCAGTACATGCAAATATATTCTGTGACTCATCTATTCTGATGTTATTAGGTTTGCCTCCAAACTACCTGTAGAGTGCAATAAGTATAATTCAAATGCAGTGGATACATTCAATGATTCCGCTGTGGGCAGTACGATTTCTCAGAGAAGACACTGTATGGACAAAAGAAAACACTATATTGCATTCACAATTTTATGTATAATCAAGTGTATCTATTGTCACTGCCACTTATTCTGTTTGTTCACATCCTTCAATCTCCATGTATGGGTTTCGTGTGGAAGATTTTACTCATTAACATGGCAAAAAATATTGAATAAACCAGATCTTACATCAAAATATCTATTCATTAAATACACTCGTAATTAGTTAAAATCCTGTGGCAAACCTAGCCACTTGGACTATAACCAGAGACTGTGCCTTTAAGGGTTGCCTATAGGTCTGGGGAGATATGCACTTTACTCTATATGTGTATGCTTTATGTATTCTCTGCATTGCCTGTAATTGCCTTTTCCGCCGAATGCAAATGGCGGTTTGTATGGGGGTTTTCTTTCGTTTCACGAACGGCACTTTGGAGGGCCGTTCGGGAACCGAACGCAATACCCCTAATAGCCCACACACTTAGAGGCGTGTGGCGCTAGTTAACCGATTGCAACAATGTTGCAATCGGTAATTAGAGGCTCTCCTGGGTGGACGTCGTTCGACTACCGACCATGCGGCGGTCGGCCATCTTGGATCCTTTGTTCCCTCAGCGGTGTTATGTCGTCGAGCGCCTGGTACTAAAAACGGCTACTCGACTGCACGAACACCGCTGAGCCTCCAGGACGTTCGGGAGTTTCGGGACATTCGGTATTTTGTTCCCTGCAAGCAATCGGTTCTTTTTATATGTTTTATAAGAAATGTGTTTTTCGTGCGGCGTTCGGTTATTTTAGCTGGGATCTGAGCGGTAATCTCACGAATGATGCGCTCAGACCCCAGCTATCTACCGAACGTCCATTCGTGTAAATTCATTGTATATTCACCAAGTTATAGATTTTTGTGTGAATTGTCGGTTCTGCTGCACGAGGGGATAATCCACTTAACGGTGGGTTCTGGGAAGAGGACCCCTCTCGTGCAGCAGTGCCTGATGGGAGAAATATGCTGTAATGTAAGTCCCCCATGTAGTCCCCTCTGGGAGTGCCCCTGGGAAGGGACTCAGGAAACCCCTTGCATGGGGACTTGTATAAATTGTCCAGCCGAATAAAAGGATTTCAGTTGACTCTCAGAACTGTGTCTCGTCCGGTTACTGGGAGGTTGGGGATATTGCCTTGTTGTTTCAGCGCTTGACTGTGGACTATTTCCGGAACCAGCGGAATTCGTGGATTTATTATTGGCGTTCCGCTACAAATCCCATTTAAGAAACATCTGCCATTTATATGATCTTACCGTAGTGAACAGGTATGCAGTTTAGGATACAAATTTGTTGGAGGCCCAATGGGTAAACATGTCTGTCTAAGATGCAAAACTGCAAAGGTCAAAAGAAAAATTTAATCGAGGTCTAAACACTCATAAGACCTGGTCTTCATCTGGCAATTATAGGTTACCACAACCAAGTGAAGGAGCATATATTTTCTTCACCATTCTATAATCAATGCAGTGAGTGACCGATGTAATCGTGTGTACATGATATGATATTGTGGAGCCTCCACTTATTAATGAAATTCACTTGTGTAAGTAGGAAATCGCTACGTGTCATAATACACCTCGTTCCTTCAAGCTATTCCACCAGGAACTGACCACATGAAGAAAGAAAAATAATTTGTGGACGAGAGAAGTTGTTTCAAAACATCAGTAATGCAGAATAGCTCGCCAACACTATATGTTGCAGTTCTAAATGTATCATATAGAAAAAAAAGAGGACCCTGTGAATACCTGTTAAAATATGTTAAAAGTGAACTATCATTCCCCACAATGTTTATACTATGCTTACTTACCCTTGTATTTAACATATATATCGGTGAGGTGTAAAAAAAATGTAATTAAAAAAATACATTTTATCCTGTAACTTTATGCCTCTATCTTAGCTTCCTGTCAATCATTGTTATAAGCTCTGTCCTTTGCACATGAAAGTCAACATACTTTCCTATACAAGGAAGGGGAGAAATTAAACCATGCTTCCATTTTTCTTCTTAATTTGCATTGTGTGCCCTGGATTTGCCTTGCCTGGACTGGATTATGATGCAATTTGCTAAATCTTTAATGTAAATTTAAAAAGAAAATAGAGCATCTCAGGAGGAACGAGTTAGCACTGGTTGTAACTGATTTTCAATGTCTTATTCAATAGCCTAATTTCTGAAGAAATGACAGTTCCCTTTTAAGCTGTATTGCTGGGGGTTTCATTTTTATTCGAAATGTTTAATAGTAAGAAAAACTCCAGAGTACGTACATTTCAGAGATTAGCACTAAAACATAATAAAGATATATATAAAACCACAAAGACCCAAGACCACACGAATTCAGCAAGCCGTGTACTGCTATTGAATTCTCAGACTTACAATTACTAGCTAAGCCAGCAAGCTAGCATAATGAAACAAGATAAAAACCCTAATTAAAAACTAACACGAAACATATCAAGATTGAAAGAAATCATAAAGAAGTTAGTGGGGACCATAAAAAAAATATATAAAACCTTAATTAGAGTTTACATTGGAGCATAACTTGTAGAAATTCTGAAGCTCAAAACGAGGAAGGAGAACGCTTCGTTCTCACCTCCTTCTAGACACACTTACATAAGGATCCACAGACAGTATTGGAAATAGGGAAAAGGTGAAATTGAAAGGGCAAAACAAGAATCTGCTATACATTCCGCACACTAGCACAAACACATACTGAAAATGAAAACACTTGATAAAAGACATAAACATTGAGTTAGGCATTGCGCTCATTTCAAGACCTGTGCTTTTGGTACGAAACTATTTTGAATAAATATATAATATATAAATATCGATTTTTTTAATGGACTTACATAGAAACATAGAAACATAGAATGTGACGGCAGATAAGAACCATTCAGTCCATCTAGTCTGCCCAATTTTCTAAAAACTTTCATTAGTCCCTAGCCTTATCTTATAGTTAGGATAGCCTTATGCCTATCCCATGCATGCTTAAACTCCTTTACTGTGTTAACCTCTACCACTTCAGCTGGAAGGCTATTCCATGCATCCACTACCCTCTCAGTAAAGTAATACTTCCTGATATTATTTTTAAACCTTTGTCCCTCTAATTTAAGACTATGTCCTCTTGTTGTGGTAGTTTTTCTTCTTTTAAATATAGTCTCCTCCTTTACTGTGTTGATTCCCTTTATATATTTAAATGTTTCTATCATATCCCCCCTGTCTCGTCTTTCCTCCAAGCTATACATGTTAAGATCCTTTAACCTTTCCTGGTAAGTTTTATCCTGCAATCCATGAACCAGTTTAGTAGCCCTTCTCTGAACCCTCTCTAAGGTATCAATATCCTTCTGAAGATACGGTCTCCAGTACTGTGTACAATACTCCAAGTGAGGTCTCACCAGTGTTCTGTACAATGGCATGAGCACTTCCCTCTTTCTACTGCTAATACCTCTCCCTATACAACCAAGCATTCTGCTAGCATTTCCTGCTGCTCTATTACATTGTCTGCCTACCTTTAAGTCATCAGAAATAATCACCCCTAAATCCCTTTCCTCAGATGTTGAGGTTAGGACTCTATCAAATATTCTGTACTCTGCCCTTGGGTTTTTACGTCCAAGATGCATTATCTTGCACTTATCCACATTAAATGTCAGTTGCCACAATTCTGACCATTTTTCTAGTTTACCTAAATCATTTGTCATTTGGCTTATCCCTCCTGGAACATCAACCCTGTTACATATCTTAGTATCATCAGCAAAAAGACATACCTTACCATCAAGACCTTCTGCAATATCACTAATAAAATATTAAAGAGAATGGGTCCAAGTACAGATCCCTGAGGTACCCCACTGGTGACAAGTCCAAGCTTCGAATATATTCCATTAACTACAACCCTCTGTTGCCTGTCACTCAGCCACTGCCTTACCCATTCAACAATATTGGAATCCAAACTTAAAGATTGCAGTTTATTGATAAGCCTTCTATGTGCAACAGTGTCAAAAGCCTTACTGAAATCTAGGTAAGCAATGTCTACTGCACCACCCTGATCTATAATTTTAGTTACCCAATCAAAAAAATCAATAAGATTAGTTTGGCATGATCTCCCTGAAGTAAACCCATGTTGTCTCTGATCTTGAAATCCATGTGTTTTTAGATGTTCAACAATCCTATCCTTTAACATGGTTTCCATCACTTTCCCCACTACTGAAGTAAGGCTTACTGGCCTATAGTTGCCCGACTCCTCCCTATTACCTTTCTTGTAAATGGGCACAACATTCGCTAACTTCCAATCTTCTGGGACTACTCCTGTTAACAATGATTGGTTAAATAAATCTGTTAATGGTTTTGCTAGTACACCACTAAGCTCTTTTAATAGCTTTGGGTGTATTCCATCAGGTCCCATTGACTTATTTGTCTTTACTTTTGACAGTTGAAATAGAACCTCTTCCTCTGTAAACTCATGTGTAATAAATGACTCATTTATCCTTTATTCCTCTATTGGTTTCTTCATCTCATCTCTTGAAATGTGAACCAAATGATGGGAAATTATGGGAATATGCTCCAATCAGCGTCCTTTGAAAATGTGTACATAATATTTATAGTACACTGATTTGCCCATATTTGTGTCCTTTTGGTTAATCTCAATAATGTTTCCCAAAATATTTGCCTGGACAAATTTTTTTCATAATAAAATGCCACATGAACAAATCCTGAATTGATTAAACCAAAAACATGTTTTGGCAGAACTGATTCGGCCGAACTGAAGTTTTTTACCAGGCACAAGTGGGAGTGATTTCCAAGGTCTCTTCCACCATTGTTTGATCACGGTACATGTGCATCTTCCAGGCTCAATTCACTTTTGAGTGCATACTTCATGCAAAACTAATTACTTTAGCATTGTTCCCTCTAGATTTGTATTTAACACTTCGATCCTACACCTCTCCACAAACCTACAGAAGTGGCAAGTCACAGAGAGCTATTCACTAAACTGCAAATTATAGCAAATTAAAATTCTGTTGCCAGAACAAAATGTGACTATAGCTTATTTGCTGACATTTTCCTGGTTATCAATTTTTGCCTAAATGTTGCAGACCCCAGGACCCGTTTTTACTAGGTCAAAATGCAGGAATGTGCTTGCAAAATCACGACTTGCTGAATCCTATGCAGACCCCTATGTTCAATGAAAGCAGCGGAACGGAACAAGGTTTCAACTGCACACAAGATAGAATTCAAGAGCTATGCCTTTAACTCAATACACAGAATGACGTTTGTTAATTAAATCTATTATATAACATCATGTAACCCACATGTTTGAAAACAAACAAAAAGCAATACAAAACTGCTGGCACTCAATATTAAAGCGTTCAAGGCAGCATGTATCTGCATGAACTGGCAATTCACCAAGCATACATTACGTTATATAAACTGACTACATATATTATTAAAGAGAAATTATACATTATGCAGATGTGTTTAAGAAATTATCATCCCAGGCTTGCAGCTATAAAAGGACTCTTCACTAATGTGTGAATTGCCTGGATTTCAAGTTAATGCATAGTGAATGTCAAATTGTGAACCAAAAAGAGCCAAACTGAAAGCAGTGATGATTTTTTTTTCCAATTTGGCTTTCTTGGTATAATAGTCAGAAATTCTGAATTCACTTTCAAGATCTAACAATTCACATTTTAGTAAATAACACTGGCATCTATCACTCTCACAGAATCTCATCTCAGGTTTGGTACATTTTGATTATCACCTGCATAAAAGGCTGGCAAGGTTTCCAATGTAACATATATTAAATTATGCATCAAGCAAACAATGGAACCTTAACAACTTTAAACACAAATTGTAACTTAACTCCTTGTTCAGAACCTAAAAATTAGCCCCTCGTGTAATTTTCATAGGTCTCCATTTTAACGATCAGGAACTTTAGGTTCAGAGGGTCCCAGGTATCTGCACACCCCTATTGCCAAGAGTTTAAGATTAAAAATATTATTATGATTGAGAGAGGAAAAAAGTGCTGCCACTTAAATGCTAATGCCATGTAAATGTTTGGCCTCTGTAACAAAAAAGGACCATTGCCCTCATGGATATTTAGAGAATAGGACAAGTAGGGGTAAATGCACCCCTTCCCTTTCCCATGGATTTATTTTACCTTTGATTGAAAAGTGGCCAATGAGTAACATTTTCTATACAGAAAATGGTCCCCTGTCTCCTCTGGAATATTTTCTGTGGACATCCCCGACTGCTCTGTGTGAATTCACAGACAGCTAGATCATAACAGTTGTACATCAGCTGAAGGTCTAACATTTGGTCATGCCTGGCATAGGGAATACTTACATTCTAAGTAATCCATGATGGACACTTATTATAAGGATGTAGAAATAGGTGAGCCAAAAGGAAGGGGCTAGTCCAGAGCATTTTAGGTAACTTTATGACTTACTGATTTCTGTAATTGAAAATGTAACGTAGAATAAGAACAGCACAACTTATTTGCACAGCATCATTTCGAAACACATTTATTGTGGTTTAAGGAGCATGTTTTTCTGCAAAGTTCTATCGTAGACTTAGATACTTGATAACTTTGCCGACTATGAAGCCGGAATGGGGTGGAGCTCGTGACGTTCACTGCCATGAAAGGGATGCGTTGACCAGGACTACATGAGCGCCAGGATTATGCTAACACTTCCTTACCCTCTGCTGGAACACTACGAAGAAAAGACTAACCTGACAGATTTGAGACTGTTGTCAACGATGTACAGCAATTTAGGCTCCTGGAAAAGTGGGGCAGAATGATTAGGATTTAACATAGGGACTGAATCTCCATAAAAAGGACACTTAATAGCTATGGAAATATTGCTGCTTAAACCATGAAATGGCTTCTCGTCCAGCTACAGTCTAGCTGATTTTAAAAAGACCTACGCATATTGTAGAGGAAAAATAGTTGATGTAGAACATGTCCCTTAAATCTTTATGATATCAGCATAGGATTCGACCTTTATTTATTCATCTCCACAGATGTTTAAAGTATATGGTGGGCAGGAAAGTGACATAAAATCTCTCTAATAAAGGCTAATGCATTATAATGTGGCAATATACAGTGCATACCAAAATGATTTCCGCACATACTAAGTTTATTTAATTCATGGCAAGTAGCGTTTAAACAGAATTGCTAACGTACAGTGGTGAAATTCTTGCTGCTCTAATGAGATGTGCAATAGCTAAGGTGTTTCTTTCTTTTGTAAACCAAAGAAAGGAATATAAAAATGAATTACACCAAGGATGACAATTCATAAACACAATAAAAATAAATCACATATTATTGCTTCCATCCTCTAGTAAATTATATTTAGCGCGACCCATTGCCGAAATAAAATATATTAAAAGAAATGCCTAAATGTAAAAAAAAAAAATCTTTAAAAGAATAAAACTAATACACTCAAGTTTAAACATTTGTTTTTAGCAGATTACATTTAAATAAGTATGTTTATTGGAAAGATGGGATCATACTGTCCCCCCAAGCAGCTTTAGAATGCTTGGTCACATAACCATGTACGCAATTCTTTAAAGAAAAACTTTCCTTAAAAATATATATTTTAGATGTGTTTCGGCATAAACATACTGTAGTTCCAAATGAAACAATGGGGATATCACGCCGTTATGATAAATAATTAGCCAGTTGCATAGTCTGAAAAAAGTTCAGCATTTCTCACATCTGTTTCTACTGTTAAAACAAAAGAAGGGGAAAAAAGTCAGATTGAGGTTTTTCACAATTTTGCAACAATCCCAGAATGACAGTCAGATCTCTCTTTGGATCAAGAAGGTGCCTCGCTGAATATTATGCTTTTGTGCAGACTAAGATAAAACAATCTCTTCAGGCAGAGAATTCCACATCCTTATTGTTCTTACTTTAAATAACCATTTCCTTTGCCTTAGACTAAATGTCTTTTCTTCCAGTAGAAATGGTTGATCTTATGTCCTATGAATAGTCCTGCTTATGAATAGATTTCCAGACAATGGTTTGTATTGGCACAAATTTATTTGTACAATGTTATCAAATGCCCTTCTGAGGTGTCGTTTTTCTAAATTAAACAGATTTAAATTTGTCAGACTTTCTTCATAACTAAAATCGTCAATTCCCCTTAGTAATATTTTGTCCTAGGAATTTTTTTATCATGTGCCCAAAATCTCATGGCAAGGTGATAGACAGACAGACAGACAGATAGATAGATAGATAGATAGATAGATAGAGATAAATAGATAGAGATAGATAGATTGATTTCAATTTCCACCCCTCTTTTCTACAATAAATTTGTGAAAGTCGATTAAACTCACCTTTATTCCAGCACTGGGAGAGTCTCCTGCTGCACCTCTATCTCCTCCTCCTGTGAAGTGAATAATAGTGATGGCTTATTGAGAAGCACCTGAACACATGGTGCATGTATGGCAATTGACACAATTGAAACCACTGCTTCTCCGTCAATTTTGGCAGGGCCGTCCTTCATTATGGTGTACTGTCCCTGCAAAACTGGGTCCTGTAACCCATGGAGCAGCGCAGCTAAGGAGAATGGGCTTTGACATTGCTAGGAGACCGGCATATAAGGTTGGTAGCGGTGGTGATTGGCTAGATAAATTGGAGGGCAGGGTTTTGGCTATAGGGATATATATATATATGGGGGCCATTTTAGATTAAGGGCCATCTTAATTCAATCCTCACTTACCTTTTGTTGTCCCACCCTCTCTCCCTTTTGGTTTTAGCTCCCGTTTGGTCATGGCAGTGGGGAATGGATAGACAAGTTGGGGTATAGGCAGTTTGTTCATAGGTAGGATAGTTTTAGTTCACAAAGTACAGTTAGATTGGGAGGGTATTGGTTGGTTCAAGCTCATTGGTAGCTCTGAACCTGGTGTGTATAGGGTGTATCTTAGTATACACCCTATACCTGGAAAATCATGCCCTTGGTGGCAATGGTTTATGTTTTATCTGTTATTTATATGTTATAATGTGGTATCAGTTATTGATGATGTGGGTCATTGTCTGGGGTAGAATTGTTAAGGGAGTTGGGGTTGATATGTACTGTTTAAGATTTTTGACAATGACCTTACATTTTTATGTGTTTATCTTTTACATCATTTCCCCCAAAATTAAGGTGTCTGAGTATTTGTGGGGGATTTTGGGGTTAAGGAAAGCAAATGCCAAGAAAGCAACTATGCATATGTCGTGAGATCTGCCCTGTATTCTCCATCTGCCCTGCAGTCCAATCTACTGGGCAGATTTTAAAATGTAGGAGGGTAAAGGGAACTAGAGCACAGAGCACATTCCCAGTCAGCCTGACCATGCACTTTTTGGGCAGGAAAGCCCCTTTCTCTTTCAGACCCACCCCTTTAATGGACAGAGCTTCCCCTTCCATACCACTGGGCAGCCGGCTCCCTTGCCTGCTCACCTCCATCCTGGATAGTGGGCACGTAATATTAGCCGGTATGGCAACTCTGTGAGAAGCACTCGCTTTTGCTTTGGACTAATGTTAGATCAGGTAGACAGGGGGGAAGCTTTAATAAGGGAATTGTTAACATTCACAATTTTTTTTTTTTACAAGCTGTACATTTATTTTATAAGTGCTTTAGGGGGCTGAAGGATGACTTTAAAGGAACACTCTGCTGCCCATATTGAAAACAAATTTAAATCACTTTTTAGTAGATACACCCCCAATGAACACATGCATGCATTTTTATGCATGTATTTATTGGGGGTATATCTTAAAACAGTTTGCAAAAGCTTTCAGTTCTGATAAACTTCAGCCATTGCAATGCCTCTTTTAGTCTTTCATGGGGAAATAGCCATTCAGAGACTTTACACTGAGAAGCCTCTGAAAGGCTCCCTCCGTGCATGAACACGTCTGCTTGTGCCTGCCTGCTGTGTGTGCACACCTCAGTGTGTGCATGCACACAAACAGCATACTGGACATACTGGCCTGAGGTATGCAAGGGGAGGCAGGCGCTTTTAAATCAAGTGCATGTGCTGTATCTGTAAGCCCAGTGGACCAAATGGAATCAGGAACATTCCCCCACCCTCCCACCGATTTTAAATGGAAATTAGCACTTTTCTAAACTGTCATTATTACGGGATAGTCCTCATCCATAAAGTGCGATCCTTTAAGCTCAAAAAAGTCAAACTGTACAAAAAAGTGAAATAGAATTTCATTTTCCAGTTTCTGAAAATTGTATTTTAGTGATTGGTCCTGAATACATTTCACTACTTAATACAACTAGCCATATGTAAAAGCTCACGAGAAAAACCTGGAAGAGAGTGATAGGCATTGTTGTCCTCAGTATTCAGAGTGATAGGAATTGTAGTCCATAATACGTGGATTAAAACCAGTTTGCGTTTTCGCACCTGGCAGAGACTGAGCACTGATTTCAACAATTACCAACGAAAAAACATCTTTTCTATCCATCCGCATATAATAATAGAGCAAAATTAATGTACCAATTAATACAGTTGCTTTATGAATCAGACTTATTACATTAACTATGGATGCAACCGTGCAGCATCAGGCAGAGCGCTAGGCCGGATCAGAGGTGAAATTTGCTCCGGTTCACTGCAGCCGACGGCGGGTATTTAAGATCTTGAAGACATATTGCACAGCTGTCATAAATCACTCACAACATGTCAGATTCGATGAAAAGAAATAGAATGTATTCAATTTTTCAGTATATTAAACTTCATCTAATTTGAACGTAAGAAAGGGGCCGGTAAAATAAATGACCAATTTCTCTAGCCGAAATTACTGTTGGGCTGGTGCCATTAACAGCTTGCTAGCTCTCCGTCACACTCTTAACATAATATTGCTTGTCTATTGATGCATATTTGCAATGCTGTTCGGAATTAGGAGACAATGGAAGAGAAGGGCCGACGTTTTCTAATAGGTGTCATTTGTCAAGCATAAGTTGTGAAGGTTTGAGAGATAATAATATAGAGATTACAGCAGATATTGGAAATATAGATGCAAGAGAACAGGAATTTTTTATCGTGTCTGTAATAACATCCTTTGTGCACTGGATAAAATGGCTGAACCAAAAACCATTGTTGTAAATGTATAATTTCATCATAAATTCTGGGCATAGTCATTTTACTTGCCTCAATTTCATTTAAAATTAATGATTTCTCAGCGCATGATTTCTTCATAGAAAATAAAAGGTTGCAGGGCCCACCGAATAATATAACTTACTGGTGGCACAAACGTAACATTTAACCTCTCAGAAGACTTGAGAAAGGCTAAAGTGAGAGTTGAAGCATTGTGCTCCCAGTAAAATACTAGTTTATCCTGCTCTGTATACCAAGGGAAGGGGCCAGTCAGACATCTTGTTAGTCAGCTTGGCGTGCTTGAGGACAAGTTGACATGCCCTTTCAGTATGTGGCCCCGCCCATTTCTGATGAGGCAAGTCACGTCACTGACGACACCCCCTCAGGGACCACCACTCCCCACCCCCCCCATGTTATTTTTTTCTCAGTGAGAGGGGGGACTTTGCAGGCCCTGGTGGTCCAGTGGTGCTGGCCCTTATAAGAGATTTTGAGAGGATACAAAGCTCTGATTTGCCCATCTTGCGGCACAAATATCCACTTTCTTGGCTCCTCCCTTCTCTCGATTTGCTCTGCCACAGTTAAGTGCATGCAGGCCAGTGAGGGAAATCTTTGATCTCCCCACCAACCCGTGAAGGCACACAGCAGGGCCGGTGGTTGAATAGTGCTCTTCATAAGAGATCCTCTGATCTCCCCTATTGGCCCATGGCCATCGTGGCCCACCGGGAATCAGCCTGGTTTGCCCAATGGCCAGTCCAGGCCTGTATGTATATACTAAACACACACAAAAGCAGCTCTCTACATTTTTTAATTGAGGATGACAGTAGAAAAGACTGGTTTTGACCTGACACTTACAGTTATGTTGTTGTCTTTGGCACTTCTTGTTTGTTCATATATTTTTTTAATTGTTAAAGAAGCTATTTTGTTTAAAAATGGATGCTTTATAGAGATTCAATATTTATTTTCTTAATTTTCATTAAACTGACGCTCTGGTCACAAATACAACTTTAATGCATCTCATAGATTTTGGCCTCATTAATATACTTTATTTTTGCATTCTCAAACCTTTAAAGTTTTGGCATAAAACATAAAAAAAGGTTTCGAGTAATGCCTGCCTCTTTAGCCACACCCCCTTGTTGAAGAAAAAGACTTCCATATCAAATGTACACACATTCACACATTTGTTTTTTTGTTCTGAGACATATAATAAGGATATCACTACCTGTTTCTAGTTTCTCTGACTATCTGCAGTCAAGTTGTGAATTAAAAGCTGCTCGCTCAGTGCTGTTGGCAGGGCCAGTGCAAGACTATTTTGTGCCCTAAGCAAGCCCAGCGACTTGCCCCTCCTAAACTAAACACAAATTGCTAATTTTGTGTCTCTTTCCCCCTCAACTCATTTGTGTGTCTCGTTGTCTCCCTTCCCCAGCCCCTCGATGTGTCTCTTCCCTTAATACCTTCGTTGGTCTCTCTCCCCCCCCAGCCCCTCTGTGTGTCTCTTCTCAGAGCCCCTCTTTCTCATCTCAGCCCCTTTTTGTGACTGTATGTCTCTTCCACCAGTCCCTCTTTCTCTTCTCAGCCCCTTTTTGTGACTGTCCTCTCCCCCTCAGACGCCCTGTGCGAAAGATCTTTGCAGCGCCCCCTCGTCATTCTTTTTATAGTGTATTAAATAAATAATAATTCAAAAACAAATATTAATTCCTCCTTTCCTGTTGTTACCTAGTTGGGAGAGGGGCATGCTGACCTGAATCTGGTAAGCCTCACCACTGGGTGCAGACCATGTGTAACTGTCTCGCAAGCTCAGGGACTTGCAGTGTCCTGTGGTAATCTGCGGTAGTGCTCTGATTGGCCGGAGCTAGGAAGACAGCTACTTATGGTCTGCAGCCAATAGAAGTGCATGCCAGATGTGTCAGACTGCAGAGTCACATGCACAGTCCCACAGTCAGATACACTGTCAAATACACAGGATCAGGCAGAAACACAGTTACAGGCAGTTACACACATTAACAGTTACAGGCAGATAAACACACTCAGACAGTTACATACAGTCACAAACACAGTTACAGGCAGACAGTCACATGCACACACAATTACAATCAGACAGTAACACACACATACACACACAGTTACAGGCAGACAATGACAAACACACACAGGTACATACAGTCACATACACACAGTCACACATACAGTCTCACACACACACAGTTACATGCAGACAGTCACACACACACAGAGGCAGACAGTCACACAGGCAGATAGTCAAACACACACACACAGAGGCAGACAGCCACACACACAGGTACTCACACACACAGAAGCAGACAGCCACACACACAGGCAGACAGTCACACACACACACAGTCACACATACCTACAGACAGTCACATACACAGGCTGACAGTCACACACACACACACACACACACACACACAGGCAGACAGTCATACACACACACACACACACACACACATAGCAGACAGCCACACACACACACAGGCAGACAGTCACACACACACACGGCAGACAGACACACACAGGCGAACAGTCACCACGGGCAGACAACCACACACACACACACACACAGGCAGACAGCCACAGGAGACAGCCACACACACACAGGCATACAGTCACACACACACACACACAGGCAGACAGTCACACACACACAGGCAGACAGTCACACACAGGCAGACAGACACACACGTACTCACACACACACAGGTACTCATACACAGACAGTCACACACACAGGCAGACAGCCACACACAGGCAGACAGCCACACACACACACACACACACACACATGCAGACAGCATACAGACAGGCAGACAGTCTCACACACACACACACACAGGCAGACAGTCACACACACACAGCCACACACACACAGCCAGTCACACACACACAGGCAGACATTCACACACACACACACACACACACGGCAGACAGCCATACACACAGGGCAGACTGTCACACACACACAGCCACACACACATACAGTCACACACACAGGCAGACATTCACACACACACACACACACACAGGCAGACAGCCATACACACACAGGCAGACAGTCACACACACACACACACACAGACAGTCACACACACACACACACAGGCAGACATTCACACACACACACACACACACACACAGGCAGACAGCCATACACACAAGCAGACAGCCACACACATAGGCAGTCAAGCACACACACACACACACACACACACAGGCAGACAGCCACACACACAGGTACTCACACACACACAGGCAGACAGTTGCACATACTCACACACACACACTCACAAACAAACAAACAGTCATACATGGTTACCTCTGTCCTTTATGGTCTGGGAGGAGTGAAGGCAGTGCAGCACCTCCCTGCTTCCCATGCAGCCGGCACTTTTAGCTCCGCCCCCACGTCAACTTAGCTCTGCCCCTGCTGCAAGTAAGCCCCAGCCCCACCACAATGCTGGGAGTTTTTTTTTTCTAATCCCGGATGGAGAATAATGTAATCCTCCACCCGGGTAGCCGGCCATGTGTGAGCTATGTCAGCCGCATGGCGCCCCCTGCTCCAGGGCGCCCTCTGCGGCCGCACAGCTCGAACACCCCTAAGGCCGGCCCTGTCTGTATGTCTTCCCCAGCCCCTCTGTGAGTCTCTTTATCCCCTACCACTTTCTGAGTCTCTTTTTCCTCTTCCCCAGACCCTCTGTGTGCCTCTTCCCCCAGTCCCTCTGTGTGTCTCTTTGTTTCCTCCAGCCCCTTTGTGTGTCTCTTTGTCCCTCCTTTGTCCCTTTTGTGCTGCTTCCCCCACAGTCATCTGTGTGCCTCTTCAACCCCTGAGCCTTCTGTGAAAGAGGGGGGGGGGGGAGAGAAACTGAAATGTAAACTTTAGCTCAGGGTCTCATATTAATTATAAATTACACATTTTAAAATTATCTTTTTGTCTCAGTGAAATGTGCAATTGAATTAATAAAATAAAAAGATCATCTTAACTTACTGAAAGTAAATGTGATCAAAGCATTTTTTTTTTTTAATCCTGTGGTCTTTTGAGCAATGCAAATGTTCATACAAAGTTATTTCAGACTTTATTCACTAGTTTTGCTTGAAAAAAAAAATACATTTTTTTTTTTACATACGATAGGCTATAGAGACTTAATTACCTTTCTTCAAACTGTTACTTTCCTCTAAAGGGAACAAAAGAAGAGCATACATATTTTTCCTGAAAAACTTTTAATAGTATGAGCTAATCTCGACATAATTAAAGGGACAGAATACCCTTTAATGTCCACCCTGCTTTGAGGTTACCGTCATATTACGTTAGGAAGAATGGAGAAATTATTATATTAAAGTCCATCTCCAAGTGAAACAAAGTAATAGGATTATTTTATAATTTTCATACCACCTATTCAGTTGTCCAATGAAGAGGTTATAGTTTTTGTAAATCTCGCTGTTTATGAAACCTCTCTGCTTAGTGTATGTACTCCTTCAAAAGTCTATTCCATGATACATTATCTCTACTTTACTCCATGGGAGACCCTTAAAGCACTTTAGCTTGTGAAGAATGTGTCTTCTTTTTTCATTTCACATCAAAATGAATTGAAACTTTTATAAATTAACCTAGCTTTGAAGCAGATAAGAGATCATTGTATTTCCTGGTTGTTTAGCTCAGTGGAGTAAAACTCAAGAGACAGGCAATTTCCCAGAGTACCTGTCTCCCAAAGACTTCTCATTGAGCTGCATTGGAAAGTCTGTGATTGGTCAGCCACAGAAAGTCTGGGCAGGGTTAGAAGGGGAGGGCTTGCAAAGGCAGCAGACAAGAGAATTGCAGCATGTGCAAACTTTTTTTGGGATATAGCCCAATGCGATTTTTTTTAATAAATAAATGCATGCCCCTTTAATGGCCAAAAAAATAATTTTTAGGTGGGACTGTCCATTTTTGAAGCAGGACTTCCCCATTAGTTATGCTGCAATCATGATTCATGATTTTTGTTTTCATTTTGAATTATGTGACCTTGAATGCATAATTATTATATTATTTGTTTTGGTTTGTTTTCCTCTTGATTCTTACAGGGTTATTTACTAAAGTGAGAATTCATAGTGAATTTAAAATGTAAGGCCAGTAAAGCCAGTAAGTGAAAGTATAGCTGATTGAACAATTTTATTTATTTAGAAACAATTTAAAAACACATATGCACGCATTTCATATTAATTAGTTTTTTTGGTTGATTTATTATCTTTTAGCTCACACCTCTTTATGGTTGTCATAAAAGTTCCCACTATCCAGTGCATTGTGGGATTGTGAAGAGTGAATCATGGGTATAACATAACAGTTGTTTATATCTTTTTGCTTTTGTCATTGGAGTTTATTCACTCAACATTGATTTACAGTAAATAGAAAACTGAAAATTTTATGGTAAAATTGCAAAAACTAACCACTTAAAATGTGAATATAATAAATTTGCACGTTTTGAAAGTTAAGAGAGTGCGCCATTTTTTTTGAATGATCTATCTATCTATCTATCTATCTATCTATCTATCAGTATTTCTGTCTGTATATCTATCTATTTATCTATAATAATCAGTAAATGATTTTGGAACAATTTAATTATATATATATATATCTATTAAAAATATTTTCTTACCCCTCCATGTGTGGTATATATTCCTCGTTCTCTGGGAGGCCTGGGAGTCTGAGGGTTCTGTGCAGTATCTTAGCTGTTCCTAGAACTGCACTCTTCTGCACATCAATCTCAAATGTCCCAACTGGAATCTGTTGAAGCCAGTCCCCCAACTTGCTGGTTATAGCCCCGAGTGCTTCTATGGCAACTAAGACTCCTACTTTCTTCCTTTCTTCACTTTCCACATCCTTTCTAGCTCTTCTTTAAGTACTTGATATTTGTCCACCTTCTCATGTTACTTCTTCCCAATGTTATGGTCACTTGGTATTGCCACATCCACCACCACTGCAGTCTTCTGTTCCTTGTCTACCAATATGATGTCAGGTTGGTTGGCCAGTACTTGCTTGTCTGTCTGAATCTGAAGGTTCCACGGGATCTTAGCCCTGTCATGCTTAACTACCCTTTGTGGTATCTCTCATCTGGACTTATGCAGGTCCAACCCATATTCTAAGCAAATGTTTCAGTACACAAACCCATTAACTCGGTTGTGTCTCTCAGTGTTTTGCTGTCACTGCTAACATCATGCACCTGGTTACTGGTTTGTGCTGGATTGTCTCAGAGGCCTCTTTGCAGAGTCTGCACCTTAGGTCTTACCTGGTGTGGTAGACCCCCACCCACCCCTTCTATTGATCTGGTGATAGTGCCTGTTCCTGTGCTGCTAGGATTAGTGCCTCACTTCTGTCTTTCAGTCCTGCCTTTTCCAACCATTGTTAGGATATATATATATATATATATATATATTCTAATCTATATATTTGCTAACAATGTGAATGTATGGTACAAGATCTATTTAAAATGCACCCCTGTCTTTTCTGTAGAACAGATGCATTTGAAGATGACTAATGGGAAAAGAAAATGGATATCACCCAGTGGCATTGTGGGTAAATGTAATTTCTACCCTCCTAGTGACGTACCATCAGCATTCATTTACCAAACAACATTATTTAAGCTTCAGATTTCATTTTTTCCCCATCACTGAGAAGTGTAAAGGGCTCAAAACAAAAATGTCCCAGCGATATCATTAAAATAAATTTACATTTTATCACAGAGGAAACACAATATCTCACACAGTATCATTCGCATAATTAAATGAAATAGATGTTATATTATAAAATTATTTTTTTTTTCATGGTTCTCTGTGTGCGCAGCAATAAGATTATTTTACAATACATTACCACTTCATTTACAGAGAATTAAGCAAGAGAAACATCTTCAGACAATAACAAAGCTAAAAGCCTCGTTAGACACTAAGTAAACGGTCCAATAAAAAAATAAAGATTTTTGTCTCTTATTGATTTTTTTACTTTTCAGTAGTTTTCCACTGATTTCTATGTTTTATGAAGTGGCACATATTTAAATTCTTTCTTGTGTTTTTTTTTCCTCAATAAATATAGTTTAATGAGCGTTCTGTTGTACATTCCATTATACCTAACACAAAGAATCTTTAAAATGGTAGTAGTCTGTTGCAGATTTGGTTTTTGTCCTTCAATTTACCTTTGTTTTGTTTTTTGTTTTGTCTTTTATTTGCCCTAAATTTTTTTAGACAACGTAGGAGCTGCTGTTTCTCATGAAATGTGTGAAATCTAAAACGAAAAGGAAAGCCTAAAAAAGGGAAAATAGGAAAACTTGTGATGAGCCATTGCAATATACATTTTTTTATGTGTGAAGTAAAGTGAAATAAAGAATATTTGGTTGTTTTCTTTAATCCATGTCGCCAAACATCCTGTTCTTGTTATGACTTGTTATGACAAAGAGATCTTGAGAAGTAGTATTAAAAGTAGTATCAAAAGTATATAAACTTTAATCAGAGACATAAGAAGAAGTTTGTAATTAAGCAAAAGTTGTCAGTCAAGGAAGTAAGGTTGTGGTTGGTATCAATCAAGATAGTCCAGGGTCAAAAGAAAAAAAATAGCTCAACAATTACCAGAAAAAAAGTGGTCTGAAAAAGAAGGCGGCTAGAATTTATGATTTAGTCTTTAGACACGACATCGGGATTTTCCATGACAAATGGATTATAGTTGATGCTGGTGACATTGTGGAGAAAATAAACAATATTATTTGGTAAATTCATTCACACATTCAATGTACCAGTGTGACGTCTTGAAGACTGGCATGCTCTGGTTAGGTGCCACCTAGTGTGATACTTTCTTGAAGAAAGTGTCTCAGATACCTTGTTATTTGACTTGTGAACTGTGAAAAGTTTGGCTTGACTGAACCTTAATTTCCTAAAAGCAGAACATTTTTCAGGATACCCATATTTTGTCTGATTGTCAGTTCGGGTCTTCAGAATTTCAAAATCTAGATTCTGATTCGGAAACTGAATCAGAAATGTGTGACAATCAGTGGCACCAAAATGGGCCAACCAGTGTGCTTCCAAATATATACAAAATATAATAATATGTAATGTATATATTTTGCGGTACATTGATAGGAGCATTTTCCCACTGTTTGGTTCACAGATCAAGTGAGAAAATATAACCAATGGAGTAAAAAAACAGGAGAAGCATCTAATAAAATGTCTATATTTATATGCTATATATGTATTTTATTTTTTTACAGCGTATACTTTTTTAGCTTATATTGATCACTTCTCACTTTATCTATGAATTAAATCAACACTTAGTGACTGTCCACTAGCCATTTTTTTTTGGTACTATGAGCATAATCCAGAATTGCATGTTTACCATTATGGGTGGTCTGTAATTCAGGCATATTTGGACTTTGGGAATCAGGGTGAACACCCAATTGGCCAAAATTTGGCCAAATTGCAGTTAACTTTGAAAGTAATCTCCAAGATGTTTGGTTATAAACCTTCATGCCACATAAACTATTCCATCAGCCAGTTATTATCACACCAGCCGCGGGCCACTCTTACCTCCGCTGCATTCCCATGCGGCTTGGTTGGCTGCACGTCTGACGCACTTACAGATGCCACTGTTTCATGGTTAAGCCATTTAAAGGCTCTGCCTCCAGTTATGATGCAAACAATAATGCGATGTCACACAAGCATCTCCTGAGGTCAAGTGATCGTAAATAGTGAATCACAGTCCTCTTTATTGCAATAAACTATTTAAACTAATTTTGACAGTTATTCTATGCCTTGTCATTGTTTCCCTTTGTGGTTCATTCGAGAGCACATTTTCTCATTGATTACTCTGCTCATTTAACCTTTGGCTTGCATTTTTGACTATTCTGATTTCTGTTGTCCTTGACCTTGGCTTGTTTCACCGTTTACCCTATCTCTGTACTCATGACCTTGGCTTGTCCTGTTTATTCTAGTTTTTGTGTTAAGCCCGGCCACTCTTTCTATTACTTTGCTGGTTACTTAGATTCTGAATACTGGGTATCTGTCAGTCCTGACAGTCATTCAGTAAAAATCTGTGTGCTTCAGAATTATATAAACATCTGTAAACTACAATTCTTGAGTTAGCTTGATGTCGATAAACTGTATTCAGATTCCTACCTTGCCAAGAGGGGAATATTGATTTTTTTATCACAACGCTGATTCGTATCATTCTAGTAAAGATCTCAGATAATTTGTTTATTGCAGATTAATTAAAGATATAATTTCTGTAACCACTATAAATCTCAGTTTATGAAAGTATTACACCATCAATAATGTTAAATGTGTCAATCCAAAGTGTTCCTTCTCAAGGCCCGTGTTTCCCGTGCTGAAGATTTTGCGGATATTTATAAGATTTAAGATTATGGGCTTGAACACAATCTTTTGTCTGATAATTACTGATTACTATGATAACAGCACAATTACACTGATCTGATACTTTTCCACAACAATTTTGCCATTATCGATTCGTTATAAAAGGACTGTATACCTTACGTTAAGCAGTCATGCTTAAGCGATCATAATCACTTTGAATAAGATTCATTGACATATTAACAGAACTTTTCTTCAATTGTCTAATCCAACAGCCAAAAGCTCTTGGCAAATCAGTAAAAATACTTTTCAAATTGTTAGACAATATCCTAAACATTTGTAAATATTTTTTTGCATAAGCCAAAAAAAAACTACAAGCTCTTCCTCTGAGCTGATGATGTCTAGAAGCAATATTACAAGTATTATACAGATAATTCCAGACTGATCAATTTGAGTAATAAAAGTATGCCTAAGCACTATTGCAGAAACATGACATGCTGTTGTCTATAGATCAAGCAGAAAAGTCTGCTATATAACGATATTGTCAGTAAGTTAAGTACGGTGTAGAGTAAAGTACGGTTTTAGTCAATAATATGGCATTCCTCATGCATAGAGTGAGGACGTCCAGCGTTGTTTAGACAACCAAAAGTCGCCTAAGAACCTGGAAGTCCCTCTAGTGGCTGTCTGGTAGGCAGCCACTAGAGGAGGACTTAACCCTGCAAGGTAATTATTGCAGTCTATAAAAACTGCAATAATTAAACTTGCAGGGTTAAGGGTGATAGGAGTTTGCACCCAGACCACTTCAATGGGCTGAAGTGGTCTGCTGTCCAATTTAAGCCCAGTCAATTAAAGGTTTGGCAATATGCTGCTATCCTTTCTTCATACATAATAAACAATGTGGTATAGCACCTCATGTTTCCTCAATTTATCCAAGGCTTGCTGGAGCATTGGGGGAGTGATTAGGGTCAGCACTTCACATTAGGTGGAACTGTCCACTTATTGCTCCTTACTGAAATTGTGGGAAATTAATTCAAACTAAATTACTAGAGATTGTAGACACGGAAACTAAACACTTACTCACTGTGCCAAAGGGTGCCTACCAGTAGTCTAGACTAAATATTTTATTTTTCTCTTTTTGTTTATTTAATTTACATATAAACAGATGGTTTCATGATTACAACTTTTACCTCCTTCTCTATTTCTAATTTCCACTTATGTAAACTCAAAAAAGTCACAAAGATTGTAAGAAGGTATGGTTCATCCAAAGATGACGCAGTTTGTCCGAAAAAAAGTGCTCACTGCCAGTTATAAGATATAACCCAAAACCCTAAAAGGAATCACTGCTTTTTTTGACTGTTATATGTGCAGCCAGCATGGAAGCCCCAAACAATTGTTCTATATGAGATGAATTGTATACTACAATTCTTCTGAATTCTGTTTTCTTAATGTTACCCACTAAACCGTAAAATGAGAGAGAGTCCACATTCATAGGTCATGTCTAAGTTGACATTTGTAAGATGAAAATCTAACAATTATCATCTTATCTAAAGCACTCACCAAGGTAGAGATAGTATATTTTCCAGAGAACACTTTAATTAATATGCATTGTGCAGGAAATCAAAGATGTTGGAATAGATGTATACATAATCTATAACAAGGCTAGTGAAGTGGAAATCGTGTTGCGACAATACATCATTTACAATCCCAGAATGCAATGCGTGCTAATGCCTACCAATTCCAATTGCTTTATCAACACTGGAGGATTGACTCTTAAACCAATTTAGGTCTACTGTATTAAGGATTTATTACACAAATGCTAGCTGTAGGAGGACAGATTATTATATGTACCATCTCCTTTCTATTATCTGCTACTTTCTTTATTTTCACATACTGTGAGTCAGATATTGATCACTTATGAAAGTCATACGTCAGGAGAAAGCATCGAAAAATGATGTATGAAATATAGTTCATCATATCTTACAAAGATGCATTCGTTGTATATGCATGTATTAATGCCGCTAGATAAATGTAACTGAGATTTAGTTTTCAAGTGTTTGCAAGTCAATTGTCCATTTACCACAACGTAATATTTAGTGATTAAGCGCTTTTTTTTTACCAAGGATATTCCCTTTGAGAGGTCATGGCAAAGCTCAGATGGAAAGATTTCCCCTAGTGGGCTAATGTAACATTTATCAACCTTCTAGCAACCTTTTATTACAGTTACTGATTAAATCAATGACTTTATACGCTGTACGTCCGTTGATATTTTATGGGAGTCGTATGACTCTAGTTAGATAATTGTAGATTATACTAACGTAGTGTACCTATAATCTTAATTTTAATAATGACAGGAGGCGAGTATTTTGCATAACTTTCTTCACTTATGCCTCCAGCAGCACAAGTCAATCAATCACTTTAAGCCAATCAGAATCCAGCATAGGAGGTCTGGACAGTTTGATACCCCAAAGTAATCGGCATATCAAAGTATCCTGTCAGAGTGGAGTACCGTTAACCTGGACTTGCGCTGCCGAGATAGCGGAACGTATCACATTAATAGAACGATATGATCGTCCTGAAGAAAACAGGTTGGATAAGAAATTTAGCACTGCAGAAACAGGTGCTGTAAAGGGATCAAGGTCCCTCTCCACACACCAGCGATTCCATGCGGTAAAATGCCGCCATTGCGGAGTTAGATGACAGGGGAGGAGCAGGCTAGCTGCAAGAGGGAGCAAGCAGTTTATAGGTAGAGGGGAAACCGGAGAGGATAGGGAGAAAGGGGGAACATAAAAGGGGATCACAACTATAGATGCTTAAATGAGTGATCATATGTCAAATAAAACAATTGAATAATCCAATAAATAGAAATGAGCAGAGAACAAATTACTCTGTCCTGTGCCTGGCTGGAGCAGCAAAGAAAGAGGAAGTGAGAGGCCTGTCATTGATTTATATGCATACAATGCTGGATTCTGATTGGTTTAAAGTTTTTGATTGATTGATTTGTGCTGCTGGAGGTTATGCAAAATAGGAAGCCTCCTGTCATGTAATAAAATTAATTTTATTTGCTCTTCTATTTGATTTAATTGATCACAATACAAGTTATTCTTCAGACAGCAACAGAAAGATTATGCATTTTAATAACTTTTTAATAACCTTCTTACTTAATTGTGTTTTTGATGCTCAGTATAGTTTGTGCAATAAATAAATAACATGTTTGTGTCAATATAATGTGTCAATAATGTCCCAATAGCCTGTTCTTTTGTCTGCTTAGTGTATTTTGGTATTGACCCTGCTTGCTCTTGACTACTCTGTTTTCTGGTTCCCCTGACTCGGCTCTGTCGCTCTTATTTGTATATTTCTGTCTTTTCTTGACCTTGTTTTGTACTGACGTTCCTTGCACTTATTCTATTGATCCAGCCATTCTAAGGACTGGTTTAGGGGCCTTTTTATCTGTCTCTATTTTTCTGGTGGATTTTCATTCTGCGCGTTGGGTATAAACATTACAGTTTGAAGCATTCTGCATATTAACCCTGTCTCCTATGTCCCACATTTCATATTCAAATTTTTGTCTTTTTTGCTAGATGCTCTACCTAGGTACCTCTCATTTTCTGCTCCTCTCTTCTAAGTTGCAATGCCTTCTAGCGGCTTTGTTGTCAACCCTTGCCCCTATGTATTAAAGAACATGTATCTGACCAGCCTCAATTTGCATATGAATTGCCTTCTTGTATACAGTATGCCTTTCCTGTACAGAGACACACCTAATCAGGCTTACACACTTTAACTTTTTTGTTCAGTCTCCCTCTTCCTTCTCTTTTGCTGACCAGATGTCCTGTTTCAATAGCTATGTGTCGATAAGTATATACCAGGGGCAGCGAACCTTATTTAATTCTTCTAGATAGGGATACACTAAAGAGCATTGGTCGTTAGTTAGTTAAATATTGTTTCAGTAGATAAGAGGGACTACTTGTATATGACATAATTGGTTCATATATATGCTATACTTCTGAGGAAGCCCAAGCCCGGGCGAAACGCGTTAAGTTTGGTCAGAGAGTGATTGGCAGCTTGTTACTGTTTTATATGTAGATTTTAACCAATTTTGGAACAATAAAGACACAGCTTTTACCAATTCCTCTCTACCTGTTCCTGCTGTACACTTTAGTCCTGCTTATATCCTTTGGTGGGGTTATACCACCAAACACTCTCAACACCAGAGCAAGTCCTTGCTCTGGAAACTGTAAGTAGGCTAACTACTGCTTTATCTTACCCTATTGGTTTGTACATACTACACTATTGGATTTTGTTTTCTGCTTTTATTCTATATACATATATGGCTGAGGAGATTTGGACATCGTACCTTATTCCAGTATATACATCCCAGGAAGGGGATTGCACCGTCCAGGCGATATACGGCAGAGCTCTTTGTAGCTCTGCAAAGTGTGAGTTACTGGCTCTCCTCTTACTATATATGTAATATTATTAATTGATATTCTGCACTATTATTGTTTTGTATTTTGTTCTTTTTTAAAGGTATATGTACCATCATATTATCGAAAACCCTGTATGTTTGTATGTATATACATTTACTGCACTCTGTACACTTTAAATACGCTTGTGGCGCTGTATACCACTTTTGTTTTTACACTTTTCATTCATATATATGTATGTTTGTTGTGTAATTTTGAGATTGTCAGTATCTTGGTTGTGTCTGCATGTTATATGTAGTCTGTCTTTCACGAACCATTAAAATCCCAAGATACGATGTGTAGCCAAATTAGAAGTATGTGAATAATGGTTCAGTTTTCAGAAGTATACTCCATTCTTTATGCCAACCTCCTCCTACTTTCAACATGTCGACCTTACCTACTTTTATCTTAGATTACAGATTTCAGAGCTCTTTTCATTTATACCTGTTATTATCTGTGCATCAGAAACCATTGTATGTCTTGAAAAGTACAGATATGAAAGGCTTTGCTTACATGCCTATCTGTTTGCTTTTTTAATGTTTAAAATGTTTATGCAGGTAATGGGAAAGGGTGCTAAGGGACAACAATCCATAACTGAGCACATTCAAAATTTATAATTAATGTAAGGGACTACCTGAGCTGTAATCAGCGTAGTAAAGCCAACAGTTGTAAGAACTGTGGAAAAAAAATATAAAAATATTGCAACAGGCATGCAAATGAAATTTTTATTGAATATGTTGCATTATTGAAAACATTAACTGTTTTATTAAACTTACATCCTATTAAAGCATATAAATCAATATGTCTTTCATATACTTTTATTTTTATGCCTTCTGTATATTTCATATATTCTCTACTTTAAAAATAATTGTGCCCAAAATAAGTATTGTTTTATTTTTACTAGTATTATTAATGTAAGCATAGTTTTAGAAAGAATTTTAGGTTTTCCCTTCTGTTTTATCCTTGGATTTATGCAAGAATATATATCAAAATTATTTTGGGATTTGCCAATCAGATTTGTCATACATGTATAAACATACATTGTTTATAAATTGGAAGTTACTGATTGGCTGAGAGCATGAGCTGACAGCTCTAATCCAATCAGTTGATCACAGATTCAACAAGTTGTTCTAACCAATAAACTCTGCTCACAAAAACAGTTAAAGTTAATTTTCATTTACTTCTAACTACTGTTCTTGGGTTTTGCCCACCCTGTCTAGTAGCACCTAAGTAGCTACACTGAAAAAGCGGTTGCGATTTCCTTTTGGATTTGATGAGGTTTTCAAATGATGTCCGAACCAAGGGGAATGTACAGATCAGTCACAACATTAAGACCACCTACCTAATATCGTGTAGGCCCCCATTGTGCTGGCAATTCAGCTCAATACACATTCAGAGGTCTTGTGAAAGCATGGACTCCACAAGACCTCTGAATATGTCCTGTGGTATATGGCACCAAGACATTATTTAAGTTCTAGAACACTGGTATAACTTCAAAAGGCACACATAGAGTGATTGAGTAAAAACACCTATCTACGTTCAGTTTATTGGTAAAACTCACAAGATTTGTTAATAAGAAGGCACATCAATATGTTGGCTCTTCCATTCCTGGACTCTTTCAAGTTACTCAGAAGATCATGCAGAATGAGACCAGAAAAAAACATAGTGCAATATATCAAAACAATTTTAATTTGCTTTAATGGTAAACACTTGCAAGAAAATCAATGAAACAGAGTCCATCAGAATTAACCTGTAATTTGTTTTGTTTGGGTTTGATGCAAAATAATCAAACCCAAACAAAACAAATTACACATTTGTAAAATTGATAATTAATAAAACAGACCTACGCATTTTATAAAAATTTTCAGACCTTCTCAAGGTCAAAGAGTTCAACAGTTCAAAATAAGTGCCGCATAATACAGAATCTATAATCTAAGTGTATATACGCCTTATGTATCCCATCCCCGGATCACCTTGAGCCAATCCACTTCTGTAGGGATCACCTGGAATCTCTTTTTCATTATGGAGATCTTGGTTAGTTACCGCTGTGTTCCCAGTCCGTCACTTCCCTTGGGACGCATATGCGTTTCATTCACAACCTTTTGTAGTGACTTCCTGGTCCATCTCTGGACTATGACGTATTTTCGGGTCTATTGGCATCTTTGAAATACATATACATTCCACACTCATAATTCTGGTATTTTCAAATAAAGGAAGTCTGTACTATTACGATCTTATGTATAGGTCCATCGGAACTTAAATTATACCAAGTCCACTGAAAAAACTTGCAAAAAAATAACAGTTATAAAGTTACAATAATTACTTATTCCACATACCTACATATTCAATCACAAACTAAAAATTAAAATAAAAAAATGTATTCAGGACTAAGATGTTTTTTAAAACCTTTCCCTTTTTTAAAAACTACACTCGCATGGGGGGGTAATTCAGAATCTATTATGCCATCCTCTAAAAGCAGGGGCCAATGCTTTTTAAGAATCTGATTGATAAAAGAGGCATTGGGTTACTATTCACACCACTCAAAAGGTTCTTTTTTTTTACCTATTCTCATTTTTGATACTTTTTCCATTTTCCATTTTGACTATTCTATAGGATATCCATTCTCTAATAAATTGTCTTTTAAAACCTCCGCTTGTTCATAATATTGTTCCATTTCAAGTACAATTTCTGTGGATTCTAATAAACTGGCTTCTGGAAAGCCATTTAGGATGATGGCCACCACTCTACCTATAAAACCATTAGCGTCTGTTAGTTTAAAACAGGTTCTGGTTTTCATTTCCAAGTCTTGTGTAGAAATAGTTGGGTCAAGAAAATTGATACTGTGCTTTCCAATTATTGGAGAAAATATTAATGATAAACAATTATTACTGATATTGTTAATAAAAAAGTCCAAACGTTCCTTTGTCCTCTTGTTCTCTTTCCGCATGGTCTTCTGAGCAAGTTAAAGAGTCCACAAATTTAACAACCTACATATTCATGTGCCTTCTTATTCACAAATCTTGAGAGTTTTACCAATGAACCGAACACAGATTGGTGTTTTTACTCTATCACCCTATATGTGCCTTATTTTTTGCATTAATAGATTTTCAGTTGTTTTAACATTTTATTAATAAAAACACAGAGGAGTTCTAAGTGTATCTACATCATTGCACTGAGAAAAGGGTAATACCTTTTTCATTTAATTTGGATTTCATACTTTTTGTGGGTGTGGGTGTGGGTGCTGGTTTAAGACGTTTCAAGTCGTTTTGTCCTGCACGTTTTGAGGTGGGGCCTCCATGGATTGGATTTGTTCCTGCCCTTTCAACAAATTCTCAATCAGACTGAGATCTAGGGAATTTTGAGGTCAAGCAACACCTTAAACTCTTTATGTTCCTCAAACCATTCCAGAACAATTTTTGCACTGTGGCAGGGTGCATTACACTACTGAAAGTGGTTAACGTGAACAACATTGCCATGTAAGGCCATACGTGGTCTGCAACAATCTCTAGGTAGGTGGTATGTATCAAAGCAACATCCACATGAATGCCAGAACACAAGGTTTCCTATCCTTGCACCACTTTTGGTTGGTACTAATCACCCTACAAGACTTGACGTCTTTCAGATTAAAGTCACTCAGATCTTATCACTTGCCCATTTTTCCTGCTTCCAACACATGAAATTCAAGAACTGGCTGTTCACGTGATGTCCAATATATCCCACCCTGTGACAGCTGCCATTGTAATGATATAATCAATATTATTCACTTCACCTGTTACTGGTTTTAATGTAGTGGCAGATCAGTGTATGTGACTGAAGTATCCTGCCATAAACATAAGGAAGGAGGGACTTTCTTCTCTCTTTTTTTTAACATATAATTCATTAACAAAAAGCTATTTCCTTTCAAAGCTTGATGAAAAGGTTATTATATTACAAAAAAAATATTTTGAGGTGCCAGTTTTTTTTAATGTAGTTAAGACTGGAAATTTTTACATGTGAGTCAAATGAAATGTTCTCACAGAACCCCAAAGATTTGGAGCAGTCTTGAAAGAGACCTAATTGTGATATGTGTTGGTATGTATGCCGAATACAGCCTTTTCTTTCATGAGAAAAGCTTGAAGTTGCACACGCATCTTTAGAACTACTTTGATTAATACTATCTTTTTATGTATCTTTTAGGGAAATTATAATTACTCTGTATTGATATTGTATCCTATTTCTTCTACATCCCATACTCAAAACTGTTTTTGATTTCTTTAGATTTTTTTTTTTGCAACTGAAATCATTCTTTGATCATCGTTTGCATTGGTGTGCCATGTGATCTTTAACTGCTGAACATGATAATGTATTCTTGTTTTTTAACAATGTTCCTCACAATTGATTTTAAAATTTTTACTCATTTGGATAGGGTTGCCACGAGTCATTTTGGAGCCTTCCTTTATTGAATTGCCAGATCAAATGAGTGATGTTTTGGCCCCTAAGATGGTTTGCTAAAGACTCTTAGTTATGGAACATCACCCATTTGATTTGGCACTTCAAGAAAGGAATGTGGAAGATGTTTTTTTTTCCCTCTGGTTTAAAAGGAACAATATCACCAGTGGATTCTATGGACAATAAAAAGTTTAATGAGATTATTTGGTTACATTGTGTGTAGTACCTCTTTAACATTTTGCATTTTATTTACATCCAATTATTTTGTGCCATTTTACTGACTTGTACTCTTTCAAAAAGAAACATGTTAAAAGAAATGTGTTTCAGCAAAACTATGAATTTTCTTATTATTCATCACATTAGTAGTCAACAGTCATTGGTGGAACTCATTAAAATTATGATAAGAACTACAAATAAAGTTATAAATTATTTTAAAAATACCTCATCCCTAAATTTTAAAGTTCCTTCAGAATTTTACATGGCAGAGTTTTCTTCTGTGGGACCTGCAAGGGGCACTTGGTTCTTTTAACTAAAGAAACTTTATTCTCATGAAAACTTCAAAAGAATACATTTTCATTGTTAAAGTCAATAACGTAACTGGTGGGAAATGCATTTCTGAATTATCAAGGTCCTTTAGCAGTGGAAACCTGCAGAGGGGATACAAAGGATGAGACAAGGCACCAAAAGCAAAGCAGAAATACTTAGAATATAATTTATGCCTTAAAAGAAAGCCACAAAGATATATTGAAGTAGCGAACTTTAATTGTAATATTAATAACTTACCAACTCTGGAAGAAGTAGGTAAAACTTAAAACCACATCTTTAAAAAATATATAAAAAAACACAAAGTCAAGTATAATCCAAGGTAATCTAAACGTTTTACAGTCCAGATTAAAGGAATTTCCAAATATATATATATATTATAAGCTAGTAAATATATAGTGTAAGCTGTGTAAAACCAATATAAAAGTATAAGAATAAACGTTCCATATATATTGGTAAAGATTCTGTCTTGCTTGGGTGAGGTAGGGTATTCGGAATCCTGCGTGTATTTTACTAAAGGTTTTCCATATCCTCTAATGCATTTTTCCTGATAGTGAAATGCACATATATAATCTGGTATATGTAAATTTGACATGTCCACAGAATAGCATACATTCTAAGTATCCTTATTTAGGAGAAATGGTCCCTATTTTGGGGCCAAATCCATCTGACCCTCTTTCCAATCTTAATGCCCCTCTCTTCTAGGAGATCCATATTGTTGGTGTGACTGAGTGTGTAACAGAGGTCCAAAGCAATAATACTCCCAGTAATGTGTCTTTACATTACAATAAATGTGTTTAGAAAATCACTTGGTGTAAGTAAAGTACATTGTTCCTACTCTAAATTACATTTTAGCGGGATACATTGCTATTAATAAGTCACCGAAAATTACAGCTTCATCCCTGGCCATACCTCCCCTAATACCTGCTAAAATTAAAGTGTCCCTCTATGTCCATTTGAATTGTAGGGAGGCATCGACTAGGTGAGCTCAATGAGCGATTAAGGGATATATTTAATGGCTAGGAAGTGGTTGTGAATGTTAAGCATTAGGGTCAAGTGTTAGGGAATACAAAGGACAGTTACGAAATAGAGTAAGGTGTTAAAAATCAGGAGAAGGACTAAGAGGCCAAAATTATACCTAAATTGCTTACCAATTGTAGGATCTGAATAGAAGGAACCAGTTCTTAAGCAGTTCATCAATAGTCTCCTCTGGTGTACCTGATCCATTAATCCAGCATTTACCCTTCTGCAATGTCTTGAGTATGTAATTTTATGGGTGTTCAATAGAGATGTGATTAAAGGATACAGCAGCAGATTTTGATCAGATTGGCCTTCTTCGACATCATCAGTGTAGTTATGATCACAATCATTATATTGATTTATTTGACATTTTTTTTTTTAAATAGAGCTTTTATCCCAATCGCTTTACAACATAAGCAAAAAGAAAATAAGTGGGTTTGCAGACTGATGGATATATAATGAGACCCAACGATACAAACAGAGTATAAAACTTTGCCCAGGGGCTTCAACCCAGTGTCTGCAACATCATCTAAAAAATTGTACAATACAGACAGAGAATAACTTGTATGAGTCACAGGTAATGAACATTCCAAGATGATGCATCAATAACGGTGTTACAGTGTGCATTTTAAAATGTTTCCCCATTTATTAAAATTGAACTTTTATGGTACGCATGGAAACAGGAGACAAAATTAAAAATGGCATACACACTTTTGATCTGATCTAATAAAAGGTTGAAAGAACATGTTTCAAAACATGTAAAATATTAGTTGAGATACTATTACTCTTTCTGTTTATTCACTTTATATACTCCTAATATATCATTTTATTCATTGTCACAAGAACGTTGCTACTGTTTCGTTCTGCTAACTGTCCTCAATTTCCATTACATGACAAAAAATGAATTTGTTTGTCTGGAGCTAAATTATTTGGATAAAATTCTAATCTTTATATATTTAAGTCATTTTTTTTAACCTTGAGCTGCTGCAACCCACGCATTTAACCTCTAAAAACACAGCAAGCAAAATAATCTGAGTGAAAAAGAGTAGCGTCAGAAGTAAAATGCATTTTCACAGGACACACTGAGGAAAAACATTGCAAACAGAACATGACATTTTTATTTTTTTATATTGTTTTTAAGTTTGCTTTATTTGATAAATAAATAATGAGCTTTTTACATTGTGTTTTCTTAAATTAAAGGAATTAATCTTATGGTGGAACGAAGACACCCCTAATGGCATCCGTACTAAGAACCAAGTGTATAGGCTCATTATCCCATGAATTGTTCCACTATTTATCTAAATATATGTGTTTTATTCTGTATTGTATATTATAAATCACTGTATATGAAGAGATAAAGTTTTGATACTACAAATATTTGCACATAAGTCATTTAAAGCACAGCCATGTCCATGGTTTGAAACTAAAGTTAGGGTATCCCATTTTACAACACTGTGGAATTTGTTGGCACTTTATCATATAATATAAAAAATACTTTATAATAATAATATGTACAGTAGACAATACATAGATTAATTTCCTTGAAGTGAAAAAGAAGGGAGCCAGAGGACTGCAATTATGCTCATATAAAAACATAGACCTGGACTTATGGCTGTGGTTTATCCACATGTGTGGTCATGTTACCAGTGCTTTAGAATGTTTAAGAATGACCCAGGGTCTTACATATTTTATTCACCTCTGAAATTTTTAAGGCTCAGATGATTCTGCTGGGAATCGAATCCTTGACTCTAAGACTCTAAAATACTACAACTGTCCTTCTGACCCAGTTTTCAAAAAAGAAAAATAAAGAGTTAAAAAAAAAGAAAAGAAATGCAAGACCAAAATTAGAAAATTCATTAGAATAAAAAAACTTGAATCAAAATATTTGAAATTCTAGTGGGTTGTAATGGCTTTGTTCCTGAGATTTACATTGTTTTTCAGTAAAGTGAGAATTCAAAGTTAATTTAAATTGAAGGCAAAATAGGTTAACTAGTCAGCTATACTTCCAAGTTGGCTTCTAAGGCCTTAACTTTGAAATTCACTTTGAATTCTCAATTTAGTGAATAATTATATTTGTGTGTTTTTTGTTAGTGTATGTTATGTGTCAACATTTGTCTTGTTTGCCTTGCTCATTGAGTGCAATCTTTCATGTATTATCTTTTTTTATATATATAAGGTTCGATATGAGGTTTAAACGTCGTAGGTCTGGCAGAGTGCCATATCAATTATATTGCATTTCTAGAATATCATTTACTATACCATTTCATATAATCTAATGCAAAATGATTCTGTTCTTAAAAGGAAATATATTTTGTCCCATGGTGTCTGATCCTATTTTTACATCTGTTAGCTTTTAATGTCATACATATTTCTGTATTATGATTTTGGGAAAAAAATCCTTAGAAGTAAAATTTTGACCAAGATGCCTCAAACCATTTCGAAAAGCATAGTGGAAACATACTGTTATCTTGATTGAGTCATTGTATCATCAAATGTTGGCATTTTGACCATACTAATTCAAAAGCTATGCAACATTCAATTTTAACTATATATATTCATTTGGTTCATTATTGACCTCAACAATCCATTCTATCATATGCTTCAGTTTGTTGTCTTACAAAATGGACCATATTGATAAAGAGTAATTTTGCTGAACAACATTTTAAAGTGAACCCGCTATGACAGGTTTACCTTAATGTATAACAGCCTCCAAATCTTTGAATATAAATTTATTATAAATACTAATTTCTTATTTAAAGAGTTACCCCTTCTCTAAAAAAAACCCCACTGTTTTTGACGGGAATGACCATTACTATCCTGCCACGAAAAGTTGAAAATATAAAGAAAATTGGAAAAATTTACCTGATATCCCGCACTGAGTCTGTGTTCTCCCAGCAGTCCAATCTTCATGGGGAAATACTTGACTTACCAACTCTAAGCACCATCGCCACTTTAAGTGACTGATCTGGTCATGGTGCTTGGCGTAATGCTTTGAACGTCTTGAGAGCTATTAAAAGAATACTCACCTCCTCTCCAATGCAACTGTCAAGGCGATAATTACATTTACAATAACAATTATTTATATAGCACTGATATATTCTGTAGAACTGTACAATAAAAAACAAGACAAACATTTAATTCTGAAAATAACATGTGTAACAAATGGTGAAGAGTGCCCTGCCCAAAGGACCGAACAATATAAAAGCCATGACACAGGGTTTTCTCTTCATCCTGCATGCCTACTGCACTCTTGACCCAACATGGGAAAGATTAGCCAAGTAAGTCTCTGATGATGCCAACACACTAGTTTCCTTGTAAGCATATTGGCACTGGTTTCCTGTCATTTTGTTTATATTCTCTTACAACAAGAGAAACGTGTGCTTGCCAGAGAAGTATCATAAGAACTACCTCAGCTGTGCTGCATGAAAACTTGCAGGAAAATGTGCCTGCTTTCCCTTACCATTCAATTGTCAGCACAGAAATATGTGCCAATAGCTGATTGAAAGGTGATGTTAGAGACCATATTTTTTTTATTTAGATTCATTTAAAATTCTGTACATTTTCTAACAAATCTGTTATCGTCTAGAAGTTAAAATGAATTGTGTGGACCATGGCAGGTAGATTTTAAAAGTGGAGCAATCACAAATAAACATGATGGAACTTTTATGGTGGGTGATACATATTTAGATCTTTGTCCTTAGCTGCTCCTAAGTATGGGTGACAATTTTCAATTAAATCATTAAAAAGTGAAATTCTGTTACCCTTGTTCCAATTTCTACAATATGTTTTTCTAACCACATATGAGCTTTATAATCTTCCTATTTCATAAAATAAGTTTCTTATTCTTAAATGTCCATTTTAAGTCCTGCTTTCTAGAATGACCTTCATGCATTTGATGGATGAACAACAATATATAAGCCTTCTGCCACGTCTGCTTTCAATTCAATGTCCGTTACTGTCCTATTCCTTAAGGATATTACTTTTTATATTGCTCATGCTTGCTAGACAGGTTTTTTTTTTAAGTCTCCCACTTCTGTTTATGTCAGTTATAGATGATCAAACTGTTAATTACAGTGAGGATTCCACACCTTGAAAACCAAGAAATGGAATTTACTCTCCAAGATTTTCAAGGGTAAGCGTTTTCTTAAGATATGTAAGTGTTGATAAAGTGTTTTTCCCCCAAAAGCATTCATATGGATTTTATAATGCCACATTCTTTGGAATATGGGGTTGCCATTTGTTTTTGCGAATTGATACTGATATTTTCTAATTGTCCTACAGCAACAAATATAGCTGGGTTAGTAGAGCTGGACGATGAAGTCAAGTGAAGACTGATTTTCAGTTTATGATACTGTTGCTGCTATGTGCAACTAATGAGGGATGGACCATCACAAAGCAAGATGGAATGTGAGTACTCTAACAGGAATTTATATTTAATGCAATATTTGTACACCTCCATAGAAACATTGTAGAGTACAGGACCATCTAATCTGACATTGCTGAAATTTTAGGAATTAGTTTTTTCTTAGTTTTTCAAAAATTGTTAGATGATAAGTTCTGCTTCGGTCAGATTATAAAACTTGATTAAATGTCTTGTGACATATCTAAGCCACTGCTGGATTTTGTAACTGTGGACCAGGTAATGCCATGAAATGCTTAAATGTAAGTACATTTGGAGGGACTTAATAAATTCTCAATATCATCATTCCTTTTAATCATCACTACTCTAAAAACCTGATTCTAAGTCAAAAGAAATGCAATTGAAAATTAGAAATTGGGCAAACAGAAAAGACCCATGCATCTCTCCTTAATTTGGGGTAATCAGATGCTAACTTCTAACAATTTGAAAAAGAAAAAAATTGTGCCCAATGCTGTTAGCAATGCCATTGTATCTAAGTACGTAGAGAGTAAATATATACAAGGTATGATCTTCATGTGTTTACTCCAGCCTGACCTAGGAGATCATAGAAATATTCCAACTTTAGTATTGAACTCCTTTACGACCTAATAAACATGTCCACTTTCGACAGCTCCTATAAACTATGGTCTACTGCCAATCCTTACGCTTCTTCCACACTACACTACGACATGCAGTCTTCTTTTATAGACCTTCATAACTGTGGGATAACCTGCAACAATCTCTGAAAAATATCCTCATCTCCGATCAAACCAAGCCTGTAATAACTGTTGATGGCTGTCTAAGTTTACATTTTTGGGTAGGTTAAATGTGCAACCTTATAACAAGATTCTTTTGTTTGCTGGTCCCAGGAAATGCTTGAAAGCTAGAAAGATTTCCATGTAGTGATTCTTGTAAAACATCTGAAAAAAAAAACAAATAAGTGAAACACAGGCACTTAGCCAAATCTTTCTCATGCAGAGCAAACCCGAGCTGAGTTCTCAGGCAATGAAGAAATAAAGGAAGAGCAAAGGCTTTGCTATAAAACTATAATCAATGAAATTAACAAGTAAGCAAGTGAGGAGAGGTGCTGGGGAGTGCAGGAATTGGACTCCTTGGAGATGGTATTTTAACAAAATCACTTAAAAGATGACAAAGTGGTAACTTGAGGCGACAAGTAGATTCAATGCAAACAATGTTATGTCTATAATGCAGACCATGCATTACACAGGGGGAGAAGAAAAAAAATCAATACAGCTTTGCTTGTTCTGGTATAAAACTTTAAGCAGGAAATAAAGATGCAATATACAATCTGAGCGCGAAACACTGCCAGAGAATGAAATACACAACGGGAGACAATTGTATGCTAAGGAGTTTTTTCTGTGTTGCTGAAGAATGTACGTCATGATTTGTTTTCTAAAATGTCTAGCATTTAAATAGTTCAAACTGCAAAAAGATTATTATCTATTAATACACGTAATGGTATCATTATTTTTGTTTGGTCTCTTTGTCTTGTACAATGATACTAGGTTTCCTTTAGCCATCAGGGAGAATTCTGATGCGTGCTTTCGTGTTTCCTTCACCTATGACCGACTCATTGTGGGTTTTTTAAGACAATAGAACTTTTAACAAATTAACAGAGGAGTTTCAAATATCATGCCGAACTGGTGGTTTTGGAAAGCTGTACAATTTGGCAATTTTTATGGTGTTCGTATAGTTTGGCTCAATGTATTGTGTGTGTTAAACCCTTCATTATTCCCTGCAAATTACATCACCAATTCCCTTGAGCAACTCAGGAGTAAATTACAGATTATTGTTTCATAATTGTGGGCTATTAACAATCGATCACACTCATGCCATTCCAATACCTTTAACAACACTTAATATTATGGGTTCAGTGATAAAAGTTCCCACATCTTATATTGAACAGTCAAACTTTAAATGTTTCTCCAAACAAAAAACATTATTTAATTGAGTGGCATGGGGGATGACTATCTATCTATCTATCTATCTATCTATCTATCTGTCTATCTGTCTGTCTGTCTGTCTGTCTTAGAAACTCAAAACACTGAAAAGATCATGGTGCTTGCAGTTCCCAAAGAAAAGTTATCAACATAATTGAAACCATCAACCATTCTATGAACTCAGTACATTAAAGGACCTGATAAATCTATTGCTTTTCTAACAATGAATGAATACTTACAGATCAGACATTTTTTCAGGTTTCAGCAGGAGCACAATACCAAAAATACCCCCTAAACCTATACGCTTATTAATCAGCTAAAACTAACTAAGAATAAATAAACACTGCAACAGCAAATGTGATAATGCACAGGCCCACTATGTCCAACTTGAACATGTTTTTAGTCATGTAGAGGCACGTCCATGTTGATTTGGAACAGGTTAAAGCAAACATGTCACCTGTTACCATCACCATGGTACATTAAAAGAGTCAAACTGCAGGTTTTTTCCATGTCGGATCCAATGGATCATTGTTTGTTAATTTCGTTATCTTTAAGATCATTCGATAAATGATGAAAGAAAGCTGATAGGCCGATAATGATTTTCAAATTCATCAGTGTTACTGGAAGAAAAAAGGTTCTAGCATTTTGGAATTGTGATTGTGTTGAAAACACTTACGCAACACCAGCTGTAAGTCAAACATTTTTATTGGATACTGATGCTGGATCGTAATTTCGCTTTTAATCTGGAAATTTATGCTGAGCTGAACAAAACTAAAATAGATTATGCAACAAAACTTCAGCTTGGGAAATTCCGACTTCAGTAGCTGTATCACCTATGATGACATCAATATTTTTAAGAAAAGTTTGACATAAACCAAGGGTTATCCCAAAGGACTGCTTTCATCTTGGCTGCATTGATAATGTTTTTTGTTGGGTTTTTTTTGTATCCTTGTATGTTTTCGGTAGATTGGTAGATACCTCTTCTTATTTAATTATCCATTACTGCTTGTTATAATTATTTTATGTTAATGTGCAATCATTGACAACCTGTGTTGCCATCTACTTTCTTTCAGTGTTTCATATTTTATCAAATGATACTGGTTTATCTGTGTGTTTGATTCATCACTATCACTGTTACCATCTCATGAAAGGCGGCCTTTGATCCTCAGTAGTCTGTAGAATCTGGTTAAGTTCATTTTACTGTCTAACTTGAGACTAACCATATATGAGGCAGACCAAATATCACATTCAGAAGATTATCCAATCAAAGGGATTAATTCATTTCAAGTTATATCAAGGCCAAGGTTAAAATACTACCTGGATATCTGCAACCCCAAAGGAAAAAATAAATATGGCCTGTGTAACTGAAGCAGAAAATCATGCCCGAAAATACCTTTATATGTAGACAGGCAGGACATAATACCCAAATCTCTTTAATTACTCTTCTTTCACACACCTCCTATGCATGGTGAAATACTTCTACCTAAGATTTTATTGGGAACACCTTGCACTCTCTTATACATTTTGGAACACTACAGGAACAACATAACATTAAAAAAATATATATCGATGGTAAACATTAGTTTTATTTCCTAATTTTTAATTGCAGGGTCCTAATTTTTTTAATTAAAAGAAATAAAAAAAAACAACAACTTAACAGTAGCAGATCCGTAAAAATGGACAATGGATCAGTTTTTATCTTTTTTCCATGAATTGAGCTTTTCATAACCTTTCACTCAAAGCTATGTAATATCTTGTCAGGAGGACATGTGGACTTGAATGGTACCCCCTACAAATTCGCCAGGGGAAGCATGTAATTCTTCAGATGGGTTGGTGATAGGAGGACCATAAATCTTGGATCTTGTGATGACAAAGATGTAGAGATCCGAGCCCAGATGAGAAATGTGTTTCTTTACTGTTTAAACACTGGAGCTGGAGCATAGGGGAAACTAAGCAAGAGTTTAATAGATCGCATTGATTTTCATCATAATCCCTTGTAAAATGAAATCAATCCTCAGTTATACTTTGAATTGGGGAGATATTATGGTATAGGATAAGAAGAGAACGAGTTAATTTCATTTTTGCCTAAAATACTGATGTTATCTAACCTGAAAGCCAACAAGTTCAAATTAAATTTCTGACAAATACAGTTATTTTACCCACTGTAACAGAATAATGTATCGGTTATTATTCTGCGTGTTGTATAGACTCATATCTTGCAAAATGATGCAAAAAATATACAATCAAAATTCAGACATGTTGGCTGCATCAGACTAGCAAACAAAATGATCTCTGACTAAATAACGTGTGAAGGCACTTTCATCGCAGGCCGCATGCAGTGAATGCAATCACGATATATATATTTTTTTGAACACCGAATGAAAAAAGATTAAAAAAAAGTGGTATTTCTTTAAACAGCCTTTTTATTAAACCTTCCATTTAAATCTTCAATCCCTCAGAAGGTATTAAACTAACAGGACTGGAATAGAGCTGAATTATGCAGAGCAATTCCTAACAGGCAAAGCACTGTGCACAATGTATGCAAATACCCAGTCCCCTGTTTGTTGACTTCTCAGTTTTGGTTGAGTGATTCCAAGAGAGAGAACGGAGTAGCATTATCCAGGGACAGACACCAGTCTGCTGACTATTGTATTTACTATGCATTCTTACACTGCACCTGTTGTGTGCACTACAGAACTGTGGTCTAGTGTAGGCAATATCATAAATGCATACTGAGAGGTAAATACACAGACAGATGGATAGCTAAAGAGACAGAAATAGACAGACAGATAAAAAAGATAGACAGACCAACTGGCGACAAACAGAAAGACAGACAGATAGAAAGATAGACAAACAGACAGGCAGACAGACAGACAGGCATGCAGGCAGTCAGACAGACAGACAGACAGTAGATTGATAGATAAATAGATAGCCTTGAACACTTAGTCACTTCTCACATTGTGTCCGTAATGTGTCAGTAATGTGTGTTGTACAAAAACGAATGCTCTAGAATGCCCTGATTCTTTGCCTTAACTCCTTAACGCCGTTACGGCATTCTATGCCGTCCCGCATTAAAAGGACTTTAAAGCCGTTGCGGCGGCATAGAACGCCGTAACGGCTTTGAGCCCCTGGAGGTCCGGTGGACTTACCTCCGCCACGATCCTCTTCTGGAGGGCTGACTGACAGCCCAGGCAAACCCTACCGCGGCAAATGAGGCCCCTGGGGGCCATGTGATCGCTCTCAAAGAGCGATCACATGGCCCCCTATAGCTGGCTGTGGATCTGCCAGCAGGGGGACTGTCTAAAATGTCAGACAGTCCCCCTGCTGGTGGGAAAGTAAAAAAATAAATAAATAATTAAACACGTTATAAAATAAAATAGAAATGTATTTATATATATATATAATATATGTATATATAATATATATACAATATATATTATATAGACATATTATATATATGTAACGTCATACAAAGTGTATTTTAATATTACTATAATTACATATATTAGTATTAAAATACACTTAGAATGACATTACATATATATAAGATATATATATATATATTATATATATATAATAGATATACACACATATATTATATATATATATACGTATAATTACAATAATAAATAAATAAAATAATAAAATAAATAAATAAAATATTGAAACACAATTTAATATAAATTATATATTCATATGTAATGTCATTCTAACTGTATTTTGTTATTAATATATATATATATATATTGGTAACAAAATACACTTAGAATGACATTCTATATATAAATATATATCTATATATAAAATACAAATAACTGCAAATATATATATATAGATAAATAAAATAATAAAATAAATAAATAAAATATTGAAACACAATTTAATATAAATTATATATTCATATGTAATTTCATTCTAACTGTATTTTGTTATTAATATATATATATATTGGTAACAAAATACACTTAGAATGACATTCTATATATATATATATATATATATATATATATATATATATATATATATATATATATATATATATATATATATATCTATATATAAAATACAAATAACCGCAAATATATATATATAGATAAATTATATAATAATTACATAAAAGATTACATTAGCATACACGTAGAATTGAAATACCTATAAATGCATATATATTAAAATTCTACATGTATATTTAAGTAATCTTTTAACATAATTATGTGATTTGAATAATTAAAATTTGATTGACATGCCTGACAACACAGGGAGAAAGTGCAGAGAATTTAATTCGCAAGCACTATATTTGACCCTGTCACTCTCCAAGACACCATAAAACCTGTACATAGGGGGTACTGTTTTACTCAGGAGACTTCGCTGAACTCAAACATTAGTGTTTCAAACTGGTAAATTGTATTACAATGATGATATTTTAAATAAATTGACGTTTTTTGCATTTTTTTACAAACGAACGGCACTTTTATGCACTATTATCGTTGTAATAATTTTTACTGTTTTAAAACACTAATATTTGTGTTTAGTGAAGTCTCCCGAGAATAAAAGTACCCCCCATGTAAAAGTTTTATGGTGTTTTGGAAAGATAGAGAGCCACATATAAGGCTTGCATTTCATTTTTTTGACATTGAAATTTGCCCGATTGGTTATATTGCCTTTGAGAGCGTATGGTAGCCCAGGAATGAGAATTATCCCCATGATGGCATACCATTTGCAAAAGTAGACAACCCAAGGTATTGCAAATGGGGTATGTCCAGTCATTTTTAGTAGCCACTTAGTTACAAACACTGGCCAAATATTTGTTTTTTGCTTTTTTCACACAAAAACAAATATGAACGCTAACTTTTACCAGTGTTTGTGACTAAGTGGCTACTACAAAAGACTGGACATACCCCACTTGCAATACCTTGGGTAGTCTACTTTTGCAAATGGTATGCCATCATGGGGGTAAATCTCATTCCTGGGCTACCACACGGTCTCAAAGGTAACATTACTAATCTGGCAAATTTCAATGTGAAAAAAACTAAAAAATGGAATGTGCTATATTTGACCCTTTAACTTTCCAAAACACCATATACACTGTTAATGGGGGCTACTGTTGTACTCGTGAGACTTTGCTGAATCCAAATATGTGCTTTTTTTGCAGTAAAAGCTAACAGTATTATGACATTTACAGCTAAAATCTGAGGCGGAACTACAATTTTTTTAAAAAAATTTAAATTTCACAGTTTTAAAATTTTATTTATAATAAATTATGTTTCATATATAAATATTTGATATGAAATGAAAGCCCTGTTATGTAATAAGTGTGGGTGCACATAATATGAAAGAGGTGAATTACTGTTGATCAGACATATAGCGCAAATTCCAGTTTTTGTTTACGTTTTGTTTTGATCAGAACGTGCACTATTGACTCTGTCCTGAAGGGGTTAAAGCAATTAGAGCTATAAGAAAGGCGAAATGGTCGAATTGTTTCCTGATCCGCCTTTGGATGATTCAAATAGTTACCAAATCTAAATGGAATTGCTGTATTTCTAATTCTTTATTTTACAATTTTTTCCTTCCACTCTTGATGCTAATCTTTTGTTGTCAGGAAATTAGCTTTGTTTATATTATCACTGTGACAAGAGCAATCTTTCCACATTGCATTGGAGGAGCCTGGTTGCCCGCCTGCTCCCTTTAGACTATGGCCCCATGTTGAAATGTTTGATTTTCCCCTGCAAAGACAAGAAAGCCGGGTCATTCGGTACTTTCCCTATTTGAACAGTGATACCCCAGATAGCTATGCCATGGAGCCCAGTCGTATAATGAAAGACTATGGGAAAGACTTTGGCTCCATGGCAATTGAACTGTATGTGTGTGATCTGAGCGCCATTCGGTAATAATGTGTGCTCAGATCTGAGCTATCTGGGGATACGTTGAATGTACCTGTTTTATGCAATGGCTGCACAGTTATATATTTTTATGTATTTTATTGTCTTTTGCTGCCATGTGTTCAATGGAGTTTTGCCTCTGTCCTTGGAGATAATTGGATTACTTCCCAATTATCTCCAGGATAGAAGACTCTGTGGAACTGGTTTTGGGCAGAAAAGCCATGCTTTATTTGGTCACATAGGACTACGATCTATCTTTTGAACCACTGGACCAATTTGTATGATTTTATCATATGTTTGTATTTGGAGTATGCTGATTCTGAAAATGTAAGAATTTTATGTGAATGTGATGCATACTTTTAAAATTATGAATAATGTGGAAAAACTGTATTTCTCTGCCTGTGATAATTACATCACAGGCAGAGAAATACAGTTTTTCCACATTATTCATAAGGTGTGCAACAAGCACCTTACCATTATTTAATCAAATCTGTTCCAGTGCCAGAATTATAGAACCGTTAGTTAGTTAGCTAGTTATTTCGTTTTCTCCTTTTGTATTTTATTAAACAGTTCATTGTGCTGTACTGTTTTTTTCATCAATATTGTCCATGTTGCTGTTATGACACAATGTCAGTGCCAGCTGATTTTAACGACTACATAATTGTTTGTTCGATTTTATTTTTTATTTTGGCTATCTTTTTATGAAACTGTGCTTTAAAAAAAAAAAAAAAAAGGTTTCATAGCTGAAGGATAAACCGTACATGCTCTTTGCTGTCACAAACATCCACTCCTCTTCTCCTGTACATGTGGAGATATTACAATCTGTGTTGGTGCATACAATGTTCTCACATTACAAGTCCCTGGAGATCGCAGCCTAGACATCTCCAAGCAGTTGATTAGATAAGTTTCACAGCAATGAACACCACACTTCACTAGCATGCACAAAAATACTTTAATAGCCTGACCAGCTTGGGATAAATCTCCCTCGACGGAATAGCATAGAAATTTTACACTTCTTGGTAATGTTGGTAATATTTTTTTTCTTAATCACTGTGCATCCTAAATATATATATATATATATATATATATATATATACTAAATAGTGAACGGAGCACTCCTTAGGAAATTTTCAATCGTGTATTTAATAAGTAATCAATGTTTCGACCCTCCTGGGTCTTTATCAAGATCTTGATAAAAACCCAGGAGGGCCAAAACGTTGATTACTTATTAAATACACAATTGAAAATTTCCTAAGGAGTGCTCCGTTCACTATTAACTTTATGTTTGGCGCTGGAAGCACCCAGGTATTTCAAGTTATATGTGTTTATTGATGGTGAGTGCCGGTGGTCGGATTATATATCTATCTATATGTATATAGATATACAGTATCTCACAAAAGTGAGTACACCCCTCTCACATTTTTGTAAATATTTTATATCTTTTCATATGACAACACTGAAGAAATGACACTCTGCTACAATGTAAAGTAGTAAGTGTACAGCCTGTATAACAGTGTAATTTTGCTGTCCCCTCAAAATAACTCAACACACAGCCATTAATGTCTAAACTGTTGGCAACAAAAGTGATTACACCTCTAAGTGGTAATGTCCAAATTGGTCCCAAAGTGTCAATATTTTGTGTAGCCACCATTATTTTCTAGCACTGCCTTAATCCTCATGGGCATGTTGTTCACCAGAGCATCACAGGTTGCCACTGGAGTCCTCTTCCACTCCTCTATGAAGACGGAGCTGGTGGATGTTAGAGACCTTGTGCTCCCCCACCTTCCATTTGAGGATGCCCCACAGATGCTCAATAAGGTTTAGGTCTGGAGACATGCTTGGCTTCCTTAGCAAGGCAGTGGTCGTCTTGGAGGTGTGTTTGGGGTCGTTATCATGTAGGAATACTGCCCTGCGGTCCAGTCTCTGAAGGGAGGGGATCATTCTCTGCTTCAGTATGTCACAATACATATTGGCATTCATGGTACCCTCAATGAACTGTAGCTCACCAGGGCCGGCAGCACTCACGCAGGCCCAGGCCATGACACCCCCACCACCATGCTTTACGGTAGGCAAGAAACATTGGTCTTTGTACTCCTCACCTGGTTGTCGCCACACAAGCTTGACACTTCCTGAACCAAATAAGTTTATCTTGGTCTCATTGGACCACAGGCATGGTTCCAGTAATCCATGTCCTTAGTCTGCTTATCTTCAGCAAACTGTTTGCAGGCTTATTTGTGCATCATCTTTAGAAGATGCTTCCTTCTGGGACAACAGCCATGCAGACCAATTTGATGCAATGTGCGGCATATAGTCTGAGCACTGACAGGCAGATCCTACCACCCCTTCAACCTCTGCAGCAATGCTGGCAGCACTCATATGTCTATTTCACAAAGACAACCTATGGATATGATACTGAGCATGTGCCTTCAACTTTTTTGGTCGACCATGGCGAGGCCTGTTCTAAGTGGAACCTGTCCAGTGAAACCAATTTATGGTCTTGCCCACCATGCTGCAGCTCAGTTGGCAATCTTCTTATAGCCTAGGCCATCTTTATGTAGAGCAACAATTCTTTTTTTAGATGCTTTGCCATGAGGTGCCATGTTGAACTTCCAGTGACCAGTATGAGAGAGTGTGTGAGAGCGATAACACCACATTTAACACACCTGCTCCCCATTCACACCTGAGACCTTGTAACACTAATGAGTAACATGACACCAGGGAGGAAAAATGGCTACTTGGGCCCAATTTGGACATTTCCATTTAGGGGTGTACTCACTTTTGTTGCCAACGGTTTAGATATTAATGGCTGTGTGTTGAGTTATTTTGACGGGACAGCAAATTTACACTGCTATACAGAATGTACACTTACTACTTTACATTGTAGCAGATTGTAATTTCTTCAGTGTTGTCACATGAAAAGATATAATACAATATTTACAAAAATGTGAGGGGTGTACTCACTTTTGTGAGATACTGTATATGTTACAGTTATGCATCACCTGCATATATTAAACTTTGAGAAGTCATTCATGGGCATAGAAACATGAGAAATCATGTTTCCTCAACTATCCCAGAATCCCAGCTTGACATGCAAATGAGCACTGTGACAGACCCTCTGTCTTTGAATTTAGAAGAGTAGACATTTTGTTCATCTAACCGTTCGATTGGAATACAATCTACCTTATTTTATCATTGGCCATTCGAATACCAAAAGATCTACCAAACGACCAACCAACCAAACCTGGATCGTGGTGCTTGTTAACCTCATTGACCTTCTTAACACCTCTAAAAACCACGAACACCCTAACATTCTAAGCGGTCGACTGGGTGGTCAGCTTTCAGGAGCACGAACACGTGGTGGCGGCCATCTTGAGATACGAATGCGGCCAGCGATGTTTTGCCTTCGAGTGCATGGAACTAAAATCGGACACTCAACGGCACGAACACCGGTAGGACTTCCACTTCCCATTATGTTCGACTGGTATTGCACGGATGGAGCGCCGTTCGTTAGATATAATCTACCAAACCAACTACACTCAATGCCTCTGTGTATGAATGGCCCTGTTCAACTATTTGATAGTATTTCGACTGTTTGAAATAGACTGGCCGCACAGCCTAATTCTCTGGAACTATTTTGGACATGAGACCATGCGTACGGTCAGTCAAAAAGAGACTTCCAGCTAACTTTTGAACCCCTGAACTGATCTGGGTGATTTTTCAGTATGTTGTTCCCCCAGATCGGGGCTATCATGGGATGTATGTTTTATGGGGTTCCCATATGTTTTGGGGGTGTTTTCAAAAATGTGTAAAACCTTGTCTTTTTCGTTTGGAGATAATTGAGTTGATACATTAAATTATACTCAATTATCTCCTAAGCAGAGGGGAGGGATTGTGTTTCCTGTATGGGAGTGTCTCAATGTAAAACCCTGTTTTGATTGGTTGTTCACCTTGTGTCCCTATGCTCAACAAGGTCCACCTGAGTGTCACCCTTGCTGGGAAACCTGCATAAAAGGCAGTGTGCCTCCATTAAATCTAAATTCTTACTTTACCCTCAATCTAGAGACTTGTCTCTTATTGGGGGAAACTGCTATAAAGCTACAAGCTCTTGTAAGAGCTTCTCTACTTGGATGAATACCTGGAATGCTGTAATACCCCTCAAACTCGGGTGAAGGATGCCCTCTAGCGGTGGAAACCCCTCTACTCATAGGTGGAAACCGCTACAAGCACAACCAGAAGCAGTGCCATGCTGATAAGAGCCACATGGATAAAATTGCAGTCCATGGCTGGTTTTTGGTCACTGAGTCTTTTGGTTTATAGCCCATGTTTTGGTTTTAAAAAGCTGTGTTTGAAAAAGTGCCCATTCCTAAGGGTGTCCGCAGAAATTCAGTATGAAGTTTGAAGCATGATGCCTATCTGTGATCATTTGCATGTTTGTACGTAGTGGGGATTGGGATGCATGACACCACTGTTTCATTAGTATCACCTCACCAATACCTAAAGCATTTCCAAAATATCCTGGTGGTAGCTAAATATTGCCTCTCCGTGATCCCCGCACTAGCTTCACATTCCACAAAAGCAATCACTTTCTCAATGTAGTGCACAAGTAATTCAAGATTCCGGCACATGTTTTAATTAAATTACCCTGAAACGGACCAACAAATATCAAAATCCAAAGCGGCTCAACAAACCTAAAAACATATAATACGAAAATAAAAAAGAGAGACCAGCCTTTTGATAGCCTGTAAACAAATAGAATCCAATTATCACCACTTCGAACAAGAATAACCCCTAACATTAATGTAGTTTTGTTATTTCTGGTCCCCGGAGATATAATAAATATTTTGTAGTCCATTGGTGTTAATAAATTCTGACAATTGCATTAGTATTCATTGGAGACAAAGAAGAAGTGCAGTACTTGTATAGTAGGAGAAGTAGGAGTTAATCAGAAAATAAGATTTTCTGCCCTCGTCTCGCCTAATTCTATAAGACAACATCTGTTGCTCGATTCCTCAGGATTTGACAGGTATTGTAATGATATTTCTCATTTCCATGCTAGCTGCGCTTTTTGTGTTTGGTATCTGCTTCTATCGTGTCACACACCTATGAGTAATAACAGCACAACCACTATATATTGTCTGCCTGCGAAATCCGAGCGGCCATATAACACCTGCTATAGAGCTGTTAATTCTAAGCAGATCCTGAACTGACTGATTTTGATGTACAGAGATAGAGGAGCCCAGCAGCAGATACACGCTGGTTTAATGAGTGGGGAAGTTCTAGATAGGGAGGGTGGTAGATGCAGGAGTGAAACAACATTGTTAAACTGTATTGTTGCTTGATAGTCGGGCACATATTCATTCAGACATTCATTGTTTGTATAATCAATATTTTCTTGACTATTCTCACTGAGCCAGAATTCTGTTTGTAGAACACCACGGCAACCTTAAAGCTTCTCTCTCACGCATTAGATATCTTCTTTTTTTTTTTTTTGCAACCTTGGGTGTGTTTCGAGACCCTGAGATCTCAGCAGAGATAAATGAAATGTGTGATATTTTGCGAATATTTGTAACAATATTTATTAGTCCATTTCAGCAACTGTTTTATTCTGTTTTTCCAGACTTGGTGAATTCTTTAGGGATTTTCCCTAATTCAATTATATCTTTTAACAATGGGAAAGTTTGCCCCCCCTTCCCTGGTGTCTCTTTATTACCCCTCTCTTTGTCCCCCCAACTCCTCCTATTACCCCTCTGTCTCTTTGTCCCTCTCTTCCATGGTGTCTCTCTATTGCCCCTCTGTCTCTTTGCCCCCCCCTTCCCTGGTGTCTCACTATTACCCCTCTGTCTCTTTGTCCCCCATCCCCTGTCTCTCTATTACCCCATTGTCTATGTGTCCTCCTTTGCCCGGTATCTCTATATTACCCCTCTGTCTCTTTGTCGTCGTCCCCAACCTGGTGTCTCTCTATTACCACTCAGTCTCTGTGTCCCCCCTTCCCCTGTGTTTCTATTACCCATCTATTTGTCCCCCCTTCCCCTCTTTTTGTCCCCTTCCCCTTCTGTGTGCCTGCTGACCTTGTTACAGGAGGACTGAGGGAGGGGGCGGAGCTAACTACCATGCTCCCTCGCGGTTCCCATAATTCCAAGTATGGACACATCATAGAGTAGTGATTACTCTATGATGTGTAGATTCTGGGAATAGTGGGAACCGCGAGGGAGCATGGTAGTTAGCTCCACCCCCTCCCTCAGTCCTCTTGTGCTGACAGCTATGCTGCTTTCAGTATCAGTGAGTGTGCTACTGGATTGCTTAGGCCGCCGCCCGCACACTCACTGATACTGACAGCAGAATAGCTGTCAGCACAGGAGATGGGGCCGCTGGCCACAAGGTGAGTAATCACCTCAGAGTGTTCCGCCGGACCGGCCACCCGGCGGCACCGACATGCGGCCGGTGGCCGCAATATTATTAAAATATAGGGAGCAGTGCTCCCTCTCTATCTCCAGCACCCAAGGTGCTGCGGCCCACCGGGAAATTTCCCGGTATCCCGTGGGCCAGTCCTGCCCTGCGAATCCTATACCATGCATGAGCATGGTTTTTGCATTTATGAGCAGTGAGGTAAGTTGAGTGACAGCTCATTTCATTGCTACAACACACAAACCAGACATTCAAATTTCCTGTAGGGAAAAGAGTGAGAAAGAGTGGAATGGACACAAGGCAGATGGGTGGACAGAGGAGGAGAATGAACAGAGGAGGGGTAGGCTTCTCCTTGCAGATGTTTTCACAGTTCTGTTTGCAAGGGAAGAAGGTGATTACATCCATCACCAGAGTTCTGGACTGCCTAAATCACATCTGCTGAGGATGCAAAAAGACCCCGGCACAAAAGTGTTGATTTTTCTGGAAAGGCAACATTTAAAGCATGATGATTGTAGTAGCCCTTTCAGAAAACACATTAACACACAAAAATCTGTACAGCTGAAAATTGTGCAAATCTACATAAAATCTTTATTTTCAACAAAAAGTATGGCAATTTGTTTACCCTTTGGCCCTCAATCTTTTTCATCTCTTTGTCACCAGCCCTTTTATTCCTTGGTGATAGAGTCTACATTTTAATCTGCCCCCCCCCACCAACTGTCCAGCTTTTGAAATATTTCAGAGTCCTATCACAATGTCCCACATTATTAGATGTGCTCACACTTCGCTCAGGGCAATAAGACTATTCGGAGAGTGTTGAAACAACACTCTCTGCATGGTCGCCTTAGTGGCCAGCCTGCTTTATTCAATTCAGCTTGGCATGCATTCATGCCAGGCTGACCTGTCTATTTTTCTTGCAGACCAATCTCTTTTCTAAGGCAGCACAAGTGATGTGAGTTGTATCAAAGGCCTGCCCTGTTTTAACCAAACTGGTTTGATGGTGGGTCATTGTCCTAGGCCCATATAGTAGAACACACAAACTCAGCCTATAGCAAACACATTTTGTTTGACAATCAGAGTATATCATGAATCAGCAACAGCAGTGCACCTTAATGCAAAATAAAGTGCAAATGAAATGAAAACTGATTGCTCATAGTATAATCCAGCAATATGTTTTGTCAGACCAGTATATCTGATGCCGGACCTGGCACGTTCCAGACAGTGAACAGATGTTCCATCTGTATGGGATGAATGGAAAGAAAAAAAGAGACCTGGGACATGTCCTTTTACATTTAATCTAATTTCAAGTGGTTCATCCCTCAGATCCCTTTGCATTTACAAGCAATGACATCTTGCTAACATTTAAATCATCTGTTGCACAGGCTCTAAATAACTCAAACCTTGTCCTGTTCTTTTCTAAAATTAACTAGGATCTAGCTAGAAAAAAACAACAACACACAGAACAGCTGTAATTCCTCTGATTATAATATTTTAACAGTGCAGATGGTTAGAGTAGCGGTTTAAAAAAATGAAGAATAAATACAGATGAGACCTGGCAAAGAGTGCATTGAATTATTTGGGAGACTTCTCTTGGTTTTTTTTGAAAGATTTAAATCAAATGATATAACTATATAAATATAGTGATTTCATATTTGTATGTTATAGCGTAAAGTTTGAATATTACAAGTTGCTCCTTCCAAAAATAAAGATGGAACTCTGTCATGGAAAACAAATAGTATATAAACAATCTATGAAAACAAAGAATAATATTGTGATTGCAGTAAAGCTCCCATATATCTTATGTGGCTTAGACGTAATCTGCATTTGGCAGACTTGTGTATTTAGTTTCTCCCGAGTTGCATTTCATCCGAATTTTGGGCTGTCGTGGAGCCTCTGAAATCCCAAACTCAGAACCGCTAAATGGATAAATCACGAAAACAAACAAAACAGACAATGCCTAAAAATGTTTCATTTGATTCGTGATTTGGAGTCTGGGGCGCCAAATAAAAAAAGGATTGGTGGAAAATAGATGATTAATGGCAAAGCGACGTACATTAAATGTTGATTTTATTCACAGATTAAGTGAGATGTGCCAACAAAGGTAAAAACCAAGGAAGAGCAGTAAAAAAAAAAATCGATCTTTATAAATAAATCTAGATCTAATTTGGTCAACTGAATTTCATCTGAATTCCAGCCGAGTAGAATTGTATGTTACCATTACAATTAAGTTCACATTAAGGCAGCTGAGCGTTCAGTTACTTACGAGAGGACTTTAAGTGTTCAGTCCGTCTGATCCTTGGTTTATTTCTTTATGATTTATTTCTTTATTTTATTTATTTATCTATTTATGTATTCGATTTGCCATCTGTCTTCTAACAATCAATCATATTTTTTTTTGGTGACTATGGGAGAAACTCAAAATCATAACATAAATGACCCAACTCGATCTCTGCCCATAACAGTTGTTTAATGATCTGATCATATGGCTATTTTAAATTATGGAATTCAGATGAGCTGCTGAAAGTCTCAAATTCAGATGAATTGCAATTCATTTAAAACCAAAAGCACAAATCTAGATTCTTGACCCGGACAAAACACTTTTTTTTTTTTTTGTAAATCCCAAATGTTCATGGCACTTGTGCACACAATGTAAGACAGGCAAAACAAGCCAATGCAACAAAGAGAGAAACTGTATGTGGATGAGCAGAACATTTCAAAAATATTACATAAGAGAGGTGAGAAACACTGTTTCTCCTCCCTCCTATCCATCTAAATTGTAAGTTCCCATGGGAATAGGGCCCTCAACTGCTTCTGTTTATGTCTGTCAAGTTTTGTATCTTCTCAGATGTATTGTTCCTTTGTCTTTTTTACTTGTATTAATTGTACCCATGTATAGCATTGCAGAATTGTTATAATAATAAAGTTTTGGCTATAAAACTTTAGTCATGTACGCTTTCACAGCCAAAACAATGTGCTTTTGAGGTGTGCTACTCCAATAAACATTTCACTTTTTGTGACATTAGCTTGTTCTGCCCATCTTTAATTTTGTTTTTGTTTTTCTCAGGGATCGCTATCCCTGAGCTAAGCTCTTCGTTCTGGTATCTTACCAAATAGACACACATTTCAATGCACTCTTCAGCTGCTAAATTTCGCAGGTGTTTGTAGGACAATAGATAAGGAACCTATGACAGCAGATGTCTGTTCCCAAATCTGACATTTAATATAGCTAGAAGCCACACTAATATCCACGAGACAGGGTGCAGTGCTTGTAGGTCTCCACCCTAGACTTGAATAACAGTAGCTCTTCAAAATAAATGAAATCTGCAGCTGAACCGAACTTATCAATATCTATACGCCATGCCTAGAAATATGGAGAATCTCTCGCAAAACATACAGAGACGAATGCTGTAGTCTAAGACCAAAGCGAAAGCTTATCTGTCTGTCTCTTACACAGGAGGGTGAACGTGTAAAGTACAAATGCTTGTAGTCAGAGAAACAGAATGAAAAATAGCTTAACAAGTGAAGACAGGAACACAAATAGCTATGTATATTAATGAGAGTTTAAGTGTGCAGTCTTTATATTTGTTGAAAACACCACATTGCTGTATTGTTACAGAACAGTGTGAAAGCCGAGTATAAACACCCCTTGAATAAGCATTAAGAGTGTCAGGAAGAAAGTTCTAAACGTTGGAATCACAGCTGCTTCCTGAACGTGTTGGAATGCATGTATGTATGTATGTAATGTGCTATTGATGATACAAGATAAGATGTTTTCTTAACCCCTTAGTGACCAGGCCATTTTCCAATTTTTTTACCGTTAAGGACCAAGGCTCTTTTTACATTTCTGCGGTGTTTGTATTTAGCTGTAATTTGCCTCTTACTCATTTACTGTACCCACACATATTATATACCGTTTTTCATTAAATGGTCTTTCTAAACATACCATTATTTTCATCATATCATATAATTTACTATAAAAAATTTATAAAATATGATAACATTTTTTTTTTTTAAAAACACACTTTTTCTAACTTTGACCCCCAAAATCGGTTGCATATCTACAACCGCCAAAATACACCCATGCTAAATAGTTTCGAAATTTTGTCATGAGATTAGAAATATCCAACGTCAACATGTTCTTAGCTTTTTGGGAAAGTTATAGGGCAATAAGTACAAGTAGCACTTTGCTATTTACAAATCCTTTTTTTTTTCAAAATTAACATAAGTTACATTGTAACACTGATATCTGTCAGGAATCTCTGAATAACCCTTCACATGTATATATGTTTTAAAAGAAGACAACCTAAGGTATTAAACTTGGGGTATTTTAACTCTTTTCATGCAACCATTTTACCAGCAATATATGCCAAATTTAAAAAAAAATATGAATACGTGTACAGAAAACTTTAAGGATAATTGCCACGAAACACCCCACTATGTGTTCAGCAACATTTCCTGGGTACAGTGATACCCCCCATGTATAGGTGTGTCAGGTTCTCTGGGGGCTAAAATACCTTTTGGAGGGTGTGCATTCCAGTTTTCCAACTTAGAATTTTCACAGCTGGTCATTATGCACCCATGTCCTATTTGGGACATTTTTGAAGCCGGCCAATGTAATTTACCCCAATCAAACCATATATTTTTGAAAGGTGGACACCCTAGGGTATTTCAAATGGTGGTATTTTAACACTTTACATGCACTAATTCTACCACCAATCTTTGTAAAACTTTTGAGAAGTCATTCTTTGTGTTATTTTTCTCTCACATTGTATTTAGGCATGGATTCTCCGTTCCTGTTATGTATTACTGACAAAGAAAACGCCAATACGTGTTCATACTTACAGAGGTCAAATTTAGGGCTTTTCCCTCTTCCACGTTTCAACATTAAAATTTGCCGGATTGGTTTGCTGGGCCAATGTTGCCTTTGAGACCGTATAGCAGCCTAGGAATGAAAATGAACCCCATCATGGCATACCATTTGTAAAAGTAGACAACCCACTGTATTCAAAATGGGTATGTCCAGTCTTTTGTAGTAGCCACTTAGTCCCAAAGTTAGTGTTTTTATTTGTTTTTTGCATTTTTTTACACAAAAACTGCACTTTTACTGGTGATTTCATCGTCATGATAAGCTTTACTGTTTTAAACACTCATATTTGTGTTCAGCGAAGCCTCCCGAGTATAACAATACCCCCCATGTACAGGTTTTATGGTGATTTAGAAAGTTACAGGGTCAATATAGGGCTTAAGAAAAACAAGCTACCTGCACTCTCTCCTTAATCCCTATGCATTTTTAAACAAATAGAGTTTTTTTAGTTACCTCCATTGGCCATGAGAGGATAAGCCCACCTGCCAACATCAAGGCAGACCCCCTGCAGGTGGGTCCTAACTCTAACCATTCACCTTGCTTCCTTGACTGAAAGGGGTATTTTTTATATATACACATATATATTATTAACCCTTAATAGGGAACACATGGGAAGGGCGGCTGCATTGTAACAAGGCTGAGTGATACAAAAAATTAAAAAATAAACAGGGATTAAGGAGAGAGTGTGGGTAACTTGTTTTTTTCTATATATTCAGGCTGATGTGTACTGTAGTCTCTGCTGCCACCCAGTAGTGATGGGAGTGAGTGCAGGACTTATCTTTCTGCATTTGTATCAATATAGGACTTGCCCAATTCAGTTTGCTGGGTCTGTGTTGCCTTTAGAGACCATATGGCAGCACAGGAATGTGAAATAACCCCATCATGGCATCTTATTTTCAAATTGTCACGGTTCACGCCGTGACATCCAGTCTGCCAGACGTGGTCGCTCCGGAAGCGCCCGATAGGGGATTTGAACCGTGGTTATTCTGGACCGTATCCTGCTGTTCTTCCTCTGAGCCATTTCAGGAAATTGGATAACTCATGTTTATTCTTGTATTGCCTGCAGCACTTGGGGGCTGGACTTCACCAAAGGCTCAGATCTGTCAGTAACTCTCCAGCTGAATCTGATACCTAATTAACAAGATATAAAAGCCTGCTTCACCCTGGGAGGGGTGTCAGTTCGTTGACTCTGGTTCCCTTGTTTGGTTCCTGTTACTCCGTACGTGCGTTCCAGTGATTCCTGTCTAATTCCGGCTTTTGACCTTGGCTTTCCTCCTGGACTACTCTGACCTCTGGCTTCCCTGATTTTGGCTTCCCTTGACCACGCTTCTGCTAATCCCTGCTGTACTGAGACTTGGAGCACTTTTCCTGGAAAGCCCCCATGCACAGACTCACAGGCCAGGTGTCGTCTTACCTGGTCACCCTGGTCTGTGTCTACTTTACAAGGGTGAGCGTATAACTCTGCGAGCTGGACTCCCTATCAGGTAAGACTCCGTTACAGATGAACTGAACAATGGAGTCCGCAGAGTTATACAAATTACTCCCCTCCCTGGCTGAGCAAGTCTCCAACCTGTCCCAGAATGTTATGGATTTGCAGAGACGTTCATTGGCATTTAAAGGAGCAACACTTCCATTCCCGGAACATGTATGCCCAGAACCGTATGTCTTTATGCCTGACAGGTTCGACGGTTCCCGTTCTGCTTTTCCGATGTTCAAGACTGATTGTGAGCTACTATTTGCCCTGAAATCGAGAACCTACGCCACCGACTTTATCAAAGTTCGCTCCGCTATTAACTTATGTATCGGGCGGATTAAGGCGTGGGCACACCAGAAGCTGCAGGAGAGAAGTACTGTCTTGGACTCCTGGGAGTTGTTTATGTCCGCAATGGATTCTCAGTGTTTTGCAGAAAGAAAAGCAACTTCCAAGCCTACTTCAGGTTCTCGCAGAACCCGGTTGCCTAGAGAAGAGGAATTGTTTTGTGGATACAAAAATCCCATCATGTTGCAGCATGAACCCACTTTCAGGGACCCGCCTTGTAACCCTGTTTATACTCGAGCTAGCAGTGAAACTCCAGTCGACATGGAGGAACCCATGGAGATTGGCTTCACCAGAACTAGATTGCCCCCTAAGGAAAAAGACCGCATGAGAGCTCATGGTCTATGTCTATACTGTGGGAAAAGAGGGCATTTCATATCTCTCTGCCCAACTCGTCCACCTAGGCCAAGATCCCTTCTGTCTGGTGCCATATGGACTTACCGTCATCCCGGCAAGACAGCCTGGACACTGCCAGCCCTGTCCCCGTTCTGTGACACAAAAGGGTACTCCGACTATGGCGAATGTCACAATCAGTAATCCTGATGAGTCTGCACCACCCCCAGAAGACTCTCCTGTACAAACTGGCACCATCACCACTTCCTCCCTGCCCAAAGGAGAACTACCTGGTGATGCATCTAAGGAAAAAAGTACAGAGAGAATGACTCCTAGGATCAAGGTACTTACCGCCTGCTCCAAGTTCATGAATGACCTTGGCCTCTCCCCTTTAGTACCCGAAACTGGTACAATAAAATCCCAGGACGTAAAAGGATACCTTAATTATAAAGACTATCTTAGTGATACTGAGACCGAAGATGAGGAGTACCATTTCCAAGAAGAACCTGTTCACGCCCGGAGGGCGTTCTTGACAGGGGAGTACTGTCACGGTTCACGCTGTGTCATCCAGTCTGCCAGACGTGGTCGCTCCGGTAGCGCCCGATAGGGGATTTGAACTGTGGTTCTTCTGGACCGTATCCTGCTGTTCTTCCTGTGAGCCATTTCAGGAATTTGGATAACTCATGTTTATTCTTGTATTGCCTGCAGCACTTGGGGGCTGGACTTCACCAAAGGCTCAGATCTGTCAGTAACTCTCTAGCTGAATCTGATACCTAATTAACAAGATATAAAAGCCTGCTTCACCCTGGGAGGGGTGTCAGTTCATTGACTCTGGTTCCCTTGTTTGGTTCCTGTTACTCCGTACCTGCGTTCCAGTGATTCCTGTCTAATTCCGGGTTCTGACCTTGGCTTTCCTCCTGGACTACTCTGACTTTTGGCTTCCCTCGACCACGCTTCTGCTAATCCCTGCTGTACTGAGACTTGGAGCACTTTTCCTGGAAAGCCCCCGTGCACAGACTCGCAGGCCAGGTGGCGTCTTACCTGGTCACCCTGGTCTGTGTCTACTTTGCAAGGGTAAGCATATAACTCTGCGAGCTGGACTCCCTATCAGGTAAGACTCCGTTACACAAATGTAGACAAACCAGGGTATTCAAAATGGAGTATGTCCAGTCTTTTGTAGTAGCCACTTAGTCATAAATGCGTATATGCGCGCGCGCACACACACATATAATATGTGTGTGTGTGTGTATATATATATATTTCCTATATGTGTAATATATATTACAATTAAAGCATTTTATAATATATTATACATATATAATGCATATATATGATTTCATATTCCCTGGTGTTTCCTCGAACATAGATTTGAGGGATTCTCTGCTCTGGTACATTCGTCTATGTTCGGGGAAGTTTCCCCAAACATAGACATGTGCACCAGATCAGGGAATCCCCACAACGGCTTGCACTTACGCCCGGGCGCAAGTGCGAGCTTTCGCAAAACAGGTAGGTCTTTAAATGAGGACCACCTGTATATGTATAATATATTTTTACATTTTTTTTTTTTTTTACATTTTTTAGCAGTCTGGGGGACTGCCTGACAGCTCCTAGAGTCCTATTCCAACGATGTGATCATGGTGATCACATGCCTCTGGAGGGCTGGGATGGCCGGAGTTGCTGCAGGGGGACTGCTGGGGTCTCTGGCAGTACCCCTGACCATGTTCGCTGCGAATCTCCGGTCCAGGTAAGTCCAGGGCTCCTATTTAGTAAGTCCATGGCTCCCTTTTAGAGCGGTCACAGGGCCCCTGGGGGTCCTAAATTGGAGAGGGGGCACGGTCTGGACTGAGCCCAGACAGTCCCCCTCAGAAGAAGACCAATTGCCGGCGGGGGAACGGCAGCGATCGGTAAGTACATGGGGAGGGAGATGGAGGGAGGGAAGGGGTTAATTTATTTTAAATTAAATTTTTTTATATATATATTTTTTATATATTTTCTTTTATTTTAACTGAGTGCCTTGACCCCTCGAGGCACTCAGTAAAGGCACAGCATCGGAATCCTGCATAAAGGCTTCCAATGCTCTTGCCTACACTGCCGGGCACCAAGTAGTAGAGATTGCTCTGGGGAAGAGCTATTACTCGGGTTCACAGCAGTGTGGGGGGTATTCCATGATGCCTCAATATGGAGGCATCGTGTGACACCCATAGAGCGGCTGGAAGCGATCACGATCGCTTCCATCGCTCAAATTTACAGCGGACGAATAAGGACCGTTTTTTGTCGGGCGTACCTCATACTATATGGGATTGTGTATTCCATTCTGTAGTCATCTAATGAGTAAATGCTAACTTCAGACCAAATTTCCAGTTCTCAGTTTTTAGGAGTGAAACATGATGTGTTCATCTGCTGCTATCACCAATCTCTTTTAAGATATGACTGATTTAATTGTTTTTAATTCATAGAAACATAGAAACATAGACTGTGACGGCAGATAAGAACCATTCAGTCCATCTAGTCTGCCCAATTTTCTAAATACTTTCATTAGTCCCTGGCCTTATCTTATAGCTAGGATAGCCTTGTGCCTATCCCATGCATGATTAAACTCCCTCATTGTATTAACCTCCCCACTTCAGCTGTAAGGCTATTCCGTGCGTCCACTACCTTCTCAGTAAGTAATACTTCACAAAATCATTTTTAAACCTTTGTCCCTCTAATTTAAGACTTTGTCTTCATGTTGTGGTAGTTTTTCTTCTTTTAAATATAGTCCCCTCCTTTACTGTGTTGATTCCCTTTATATATTTAAATGTTTCTATCATATCCCCCCTGTCTCGTCTTTCCTCCAAGCTATACATGTTAAGGTCCTTTAACCTTTCCTGGTAAGTTTTATCCTGCAATCCATGAACCAGTTTAGTAGCCCTTCTCTGAACCCTCTCTAAGGTATCAATATCCTTCTGGAGATACGGTCTCCAGTACTGTGTATAATACCCCAAGTGAGGTCTCACCAGTGTTCTGTACAATTGCATGTGCACTTCCCTCTTTCTACTGCTAATACCTCTCCCTATACAACCAAGCATTCTTTATGCCTATCATTCTTATAAAGAACAGCTCTTTCACACTCCTGGTTCTTCTGTCAGTTTTTGGATGAGGTTGTTCATAAATGGAAGAATGAATGGGTGGGTGAATAGGTGGATGGATGGACTGATTATGGATGTACATTTCTTCAGGGTGAGTTAATTGTTTAACAATGTTTTCAAGCTAGTCTAGGATGAGCAGTTTCAGGTTGAAAGTTGAAGAAAATGTAACAATAGAATCCGATTCATGTATTCAATTAAACATTAGACTACACTATAAGTGTAATATACTTACACAAATGCATTTTGCTTTTTTTTCTATGGAACTTAGATATGTCCAAAAATCATCACAAAGTATGAGATAAGAAAAAAGATTATTTTTTTAAGGGGATTTCGTTCCTGTGCTAAACCTCTGCTCTCATTCACATTTTGTTTTCCTCAACCTCTCAAGAAGCTGTCAAATATTTCCACATTTTTTCATGTTCAAAGCTCAATGTGTGTTTTTCAACTTTGACAATGGAAGGAGCCAATTCAAGCTGAGTACTGCCTTTCACTCCTAGCTGAGCCATAAACTTCTGATCCCAGTCGGAGTAAGAGAAGCCAAGGAAACTGCTTTGTAGACTGTAAAAAGTATTTTGCTGCAGGGGCCTGTATATTCTCCCTCATAGAGCAGTAAATTTCACACAATGCAAGTTTTTTTCCCATCTATAAAAGATTGATTACATTGTTAGGTGTAGGTTAATTAAAGGGAACAACAACAAAAAAGTTACATTTAACTATAAAAGTTCTTAAAGGCCCAGTAGAGACAGAGCCTCCATTCCTGCCCAGGGAGATTGTCTATGTACCCTATACCTTCCACTTTTTCTTGTTAAATTATCCAGATCCCCTTCCCTATCCACATAAATGTCCAGATCTGACCATTTCTAACCTGACAATTATGATAACTCTCCACCACTTGCCAGTCAGAATGCCCATATTCCTCCCTGAACTGATGAAGTATGTTGCATGTGAAAGACATCACGGCATGAAATTAGAACACAATGTTGGCGGGATCAGAACTTCTGCAGATCTGGACTGCTCAAAACAAAATATCATAAATTCCAGTGTTTAATGGAGCAGATAAGTACATTTGTGAATACAGGAATCTCATTTCTGTACTGTGGAGCCATCCAAAGAGAGTGAAATACTCCCTTACCAAGCTGTCACTCCCATAGTCTGATTTACTCTGCATTTTGTTACAGCATGCCCAATTTTCAATGGTGCTTCTGCCTCTAAGAGCAACATGCGATGGCCATTACTTTCTTCTTTACAAAAATGCCAAATAACGTGAAAGCGCACACAAAGCGAAGCAATGTATAACTGAATTACCCTTCCTTGTTATTGTTTCACTTTGTGTACTCTCACTTTCTTTGGTATTTTTGTATTTAGAGATCACACAAATATACTTACACAAATGAATTTGGGAATGTGCAACCTGGTATTAAGTGGATGAGTGAGGTCAAAAATGAAAAGTAAAAAAAAGTTCTGTTTTGTTTATTTGTTTAGTGTAAAATAAAGTGATTTGATTTTTAAGGAGTGCAAACTGTTGAGAAAGGAACTGGAGTCGTCTGCTGACATGAGTCGAAAGGTGGTTGCTTTCTAGGTGTCAAGAAGCGTGCGTGATGGGTTCCACTGGGTAGTCTGTAGGAGTCATCAACAGATATGGTCTTTGCCTGCCTAGGGTGCAGGATTACAGACAGGAGGTGTCGGATGAAATGAGGCAACTCCTTATCATAGATGGATTTAGCTGTTCCTCTGATTTTAATGTTGTTGCACTTTCTTGTGTCATCCAGCACATCTTCCATAGCCTGTAGTGCCTGTTGCGAAGACTGGAGTTGCTGGAGCTGTTTGGCAGTGCCCTTATGGCGTTGCACAATAGAAGAGACATCCTCATCGATTGCCTTCACCCTGTCTGTGATGTTGGTAATCTCTTACTGAAACACCGCAATGTCCGTCCTGAACAAGGTGCGTACGTTTTTCAGGAGGTCCAAGATGTGTCCTTTGGTAGCTGGAGCCCCCAGGTCACCTAGTGGTATAGCTGAAAATGGGTCATCAGCCTCAGGTATATCATCTGTGGCATCCAGTGTTTCCTCCCTCAAGGGTGAGCATTGGGAGTCTGGCCTCGTCTCCATTTTAATTATAGGGTCCACAATAAAGTGATCTCCAATCTTCCGAGTGCCTTATTTTGAGTGGGTTTTAAGCTTCTCTGTTTGTTTCCTCATGCTGTTACAGGGATCAGAAAACAAAACATGGTCGGGTCACCATCAGATGGTATGTATAATATGCCAATTTTTCCATGAAAGCTCCGGAGCACCACAAAAATGCAATTGCTCTTGATGACTAGACCACGCCCCCTACACATGGTTATTTTGTTTACATAACATATTTAATAGAATGTGGAGGATGTGCAGCTGGATTTTTTGTGAATAAAGGAATGAAAGGCATTATTTGTGTCTGAAACACAAAGCTTGGTTGTGCTCATTTGAATGTCAGCTGTGAATTCTGGGATACTTGTAGAAACATGATTTCTGAGAAGAGTTGTGCCCAAGACAAGACTTTCCCAAGGTCCAACTTGAGATATGCAGGTCATGCACAACAGTAACCTTTTAGCTTCTTGCAAACTGAGGGCAGTTTTATTGTAACTAAAATTCGATAACACCTACACTAATAGAGAGGTGGGAATGTTAGGACATATCTTCACTTTTCTATGATATGTCCACAAATAGTGTGCTGTTGATAGAGTAGCCAGAAATAAGCATATTCTGCACAAATAATTATTCAGTGTGATCCCTGCCTGCTACCTGACTTTACTAAATTCTCAAATGAAAAAACAACAACTGATATCACAACATATACCTTTCACACATAAAGTGTTTGCAATACTGGAATAATCTAGTCTGTAAGACTCACTATCTTTAGTAAATGCATTTATATGTGATGTAATGCCCATTATTGTACACTGTTCAGCATCTCTTCACACTGTTGGCTTAATATTCTCTCTGCATAATTTTGACCTTTAAATATTAAAACCCTCATGACAGATGGCAGGACTTTCATCATGTAAATACTTTTTCCAACCCTTTATTGTAAAAGGCTTGAGAACAATTCAGAATAACACCAATCATCTTTCAAGTTTAGAGTTCTGGGTTTTCTGGAAGGCTAAGAAGAGAGTAGTGTGATAGAAGTAGGACCTGTCACAATTTTTAATGAATGCCTCAAGGTGTATGTTAGGCACATGGGCGTGAATTCACAATATAACACATAATATGGTTAAATCATAACAAATCTGTCTGCTTGCTTTTTAAGTAAGATTGGTCCACAAAGTATTTTGTTTTAATGATTAGCCTTTTTATGATCTGTATGCTTTTGCTTGATGACCTCTTTTGGATACATGTCCAACCCTAGAGAAGTTTTTAATTAAAAGAACCACTATAGTTACCCACTCAATAAAATGGTCCTATCATTTTAACGCTGCAATGAAATGTTTTGTAGAAAGTGCAATGTTTACATTGCAGGGTGAAAGGGACACTATAGGCACCCAGACCACTTCGGCTCATTAAAGTGGTCTGAGTACAGTGTCCTTATTCTACTTAGTGCTGCAATGTTAAACATTGCAGTTCCAGAGAAACTGCAATGTTTACATTGCAGCACTAAGTCTGCATCCTTTGGCTGTCTCCCAGACAGCCAATGGAGGTGCTTCCTGCATCTAAATGGACCTTTGGTCCAGTATCTGACGCTGGATGTCCTCACGCTCTGCATGAGGACATCCAGCATCAAATTTGTCACCATAGGAAAGCATTGGATCAATGGTATCCTATGGGTAGGTCTACTGCCTGTGTGGCATTTGCCGCGTATGTGCATTAGCACATGCTCATTGCAGGACGGAGGCGGAGTCGGAGTCGGAGCCATCAGCGCTGGGATAAGATAAGTAAATAAAGGGTTTTCAACCCTCTACTTACTGCAGTGTGGGGCACAAGGAAATGGGGAGACAGAGGGAGTTATAGTACCAGGAATATAGCTCTGTATTTCTGGCACTATAGTATCCCTTTTAGCACACCTCTAGTGCCTGTCTTCTAGACAGCCACTAGAGACAATTCCTCTACAAAAAGGGTTCCCAACCCAGTCCTCAAGTACCTCCTACCAGTTCAGGATTTAGGGATTAGCCTGATGTTTCTAAATAGTTATTTTCTTTTCTTTTCTAAAAACACCTTAGACACAACTGGATTATCCCTAAATCCTGGACTGTAAGGGGGTACTTGAGGACTGAGTTGGGAACCACTGCTCTTCAATGACTAAGTAATAGACATGTGCAATTAATTTTGGTCCCAATATGAATTCGGACGAATTTCGCTCAATTCGGACATTCAGGTACTTCCGAATGTCCGAATTGCCGAAGTGCCGAATTCCTGAAGTGCCAAATTGCTGAGGTCCCGAAGTTCCGAAATTACCGAGGTCCCGAAGTTCCGAAATTACCGAATTTCCAAAGTGTTGAAGTGCCGAAGTTTCGAAGTGCTGAAGTGCCGAAGTTCCGAAGTTCCGAAGTGTCAAAGTGCCGAAGCACAGTATTGCCTAAGCACTAATATACTTACCCAGTGAAAGAAGAATAATGTTACATTGTATACAATTTTAAATTAAAAGTATACAAACATAGCCAGGATTCAGCTGTAAGCATTTGCAACACTTACAACAATCAAGTAACATACATTCATATAAAATGTAAGTTACTTAGCCTGTCAATGTAATGACAGGAATGAATAAGTAGATAACTCCCTAATTCCCACAGTATTAGGGAGCTATCTACTAAAAGGCTGAAAGACCTACATTGGTTTTTCAGACAAATTTACTAATACTAAGTAAAGATTACTTAGTATTAGTAAATTATGCACCTACTCGCTATACCGCTATACCTTTTTAAACTAAAGCAGCGGGTGGGGGCCCTAATGTAAAATAATGGGGGGGGGGCCTATTGTCCTCCCACCGGGCCCCTACCCCTGAGCGGTGGGTGGGGGCCCTAAATCAGAATAAGGGGGCCCTAATGTCCTCCCCCCTGGCTCCCACCCCTGAGCGGTGGGTGGGGGCCCTAAATTATAATAAGGGGGGGAACCTAATGTCCTCCCCCCTGGCCCCCACACCTGAGCGGTGGGTGGGGGCCCTAAATACTAATAAGGGGGGGACCTAATGTCCTCCCCCCTGACCCCCACCCCTGAGCGGTGGGTGGGGGCCCTACAGTAAAATAAGGGGGGGGACCTAATGTCCTCCCCTCTGGCCCCCACCGCTGAGCGATGGGTGGGGGCTCTAAATACTAATAGGAGGGGGACCTAATGTCCTCCCTCCTGGCCCCCATCCCTGAGTGGCGGGTGGAGGCCCTAAATATTAATAAGGGGGGGACCTAATGTCCTCCCTCCCGGCCCCCACCCCTGAGCGGCGGGTGGGGGCCCTAAATACCAATAGGGGGGACCTATTGTCCTCCCTCTGGCCCCCACCCCTGAGCGGCGGGTGGGGGCCCTAAATACTAATAAAGGGGGACCTAATGTCCTCCCCCCTGACCGCCACCCCTGAGCAGAGGGTGGGGGCCCTAAATTGGAATAAGGGGGGGAACCTAATGTCTTCTCCCCTGGCCCCCACCCCTGAGCGGCGGGTGGGGGCCCTAAATACCAATAGGGGGGACCTATTGTCCTCCCTCTGGCCCCCACCCCTGAGCGGCGGGTGGGGGCCCTAAATACTAATAAAGGGGGACCTAATGTCCTCCCCCCTGACCGCCACCCCTGAGCAGAGGGTGGGGGCCCTAAATTGGAATAAGGGGGGGAACCTAATGTCTTCTCCCCTGGCCCCTACCCCTGAACGGCTGGTGGGGGTCCCCAAACCCCTAGTCACCCCCTCTCCCCCCCACAAAAATTAACCCCCTACCTATCCCCCTCACCCTAAAAATAATGAGAGGGGGACCTTTAACTAAGTACCTGTAAAAAAAAATAAAACTTGCCTTTCGATATTTTCTTTCTTCTAAAATCTTTTTTCAGCCCCAAAAAACAGGCTAAATAAAAAAAACATAATAACCGACACACCAAAAAAATAAAAAATAATCCATCTTCACCCAGCGAGGGCTCCGCGCAGACTGAGCTCTGCAGGGCGGGGGAAGGCTTATAAAGCTTTGCCCTGCCCTGCAGTTAGGCTCAGAGCACTCTGATTGGTGGGTTTAAGCCATCTAGTCAGAGTGCTCTGACAGGTAAATGAAGAGACTGACAGGGAAGTCTCTACATTTACCTGTCACAGCACTCTGATTGGTTGGTTTGAAATCCACCAATCAGAGTGCTCTGTGTAATTTTACACAGCGTGGGAAAGTTCTTTGGAATTTTCCCACTCTATGTAATTTGACTCATAACTCTCTGATTGGTGGATTAAGTAACCAATCAGAGAGTTATGAGTCAAATTACACAGCGTGGGAAAATTCCAAAGAACTTTCCTCGTTATTTTTAGGGTGAGGGGGGGTAGGTAGGGGGTTTGTTTTTTTTGGGCGGAGGGGGTGACTAGGGGTTTGGGGACCCCTAGTCAACTGGGGGGAACATTTTTTTGTAGGGCCCTCACCCGCCGCTCAGGGGTGGGGGCTGGGGGGAGGACAATAGGTCCCCCCCCATTGGTATTTAGGGCCCCCACCCACCGCTTAGGGGTGGGGACCAGGGGGGAGGACATTAGGTCCCCCCCTTTATTAGTATTTAGGGCCCCCACCCGCCGCTCAGGGGTGGGGACCAGAGGGGAGGACATTAGGCCCCTCCCCTTATTCCAATTTAGGGCCCCCACCCACCGCTCAGGGGTGGGGGCCAAGGGGGGAGGACATTAGGTCCCCCCCTTATTAGTATTTAGGGCCCCCACCCACCGCTCAGGGGTGGGGGCCGGGGGGAGGACAATAGGTCCCCCCCATTATTTAACTTTAGGGCCCCCACCCGCCGCTCAGGGGTGGGAGTGGGGGGGCAATATGTCCCTATTTTTATTTTTTTTAAACAGTGAGCAGCCACACCTAAAACTAATCTGCAACTACGGCACTATAGTTTTAGGAATACAGATTTGTATGTGGCAAAAGTAGCTTCATCTGGCTTTTGGAGAAGCCTGTTTGCCAGCCTCCTACCCTGTGACTATGGCCTTGCAATAGACCTGGCTAAAATACTTTAAACAGACTCTGTTTGTGCCTGCTTGGCTATTCTGTTCGGTAGTTTGCATTCCCCTCCCATTTTAACATTGTCCCATTCGACTACCGAACAACCGCACGAACCAGAGACCACCCTGTAGCTTGTTAAGACATATTAACAACTTGGAACATTTATTACCGCAGTGTTCTAATTGTTCGTCTGGATGGCCGCAATTCCTATGGACAACCACAAGGTGGCGGCCATCTTGTTCGCATGAACGCAGGCAGCGCTGTTTGGGCATGAATCTCATGGAACTAAAATCGAATACATAAACTCCCGAACACCGCTGGACTTCCATCATTGCCTGAGTTCGGTTTTATTCAACTTAGAAGGTCGGTCAAAAATGTGACTTCCAGGAAATTCCTGAACTGACCTGGGTGAGTTTTGGATATGTTGGTCACCCAGATCAGGGCTATCAGGGGATGTAACATTTGTGGGGATATGTGTTTTGGGGTACTTTTGTGACTTTAAAGAAATGTGTGTTTTTTTCTGCCCGGAGATAATTGAGTCAATACAGTATCTGACTCAATTGTCTCCCAAGCAAAGGGGAGGGATTGTATGCTATGTGTGGGAGTGTCATACATTGTAACTCTGTATTTATTGGTTTGTAAGTTTGTAAGTTTGTATCACAGTCCCCAACAAGGTCCATGTGGGTGTAACCCTTGCATGGGGACTTGCATAAAAGGCCAGTGTGGCTCCCATTAAACCAGTCTTACTTTACCCTCAACATAGAGTCTTGTCTCTAGTTGTAGGGAACTGCTATAAAGCTACACCAGCTATAATCCCTGTTCCTGGGATTGTTCTTTGGATTACTATACTGGCTATAATCACTAGCTCTTGTAAGAGCTTCACAGCTATACTCTCTTGGAGGAGAGGTTCACCCACTGGAAGCTGGATCCTGGTCTTGGGTCCAGGGTGGGTGGAGGACGGCGAGATCCTCAACCAAGCTGTGGCAGTTTGTGGGAGTCTACAGTGCTAATGGTGTCTGGTGGAGTGCTTGGAGTCCTCGGTGAGCACTAGGAGCATCAATTGATGGAGGTACCCGGTCAGGGTGCCAGGTGGTCCATCACAAATGCTATAGGACTCCTTTAAAATTTAAATTCCAGAGATGTAAAAAGGTTCAAAAATGAATCAAGTAGAGCTGTGTGGTCCTTATAAAATACAAAGAAACTAATTAGGGCTTGTTAAGCTAATAAAAACAAGATTATATTAAGGTGTTTTTTTCCGTTACCTCTCCTTTTTTTTCTACATAAACATTCAGTTTTTCTTACAGCAAATGAAATAAACAAATGTCAAAATGTAAACTCTGAATGCAATGTAAGAATTGAATATTCCAGATTACAGTCCCCCAGCTCAGTCTACAAAAACACTTCCAACCTGCAGCTTAAAAACTTAATTTTTCCTGACAATTTAAACAAATGCATTTCCACTGCCCTTGGTTAGCACTAAACGCTTTCACATTGTGTTTAAGGGTGTGTAAATTGATCCACCATGTCATCCGATCAGACAGGGGAGATATACTGTTCTATGTGTTAGTTTTCCAAGCGAATCTCCACTTTAACGCTTCTTTTGGGTTGATTTAATAGAAGGTGACATTCGGCAGTCTGTGAGCCTTGGTTTATTCCACAGAATTCAACAGCGTGAAGAGGAAACAGACGAGAATGGGGCATGAGCCTTTTGTGTCTCTTTGATACTTGACCCCCATTTATGAAGTTGGTTCTTATTATTTCTATCCATTTATTGTCTTATTTGTATTCAGCTATTAAAGAAAGCATGGCCTTGCCATTCATAAAATGAATGAATCCAGAGAGACTAGAATAATTGTTACATCATATGTACCTTCAAACACTCACTCTACTGAGAATCAAGTGGTAGAACCAATTTGATCCTTGGGTCATTCATGAGTGGACAACAATGCCTCAAGGTCTGGAGTTTAACTTTAATTTGTGTAGCGATGATAAAATTGTAATGTATAAAAGATTGAAGATGTTTACGGTGTTAGTAATGCTGTTGTTGGGACTAGAGTATACATATATATATATATTTTTCCGAACACATTTAAATACTTTGCAAAACGGAGAGCAAAGAGGAAAAAGATGAAGGATACATTGAATATATGTATCATCTCTCTCTGTCTGTGTCTCGCTATTTATCTATTTATCTATGAAAAATGAAAACCCTTGTCTATAGCACTGTAACAGATTGATAGACAGACAGACAGACATACATACAGAGAAAGATAGATAGATAGATAGACAGACAGACAGATAGATAGATAGATAGATAGATAGATAGATAGATAGATAGATAGATAGATAGATAGATAGATAGATAGGCAAATAGTAAGACAGTGCTGTGCAAAAGTTAATTTTATTTATGCTTTAAAGCACACATCTTTGACTGGCTGAGAGTAATGGAAGTTAGTGTCCAAAGCAACCGTGTAAGGTAAGGGCTATCCACATGGATTAGGGAGTATACCCCTCTACCCAGTGATGTACCGCCACTCTGGCACTTTAATAATAATGCACTAATTAAAATGCTGTCCACATGTTGACATGACACTCAGCCATTTAAACTCTGTGTTGGCTGTGTTATTGTAATAGTGAATCATTAATTTAGTAAAATGTGAGATCCAATGTCAGGCTTAAAAGCATATCGTTTCCAGCATCATTTCTCATGATCACTCAAGGAGGTTCACACCTTGGCCCTTCAGCTGCTGTCAGACTACATTATCCATAACTCTCTGCAGAATGCACAGATGTGTATAGAGTTCACTGATGATACATAACGTCTGCTGCTGACTCTGATACTATGATATCAAATGAGATGGCTGCCCGACTTTGCTCTGTTTATGGAAATTGATTATAATAATATCAAAAGTATTTAAAGGAATACTCCGGGCACCATACCAACGTCATCAAATATTAAGTTGGTATGGTGGCATGAGGTCCCTGGTGTTTTCTTATGCAAAGATTTCCCGTAGTGCTGGATCTCGCTTTCTCCCAGCAGCATCCGACTTCTGCAATAGACTTTCAGGACAAGCAGAGTACCGTCAGCTAACGCTCAAAGCCAATCAGTAGCTCCTCATTCATAAAAAATATTCGTACCTTTACCAATACTGATGTGGATTCTCAAAAGGCAGAATGTGATGTGCCACAATTTTTTTTATTTTTTTTTATTTTACTAAAGTTTTGATCCAGATCTATTTAGGTTCAGTCAGTGTTATATATTTTTTTCTTTTTGTATAGAAGTCACAAACGCAACTCATATTTACTTATTTAGAAAAAAAGGAAAAAAAACGCAGGAAATGTCACATTAATTGCATGTAAAAAGACTTGTAGGAATAACATTATTTTACTCACCCTCTCGAGAAAATAATAAATGACTCTTTCATGCGGCATTATATGGGGAGAATGCTTCAGCATAACTTATTATTAATTAGAAATCAATAAAAATGAAGAAATGTACAATACGTTTATTGTCCCATTAACCCTTTGTCAAACATAAATATTTTAATTGGCTGCATTATTAATGTGGTATATGTTACAATTCCTACCGCTACATAATATCTAGACTCCCACGACAACTGTATGCTCTCCCGAGGACAATCATCCCTTGTCATTAGCATCATTTATTGTAATTAAATGCTCTAGCAATGCCGCTGGCTCAGAGTATACTCGGGAATTAAGAAACACGCTTTCCAATCAAGTCCTCTGGGTTTCCAACAATTTAGAGATCTTCGTTTTGGCCAATGAGCAAATGATGAGAATCGGAGAAGAATGAAGGCGGTACGAAATTGTAATAATATCTTGTATACTCTAAACTGTTGTTCTTGAGGTCTGATGGGATGCAGAGGTGGAGTTGGCATCATTCCAAATTAATTTCAGGAGACCTAACGCCAAGATATATGGCTCGAACAAGTAGTTCCCTCAATCACAGTATAAATACAGTAACAATCCTTAAAGTGACTTGAACATAATTTAGAAATGAAAATAGGTTTTAAGAAACAGTTTTGCTCTTCTTGTCTATTATACTATAATATGATATGTTTGTTGAGAACTACAAGAACCATGTGCACAAAATATTGACTATAATTACAAAAGATATAAATATACTGTACTTTATGATTTTTAGATTACTCATTACCTTCACCACTTTCATTTTTGCATTGTAATTATTTGTTTGTTTTTTGCATTTTTTTTTGTTTAAAATAAAATAAAATAATTAATTTAATTCATAATAAAGAGCTCAAATTGACTCAAGCTGAAGGGTGTCAAGAAACCCATGCCATTTCTATGCTAGTTTCCCAAATCAGATTTTGTTAACTGATGTATGTTTTAGGTGCCAATTTGATTCACAGAGGTATCCTTTTTATGCACAAATCCATTAATTGAAAATGTATAAATTATATAATCTGAGCTGATCCTGGGTGGGTGCAGGTGCTCTGTAGATAGGCAGGGTGTGCTGCTCTACAATCCATCCCCCTCAGGTAGATCCTTCCCCCCCCCGCTCCGCCACCTGGCTCCAATTGTGAAGGGGTGGGGGCTAATGAGAGTGGGTGGAATATACCGAAGGGGTATAGCTTAGCACCACACACCTTGTGTATCTACAGAGCATCTGAGCGGTCTGAACCCAGCAAGGATCAGGTCTGAATAGAGATGTCGCAAACTGTCCTCCGAACTGTTCGCGAACTGTCCGCCGGCGAACAATAGCGTGTTCGCGTTGGGCGAACATATCCGATTTCCGGTTCGCCCCCTATACGTCATCATTGAGTAAACTTTGACCCGGAACCTCACAGTCAGCAGACACTTCCTGGGAGGGAGGGTCTGCTGCTGATTGGGTGGAATGTGTCTGCTGGCTGTGAGGTTCCGGGTCAAAGTTTACTCAATGATGACGTATAGGGGGCGGACCGGAAATCAGATATGTTCGCCCAACGCGAACACGCTACTGTTCGCCGGCGGACAGTTCGCGAACAGTTCGGCGGTCAGTTCGCGACATCTCTAGTTCTGAATACAACAACAATGCAATTACACGTTACATAAACAAATACAATATACAGTCCAAGGAGAAGCAAAGTCAAGGAAATACATAACATGTGAGGGTAAGAGAGTCAGGCTCCAATTAAATGGCAACTAACAGGTAACATGCCTAGAGTAACATGCCTAGAGTAATGGTCTGGTTACACATGGCTACAATATTGCAGTTGCGGGAACAGATGAAAGGGAGCTACCAGGGAGGGAGCTACCAGTTGTGAAGGAAAGTAAGGATCCTAGCTCTTTTCCCCCCCACTCCCTACATGCATATGTATATTGTGGTTGTGTTTTTTTTGTGTATTTTTTTGTTTCTTACTTTTTGTCATAGTAAGCAGAGTTCCTGACCTAGGCAGTTAAAGTTGCAGTTAAGTGCCGAGCCTGCTAGGGCTGATGGAGGATGGCAGACAGCTTTGGACTCTGGAAGCTAAGGATGGAACTGTCTGTTAGATAAATCACCTCCAACCACCTCTGACAGGTATCGTTTATTGCTTGCATGTTATATTGTAAATAAAGCTGTGGCCGTTGCCCTTATCCATGATACAGGTCTCATGTGTTTATTGGGCAACAAGTGAGTAGTTTAGTTATGGGTCAGCAGTCAATAGAATGAAAAAAAGATAACAACTTTAGGAACCAAGGCAGCACTAGAACAAGAGGAAAACTAAAAATGACAGCAATCACTGATAACAATGACAACAAATGACTCACCTATACTATAGCTGAGAAATCTCAGTAAAAGTTCATGGAGGGCAGAAGCCCCACTGGGCAATTTGAGGACATGATAACAGCACTGAAACCGTCTTTTGCCATTGATGGACTGGACCAATAATGTAATTTTTTTAATGCCTTCAACCGTAGCAATTCATTCCCAATAAGATGCTATTATAATAATGTCAGTGATTTTGCAATGTTAATTATGCGAATAATAACATTTTTTTTTAATAAGCTTTAATCAAGAAGGAATTGAAGTGAAGGAGAAGAGCTGTGGAAATAAAGCAGTGAGAAAATATATGAAACAGTCAGAATCATCCTCGACAGCAGATCTATATCTACCCACCAGATATAGAAGACAATCCCAACCACCAAATGGCAGAATCTGTGTTGTAATTTAACAAAGTAAATTTTAATAAAAAAATAAAAATAAAATTACAAGTCTGGGGTCTAGGTATGTTGAAGATGAAAGGGTATCTTGTGACGAATACAACTTTTAAACATATTTCATTACAGTGCGCACCTAAGAAATGTTTTTATTTTAATTAATTTATTCAATTTAAATGAAACACATTTACTGAATACCTAGTCATTAAGAATATCTATTTTATTTTTTAATCAAATTTAAGCTTATTGTTTTAACCTAACAGATATAGAACTAAATATGGTTTAAGCAACACTCCAATGTTAAGATTTGGCTCTCCAGTTTTCGGCTTTAGAGTTCCTTTAACTCAGGTGCCCCCACATACAACAGAAAAATAAAGCTGACTTACATTTTTCTCCATTGGAGAATCCTCTCTCGTCACTGTTCCACTCCACCCACTCCAATGTAGGTGACAATTGCAGTGACTGCCCAATTGCTCAATACAATGCTTCCCATAGGTAATTATTAGACTAAAGTTATTTTTTCTGGTGCTTAACATTTTGACATTGAAGCACTTTCGCCATGTCTGAAATGCATTTAAAGAGCAACTTACAGCAACTGTACTTTGTCATCAGTGTAATTTATTGTAATAAAATTCTCTAGTTATACCAGCGGCTCTGGGTATACCAAAAAAGGAATAAAAACATTTCCAATCATATCCACCGGACTATAATTAATTTAGGGATCTATTTTTATCAATGAGAAATACGCATGATGATGAACATCAGAGAAGAATGAATGGGATGTGAAATGAGTCAGATAACTTGAATTTTCTTAGCTTTTATTCTAGGATATTGCGGGGGTGTATAATTTTATGGGGGGGGTCCACACGCCAGGAGCACGCAACATGACTCAACGGACGTTTTTAAAGTAGTAATTGCACTTTTAATTTTCCTCACATTAAGTAATGCATTTATGTAATCTGTGTTACTACTTTAATACAATACCATCTATACTTTGCACTAACTGAATTGCTGGCAAACGTAAAAATGACATTTGTTCAACCATAGTTTTTTTGTGTCATTTTTGGGGTTTAATGCAATGTTATCAGCCAATACTTTGATATCTGAAGTGGCTGTACCTACCCTCTAGGAATTTTGGAGTGCTAACTGCATAATTTGTGGGTGAGACAGTTGTATGTGCTGCACCATTTAGTTGAGAAGAAAGAGCTAGTTAATATCTAAGTATATCTTTGAATCTATACTGTTTTTTATGCTAGAACTTTGTATATACTGTACTGAATAAATATTTAGCCAACTGTTAATTAAATCAACACAATTTGTGGACGACAAGATCACTTTAAGCATAAACCTTCATTTATTTTTTATTCAAAAGAAAAAAAAGTCACAAAAGATTGAGAATTATTTTTTATACGATCCAATTTCTATCCAATTTCTATATTTTAAGTGCAAGAATTGAAATACATTTATCGCCCTTGCTAAACAACATGTACATTAATTAATTTGCTTAAGGGCACTTTGAAGTTTAAATGTTGCTTAATTAAATTTATAGTGATTTTTCTTATTAATGGAGCTGGTTAAAGTGTATGTCGAATGCTTGTAAAATGCTTCCCACTGACTGCAGACCACTTGTTGGTAATGTCTTGCCCATTTGCATTTATTTGCAATTAGATATTTCAGCCAGATATGTCCTCTGACAGCCCTGGAGAATTGCAGTTGTAAGTTTAATTTTCATTTTTTTAACAGCAATTTTCTCTCTACACTTAACATTGAGCACTTTATAAAAATATTTTTTAATATCTCTGTTCTGGCTTGTTACATGTAGTTATATAAAACGTACACTAATTCCACTACAATCTTTTTTTCTTTTCTTATCAAAATTTCCCTTGGAGTTTATGAACTAAACCAGAAAAAGTAACAAGGGAATTGCAAAATTTCCAAAATAATTGATTCATTTTTGTGTTTGAGCTATTTTTGCCAATAATTGCAATACATTTTGCCAATAGATGCAATAATTTGCATTATTATTATCATTTATATTGTGCCAGGATATTCTGCAGTGCTTTAGCATGGGAACATACAACATATTAAGAGACCAGGAAGTAAAGAAGGCCTTGTTTAAAGGGACACTGTTGTCAACTAAACAGCTTAATAAAACAGTTTTGGTGTACAGATCATGCCCATGCTGTCTCACTGCTCAATTATCTGCCATTTAAAAGTTAAATCACTTTGTTTACGCAGCCCTAGGCACACCTCCCTGTATGTGACTTACACAGAATTCCTAAACACTTCCTGTATGAAGTCATCTAATATTCACACTTCTTGTATTGCAAATTCTGTGTACTTTAGAATATCTTATCTCTTGCTCTGGTAATAGCTGATAAAACCCTGCAGGAGCCCCTTGCATGTAATTAAAGTTCAATCTACAGAGCAGGAAATAAAAATAAGCTACATGGGATTGAAAATGTAACCATTTCTTTTTCATGCAGACTATGTCAGTCACATCCAGAAGATGTGTGGCTAGGGCTTCATAAACAGAAAACATAGTGATTTAACTCCTAAATGGCAGAGAATTGAGCAGTGAGACTGCAGGGGCATGATCCCCTGGCTATAGCATTAATTGCTCAAGTATTGTCATATTGTGCTCCTTGAAACAACCACACTGTCTTTTTCCAGAGCAGCCTAAATTTCTCCTGTGGGTTTTTCTTTGTACCCCGAACACTTCTTCTGGAAGTTGTGGCTGAAAACTTTCTTGGTCTACCCTCAAATTATTTGAACAGTACTGACTGGCATTTACAAGGCTTTGGATATATTTTAACTATGGACAATACTCTTTTCTCCTAGCTCTGTCTGCAATTTAACTCTCTATAAGCTGATTCAAGATTGAGGGTTTGGGACTGTGCTTAGATCAATACTGCACTCTATTATTGACAAGTAGTGATGTTCCGAACGGTTCGCCGAACAGTTCGCCACGGATGGCGAACATATGCGCTGTTTGGTCCGCCCCTATGTCATCATTGAGTAAACTTTGACCCTGTACCTCACAGTCAGCAGACACATTCCAGCCAATCAGCAGCAGACCCTCCCTCCCAGACCCTCCCACCTCCTGGACAGCTCACTAAGAATGCAGCTTCACAATGAATGTAAAATGGATGCTGTCCAGGAGGTGGGAGGGTCTGGGAGGAGGGTCTGCTGCTGATTGGCTGGAATGTGTCTGCTGACTGTGAGGTACAGGGTCAAAGTTTACTCAATGATGACATAGGGGGCGGACCGAACAGCGCATATGTTCGCCATCCGTGGCGAACCGTTCGGCGAACCGTTCGGGACATCACTATTGACAAGAGATGTTTTTTATTACTAGCACAGTACCTATATCTATATAATACGGCAGAGTAGTAGTAAGAGTTAATCTGGAGATAGCCCAGCATTAGGGTATTGATTTGGGATTTATCTCTTCCTATGTAGCCTATACACCTGTTAATAAAGCTGAAATTTAGGATTGGGTGTCATACCCCTATATGGTTTTGGATTGTTTCCCTACCTGGTGTCTATTTCTGGCTTGCATATTAGCATATGTATCACTTGTATATACTTTGGTTTATTTTGTTTAGGCCTCAGTAATATAAGATTATATATATATATATATATATATATATATATATTTTATGCCAGCATATAGTAATAACTATACAACTATACATATATCCAGGGGATGCAGCTGATATTGGAGCTTTGTATGCACTGAGACTAGCAGCATCGATTTTCTGTTTGTTTTTTTGTACTTTATATACATTGGGGTTAAGCCCCTTGAGACCCCTGGAGTCTCTCCGCGGTACTTAAGATATTGGGTTAGACCTGTCACTATCCCATTTTTTTGGGTTGAGTGTATGGCAATATACCCATATGCTTTTTTTTTTCAGTTTTCACCTTTAATTCTTACTCTCATGAATAACTCTGTGAGAGACAGAGCAGCAGGGCTAAAGAATATTTAACAAGCAAATAGAGTGCTGATTTACTATTTACAACTATTGATTAATACACTACGAGTTCATTGAAATGCAAAGATTAGGGCATTCTACAAAGTCCTAAAACTGGACCAATCAACAAAACTATTTCGAGCTTGGCCACATAATTGCTCTTCATGTTAACACCCAAAAGCCAAAGGGCCTGATCCACAAGTAGTATAACAATTGGCTTAATGTCAGAGTGAGGCTGGTAACTGTCAGTCTGAGGGGGCACAACCATCCAAGTGAAATGTGATGGCACTATACTGCACTTATTACAACCCTTAAGAGCAGGAAATATGGTCTTGCGAAGCGGAGGCAACTTATTATCATTTTATGGAACTACAGATGAGGCAGGTTATTTTTAAATGCTTGATATTCCACATTCCTAAATGTAGAGATGCCTGGGGGCAATTGTTCTTCAACCTTTCTCGGTTGCTCCTCACTGCTTAGAATATTTTATTACAATGTTGGTTAACCTTAGGCACTCCAGCTGTTATGGGCTACATTTCCATTTGGCTGGGTGAGTGTCACGGGAAACTTAATTAACAACAGCTGGCACACCAAAGGTTTGCCATCAACACTTCATTAATTATTTATTTTCCATTTCACATTTAAGGGGGCCTTATAATCACAATATGCTTAAGGGGTACTATGTTCCATTTAGGCAGATTCCCAAGAGTATGAATATGAAACAGCATGTGTAGCACAATCTATCCCAAAGAATTAGATAGGATCTTCCCCAGAACACAATCTTCTCTTCTGTTCCACGAACTTGTAAAAACTGTAGGATGATGTACGAGCTGTATATCCTTCCCACAACAAAAAGGCTTCTTCCATTTTCAATCCATTCCGATACTGTGGATTCTTTTTACCAGGGGAGAATGCCGAATGAAAGCTGAAGTGTTGAGAAATGATATTGCATTTCTGTCAAAGGCGATAGATTAAGCAGCTTGTTAAAAATTCCTCTAAAAGAGGCGAGGTAGATGGGGCATATCCAAATGAATATTTATAAAGCACACAGCTTTTCTGTGTCACTCATTAAAATGAACGGTATAAGTGAAAGAGCAGAGAAGAGGCATGTCGGAGACAACTCGTACAGTACAACCGGCCCTGCAGCGGGGGACAGCTAGTGATTCTTAATCAATGATTTTGAGTAGATAAGGGCAAAAAGGACTGCAGGTTCCAACTTTACTTTATACGCTTGGATGGGTAGAATGAGTATGCAGTACGCCAACCCAATCAGATACAATATAGCCAGCTACGAATTAAGCAGTCCGACTAACATCTGCTACAAATATTACCAGGCAAAGCAAGAGAAGGTCAATTAAACATTATCAAAGGTCAAGAAGCAATTCCAAATTTGCCACCCATCAGTGCATATTGATTTGCAGTGTGTTTTGGCCTTTTATTACACAAGTAATGAAAAAAAAATAGACTTTTTATTATGAGACTTTTAGAAAATGGTATTCATGTTCTGCTTTTCCATTCACAATTGTTAGGGCCATTATTAGTTCAAAATGAACATGTTGGAAGAATAAAAACTGTAAAACCCCCACTTATTTTACTTTGTAATACTTTAAAAGACCTTTGAATAGTTGCCAGTCATGACATGCTTTGAAATGATGGACGTTAATTTTATGGACACTTGGCAGGGAAGTCACCACATGTGTTCTATTATATGAAGCACTGGTAGGGCCAACATTTGTAAGCTAAAATACGTTTGTTTGTTTGTCTGTCTTTTCATTACAGCATCCTGACTGCTACCTCTTAGAAATTTAATGTGGATATATGGTAACTGGCATCTTAAAAATTGAAACCTTGCAAAGTACAATAAACTTTCACTGTCCTTCTCCTAGGGTTATCTAGAAAATTCTGATTTCTGGAGATATCTGCTTTTCCTCACCAATGTTTTGGTAGTTCAAACCACTGTAGTTAATTGGCACAGATTTTCATAGCATGGGGATTTACAAGGAGGCTTATTCATAAAACAATCCTTGGCTTTCCTCAATACAATCAAATTATCATCATCATTTAACTTTGAGTTTCCCCCAGAAGTTGGTCCAAAGTAAGTCTTTATTGATTACATCATTGAATAAACCAGAAATTACACCTACAGAGAAATCCAAACCACCTGATGTTTTTTTTCATAATAGATATTTTGAGAAATCAAAGCTGAACAGAGACCCACTGCCTATGTAATGGGCACTTACACTGAAGAAGGGACCTGACACTGAAATATTGAAATCATTTTGCATTTGGTGATTACTCTTTGAGTGACAGGCAACAGAGCGTTGTAGTCAATGGAGTATATTCGAAGCATGGGCTTGTCACCAGTGGGGTACCTCAGGGATCTGTACTTGGACCCATTCTCTTTAATATTTTTATTAGTGATATTGCAGAAGGTCTTGATGGTAAGGTATGTCTTTTTGCTGATGATACTAAGATATGTAACAGGGTTGATGTTCCAGGAGGGATAAGCCAAATGACAAATAATTTAGGTAAACTAGAAAAATGGTCAGAGTTGTGGCAACTGACATTTAATGTGGATAAGTGCAAGATAATGCATCTTGGACTTAAAAACCCAAGGACAGAGTACAGAATATTTGATAGAGTCCTAACCTCAACATCTGATGAAAGAGATTTAGGGGAGATTATTTATGATGACTTAAAGGTAGGCAGATAATGTAATACAGTTGCAAGAAAAAGTTTGTGAACCCTTTGGAATGATATGGATTTCTGCACAAATTGGTCATAAAATGTGATCATCATCTAAGTCACAACAATAGACAATCACAGTCTGCTTAAACTAATAACACACAAAGAATGAAATGTTGCCATGTTTTTATTGAACACACCATGTAAACATTCACAGTGCAGGTGGAAAAAGTATGCATGGAATAGCCTTCCAGCTGAAGTGGTAGAGGTTAACACAGTAAAGGAGTGTAAGCATGCGTGGGATAGACATAGGCCATCCTAGCTATAAGATAAGGCCAGGGACTAATGAAAGTATTTAGAAAATTGTGCAGACTAGATGGGCCGAATGGTTCTTATCTGCCGTCACATTCTATGTTTCTATGTTTCTATGTAATATCATAACTATGTACTATGAGAGTTACTTAGAGAGAAAAACTGGCAGCTGGCAGCATCAGCTCTTCTTGGAAACTAAAAGTACTGCAACATAACACATCTCTAACTTGGAAATTCATGGATTGCTCTAATTTTCGAACATTTTTTATGTTTAATACTAAATTTATGTTTATACATTACCTCTACTTCTCATTAGTGGGTTCTTATAGGACTGTGTATCTAATGAAGCTTTGTGGAATGACTCCTCATAATTTGTGGTCTATCTCTACAATAAAGATAGGCTTCTGGTCCATGGGAGTAGGAACATTCTAAATAATGTATTTTTTTTTAACCATGATTTTAAACCTGCTTGTTCATACATGAGTATTTTCATTTTCTAATATTTTTGGGAATCTGATGTGTATACCCGTAATTAAAATGATCTCTCTGTATACATTTGGATATTAACTAATACTATTTTATTTTTGCATGGATACATTAGAGAAAGCTTATTAGCCCTCTAAGGAACGTGACAATTGTACTGTTTTGACCAAAACAAAAACAAAACCTGGAATTTGACCATATGTCTGTTTCAACCATAATGAACCTATTTCACTGCAATAAAAAACATATATTTGTGTTCAGCGATGTCCTATAAGTACAACAGTAGCATCCATGTACAGGTTTTAAGGGGTTTTGCAAGTTACAGGGTCAAATATAGGACTTTCACCTTTTCATTTTACACACATTGATATATCTTGATATACAAGTCAACAAAATATATCTTTTTTTTCTCTCATCTTAAACGAGTTTTTCATGCTGATTGCAAATATGTATTCACTTTTGTTGTATCACGTCTGGTTTGTGAAATACCACCATCCTTTGCGTTTGATAGATTTTATGTATATTTCAGAAATGTGCAGTGAATAGAGTCATACCAAAGTGCATCCGTTATTGTTGTAACTTACATATATCATGAACACGTATCATTAATTTAATCAATATTACACCACTTTTGCAACTAAACATCAAAATCGTTGTGAATATGATTCTCTTTTGTACACCTTATCTGGTTCATCATGATACAGTAATAACAGTAATCTGCCATCATGCTTTCATTCCAAAAACCTTGGTAGCGATTTTCCATCAGTTGAATGTCTTGATGAAATCGTACGCCTTGCTCATCACTTCAGGTGCAAATGTAAAAAATGCAATTTCAAAGACACGGAGAGGGATAAATCTCTAATCAAATCATTCAGCTCTTTGAGTAAACGTTTCTGGCTCTTTTTCATCATCAGGCGTATAGTCATAATATGTGGGATCTTGATCACTACTGTTGGCACATGTATCAAATTCAGTTTCCTCTTCCACAGATTCCAGTCCATCCACTGGCACTGGTAATGCAGCATCATCAGGAACTTATCTGATGGCTGAATCCAAATTTGGATAAAGAAAAAAGTTTAGTTTTTGTTGAAAAATCAGTTGTATTAACGCTGCAAAAGTAACAACCACTATTATGATCCTTTGGCTGTCTCCATATCATGGGTATTGCAAATGGAAGGGAAGTCTTCCATCTGTAAAGCCAATCACGTAAACCAGTAGAACATGCAGTGCAAATAACGTGTGAAGCCCATGCTTTATCCTGATCACCTACTGGGCACCCGAAGTACAATTTGTAGATTTTCATGAGATCTTTGGTAATTTTACTTCGCTGCCCTGAAGCTGTAAATAAGCCACATACATAGAAAAATGTGTTGGGGTGAGTTGGCATTTTCTAGTCATGCTGATAAGTACATTTGCATTGAACAAAATCAAATCTGAAATGAGAAGGAATATTGTTCTAGTCGTAATAAAATCACTAATAATGCTGAAACATAATGCATCTCATCACAAAAACTTGATGTGCTGCAAAAAAACTAAAAAAAGGTTTGAAATCAGCATTGAAAAAATCTATCGAGTCCACCTAAAATCATGTCTGATTAAAAAAGATTGTTGACCAGTGTAATTAACCCCATCATGGCATGCAATTAGCAAAAATAGACATCTCACGGTATTCAAATGGGGTATGTAAAGTCTTTTTTAGTAGTCACTTAGTCACAAACTTTGGCCAAAGTTAGCGTTCATATTAGTTTTTTTCCATTTTTCACTAAAAACTGCCCTTTCACTAATGATATTATCAGCAGTAAATGTTTTACTGCTCTAAAAACAAAGAATCACATTTTTGCCTCATTCCATTTTAAACATGGATTCCTTTTAATCTGTGTTTAAAATGGAATGAGGCAAAAATGTGATTCTTTGTTAAACTAATTTACATATGCCCACCCAGAATCCTTTGCGGTTGTGACATCACTGCAGATTTGGGATTTCTGTGGGAAAAGCAAGTCGTATGGCTTGACTGGTGTGCAGATTTTTGTTTAACATTGTATTAACTATCCACAGACTTCAGGTGGAAGGGGTTTTCAATCACAATTTTTCCCCACCATAACCTTTTTGGATTTTGCTTCCCAAGCACTACCAAGCCTCAATAAGCAAACCAGTAACCAACCTCATGCTGAAGAGTTGCATTAACAACAAAACAGCTGTCCATGAGTGGTTCACTGGTTTTGCATCTTTTCCTAAATTGTGTTCCAAGCAGTTGTATACAGCAAACACAGATTAAAAGGAATCCATGTTTAAAATGGAATGAGGCAAAATGTGATTCTTTGTTAAACTAATTTGCATATGCCCACCCAGAATCCTTTGCGGTTGTAACATCACTGCAGATTTGGGATTTCTGTGGGAAAAGCAAGTCTTATGGCTTGACTGGTGTGCAGATTTTTGTTTAACATTGTATTAACCATCTACATATATATTTATATATATATATTATTTTTAAATTTATGCTTATTTTGTAATGTATACTTTTTACAAATTATATATATATATATATATGCTCTAAGTAGTTTTTTTATTTATTAATAAAGTGTGTATATATCATTTGTTTTGCTAGTTCCTGGGCGATCTGACTGATAACCCAGACAATCCCCATGCAGGCAGTGTTGTTGATGCTGAAGGGCGAGAGGGGCTGCAGGAGCTGCCTGAAATACAGATCGTTGTGGAGGTAAGTATAATCTGTAGTGCATATTATGCTGCCCTGCGGCATTAAAGCCCAACTCTTTGAAGGGCGGAATAGTACGCCCGCGATGTTATGGGGCTACAGTATGGAAAACCAATCACACCAGCATGAACGTTCAATTAGTGACTCCTACCCAATTGTCTACCACTTTTTAGAACAGACCACTTTCTACATCTAGCCACTGTTTCTTTTAGTTTTCATCCCATAAGTGTTTTTATTCCCCAAGTGTCTTCCATATAAGTTATATTGGGATTTTTATATTTGCTCCAAAAATTCATTACTTGTAATTGCTACAGTTCTGAAGACCTTATGTCCTTATGATTTTAAATCAAAATAGAGTTGAGCATATTCCAGAATTCTCATTATCTGACCATCTGTGATATGCAAGGCTTTATATATTTTACTTTTTAGTTTATTTTATTTTATTAGAACAGTAGTTATAAGATCTGGATTCTAGAACTTTATCAAAATGTTATTCTCTCTAATAGAAGATAGGAGCAGTATTCTGCCCAAAAAGGAAAGCAACTGAGTTTATTTACCAAATCACTAAAGACATTTGCAAATGGAATTTCCAATTTTTGGTTCAATATCTGAATGGAAAAAAATTATCCAACACATATTTTCACATTAGGTATTTCGACTTAAAATATGCAATATCCATATTAGCTGTGCAGTATATATGGTTTTATAAGTAAATCTCCAATATGGGGTCTTCCACACTTCTCCGATCCACAGTTTTGGGGGTATTGTATTATACAGTAACCAAGAGATACTTACATACTTATAACTCTGTGCTCTACCTTCGCATAGGTTATGATGTTTTTTTTAAAATGTGTGCTAAAATAGGAGAAATTTAGCTAAAACTTGAGCTATAGTGAAGTTGAGCAACTAGGCCAACAAGTCATTTCAACTTAAAGTTGGGTTGCTTTCACATGACACCGATTTTGTTTGGTTAAAGGCAAATTACCATCAAATAATATATTACCTGCTGGTGTATCTCTGTCACTATATAATTACTCCACAGAATATTAGAAAAACCCACAATCCAATCTGATGTTTACTAGATGATGTTGCAGTTTCTTGGAAGTGAAAAATACATCTATTAAGTCTTACATCTTGTGAGAGCAGACATATTGTTTCATTAGACTATAATACCAGTCAGTCTACCTTTCCAGTCTACCAGTCTACTTTTTTGTCTAGGAGATCCCATATATGTCCCCATATATATACATATTTTTTATAAATCCCCTACTATACTGAGAGAGCTTCTTGGCTTCCTGCCTGTCTCATGCTATATGTGAGTGATTAATTTTAATACTACATTGTGTTAGTGGAATTTTAGAGACCAATATAGATATTTGTGACTTTAAAATAATAAATTCTGCCACGTTCCCTGCTGACATCAAGCAAACTCTGTGCTTATGCTTAAAAAAAAAAAAAAGTGAAAAAAACATACGCTGAAAGTAACGAGTTATGCTCAGAATCCGTCCAGCATTCCTTACCACCAAATATCATATGCACTGTTTTCCCCAAAGAATAAGAATATTAAACCTCCTTCTTCCAGCAGTAAACTAACTATCCTCTCTCACTTTATGAAGCACTCTGCTTTTCTTATCCAAATATACTATATCAGACAGAAACAATTATAGAACAGAAGGAACTGCAATTCAAAGTTATATCCTAAGCCATCATAAGGCACTACGAAGAAAATGGCTAATATATTTAGAGATACACCATATGGCTTTCAGTAACAATAGTGTTGCCAAGGCAAGAAGCACTCAATAGCACGGGTACTCTATTCGTTCCTATCACATATGGAGCTGTCACTTACAATGTTGATACTACTGCAAGAAGCAATGAACAGATACTTAATATTGGTTAATATCATCCAGAGGAGCATATGGTACTGTCAGAAGCAATGTTACCACCAGGGCAGGGAAGTGCTTTTCTTAACACACCGAGGGGCTATTAATATGATTAACCAGCCCTTATAGATCCTAATGAATTACAATATATCATTATGAGAAGATGACAATATGTCTGGGCTCGTAGGATCACGTCAATAAAACCTTTAGCTTTCTTTTTATGTTTTTACTATAGGAAAAAAGGAAATTGATTCAAAAAGAAAAAAATATATATTTAACTGTATTTTACTATTGCAAAAATTTAAAATAAATAATTAATAAATTAATTAAATTATTAATTATATTAATATAAGAAATCTATTAATACCCACTAACATTTCAATATAAATGGCCTTCATACAAAAAGAACATATAGCAAACATATACCTGTGCATAAAATGTACAGAACTTTAGTTTTCTGTTTCCTGCATTTTAAGGGAACCAGGTCATGAGAGTAACAGATGCATAATAATAAAAAAATGAATTGTGCTTGGCTGTAAGATATTTTAAAGCCAATCAAATTACAGGGGTATGAACCACAAGATGCACAGATGAAAATAATATAAATAAATAAATGAATAATGTATATGCTCATCTCTAATTGTGTCCTTTCATATATGCAAATAACAAAAACTCCACCTCCGGCAGCATCATTGGGCTGTCATTTTTTTCAGCCCAAAACAAGAGTTCCATTATTGGGCATTCAGTGTCAGCATGCACAGCATGCTGGCAACAGATGTCCAGTGGCGGTAGGGATCCGATGTGGCCCCCTAGTCAATTCTCCTTCCACATCGTTCCCTTGGCAGCTATGGGGAGTGACATTAGCAGAGAAGGATTGGGTCAGGAGAAGGACTTGGCCTTGGTGCTAGAAAGCAGTTAAGTTTTAACTTTGTTTTAATTTCTTAAAGCACTGAATTTTGGTTGGAGTAACCCTTTGACTAGAAAGTAGATTTTTAACATGGCAACCAAGAACAACAGATTGTTTTGACTTGTCTCTTTCTCTCAAGTTTCTTAGACTGGAAACATTTGCGACTCTATTTGAATCAAGTGTACCATGACAAATCTTCAGGTTATAGAAAACGTAATGATAAATCTATCACTTATTTTCTGTTAATGTGCGGAATGTGTACTCAAAACACGTTTCTTTCCAAACTTTAGCTTAGTACTATACTGAAACTGAACCTCTCATTTTTGTGCAATTGAGTATTTTTGTTTTTTGGCAAAACACACACAGGCACTTGCAATAACATTTTAAAAACTGGTATGGGAAATCTTGTAAAAAGGTTTTTACTTACCTGGACAATCTCTTACATCCATCTAATCATTACAACTTTTTCAAAACTTTCTTCCCATTCTAATGTCATATAAATATGTCATTATATTTTTATACTTCTGCATTACAGCTTCTCATTATGTTTTCCAAATCATTTTCTTTATGCACATTGAATTTACACAATATCCAGTGCATATTGGACAATAAATCAGAGGTAAAAAGCTAAAGCAGACATTTAAAGGGACATTATAGGCATTCAGATAACTTCAGTTCGTTGAAGTGGTCTGAGTGCAGTGTCCCAGGTCCCTTAACCCTGCAATGGTAATTATTACAGTTTGTAAGAAACTGCAATAATTACCTGCTACGGTTAACTCCACCTCTAGTGGCTGTCCAGAGGGACTTCCGGGCTGTTAGGCGATTTTTTGTCCTTTTACCTATCTCAAACCTCACCTGTCCTAGTTATGCAACCTCCTTCTACAATTCCACCCTCTCCTCTCAACTACACATCATGGCACCTTCTACATTTAAACCTCGCAGGCCCCCCCAACAACAACCCTGGCACACCAAGCTCACTCGACACCTCCAAAAATGCTCCAGAACAGCCGAACGCTGTTGGAGAAAGTCTCACTGTGCGTCTGACTTTCTCCACTATAAATTTATGCTGAGCTCATACAGCTTGGCTCTTTCCTCTGCAAAAGTTAATTACTTCAATACCCTCATAACCACACTTTCCCGCGAACCCAAACAACTATTTCACACATTTAACTCTCTTCTTCGCCCTGCTGTTCCTCCTCCACCTACTAACTTGACCACCTCAGACTTTGCAACTCACTTCACTGACAAGATCTCTACAATCAGAGAAGAGATCTCTCATCTTTCATCTTCCCCTTACAATACTTCCCCTAACTTCACTCCCTCTGCTGTTCTATGTTCATTCGCACCCGCTACATTGGAAGAGGTTTCTGCTCTGCTCCAGTCCTCCTGCCCCACCACCTGCTCCCTAGATCCAATTCCCTCGCATCTCATCCGTACTCTGTCTTCTTCTCTTTCTCCACCTCTCACTAAAATTCTCAATCTCTCTCTCTCCTCTGGCATAATTCCATTGCCCTTCAAACATGCAACTGTAACCCCAATTCTAAAGAAGCCCAATCCTGACCCTAACTCCCCATCCAACTATCGTCCTATCTCGCTACTGCCTTTTGCATCCAATATCCTTGAAAAAATTGTGTATGCGAGATTGACAGACTTCCTCGAGTCCAACTCTCTGCTAGACCCGCTTCGGTCTGGTTTCCGCGCTAAGCACTCTGTGGAAACGGCACTAACCAAAGTATCCAATGATCTACTCGCTGCAAAATCTCATGGTCACTACTCTATCCTAATTCTCCTTGACCTATCTGCGGCTTTTGACACTGTTGCTCATCAACAGCTTCTTCTCATCCTCTGCAATATCGGTCTACAAGATATTGCTCTCTCCTGGTGCTCCTCATATCTCTCCCAGCGCTCTTTCAGTGTTTCTTTCTCTGGCTCTGCTTCTTCTCCCCAACTCCTGTCTGTTGGTGTCCCCCAAGGTTGAGTCCCCTACTGTTCTCCATCTAAACTGCCTCCCTTGGTAAACTCATTAGCTCTTTTGGCTTCCAATATCATTTCTATGCAGATGACACGCAAATCTACCTGTTCTCTCCTGATCTCTCCCCGTCCCTCTTGACTAGTGTCTCTGACTGCCTCTCTGCTGTTTCTAACTGGATGGCTGCCCACTAAACTTGACCAAAACTGAAATTCTGGTCTTTCCTCCCTCAAGTGTTGTTACTCCTGTGTCTGTCTCCCTCCAAGTCAACGGTGCTACCATCAGCTCCACCATGCAGGCTCTTTGACTCCGACCTCTCCTTCAAGCCTCATGTTCAATCTATCGCCAAATCCTGTCATTTCCATCTCAAAAACATTGCGTGTATCCGTCCTTACTTAACACCAGATGCGACTAAGGTGTTGGTCCATTCCACTGTCCTTTCTCGCCTTGACTACTGTAATCCGCTTCTCAGTGGTCTTACGTGCTCCCAACTTGTGCCGTTACAGTCCATAATGAATGCGGCGGAAAGGCTCATCTTCCTGTCCGCATGCACCTACCATGCCTCACCCTTCTGTCAGTCCCTACATTGGCTTCCTATAAAATATAGAGTTCAATTTAAAATTCTGGTTCTTGCTTTCAAATCTCTACACCTATCTATCCTCCCTTATACACAAGTATGTCCCGTCTAGGCCCTTACGATCTGCTGAAGACTTACGTCTATCTTCTGTCCGTACTCCCACCTCTGATGCTCGCCTTCAAGATTTCTTGAGGGCTACACCATTCCTGTGGAACTCGCTTCCCTCCTCCGTTAGATGCTCACCCAGTCTCCACTCCTTCAAAAATCGTTAAAAACCCACTTCTTCATAAAAGCGTATCAATTAAACTGTTAATAGCTCCTGACTGATTCCTCCTCTGCAACTGTCACTAGTCTAATACTATCCTTACCTTTTTGTGTCATTTTACCCCACTCCCTCTAGCATGTAAGCTCATTGAGCAGGGCCCTCAACCTCTCTGTTCCTGTGTGTCCAACTTGTCTGGTTACAACTACATGTCTGTTCGTTCACCAATTGTAAAGCGCTGCGGAATTTGACGGCGCTCTAAAAATATCATAATAATAATAATAATAATAACTGATGCTGGATGTCCTCACACTATGCATGGGGATGTTCCACATCACTCAAAACCCCATAGAAAAGCATTGAATAATGGTTTCCTATGGGGAAATCCTAATGAGAGTGCAGCCATTGCCACTCATGTGCATTAGGTCTCTCTCCCCTGACGTCGACAAGTGAGAAGAGAAGGCAGACACAAGTCACTGGAGGCATCGAAGGGACATCGGCGCTGGACCCAGGTACGTGACAGAAGGTTTTTTTTAACGGGACTTGGCAGAGGGGGAAACTATAGTGCTAGGACAATTAATTTGTTTTCCTGGCACTATAGTTTCCCTTTAAGTCCTTTGAGTGCTCTCTTCCAAGCTTAATTTATCCAGGCCAGAGTTCTATGCACCAAAGCACAAAGCACAGCAGGCAGAGAGTGCAAGCATATTTAAAAATGGCAAAAATACAAATAATTAAAAAAAAAGAAGCCTATATATTTGTTTATTTATTATTTTTTTCGTTCTTAACCCTTATGCAAATTTTATGTGTTGAAGATTACAGATCACGAATCACAGCCATAATGTATGACTGTCAGTAGAAATGATGATGTAACCTAAAGACAGGGAATAAATCGCAGCAATAATAAATCAGGGTTGCAAAGCACGGGGTGTCATTGTGAAGGAAATAAATAACAACTAGCGCTAATTTGACTTGTGAAGGGTGACATGTCCAGCTAAGCGTTCAAGAAATAACAAATGGAATCAAGGCCTGGTGGACAATTAATCTAATGAAGGATAATATTACTGTTTGGAATGAATAAACAAAAACTCAGTGAATTTGATTGGTGAAGGTTGATTTGCCAGAGTAACAACCACTCCACATCAGGAACACCATATCTAAAGCTGCACTCTAGTGCTCCACACTCCTCTTTTATCGCCCTCATTGGCTTAAGATAAAATCGGAAAAAAAGTATAACTTTCAAAATTCCAGGTATGTCTGATTTCAAATCATGTATGTATGACTGTAACGTGATTGAATAGAGAGCTCACGCTGTGTATGTGCATTTTTTAGGATGCTTGAATTTTGCCCATATGTCAGCAAAAGTCAGGTAGCGAAAATTTGAACCAAAAGGGTGCCAAAAATGGACCAGTGTACTGCAAAATTATACATGTTTGAAGTACTTTGTTAGGATTTTTTAGCATTTCGGCGACATTTCGTTTACAGATTATCTTAAAAAAAAGTAACAGTAACAGATTGAAAAACAGCAGGACCGATAAAAAAAACAACTATATTCATATATTTATTAAATGTATAATATGTAAATATTAATATATATATATATATATTTTTTTTTTTTTACTGCTCCTCTTTTTTTACCTCCATTGCTCACTTGATCTGTGAATGAATTCAACATTAAGTGACAGTCCCTTAGCATCAACCATCTTTTTTCCCAATCAATCATCTCTTTTTTTTTTGGCACTACGGGCATAATTCAGAATCACAAATCAAAACAAAAATGTTCAGCTTCACGTGGCTCGTTTGGTTTGTGATTCAGGTATTTTCCAATTCTGATAATGTTTGCTTGGTCCGACTTTTGCATACTGACCATGAATTGATTTTGTGGATTAATCCTTTCATTGTCTCAGCCCTTCATTGATTACTTACCTTGGATACCTGCTTTATCTTACAGATACAGTCCCTGTTACAGTCACACATTTAAGTGTAAATTATTATTTCACAAAATAGCTAACAAATATGTATTCCACCAAATAGCTAACAAATATGTCTTCCAGCAATAGCCAAATTTTGTAGCCATGATGATTGTTTTCCCCCAAAACATAAAAAACTAACTCAAATTCACAGAAAAGAGCCTACAAATACCTAAACAAGAGACGGGGAGGACAACTTGGCCCTCCATTTGTGTGTGCCAACCCACAGTGCAAATTTGTTTTTGTACACAGACTTCCGATATATTTCAAAGATTCTCCATCTTTTACACCCTTCATGGATTTTTATTTGATCTTCTGTGCACTATGTCTCTCCTAAACCAATTAAAGTTTTCTCCTTAGATTACCTACCTTTGCTGTTGCTGAAGAGAAATTAGAATAAGAAAAAAAATTAACTTGTTTAGTGATACTTTGTAGAAATCAAAAACCATTTTTTTTTTGTGTGTGTGTTTTTCATTTTGGCTGAGACATTTTGCTCTCCCTGCTAACAGCATTACAAAATCACAACTTGTTCCATTGAGAATGTTTTTTTTTTTTACTACTTTCTTGAACTTTATTTAATAAAGTTATTAAATCCCTTAAATATATTTTAAGGCTTCTGTCATTTCTCTACTCCATGATAAATGTATTACAGTCATGAAATCTTCAGAGATATATTTTGTTATTTAAACGATGCATCATTTTAGTGGTTCCTACGAGATACTATTATTTTCTGTTCTTGAGAATATTTTTATCTGGCTAAAAATGCCAGGTTACTAAGATGGGAAATAATGGAGAATGGGAGATGAGAAGTACTTAGGGTTATGGGAAGCTGTGTCTTTTTCGGATAAAAGGAAAAATATTAACATTTTAAATTATGGCTCTTGGTTCTACAACATTCTTTTACAAAAGCTGTGAAATGTCAACAACTGTACACATAAAGAAATAAACAAACAATTAGTCACCCATATAAACCAAAGTGGCCCCAACACAGTCAACATAGATGAGAAAGGTCTAACCCTCTAAAAACATTTGAGTCTCAAAAAGGATCAAAGCTTAAAAAAAATCCCTTGAAAACAAAACCTTTATTTAGTATATCAGTTAAAAATGTTAATCAAAGCACACAAAAAATAAAATACAAATACAAATGTACAAAACAAATGTGATATGTGAACATTGACATATGAGAAACTATATATGGGGAGGCGGGGGGCAGCAGGGGGGTTTATGAAATTGCTATCAGACTAACTTCATAACTTAAGTATAACACATAGACTGTGAATGCAGGCCTATGAACTTAACCCCTTAAGGACCAAACTTCTGGAATAAAAGGGAATCATGACATGTCACACATGTCATGTGTCCTTAAGGGGTTAAAGGGACACTATAGAAGCAGTTTTGGTGTGTAGATCAAGTCCCTGCAGTCCCGCAGCTCCATTTTATGCCATTTAGGAGTTAAGTAGGGATGTGCATGGGAAAAATATTCGGTTCGGCATTCTGAAATTCAGGACTTCGGCACTTTGGAACTTCAGCACTTCGGGACTTCGGTTCAGAACTTCGGCACTTCGACACTTCGGAACATTGGAACTTCGGCACTTCGGAAACTTCGGAACTTCAGGACTTCAGGACTTCGGCACTTTGGGACTTGGGGTAAGTGTAGGGTTAGGGTAGGTTTAGGGGTAGGGTTAGGGTAGGGGTAGGGTAGGGTTAGGGTAGGGTTAGGGTAGGGTTGAGGGTAGGGTTAGGGTAGGGTTAGGCGTAGGGTTAGGTTAGGGGTTGGGTTAGGGTTGGTTTAGGAGTAGGGTTAGGGGTAGGGTTGTGGTAGGGTTGTGGTAGGGTTAGGGTAGGGTTAGGGTAGGGTTGAGGGTAGGGTTAGGGTAGGGTTGGAAGTAGGGTTAGGGTAGGGTTAGGCGTAGGGTTAGGTTAGGGGTTGGGTTAGGGTTGGTTTAGGAGTAGGGTTAGGGGTAGGGTTAGAGGTAGGGTTGCGGTAGGGTTGTGGTAGGGTTAGGACAGGGTTAAGGGTAGGGTTAGAGGTAGGGGTAGGGCTAGGGTTAGATGTAGGGTTAGGGAAGGGTTAGGGTAGGGTTAGAGGTAGGGTTAGGGGTAGGTTTAGAGATAGGGGTAGGGGTAGGGGTAGGGTTAGGGGTAGGGTTAGGAATAGGGTTAGGGTTACCATACCCCCTACCCTAACCCTAACCCTACTCCAACCACTAACCCTAACCCTACCCCAACCACTAATCCACCCTCTAGCCCTACCCCAACCCCTAACCGCAACCCCTAACTGCAACCCCTAACCGCAACCCTCTGCTGTTTTGCCATTTTTCAAAAATCCAAAGCACTTCAGCACTTCTGAAATTCTGAAATTCGGCACTTCGGTTTGGTTCGGCTTTCTGAAATTTGGAACTTCGGCACTTCGGCAATTCGGTTCAGCATTCCAAAATCCGACACTTTGGAAATTCGGCACTTCGGACATTCGGAAGCATCCAAATGTCCGAATTTCCGAAATTCGTCCGAATGTGCATTTGGAACTAAACGAATTGCACATGGCTAGAGTTAAGTCACTTTGTTTATACAGCCTGAGGCACTCATAGAAACATAGAATGTGACAGATAAGAACCATTTGGCCCATCTAGTATGCCCAATTTTCTAAATACTTTCATTAGTCCCTGTCCTTATCTTATAGTTAGGATAGCCTTATGCCTATCCCACGCATGCTTAAACTCCCTCACTGTGTTAACCTCTACCACTTCAGCTGGAAGGCTATTCCATGCATCCACTACCCTCTCAGTAAAGTAATACTTCCTGATATTATTTTTAAACCTTTGTCCCCCTAATTTAAGACGATGTCCTCTTGTTGTGGTAGTTTTTCTTCTTTTAAATATAGTCTCCTCCTTTACTGTGTTGATTCCCTTTATGTATTTAAATGTTTCTATCATATCCCCCCTGTCTCGTCTTTCCTCCAAGCTATACATGTTAAGATCCTTTAACCTTTCCTGATAAGTTTTATCCTGCAATCCATGAACCAGTTTAGTAGCCCTTCTTTGAACTCTCTCTAAGATATCCCTGCATGTGACTTACACAACCTTCCTAAACACTTCCTGCAAAGAATCATCAATGTTTACACTTACTTTACTGCAAATTCTGTTTAATTGAGAAGTTCTTATTTCATGATCTGTTAATATCCTTCTAGATCCTGCAGGTGTCTTGTGAGTGAATAAAGTTCAATTTGCAGAGCAGGAAATATTTTTTTGTTAAAGTAAGTAACATCTAATTGAAAATCAAACCATTTTTTTTTTCATACAGACTGTGTCAGTCAAAGCCAGGGGAGGTGTGGCTAGGCCTGGATAAACAGAAACAAAAGTGACTTAACTCCTAAATGACAGTGAATTGAGCAGTGAGACTTCAGGGGCATGATCTATACACCAAAACAGCTTCATGCAACTAAAGTTGTTTTGGTTGCTATAGTGTCCCTTTAAAGGAAAGAAAATCCTGTAAAGGTTGTTAAAGGTCTTCACAGTATAACTAAATGCTTGGCTACAGAGATAAAATGTCTTTACTGAAAGCAGGGGTCCTCAGACTCCGGCCCCCCAGATGTTGCTGAACTACAACTCACATGATTCTCTGGCTATCTATGTAATTCAAAGAATCATGGGAGTTGTAGTTCAACAACATCTGGGGGGCCGGAGTTTGAGGACCCCTGACCTAAAGAGTGACAAAGTAACTCCACAGAGACAGAACAGGATTACAGTAGCAACTATATTGCAAAAATAATTGAAGATGTAATCCTTCTGATGTTGTGGATAAAGGTTTGTTGATTGTGTAGAGTAGGGGTAAGCAACCTTCGGCACTCCAGATGTTGTGGACTACATCTCCCACAATGCTCTTACAGCCATAGTGCTGGCAAAGCATCATGGAAGGTGTAGTCCAAAACATCTGAAGTGCAGAATGTTGCCTATCCTTGGTGTAGAGTAATGATTTACACATAGTGGTATGTGACTTACTAGCAAAAAATAAAGTATAATTTCCTCTAGTTATACCCTATGGAGATAACTCTATATAAATGTGATCTCAGGATGTACAAGAAATCATAACAGAGAAAACTAGTTGGCTGTAGTTAATTACAACCTGATTTTGAGATCAGCACTAAAAGCCTATTATGAATATCCTGAAGTACAGACCACTGTATATAGACTAACACAAACTCCAGCTACACAGTATAAATTAGCAAGGAAGTAAAAATAATTGTAATGAACCCATCACAGAATAAGTGTTAAGAGGCAAACTCAAACATAGCAGTATATAAGGCAGTGATCTGCTAGAATGCTAATTGGTCAGTTACAGTGATATCACACTCAGTACTGGCTAGCACTGCTGACCCCATATAACCGCATTATAGAAACTTTCCCATGCAGTGCTAGTGAAATTTAAAACAAAAAAAACAGAAAGAATGATGCTCGTTTCATCAGGCTCTATACACACTAAAAAGTGTGACCGATTAGCAGTGTGATAGCAATTTCATATACACCCCCCGCTTCACGTGTATATTTTCCCATATGTCACGTTTCCCACTTGTCACTTATTTTTTTTTTTGCTTTTACTGACGTTTATAACTGAAATAATAAATAAAAGTTATGTTTTTTATGGCATTTTTTTTTTTTTAAGTTTTGAACTCCTTTTTGTAAATGTATACACTACACTTAACAGTCAGGGATCCCAACACCCATAATGATTTTATTGAGGTGAGTTACATAGTTACATAGTTACATAGCTGAAAAGAGACTTGCGTCTATCAAGTTCAGCCTTCCTCACAAATGTTGTTGCTGTTGATCCAAAAGAAGGCAAAAAACCTGGTCTGAAGCGCTTCCAATTTTGCCACAAATTCCTTCTTGACCCCAAAATAGCAGTCAGATGTCTCCTTGGATCAAGCAGCTATTACCCCACTAATTAGAAATTATATCCCTGTATGTTATGCTTTTGTAAGTATTTATCCAATTTCAGTTTAAGCATCTGTATGGACTCTGACAAAACCACCTCTTCAGGCAGAGTATTCCATATCCTTATTGTTCTTACTGTAAAAAAAACCTTTTCTTTGCCTTAGATGAAATCTCCTTTCTTCCAGCCTAAATGTGTCCTATGTGTCCTATGTATAGCCCTGTTTATGAATAGATTTCCAGATAAAGGTTTGTACTGGCCCCGAATATATTTGTATAAAGTTATCATATCCCCTCTCAGGCGCCATTTTTCCAAACTAAACAGATTTAATTTTTTATATAAAATACAACATGTGGAGAGACACTTAGTATAATTGCTACCACAATTATGGGTGCTATTCCAAAAAGGTACTCCCTTCAATACCAATATAGTAAATATTCAAAAAGAAAGGAATGCACACCAACTAATACAATAATGTATGGGAAACACAGAGAAAAGTGTGGAAATAGGTGGCGCTTATACGTATAGTATAGATATCAAGAAGCTGCTATAAAACACTCATGAGGGTACTCCAAAAACCACTCTCCACATGCAAAAGACAAACAAAAACCTCAAATGGGTCAGTGTCACCACCTTCCCACTGTTGGTAAGAGTGTAGCGCTAGATAAGTATATGTTTACAGTGCTCAAAAATACAGATATACACTTACCACTCAGGGTAATACCATAAAGTTAGACATATAAAAGGAAAAAAAGGAGAGAGAACATACATAGAGTAATAACGTTGGACCAATGTATCAGTGAATTCAATTATATATAAGTAAACTCACATTTGTTAGAGCCTTTTATATGGATATAGGCTCTAAACACTCAGATATCCGTGCCTTTAAGGTCGGCAACAAAACCGTGTTAGCTTCTGCTTCTTGTTTTTTCTTCTTTCCTTCCCTTCTTTCAATTTGGGGTAAAAACTCCAAGAGAGAAGAAAAAGTAGACTTCTGGGTGCAGATTATTTAACTTTTTATGTAAAGCAATATCTCTTTAAGAAAAACTGCTCACCTTTTTCAGAGCCTTTTTTACTGGCTCTAAGTATAAACAGCATATGTGTCCAATATATAGGGTGACACTCCCTTTAGCCGGATTCAGAGATTCAGGATAGAGGTAAGTATATTCAAACACAAAATTTATTATATAAAAAAATTTGATTAAAATTGAAAGTAATTAAAATATCAAATAGTAATAAGAAAATATGAATAAATACAGTATGTGCTGAAGTCCTTCCTCTCCTGTTCCACCAATTCAGAGATTCAGGATAGAGGTAAGTACAGGTGGAACAGGAGAGGAAGGACTTCAATTTTGAATTACTTTCAATTTTAATCAAATTTTTTTATATAATAAATTTTGTGTTTGAATATACTTACCTCTATCCTGAATCTCTGAATCCGGCTAAAGGGAGTGTCACCCTATATATTGGACACATATGCTGTTTATACTTAGAGCCAGTAAAAAAGGCTCTGAAAAAGGTGAGCAGTTTTTCTTAAAGAGATATTGCTTTACATAAAAAGTTAAATAATCTGCACCCAGAAGTCTACTTTTTCTTCTCTCTTGGAGTTTTTACCCCAAATTGAAAGAAGGGAAGGAAAGAAGAAAAAACAAGAAGCAGAAGCTAACACGGTTTTGTTGCCGACCTTAAAGGCACGGATATCTGAGTGTTTAGAGCCTATATCCATATAAAAGGCTCTAACAAATGTGAGTTTACTTATATATAATTGAATTCACTGATACATTGGTCCAACGTTATTACTCTATGTATGTTCTCTCTCCTTTTTTTCCTTTTATATGTCTAACTTTATGGTATTACCCTGAGTGGTAAGTGTATATCTGTATTTTTGAGCACTGTAAACATATACTTATCTAGCGCTACACTCTTACCAACAGTGGGAAGGTGGTGACACTGACCCATTTGAGGTTTTTGTTTGTGTAATACAATAATGTATATCTATATATATTTTATTACAATTCAAATCCAAATCTCACATAAAAAATGTAACAGTGACCAAATAGGCAAAAAAGTTTAACAATATAGTTACCAAAATTCCACAAGCCTATATGGGCAGAAACACGAGTCACAAATAATCCCCCAACGTTTCGGCTCCTCCTGGTAGCCTTTATCAAGGGTAGCTATATCACAACATCATCCAGGAAACTATTATATACACATAAACAAACTACTTACAGCTGATGGCCATCAGTGATATCACAGAGAGCCGTGACCGGAAGTGACATCATCACCTCAGATCGTAGCCCTATATGTAAAGCATAATAGCAATAAATACATTACACATTCACAATATTATTGTCAGACAAATTCCATCATATGTATAAGAGTATCCTGCTATCATATAATCCATAACTATCCTCATCAGCCTAAATATGAACACGCATGCGCAATGCAACAGTAAATATAAGCGGTCGCCATATCATCTACTGGCACCTATCTATCACCGCACTCAATACACCCCAGCAAGGAAATATATCCCTTAATAGGCAACCCAATAAACATACTAGGCATCACAAAAATATGTGTGCAATAACTCAGCAGAAAAAACGAAAACGCACTTGTCTTACCACAACCGGCTGATCTCACTCCAGCCCCCCTCTAACGGAAGCCTCCGAGGTCCACACCTAATAAAAAATCGCAGCAAACAAAGAGCTAAACCGCCCGCGCATGCGCTTCCCCCAAAATAGAACGATACATACAACATGCTAGCGCTCCGATCAAATCTTAAAGGGGAATGACATAAATGCATAAATAACTTATGATATGTCATAATATGTGTATAAGTAGTCCCATAGTATAGCAAAAATCTATAAAAAATAAATATTAACAGTGAAAATCACCTCCACCATAATTACAAAACACCAATAGAATGTGCAATACTATACTAATCCCATGTTTATTCATCTATGTCATATATACAAGACATACATTCAGCAACCTGCTGAACGATCAGGTCATTCCCAAAAAGGAAACTCAATACAAAAAATCCATATATCATATACAATAGACAGTCATATGTATTTCTTATATATGTGATTAAAATATTTTATTTTATACCCTTATATCAATATCAATTCACCCTATTAGTTATACAACTTTTTAGTAACATTTATATAAAACTTCTTCAAATGATAACAGGTATTCATTCACAATCATATACATATCAAAATCAATCAAAGATAAGGAGGTATCCAATAGATCAAATCGTCGTCATCCAATCGCAGATCCGATAAATGATTCCAAATCCAGGTTGTATCCATCCACATTGTTGAACGTACCAATGGGACCCAATATCCCCCCCAAAAAAGGGAATACACTCCATCCTTGATCTAGTACACACTATCATCCAGGTACCCAATGTATTAAGTATCCAAATGGAAATCCATACGCGATCTAGATAAAATAAACACCAATTAAAAACAATATCAATGATATCAACACAACTCAGGCAGGGTGGATAAGCCAGCCTCTCCAAACGAGGCTACAATAAAGGAGAGAGATCCCGTTCTTCATTAAGACCCTTAGGGAATAGAACCTGCAACTCATAAATCCAAAATAATTCACGTTGCTTCACCAACGTTTCCCTAGATCCACCTCTTCTCAAAGGTTTCACTACCTCTAGAATCGAGTATCTTAATTGTGACACCATGTGTCGCATCTCCACAAAATGTCTAGCCACTGGATATTGGATCTTTCCAGTCCGAATGCTACTCTTATGTTCCCCTATCCTAATGGTGAATTTCCTCGTGGTCTCCCCAACATAGGCTAAGCCACAAGGACATTTCAACATGTAGACTACAAATTCTGATTGACAATTGCAAAAATCCCGAATAGGATATTTCTTCCCAGATCTAGGATGGAGAAAGGAATCGCCCAGAATTACCCCATTACAATTCACACAATGTCCACATTTGTACATACCAACAGGCATTCTAAGCCACGATTCCTTAATCCCCATCTTTCCTTGTACTTCCACATTCCGCATTAAATGATCGCGAAGATTTCGGTGTCTTTTGAAAGAAAACAAAGGTTTCTCATTAAAACAAACCCTAACTTTGGGATCCGATTGTAATATATTCCAGTGCTGGTTCACAATATGTTTAATCTCCTTCGAATGTTCAGAATAGGTGGTAACACATGGGATCCTCATGTTCCTATCCCTAACTCTTTTAGTTAGAAGTTGTTCTCTTGCCAACAATCTAGCCTGATCCTTACATTCCATCAAATTCTTCTTCTCATATCCCCTTAAAGTAAACGCCTGCACTAATTCATCTGCACGTCTATCATAATCTGTGTCCCGTGATGTAATTCGTCGGGTTCTAATAAATTGTCCATATGGTAATTTTTGCAAAAATTGTGGCGGATGAAAGCTATCAGCATGTAAGTATGATGCATCCTCAAATGCTGCCATAAATATATTGGCATATGTGGGGGCCACATTGGACCCCATCGCAGTACCCTGTATCTGCAAGTAAAACTTGCCTTCAAATGTGAAATAATTCTTATGCAATACCAGTGTCAATAACTCCAACAAAAAGTCTCTATATGCTTCACTGATTTCCAGTGCTTGCATCGCTCCAAATACTGCCTCAATGCCTTCCTCATGTGGGATAGACGTGTAGAGACTATTAATGTCCATAGTGCATAATAACGCTCCTTCAGGAATAATACTAACACGTTCTAGTTTCTTAATGAAATCTGTCGTGTCCTGCACAAATGAACGCATATTGGAGACCAAAGATTGCAAATGTATATCAACAAATTTGGATAGTGGTTGTAAAACCGATCCACATCCTGACACTATAGGACGACCAGGTGGATATCTCAAATTCTTATGTATCTTCGGGAGCAGGTAAATAAAGGGGATCTTTGGGTGATCCGTATTCAAAAAATTATAATCCCTTTTCTCAATTAGCTCCTTCTCTAAAGCCACACCCGTAATTACCTTAATTCGTTCCTTTAACTCACCTGTAGGATCATGCTCCAAGATTCTGTAATGGCTTTCATTAGTCAGTTGGCGATTCATCTCAGCAACATATTCACTCGTGTTCATCACTACCAATGCTCCTCCCTTGTCAGCAGGTCTAATAGAAACGGTAGTGTCTTTTCTTAGTCCCATAAGTGTAACATATTCATGTCTACTCAAATTCGACCTTCCCTTCTTTTTCCAATTAATTTTATCCATGTCCATCTGACATAATTTAATGAATGTTTCAACACTCGCATTGATGGAAGGAGGAAGGAACGTGCTCTTAGGTTTACACTTGTGCCTGTCAAATTTAGAAGACTCAGCCATCGTAACCCCTTCTTGAACTATAGGGTTATCCTGTAACTGAAAAAAACTTTTTAAACGTATAGTCCGAAAAAAACGTTCCATCTCTATATCCATAGTGAGCTTATCACCACTAAAAGTGGGTACAAACCCAAAACCCTTTTCCAAGAGACTCACCTCGGCTTGAGATAAAACTCTATCAGAAATATTCACTACCAATGTTTCCGCTGCTGTCTCATGCGCCCCGGATATCTCCTCTTGGGCTAGGTCACAGTTGGAACCAATCCAATTTAATTTTTTAACCTTTCTTCATAACTAAAATGCTCCATTCCTTTTATCAATTTTGTAGCTCGTCTCTGGACCCTCTCCAGTGCCATGATATCCTTCTTTAGAACAGGTGCCCAAAATTGCACAGCATATTCAAGGTGTGGTCTTACCAGCGATTTATAAAGAGGCAGAATTATATTTTCATCTCGAGAATTTATGCCCCTATTTATACATGACAAAATCTTACTGGCCTTAGCAACTGCAGATTGACATTGCATATTGCTGCCCAATTTGTTGTCTATAACAATTCCTAAATCCTTCTCATGTGTGGTTATCCCTAATTCACTTCCATTTAGTGTGTAAGTTGCTTGTGCATTCTTAACCCCGAAGTGCATAACTTTGCATTTCTCTATGTTAAATTTCAACTGCCATTTTAGTGCCCAGTCCCCCAATCTATCCAAATCTCTCTGCAGCAAAGCAATATCCTGCTCACATTTTATTACTTTACAAAGTTTTGTGTCATCTGCAAACACTGTCACATGGCTTTCAATGTCTATTTCAAGATCATTTATAAATATGTTAAATAGAAGTGGTCCCAAAACAGAACCCTGAGGGACACCACTTACAGTTGGTTATGGGGGCTGAATTGGAGGGTTTCTTTAAAAAAGCTATATAAAAATATATTGTTTTTCTTACATTATCCAAGAGAAGCAAACATTCCTTATTGCAATGAATTACATTTTTGACTGCAAGGATAGATCATTCCTTTTTTTGATCTCACAACCCTCGAGCCTCTTTTTCTATGAAAACAGAGTTAACACGTTGCCTTCTCATAAGCATTGCCCTGATATATTTGACAATACATGAAAATGGTCCATTTAATAATATACTTTTGAGACGGACCCCTTGAGCTATGTCAAACGTAATTAACATTTTGAAACAGGGCATCATCATAAACTGCTAATTAAATATAAGGAAAAAAAAAAGACAGAAAAAAAGTACCTGCATTGGCTATATAAAGGAATATATTTTGATTTGCAAAATGAGACGAATGACCAAGAACAAAAAAATATACAGAAATATATAGATTTATTGAAAATATTACAGCCGAGGGAACAGAATAATTTTTCTCGCCTTTATTTTATGTCACTTCATAAGAAAAATAAAATGAAGTTTCTGTGCTTTGAGTCTATAAAATCTCAGCATTTTGGCTTAGTCAGAATGTGATTCTCATCATGTGGAACTAATTGTAATTGTAGAATTCTATGGTACTATTTTATGCGCTGCACATTTCCCTTGTTATTTGTTTACATGCTTTCCACATGTTTTATTTATATATTTATTGTTTGCCTTGTGCTAAAATTCAAACAGAATTAATCATCTTAGCCCTTAAGGACCAAATGCTACACTAGGTGGCCATCACATCCATGCACTCTATACCCTATGCCAAAACGGAATGTACGATAGCTTTTGTATCTCTATATAATCCTACAAAATGCAATAAACTGGGCGATTCCATTTTTGGAATAGAATTCTCAAACAATAAGTTATTTTGATGGCATAGACCGTCTTTGGTCCATGAGTCAAAGATGCAGCTCTCAATATGCAGGGCAATAGAAGAACTCAGTTTAAATGTTTTAAATCAATCTCTATTGGTGACGTAAAAGGAACATTGTTTTTTTCCTGTGTAGGGGATAAAAGTGAATATCATTCAACATAGAACATATGAATATGCCATAAGGCGACGTAGAAACATGGTGAATGAGGCAGCAACAATTGACGCCACTTGATGCTGAGAATGGGTAGTGGAGTAGGGCAGAGTATACAATTGAGTCTTAGTATATTCAGGAATTCCATTGTGGAGTATGAGATAGACCCCTCCTAACCGGGTAGTCATGTCTGTAGTCTCTGTCACCTTTGGACACCCTCGGTCCTGGCCTTCTGTGAAAAAGATCTAAGATGTACGCAATAAACCACTGTCAATCTGAGTATGGCATTTAAGGTATGCATATAACTTACACAATTGACTGTTTTGAGATCTCCAACATTAATTTATACAAGGGAGTTCACCTTCTATAATCATTGCTAGATTAAACCAACATGAGAGCTTTAAAAAAGATCACCCCTCAGATCAATAATTTCTTTATTCCATTAGACACTGATATATAATGATTTAAGACAGAGGTAGACAACCTTCAGCACTCCAGATGTTGTGGACTACATCTCGCCTGATACCTTGCCAGCATTATGACTGTAAGAGCATTATGGGATATATAGTCCACAATATCTGGAGTGCCGACTGTTACCTATCCTTGCTTTAGCATTCAAATAGTTGGTAATACATAAAAAAATGAAAACCCCCCCACTGGAGGACTCAAGAAGTGATATACTTGGTGGGGAGCATACCACCTACGCCTACATATATTGAGCAATATCCCATTTGGTCTTCACTTGTGAGTATACCTCCATCTTTTATCATTTTATTCTGTATCATCCAGAGAGAACTATTTTGTGTTTCTATCCTCTTTTTTATATATCACCAACTATTTGAATACTGGCCCACTGCTATTGGAAAGGAGATATACCCTACTACTTCTGGAGACCCCCTTTTGAGGACATCCAAGTACCATCTACATATCCATAGACGGGGATTATACCATCCAGGCCCACACATCTGGAGCTGAGTATAAGCTCCAGAAAATTGTAAGTGCAATTCCTTTCCCTTCATTTATTATCACTTAAGATCCTAACATACTACACTATATCCGTGTCTTTTTCCTTCCCTCCTCCATATCGCTTTGAGCATGGGAATTCCATCACAGGCACTGCTATCTGATCCTACTATTTATTTCCTTTGTTTCTATTTTACTTTTATCTCTTTGAGCACATTATCTATTGTCATAACATATATGGAGATGTAGTTCTTGATTAAACCTGTGTAAACCACTACCAATCACCTATAAAACATGATAACCTGATTTACACAATCTAGAATGAATTAACCAACAGGTGAGTTGTGGGTCTATGGCGTTATTGATAGAAGGACTATGATTTCTGCTCTAGAAGAAGTCTGCCTTGGAAGACATGGACTGGGCATGAGTCAGACCTGTTGGCCAGCTACAAAGAATTCCATCTGCAATTGGTTTTCCAGGTTCTTAGACCATTAGTGATCGCTAATTTTGGCTAACACTAACCCGTTTAATTAAAACTCAAGTATTTGGGCATTAGTTGAGTCTGACAATTTAAAATTTATTAATGTATTTTCATTTCTTTCATTATTTATATATTTTTACATGAAGAACACAATGAGAAAATTATCATGAGTTCAAGTAACTTTTAATAATTATGTTGCTTTCTAAAAAAATAAATAATGATAGTTATTTAAAATAATCTGCAATGTGTGCCATTTTACAACACATAAAATAGTGACAAGCCTTCCCTGCCAAGAATAGGATTTATCCTGCTGCAAATGTGACATGATGGAGGCTTTTCTTTGTGATAAAGATAAATACTTGACACAGACCTGCGATGATCAACTGACTTCGAAAATGTATTATTTAGTATTTACCTGGGACATCTGCTGCAGACTGAGCACATGCTCTTGCTGTACAGCTTACTGCTGCACAAATAAGTCTACAGTACTTGCTATTGCTGACAAAGTGGCCGTCTTTTACCCCTGTCCTGTATTTACAATCTGCTTATGTTAAGTAAGGATCTAGATGTGTGCTACCATCTGTGAAGATATGGTATCCACGGCTTCTCTAAAAATCTCACTGTAATGATATGTCAGAGAGAGTGCTACAATACACAGACAGGCTTCTACATTCCGCAGGAGGTGGGGTGGATTGCGGATCATATTGCTTAATAGGGACATGGGTAGAGGTCATTTTAATGGACTAGATAAACCTCAAGGAAGGACAATTAAAAGAACAACTATGGAGTAGTAATAATAATATTTAGTACGTATCATTTTTTTTCAAGATATTCACATAAACTCGCAAAGAAAGCATGCAGAAAGAAACACATGAGAATATATCTACTAAATTTAAAAAACAAAAACAAAAAAACAAGCAAAAAACAAGACAATTTTCAATGAAATGTTCATTTAATTTTAATGTTTTGAGTCTTAGTTGCAAGTGTGAGTGTTAAAAACCAAATTAAAATTATTAATAGGTTCCAAACCTTTTACAAAACCCAAAACATGAGTGTTTGTCAGAATCCCATCTTTCAGGAAACAGTAGACAGTAGAAAGTTGTCTCTACAAATGATATAAACTGTTCATTTCTCTGTGTGGTTATAGTACAGGAGTCAAAGAGCCACACTACTTAGAATATGATAGTGACATATTTCCTGTCATTTATCACCAGAATGGCTATTTATCTCCATCAGCGGTAAATGACCATAGGGTCAGAAATAACCCACACCAAGAAAAGAACAAACTTTCTATTCTGGCAGCTGGTCTATTAACAAACAGCTGACACGGACCAAACTGAAGGACACTATGCAGTTAATAATCACGGTCTCTCCATCTCTGTAACCTAGGACCATCTGAAAGAGCAACAATGATGACAATTTAAAACAAATATGGTAATTTCAACACCTTAAGAGCCCTTCTTGTTTCTTTTTATCTTCTGCAAAGCATCGGATAATGCAGGATGACATATTACTCATAATGAAATCTCCTTATTTTGAATTCCTTTTCACACAACTTGGCGAGAGAGGTTTAAAAATTAATTTTCCATTGGCATACTGGCTGTGTGTTGAGAAGGCGAGGCGTCTTCTAAAGTCCTGCTGAGACTACCGAACATGAATAAGCAATTAGAAGCAGATCTGGTGCAACTACAGAAGCATCGGAGTGTGAAACTTAAAAAAAAAATTGCGGTGAGCTGAGTTTCTTAAGAGTCGGAGAGTGGAATGCAGGATAACTCTTTCATGTCTGAATATTTGTATTATATTTATAACTTGCTAGCACATTGTGCAATTAGTTGGGGAACATATAATAAAGACGCCTTTGCAAGCAGCAAACAAGCGACGTGTAAAAAAAAAAAAGTTCATCTTTTCAATTCCATTTTATTGCGAGTAACATGCGTTACAATGTCACAGTGTTTAGACGTTCATCTCACTTTTATCGTAATATGCAATTAGTCTGCTACGTGGTAGACATTTGAACAGAAACTTGCATGCATATTGTCACACTGTTATTCTCATTTGCAATTAGTTTGTAATAATAATGAGAGTAATTTAACACCATTTTCTAAAGCTTATCACGAAAACAAAAAGATACACCGTTGCACCAATTGTTATTTAGTAACTTTGGTCCACAACTTCATGTGGATGCAGGTTGTGTGACCATATGTGTACCACACTAGGGTCAATTTCTGTGAAATTCCAAATAACCGCTAATAGACTGATGTCTCCTTACACCTGTCAACATTCTAAACTTATATGATTGTGCCCAGTATTAAACGGTTCCCACCTTTCTTACTGATTCACTACATCACAAATCACATTCTGTATGATAGAGTCTAGAATACTGCAGTCTTAATTCCCCATACTCATTAAGTCTTCCTTTACACATAAGCAGTTTGAGGCTGTCCTCATCGGAAGTTGACTATTAAGTACTACTAGCCATTCATTGGGTTTGTTTATCTAACTTGTTCTTTAGGCATAGTTTACAGGTTAACCACATTTAGGGCCCTAAATGGCTAATGACTGGACTGACCAATCTTCAAATCACAGCTGAGATGTAGAAGGTGCACACAAAACCCAAAATCATCACAGTAAGGGCATTGATGGGTACTAAAGGCCAGGTTATGGTATCTACATATCAACCTCAGTAAGATGTGTTCAATCATCATGGCATGTTCCATTCTCTGCAGCATTGATATGGACACACATCTGCTGAGATACATCTCTACATCATTCTGGTCCTTAAATATACAGAGGAAGTGGGAAGGCATTCATGCATATGTCCCCTGTAAGTGCCAACTATTATATATGACAGAAAATATATTCACCCTCTATATAAAATTTTATAGAAAAATTAATGGTTGATGTGAAATTGTTGTACGCAGGTAAAAGGATCTGATAACCGACTAACCAAAGAGTACACCTCACAAATCCCATTCTGTGTTTGTAATATTTAATGAAATTAATGTTTCCCAACATGGCATACATGCTGGGGTGCTGTATAGCAAAAAATATGACACTAAAAAGAACATTCCCCAGCCTCTTGAATAACACAATTCAAATGATATTAAAAAAAAAAAAAAAAAAAAACCCTGATAATCATACCTTCCATAAGCAATATATTTATCAGTCCAGTTTTAGGAACACTCCAGTGTTATTAATAAATACATTTATTGTTAATGCTGGTGTCTTGCTTAATCACCTTGGCTCCTGTTGCCTCATTTTCTTTTAAAGGAACACTATAGTCACCTAAATTACTTTAGCTAAATAAAGCAGTTTTATTGTATAGATCATTGCCCTGCAATTTCACTGCACAATTCACTGTCATCTAGGAATTAAATCACTTTGTTTCTGTTTATGCAACCCTAGCCACACCTCCCCCGGCTATGATTGACAGAGCCTGCATGAAAAAAAAAACTGGTTTCACTTTCAAACAGATGTAAATTACCTTAAATAATTGTATCTCAATCTCTAAATTGAACTTTAATCACATACAGGAGGCTCTTGCCGGGTCTAGCAAGCTATTAACATAGCAGGGGATAAGAAAATCTTAATTAAACAGAACTTGCAATAAATAAAGCCTAAATAGGGCTCTCTTTACAGGAAGTGTTTATGGAAGGCTGTGCAAGTCACATGCGGGGAGGTGTGACTAGGGTTCATAAACAAAGGGATTTAACTCCTAAATGGCAGAGGATTGAGCAGTGAGACTGCAGGGGCATGTTCTATACACCAAAACTGCTTCATTAAGCTAAAGTTGTTCAGGTGACTATAGTGCCCCTTTAATATAGATGATTAAATTACCTCCAATCCAGGGACTAATCAAGTGGCAAGAAGGTCCCTCGTCACAGCTGTTCTATCCACCTGGAGATCATCAGCATTGTTTATTGTTGACTCGGAATTCCCTTACCTCTGACCTAACTAGTTTCCTTTATTCTGTGTATTTATGGCTATATTGATCTAGCTTGTGTTTTGACCGTTCTGTCACTCTGTTATTTAATGCACTAAGTCTGACCATTCTGTGGATTGTTAATATACTCTATCTTTATTTTTCCAATTCTCAAGCTATGACCCATTAGTAGTGCGATGGATTAGTACTGAACAATGAAACATTTAAAGTTATAATTGTGCCTAGCTCGATTGGCTATTTTCCTTTGATCTCTCCACCGGACATGCATGCATTGTCGGCAGATGTTGACATATATCTATTCAACATAGGTTTTCAAGACTTAAACCAGAAATTACACGTGAGTTGGCTAGATACACAAATTGAATTGAAGTCATTGTATACAATGATTCCAAAACTTGTACACGGTCCTCCATTCAAACAATAATTATTGCTTCCCAGCAGCATTCAAAACCTAATCAATAATCTCAAACATGGGGTTAGCTTGTGCTGTTTTCTATGAAACACTATCTAGGACATTTGCCATAACAGAAAAGTGAAGCAAATTAACTTTTTCTATATCTTCACTTAACAACTGCCTTTGTCATTTTTTTTTTTTTTTTTAAAAAGGAACAATTCTAAGAACTAATTATTACTTGCTACCCGGTGTGAATGTTTCATGCATGATCTCTGTTAACATGTCAAAAGCATAAGCCTGCTACAAATTCATGTGTTTGTCACCAGTTAACCTTATTAAAATGCAGCCAGTGTTGGTCACTAATCCTACAGCTAAAAGGTTAATCATCTGTTCAACTAAAAGGCACAAGAACTTGTGCTTTTAGTTTGTTTGCGACGGACCTTAAAAGGATTATATATAAGCGTGCTTTTCTTTTATGAAGCCCGGTGAATACTGTATTTAACTTCATCATTGTATTATTCCATTATTCGAATCCTGACCCCAGGGGCAGCAATCAATAAAGCATTTTTTTCAGAACGTTGTTCTTTTTTTTGACCTGCCATCTGTAGTCTAAGGCAAGGAATCGGGGATCCAGAAAAACACTCAATTTCTTATCACAGTTTATTTCCTTTGCTAAGCGGGCAGATTTGCAAAAACAGCTCAATAAATCATGAGCTACAGATTGAGAAAGAAAGAGAGAGAGAGAGAGAGAGAGAACAAGGAGAGTCAAGATATCACCCAGATCAGACATCCCAATGCATATAATTACTGCAGTCTACTGCTATTAACTAGTCAGGTTTGGGTGAAATAGATATCCCGACAGGGCCCATTGGTCTCTCGATATATAGAATGTCCTGTCCGGATGTCAGGATTAACAGAGATGAACTTTAGTGATACAAAGCCAATTTACATTTTTGACTGTTATGAGTGTGTTAATTTTCTGGTTTAAAACACATTTTTCTCAAAAGAAAGGTTTTCCCAAAATATACTTTATAAATAACGCATGCTGCATGTTCAATATGAGATACAGAAAGTTGATTCAGAACCCAATCCTGAAAGAGGGACTGAAATATGTTGCTGTATTATACATGCCCTTTTAAGCTTTTTCGTGGTCCCTACCATCTTTCTACCATTTGTTTTCTGAATTATCCGCTCTCAATCTACATTTCCTGTTTTGCTCCAGTATGTCCCTCTTGTGCTCCCAGTGTTTCACCTCTGCCTTAAGTTAAAGGCATACTCCACTGCCCAAATAAAAATAGATATCATTTAGTAGATATACCCCCAACAAAAACATGCATGCATGCAAATTTAAAGCGAGCTTTCCTTTGCAAGCCCTCCCCTACTAACCCCACCAAGACTTTATGTGACTGTCCAATCACAGACTTCCTGATACAGTTCATTTAGACGTCTTTACACAGCAGGTGCTCTTGGTAATTGCTGCCTCTTGAGTTTAGCTCCACTAAGCTGAACAAACCAGGAAGTAACAGGACCAGTTGTCAGAATGATGTAACAAGGTTAATTTATAAAAGAGCCAATTCCTACTGAAATCAGCACTTTTGGTAAAATTAAAAAAGAGGACACACTCTTCACACATAAAGGACATCAGCAACCTTTAGGGGTCGGGAGTGTCCATTTCAAATTATTTTTGTTTGGTCTTCATTCCTTGTCTTTTCAATGTTTTTTCTGTTCCTCATATAATTCCATTAACTGTGTTCTAAGAGCACATTGAGTCTCAAACCAAACTACCGCACTCATATCTCACACAGGTCGCACATCCATATACATACATATAGGGATTGCTTATATAGCTAGGTGCCAAAAAGATTGTGTTGAGACCAATAAAAGTACATGTGTGAACATTGGTTTGAGTTAAGTACTCTTCCATTTCAAATGGGAGAGATGTAGTATATATATATATCCACTGGAAGCAACAGAACTCAATGATTGGATATTGGATATAAATTTCACCCACAGAGGACTTAAATTCCGACTTGCCCGGTGCAACGTTAAGCAGATAATCCAAGTTCCAAACAAACAGCACTCCAAGGACTTTTAAGTTCATATATAAGTTTTAGTTTATGGTCAGCGTTTCAGTTAGACTAAGCTAACTTCCAGAAAAAAAAGTAATGAAAAATATCAAAACTAAAAAAGATATCAATATCAATAAATAAAAAATAAAAAAATATTAAAACATTACAAAAATTAAAAAATTTGTTTTGTTATATTAAAATATTTTAAAAGTTTATCCAAAATTATGAAATAATTTGAAAGACTTATCCAACAAAAATAAATCAAGGCCTCTATCCCATTCATCAAAAGTAAATGGAGCATTTAAATAATACAAATATTGCTAACAGAGTTTAGCACCATCCAGACCACCGTCTCTTCACAGCAATCCACAAACAGACCAGGCGCTCACATAGGTAAATAAAGGAGTCTTAATCTACAGCAACAAGTGGCAACATTTTTGTTCTGTTGGTGTGTATAAAAACATTTTTATTCACCAGAGCGGCTGGTCCTTATTGGATTGAATACTATGTGTCCAAATCTACATTCTTTTCCCAGTTGTTATGAATCTAGAGTAATACTATCCGTACCTTTTTGTGTCATTTTACACCACTCCCTCTAGCATGTAAGCTCATTGAGCAGGGCCCTCAACCCCTCTGTTCCTGTGTGTCCAACTTGTCTGGTTACAACTACATGTCTGTTCGTCCACCCATTGTAAAGCGCTGCGGAATTTGATGGCGCTATATAAATAACATAATAATAATAATAATAACAATAATAATAATAATCTTTGTACACCTATAGCTCATTATTTATCCCATCATGGATTGAACATATTATTATTGAATAATTTAATTCCATAGTCATTTTTTAATATCTTGTTCGGATGAGTGATTCACTCAAGGTAAATAGATATGTCATCATTGCCACTAATTTTAACTCTATAATGTGGGTAACAATTATTTGAATCCACAAAGTCAAGTGCCGTACAATACCTTAGTAGGCAGGTCATACATCAACCTTGTGCATGCCACGTAGCCAGTTGAGTAATTCTATAATTCTTGCTGCTCCCGCACGGGTTTGAAAGTGTTTTAGTGAGTACAAGGGACTGACTGACATCTTTTAGCTCATAAAAGGTTACACAGTAGTTAATTAAAATCAGTTTGACTAGAGCAAACAGACACAATGTTAAGTGCTTTATGATCATTAAAATAAATACCAGTCAACCTCATGCCTGTTGGGTTTATACTCCATTAACAAGATTCTGATAAAAATGCATCTATTGCCTCATAACAACAAGAGCTACCTCATTCTTCATAATTTAATGATGTGTCTGTAGTATAAAGAAGTTAGTACTATGCTAAAAATAGATTTTCTCACAATTATCAATCAATTATTTATTTATTTATTTTACATAGTTACATAGCTGAAAAGAGACTTGCGTCCATCAAGTTCTGCCTTTCTCACAAATGTTTTTGCAGTTGATCCAAAAGAAGGTAAAAAAAAACCCAGTCTGAAGCGCTTACAATTTTGCAACAAACTAGGAAAAAATTAATTCTTGACCCCAAATTGGCAGTCAGTTATCTCCTTGGATCAAGAAGCTATTTCCCCACTTATTAGAAATTATATCCCTGTATGTTATGTTTTTGTAAGCATTTATCCAATTGCTGTTCAAACATCTGTAGTGACTCTGACAAAACCACCTCTTCAGGCAGAGAATTCCACATCCTTATTGTTCTTACTGTAAAAAAGTAAAATCTCCTTTCTTCCAGCCTAAATGTGTGGCTTTGTGTCCTATGTAAAGTCCCGTTTATGAATAATTTCCAGACAATGGTTTGTATTGGCTCCAAATATATTTGTAGAATGTTATCATATCCCATCCAAGGCTCAGTTTTTCCAAACTAAAGAGATTTAAATGTTTGAATCTTTTATCATAACTAAAATACTCCTTTTCTTTCCAATTTTGGAATGGACCGTTTTAGTTATGAAGAGAGTTTAAAAAATGTTAATGTTTGAACATGAGTTTATTTAGGAAGCCATTACACACATGTTCTATCACGTTCTATTACGTTACCCCTAATTTTCATTTTTGTTCCAGAATCTTCAAGGAAATGTTGCTACAAGACACATATAGATCCACATACATTAGCATCCATATGCACATTTTCAATCTATAATTTTGTTTAAAAAATGAAATAATTTTCAAAAAAAATAAATCCCAAAAAGGTGAATTTTATAATAATATTTGTTTCACTGTTTTGTTTCCAGAGTGGGACATGTCATTCATCCCTAATGCTACCGACCTAATGGTGCCTGTTCTTTTGTTTTTGTAAGAATCAATTTTCCCACGTAATATTAGATGTTTATAAAACATATATTTAAGCTGAAGTTAAGCATATCAAATGCATCATACAGTTTGTACATTATACATTTACATATTGGAATTAACACTTTTCTCCACTGGGTCTCCTGCATCAAACATCTGCAATTCTTTTTTCTCACTTTAGTTTATTTTACACTTGTGATTGTGAAAAACTGCAAAAATATCTCCACTCTCCAGCCATCACTGTATATATTTACGTTACATGTTATGCATCCTTTAACAGAAACTTGGATTATCTTGTTGCAGCTATACAGTTTCATCATATTTTTTTTTTTTTTTTAAATTCTTTATTTTTGTGGGTATACGAGAGTTAAACACGTAGTACATTATATGCAAAACGAAAGTGAAATAACATGTACAAAAATACATTTAAGATAGTCTTCATATAACACTCGTATCTGCATAGAAACTTTGCAACCCGATTATTTTATAGGTAAAGCCCTGCGTATCTCCCTCGTGTTAGTGGCTACTAAGGCGTATGGCTACCCTGAGGGGCTAGTGTGCAGCTTTATGTGCTCTGCTTAGGAATGTTGGGGCTGTAGGCGCAGCCTGGGCACTTGTATTGTTAGGTGAGGGAGTGTGGTTATGATGGCCGTTGGCCGTTGACAGGAATGGTGCAGGACCTCGCAATTCTCCCAGTAGGGCGCTTGTACCCAAAGTGTCGGGCCTCTGCAATTGCTTTGTGTTAGGGGGGGGGGAAGTCTGCTTAACCAGGATCGGTGGGAGTCTGCTTACGGAGCCAGAGATTTAAATATATGTTGCCTTGTGGTCTTCATAAACTTAAAAACGAACAAAATATAAACTTTTAAGACCTTAGAGATCTTAAGAAACTGGTGAGCGAAAAGACTAGGTAAGTATAGCATATGAGAGATGTCCAATTTATAGTCCTGCAGTAAGGGACCTATCGGACATTTCACAAGTGCACTTGCATGTGCGGTCGCATTTCTCATGTTAAAGGATCCGTCGTCTTCGGCTCAGTTCTTCTGGGCACAAAGGGAGTGATATCGTCGACATTCCACGCAGGGTTGGCCCTTGTCGCTGCCGTAGGAAGCGAGAGTCCCAGTAACTGGAGAAACTTAGGCGCTTCAGATATGTGTGTCAAGTGGGCCGTTTTACCGGCTTGCTCTACGGTTAAACGATGAGGGCCCCATTTATAGGGGATAGAGTTCTCGCCCAGTAGCAAGGTGATGTGGCGGAGAGACCTGCGCCAGGTGAGAGTGTGCTTTGAGAAGTCTCTGTATAGGGTCAAACTTGCTCCCTCGAACATGATGGTGGGAGAGCCTCTCGCGGCTCCCATGAGAGCCCCCCGGTCCGAATCCCGGACAAACTTAATTAACACATCCCTTGGTGCTTCTTGGGGCGCTTTGAGTGCCTTGGGGAGGCGAAAGCAGGTGTCGATCCCTATCTGCTTCGCTTGTTTGGGAGTCAGTAAGGTTGTCACCAGCCTCCTACAATAGTGTGGTAATTCCAGGTTTCCCGCCGATTCCGGCACTCCCCGGATTCGTAGGTTTCGGGCTCTAGTTTTGTCTTCCATGCCCGCTAATCGAGCGGTCAGCACCGCACATTGTTTTTTCAACTGTCCCAGGGCAGCGTCTGTCGCCGCTTGTGCTACTCTCGTGCCCCCGAGGGACTCTTCAACGGAAACCACCCGGCCTGCAAGTGTGGAGACCTCCCCTCGGACAAGTGCCATGTCGGCATCAAACATCGCTTTGATGTTTACCATCAGTGCCTTGATGTCGGCCTTCGTGGCGGGTGCTGCGTCGTCCAATTCTTTAGGCCACTGGGGTGCAATATGCACTTTGCTGGGAACGTGGAAGGAATCGAGTGCGCTGTCATCGGCGCCATCTTGCCAGGTACGTGCAGCTGCGTATGGCGCATGAAAGTGCCTATATCTTGGGATCCCGAGCCCGGATCTGCTCTGCACTTCTTCGTTTTCTTCCCCATAGTGTGGAGTGTCTTGGGGATCCGTTTGTCGGGTCCCCGAGGCGGTTTTTGTCGCTTGGATACCCCTTTTCTGGGTCTCACGCTCGGAGCTGTGGTGAGTTGCGACTTGCTCGTTTAGGCGCTGGCTCCGCCCCTCCTCAGTTTCATCATATTTTGAAAGCAACCATGTCAATAAAATTTTCTTTCATAAATGAGTTAATACCACTATTCCCAACCGATAAATATTTTACATATATCTATATATATGTTACACCTTGAAGATCTCCCTTAGCTGAGATAGGGATGTAGCTGACGGTTACTGATACAACATGGCTGAAGACAGCATGTGACGTCAGCGGCCAATCAAGATAAATGATAACATCCTTCTGAATATGTTCAGATGATGTGCTTATGGTTTGTTACTAATCTGTTATTGACTAAAACTTGGTGACCTTTTTTTTTTATGATTAACACAAGAATATTTTTTTTTTTAATTTGTTTTTATGACAGCGGTTAGATATTGCCTGGTGCTTTTTTGTTACAACAAATTGTATAAAAGGGGGTGCCAGTATGCAGCATGAATGTCCAATGGTATACAAACATTAAAAAAACATGTCTATGAGACATCAAAACATTGTTTATATCCACATTGGAGTGTAGTATAATTTGGTGACTCTCTAACCCTCATTAGCTTTGTGTAGGTTAAATGACCGTACCATCGACAATATAGCCGCATTAATGTGTGAATCTTGGGATATGTTTTTCTTTTTTTAACTTCTTTTTATTTCTAAGAATGGAATTCAATTTAGGCCAAAATAAATTTGGACTCACCCAAAAATCATTCCTTGCAATAATGCGATTTATATTACATTTTGAGATTTAATAGTTGAACAGTGATATAACTTTAGCGTTTAGCGTTTTTTTTATTCATTCTTCAATAGTCCTATGTTGCATTGTTTTTAATAAAAAGCATTTAACAGCCTGATCTGACAGTAGCTGAAACTCAGATTCATATCTTTTACAGATTGGTTTACAAAAGAGTGATTCGTTTTGGTACCTGCTCTTGTGTATGTAAATAAATAAAAATGGTGAATATATTTCAGCGAATACTAGAGGAGAATTGAAATAACATGGACTATTTGAAATGGGAGCCTGGAGAAAGGAGAGGCAGTCTCTCCCCAATGTGAACACAAACTCATCAATCATACACGTTGCATTTTAATCATGCACACGGCAAAATACCTGACATTTAGGTGATATATGGACTTATAAGACAGAATTTAGTTTGACATTATAGGTACGGAGCCAGAAGCTGCATATATCATGCAATCTGCCATTTTATAAAACCGTAAACAGACAGTCAAATCTATATCTGCCTTAATACTTGTAAATGGAGTGCCTACCTACCAGATCATACAAATTCTGCAGATATGGGAAGATAATATATTCAACGTATATAAAGAGCCAATGTTTGAGAACATGCAAGAATAGGCAGTAGTCATTTTGGAGCGAGGTTTTTGGTACTTATAAGTAAGAGACTTGTTTCTATGAACCGAAAGTCATCAGAATTTGGACCAATTGGGTGAACGTACATATTCCCAAACTCTGAGATGAAATGTAGCTGAATCACAAACCAAACGAATCACGCAAGGACGAGCATGTTCATTCTGTTCTGTGATTTGAAATTCCACCCGTGTTATAATTGATGGTAAAAAAAAAATCTTGAGGGTGAAATCTCCCTTTGTCTATAACCTCAAATAAAAAAAAAAAATATATAGAATTTCTTTCATTTTAATTTTTTTACATGTAAACATCTACCAATTAAATTAGTTCACACATTCCTCATCTTAATGATAATTAAAGAAAATATATATATATATAAATATATATAAGCATAAATAAAAAAAAATGTATGAAAATTACAATGATAAAGCAATTTGGATACTCTTTTCTCTCTGATAGCTGTAACTGTGAAACTAATGGACCATTGTGTTTTATACTAATCCATATGTCTTCACGGTAGCGGTGACATATTTAACTGGTGAGCATCATGGGAAATCCATGAATATTATAAACATCTGCAGTGACAAGGTTAACCATAATGGGTTTATGATTAGATTTATGGTACCATACCCCACTCGTTTCATTCCTGCCAATCCAGGGACACTCCTGGTTTCACCAAAATTTCTGGGGGTGTCCATTTATTTAAAGGGACACTATAGTCACCCAGACCACTTCAGCTCAATGAAGTGGTCTGGGTGCCAGGTCCCTTAAGTTTTAACCCTTCACATGTAAACATAGCCATTTCATAGAAACGGCTATATTTACATAGCAGGGTTAATCCAACCTCTAGTGGCTGTCTTCCTGACAGCCGCTAGAGGCACTTCTGCGATGTTGGATGTGAAATTGGGAGGGGGACCCTGAGGGTAAGGGTCCCCAAGGATGATATAGTGTCAGGAAAACGAGTGTGTTTTCCTGACACTTTAGTGATCCTTTAATTTATTTAGGAACATACAAGTGCTCTTTTCCATATTTTTTTGTCAATCCCTTCAAAGTGTCAGTTCCATTTCATACAAAATAGAGATAAATTCAGCTGATGATGGATGGCACATTTTAGAACCGTTTGGAAAATCTAACTATCTAAAAGACGTAAGAAGCAAATAGGAAGTTTGTAAAATGCTATGTGCTACTCTAACACTTACCCAGCAACATTCTAATGTTCCCTCAATACCATTTAGATTGTTAGCTCTTCGGACAAATCCTTTGCATCAATCCTGTAATGTTGAATGCTGCATCCACTGTTAGCGCGATCTAAGTATTCTTAGCTCGTGAATTGGACAACGCCATTAATCATTCATGCAAGGAAGTCGCAGATACTCGGATTATTTTGTTTGGGTCATTTTCAGTTTGCTGTTCGGTGTGGAACATATTTGTCTCAGATTTAAGGGATTTGCATTAATAATGCAATGCAGCTCTGGCATTAAAAAACAGAAAACACAAGGGTTTGCAAATCTATAATGCAGAAAGACTGTGCAGACATCCACAGGAAAGCTTCTTAATTCATATCTCTTGGGTTGTCTGATAATTTAACACTTCACATGTCACTAGAATGAGTAAAAAATGGTTTCAAATATTGTGTGAGCTTCTCTGTAACTCAAACATTTCAAGTCAACCAAGCAGACGAGGGGCTCTTCTGCTTGAAATGCTTAAAAACTGATGTCTAGAGACAAAAAATACAATGGGAGCCTAATTTAACAAAACAGTATGTGATTATCAGTTTGCCAATTATTTAATTCTTGTATAATTTTACGATATGTAACTTTCTATGTTCTACATTTTTTGTTCCTTAATATAATGGGAGATAATTGCTAAAAGGCAACGATTTGTTTAGTTAAATAGCTAATTATCAAGTTCATAGTTTTTTCGTACCCATAACTAAAAATCTTCAATTGATGGGAATACGCTCATCATATCTTACAAGTACTCTGTAAAGGATGATCACAGTCCAACAGATATTAAGGCTAATGTTTTGTATTGCTCTCGATCTAATAATGGAAGTCAGATAAAGTTTGAATCAATGTAGCTAGAATTCATGCTAATTGATTTAAATACAAAGTCAGTCTTGACTGCAGTGAAAAAAGTGAGATCACATAATCCAGTCAAAGTCATATAACCACAATATAAACGTTCCAGTGATTTGTTTTGTTTTTTTGCAATATTGTTACCCAGTAGTGTCTGTTAGTCTATAGGGGCTTCCACCACAAATGGATCCAATGGAATCAATTTAACATCCAGTGTCAGCAGTTAAGTATTATAAAGATGAAAGGTATGTGCTGCTTAAATAGAAACACTAAACTGGTTAATTGTGATCATTGTGTGTCCTGTGTGTATGTTGTCTGCCCTGGTGTTGGTTTAAGCACTTTTTATAAAGGCTTTTTTGGGAGGACACATAAGTCTAAATAAAAAATAATCACAGTGCAAATCAAATATTCCATCTCCTACTAAAAAAAAAATAATAATAATCACAAATCAGTAAAACAAATATAAATCAGTAAATCAAAATGTGTGAATTTAAAAAAAAAAATGTCTATTTTTTTTCCATTCACCAGATGATAAGAGGTCTGACTGTTCGTGTCCAGCCTGCCTCTGTCAACTACTGACACTATCCTCACCATTTATCCTGCTATGCCTAAGGGTGGTGGTAGTAGTAGTGGATGAGGTACTGTTGATGGTAGTTGCTGACAAAAGTGCCCGGCCAGATACAGCACCAGTGGACCTGCTGTATTTTAAAAAAAATTCTCGCTCTTGATTGGGCAGGATTTGCAGGCTATATCATTAGGCAGACCTCCTGTCCATCATGGCAAACTAAGATTCTTATTGGCATTCCATTAAAAAAAGTCAGCTTCCTTTCCATTCCGTCCCCTTTTTCTTGAAGCATCCAAACAAATTCAGGTATGGTCCAGCCATTTGCTCAGTTATACATCCACATGGCACTTCAGAGATAATGAACACAGCCAATCAGTCTTAATTCGTCCGAATCTGAAGTCTTTTAATTGTTGTGATCAGATATTTCTGGCAGGAATCCAACATTTTCAGAGATATTCAATTAGCCATTGCCTTCACTGTATCAGTAAACATGTCTTTCTCAAGTTAACGTGAATTTAACTTGTTTTATATAAAACAATACTCTGCAAATTCTCTGTGCAAACAGAATGCACAATGTACTTTTGTTTCTCAATACGGATATTTGCAGTCATTTGCAGTTCTCTAAATACCGTTAACCCACGCTATTCCCATGAAAGAGGAACACTAATGAGAGTGTAATTTAAGCTAATTGCACTAAAACGTATTAGTAATTAGTGCTACAGTTCAACTATTTAATAAACAAATAAAAGGAAGAGGCTTTAGGTCTATAATCCTCTTTTTTAAAGCAAACAATTAATTAATAAATACAGATCTTCATAGGAAATAGTTCATACAATACTTTCAAGGTGAGGGTTGTGTAGACATACACGCATCTGTGCACACACACACACACACACACACACAAATGTACACACACACACATGTGCACATACACTCCTCATTCCAGGCACTATTTAACCTTACACTGCAGCCCCAGGAAGGATTTCTCAAGTAGGAGAGCCCCAGGAAGGATTTCTCAAGTAAGTGGATTCATCTCATAAGCGCAGGCATTAGGTTGCTAGGATAGAACCTGCCAAAAATGGGGTACATTGGTGTTGTGGCAGGCTTATGCAATGCATGATCATATACTGAAACTAAACCCCCATTATTTTTCCAAGGTATGGCGCCTAATTTTTATTTATTTTTTAAAGCCTTTACATTCTGTGAGTTTTGAAATTGCTGTTTAGTGAATGAGTGAGCGTGCTGGATTTAATATGTTGTTGAACAACTGATAGCATTTTAGTCAAAAGCTCCCGACTCTAATCAAATTAAACTCAAGCCAGTCCAAGTTTGCTTTAATCTGTTCCAGTGTCTTGAGTAAGAAAAACATAAGCAATCATACTACTCACTACTACACCTCAGACATTAGAGGTCATTATAAAAAAAAAGGTCAAACATAAGAAAAACCCTCGCCCCCCACCACACTCACACCTCATACATAAAATACTTACATAGTTATATAGGCTTGATCCATGAATTCATCAAATTCACATCTGTTTTTGTTTCAAGCGAGTTCCAATTTTACAACAAACTAGGAAATTTTTCCTTCTTGACGTCAATATGGCAGTCAGATCTCTCCTTGGATCAAGACGATATAGCCCCACTAATTAAACATTTTATCCCTGAATATGTTTTTGCAAGTCTTCATCCAGTTGCTGTTTATACATCTGTACAGCCTCTGATAAAACCACTTCTTCAGGCAGAGACTTATGTATAGTAATATGAGAAAAAAAAAGAAAAAGTGTGGTAGACCGCGCCAACAAAGTAGATTATACAAAAGAACCATGTCAAAAACGTATAGTATCTAAAGGTTTTTGACACGGTTCTTTTGTATAATATTCTACTTGTTGGCGCGGTCTACCACACTTTTTCTTTTTTTTACGTGTTACAATTTGAGCAGGGTTGGGGAATCCCTGCTGGTTCACTGCTGCCCATTATTTTGTTACAGCAAGCGCCTATCCTGTGTTTTTTAGAAATTATGTATAGTAATGTTTATGAATAGATTTCCACACATGGTTTGCATTGGCCACGAATATATTTGTATAATGTTATCATATCCCCTCTGAGATTCTGCTTTCTAAACTATGCATATTTAAATTTGTGAAGCCTTCTTCATAACTAAAAAATGCAATTATTTTTTTTATCAATTATGCAGCCTGCCTCTGCACTTTTTCTAGTGCCATACTATTATTCTTCAGAGCTGGTGCCTGGAACTGAACAGCATTTTCAAGATGTAGTCTTACCATTGATTTACAAATACACAAAATGATATTTTCATCCCAAGAATTAAGGCCCTTTTTATATATGACAACATGTTACTTACCTGAGTAACTGCTGATTGACATTGCACATTGTTGCCTAGCTTTTGTCTATAACAATTCCCAAATCCTTCTAGTTTGTTTCTACCCCTAATTCACTACCTTTTAGGGTGTATGTTGCTTATTCATTCTTTACCCCAAAGTGCATTTATCTACAATACATTTAATCTGCCATTGAGTGCTCAGTCCCCATGTCTATCAAACTCCCTCTGCAGCAAAGTAATATCCTACTCACATTGTATTATTTTACAGAGTTTTAATGCCTATTTTAAGCTCATTTATAAATATGTTGAAGAGAATTGGTCTCAGAACAGAACCATGAGAGGCACCACTTACCAATTTTGTCCAACTTGAAAATTTACAACTGCATGTATCCTTAAGCCAATGTTCTACCAAAGAACCAGAATTTCCAGCTAGACCAATTTCTTTTAGTTTGAACACTAACCTGTGGTGTGGAACCATATCAAACGCCTTGGCAAAGTCCAAGTAGATCACATCCACTGCAACATCCTGATCTATACTTACACTTACCTCTTGTAGAATGCAATTAAGTTAGTTTGGCACAACCTACATATTATTAAACCAGGCTTATTGTTGATAATAACAATGTTCTTCTCAATTAATTCCTGAATATTAAAGAATTTTCAAATACTTTCCCAGCCGCCGAAGTTCACAGGTCTTTAATTTCCATACAAATATTTTGCACCCTTTTTGAATATAGAAACCATATCTGCATTTCTCCAATCCTCTGGTACAATTCCTGAAAAAAAAGAACTTAACCCCTTAGGTACTCATGGGTGAATGACATAAGGCTCCAGAGATTTGTTACATGAACTTTCTTAGTTGCAAGCAGCTCCTTGTCTTGAGTCAACAAATCACAATTTTTCTCTAAGTTTTTTCAGCAACCATTTGCGTTTCTATTGCCATAGGTTCCTCCTTAGTATATACTGATGGGAAATAGTTTTTTTTTAAATGTCTGCCTTTTCCTGGTCTTCATAAACAAACACACCTATCTCTATTTTTTATGTACCTACACTTTAATTTTAATTTTATTTTTTAGAATGTATGCACTTAAACTGAACCATTTTTAAATATTATTCTACTTTTCAATCAATGCAATATTTCAACGTGTATTTTTAATATTTGTATGTATATGCCTATGTATGTATATGTGTGTGTGTCTGTGCATATGTGTATGTTTCTTTGTATGTGTGCACATTTGACATAGCCACAGTGCTTTTGTTCATAAAACACATTTGGCTGACCCAAAGACCATTAATGACCTGCACAGAAAAGATCCCAAAGTCTTATATATATGGGTGGGCCCCAAGTAAATGATCCTGACATAGTGGGGCATGCAGCATTGCCTTAGATTTGATAATGAGTCCTAAAACCTTGAATTAACTGGGGATACTTTAAAACAACTTCTGGATTAACCAAAGTGACTTAGTGAAGAGGAGCTGTGATTAATTGGGACTCATTATACATCTTGTACTTTAATTGTTCTCAGTAATCAGTATTTTATTTTGTTTAACTTGGCAAATGGCCTTAAATTGATACAGGGCTACAGGCTATAATTAAACTTTAATGTCTTAAAAGATCAGGGTTTAGGCAAATCCTGCAATACGATGATGTCTTTGGTCCATAAGTGGTTAAAGAACCCTGTTTCTCGATTGCTATTTAGACCCCTTGCCAGCATATAACCGAGTGAACCTCCATTTCTGCTGCTTTCGCAAAACCTGGTTTTTCTATGACTCATTTCACAAAGCTTTCTATAATAAACACTCTATATAGAAACATAGGAGATTACTTAAGTAGGAAATAATAACAACGGCCGTTCCGAAACGCAGTTTGTATCCCAGAAAGGGATTGTAGCGGAGTAGTAGTATTATCCATGGTATCTCTGCTGGCAGACAGAATAAAGCAGGTACAAAGTAGGCAAAATCCAGGTAGCGTAGTTACAATCCCTATCTCCCAAGAACTAGACGACACATAGCTTGGAGGTCAACTGAGGTTTTAATCACAGGTCACAGTATTTATGTGGTTACAAATGTAAGGGGTTTCCAAGGTCACATTCCCAGGTTGTACAGTAGTGGACTACATGGGGGACTGAGCTTACAGTCTGATTACCCAGCATACACTGCTGTACCAGAGAAATAATTACGTTATTAACAGGCACAGGAAAAAGTAACATTTTACATTAAATTCGCTAACTTCGGCAATTCCCCACATATTTTACCGAATGACCCCTTATTAGATTGCAGGGATCGATCGGTACAATATACCAAAGTACCGCTCTGATCCCTGCAGAAACAGTCGAACACTGCTCGCAATAAACATTTACCCGAACGGGGTTTTAGCAGAGAAAACTCACGAATGGTTTTATTTTCCTGAAGGAGAGAGTTTCCCGACCACTATGGAAGTCCAGCGGTGTTTGGAAATCAAGTAGCCGATTTTGGTTCCAGGCACTCGACAACCAAACACCGCTGAACTCTAACAAAGCAAAGATGGCCGCTGCCACGTATTCTGTACACGAACAGTGGCCACACAAAGAACGCTCATTAACAGATGGATACAGTGTTTCGGTTTTACTATCGAGCGGCACACAACCTTCTGGGGTGGTCTCCCATTCGGTCTTTTGGTTCGTTTCACAAACAGGGTTGGAATCCACTGTTCGTGAAACTTGCAACAGCGTGTTAGCGGTATTCGTGTGCCGTAACACACGAATGCATATGAACGTTAGGTGAAAATCTTTGCATACGGATACATTTAACAGGGGTTAAGTGACTCACGAATAGAGACACAATAAAAACAAACATCAGACATATTTATACATAATACTCTGTAAGTGGCTAGGTTTCCCACAGGCATAATAGCAGAATTGTTGGAATGTAATTACTTGGAGTGGAAATGTATTCATATTGCAGTCACATTCTGTACTGTCACTCTCCGGCACTTTCTCTTGCCACCCGCCCTGATACCTGTCACTCACCGCATGTCATACCTGCAAGGTTGCATCATTCCAATTAGTCGAACAGAAACAGATATTGAGAAAAGATTCATGGTAATCTCCCGGAGAGAAATAAGTGCTTGTGCCTTTCTGAGACCATTCAAAACCCTTCAGGAAAGATAGCATTTGCACGCAGACACAGGCTATTTATAAAGGCTGAAATTAGGACAATGTGCATATTTCATTCTTGTGCAAGTCAAATACAATTAATTAAAAGTTTTCAGGATTTTGTCGTCAGCACCAGTGCACTGCATTGACAGATATAAACATCTAGATACAGGTCATTCCTGCAGATAGAGTTATCGTAAAGAAAACTTCCAAGTACTTAGACATCTTACAAATACATCAAAGTTTGGAGTAAGGCCACTTATGACCATCTGGACTCCTCCAGCTTTTTCTATGTTCCCAGTATCTGGAACTGACTGTTAACCAAATCAAACGACCTGCAGCCCAGGTCTCTGATGAAGCCTACAGATATATAAATAATAGACAGACAGATATATCCATAGATAGATCCATAGACAGACAGGCAGACAGAAAGATAGATAGATAGATAGAGATAGATAGATAGATAGATAGATAGAACACACCATAATGTTTCTACTGCTGTTAATTTCATTTCAAATTATTGTATGTATTATTATTATGGTTTATTAACATGACAGAAATATGTCATTTTAATTGTATTTGTAATTGTTCTTTCACCCTTTCTTCAAGAAAAGTGTGCAGTGCATTGGAAGACATAACCGCTAGTAAAAGTAATGTCTAATGTGGAAACCAGAACTTTTATGAACCTTACTCTATTTCGTTTGTAATTTTTGCGTTTATTTCAGTTTGTTTTTTATTTTTATCTTTCCCTGGACTTGTTTGTTCTTTTACATTTCCATCAGTGGGCTACTTTCTTGCAGTCAGAGATTTATCAGCAGAAGTGTTACCACGTGATATCTATCCTCATGTCGGTCTCAATCCATTTTTACAGCTCAGTGTTCTGGAGCGGAGTTCTGTATTCCTCACCCTGATCTTTTTTAATTGGCTGTTGTTTTATAGCCTAGACTAGTCCTTGGAGCACTGACATCACCCAGGACCGAGTTGAACATTCCATCTGATTTGTAATTGTTATTTCACCGGGTGGATGACTGCAGAGTGAGAACAGATGTTAAAAGGACTTCTGTTTAACAAGCATCTACAAATGTGCAGTTTTTACACTGAAAATAATGATTTTCTTAGGAGCCAAGGTAGGAATTAACGCTTTTCTGGTCCAGACACGGTGATTGAATTGTGCGTGAGGACATGTTAAAAAGATGTTTTCTTCAGGGTCCCTATCCTTGGGGGATTATTTAACTTGCTTTCTCGATAGCTCTCTAAGCCTTTGAGAATGAAATCCGATTGAACAAATATGAACAGGTTCTTCAGGCGAGCAGGGGATTCCAAACAAGAGCAGCCTATGATCCCACATTCTGAAGCAGGATTTAAAAAACAGATATTACTCTCACTGTGTACAGTATGTAGTGCTATCTCAATCCTTGTTTTAGAAATATACTGAAATGAGATTCTTGGGCCAGGAAAACCTGAAGCCGAGTTCTGGTCTAAATCACGTGGTGATTAAACCAGTATCTGTTAAAATTGGAAAAAAACTGAATTGCAGATGAATGAAAGAGCAAATCAACAATTTTTTTGTGAATTTGTTTATTGGTCAAATAGGTTTACGAAATGTTGACAAACAAATAACTCTTTGCTAGTTTTAGTGTAATATTATAGTAACAACTCATTTGAAGGAACAGTAGTCTTCAAATGGCTTCAATATATGAAGATTTTCTACCTGTAGATGGCCAACTTAGAGATCTGATCATGTTTTATCCTATCCCTAACTCTGGTCCATTTCTTTTTAAATAGTTACAAAATGCATAATCCAAGATTGAGACAAGTTAATTCAACCCTTTTCTGTTAGTATAAGGTTCATCGGTAGAAGAACTTAAGAGACAATTCAGTAGCTGTAGCTCCTCTCCGGGGACATAATTAGGTTTGAACTAATATCAGCAAACCAAATAGCACAAACATTTGCATAAAACCATACTAGTCTATTTAATGTCCACCACTGTGTTTTATTCTGTGCATGGCATTAAAAAACACCTCTGCCGTGTTGTAGCAACATTTTCCTGTACTTAGCTGACAGCAGTGAAAGCTATCGTGGATTCTATTTCAGGGTTCTACATGTTGTGCATTCAGAGATGCTTGTCTGCATAGTACTGTTACTGCAACCTATAGTTATTTAACTCTGAGCACAGATACAATTTAAATGCATTTGATAGATTCTAACCTCATTAATATGCACAATTTTTTTGAAAGCTTAAATATTTATACCAAGAGTTAACAACCTCTCCCACATGCCATGCATGCATTAAATGCAGGGTGCCATTGAATGGTAGGTGGGGCTGCCAACCCAAATATGGCAGTTGGGGAGGTCAGGGAATTTCCCTAGCCCACCAATAGTGCCCTAACCACTGGAGCCCAAGGGAGCCTGTAGTCTGCACCTCCAGTGGTTGCTAAGACCACAACTAGCCTTTCTTTGCAGTTCTGAACTCCCTGGAAAGACTACATCTACAGACGGTGCAGACCGTGAAATGCAAAAACTGGACCGCCAGGGAACACAAACCAGGGAACAATGATGGTTCATACCTTATCCTTGATAAAGGCTCCTGTGGAGGCTGAAACATTATGTGGTTTTCAAATAAAATCTGCCTAAACATCATCTATATATGCCCGGTCCAACTTACATTATGATTATTCATGATTTATCCTTGACAAAAGTAGGCAAGAAGAACATAAAACAATTATATATATTTCATTTTCATTATAACAATATTTCTTGCATAAATGAAGATCTATACAAACAGTTCCCACACAATCCACATACAATTTCCCACGTAACACTATGAACAGTCACAAACACACATCCCGACATACAGTTCCCTCACCACAATACCACAGACAGCCTACACCACACATACAAGTACTATAGGCAACCTACATACACACATTGAACAGCATAAACAGCTCACACACATACATAATGCAATGAGCAAACCACACACACACACACAGTACTACATACTCTTCCACATACATACATACATACATACAAAATGCCATATACACACAACACCAAAGATAGCCCTCATCACACACACAGATAGTACATTCAATCCACATACACCATTTTAACATCACAGACAGCCACCATACACACAAAAACACGACAGCACGCACAGATAACCCAGCAGGCAGCCAACATATGCAGAATGTCATAAACAGTCCATATACATAACTGCACGGACAGCTCCACAATAAATATCTCAAACACCGCACACATATATAAATAGTACAACAGGCAGCCCATAATCTCACGCAATACAACAAACAGCACACAAACACAGATCCCTACAAATAATCCATACCAACATGCAATGCTGCAAACCCCTAAATACACAAATATAATACCACCATATACACTGGACATAACACACCACACATTTACATAAGTCACAAATACATCCAACCCACACACATACACAAAACCAAACACTACCCACATATGCACACATAAAACATGCAGAAAGCGACATACATAAAGTTACCTTTAAAAACAGGGTCTAAGGCACTATTGGAATTCAAAGCTTTACTATGGCACAGTGATACCAGAAGGTTGCCTACCCCTGCTTTATAGCTTCCTAGTGTCTGCACATAAAATTAAATGTTTTGCAAAATGCTGTACCTGCCTTCTTAGTCATGCCCCCGCAAGCCAGAAAGACTTCCTTATCAAAAGTATGTACACAGTATTAACTCCAAGAAGCACTGAGCAAGCGACTTTTAATTCACAACCTGGCTGCAGACAGTCAGAGAAACTGCAAACAGGCAATGCTATCCTTACTACACGTCCTGGGTGTCCCTTTTTTCTAATGCAGGTTGCATTGTAGTTCAGATCATTCAGTACTGTTAGGTGCATGCATTTTCTAAAAAAACAGGCATATGGTGCAGCGTTCACCAAAATATTTATTTTTACCAGCAGCGGAACTACTGTCAGTGCAACCAGTGTGAGTGCACCGGGGCTCACCCACTAAGGGGGCCCATCATTTAGCCCATGAACCTAGGGTCACCTGGTGGGCATGTGTCATCAGGGGCCCAATCATGCTCTGCGGCCCTTTAACAGCATAACCGGGCCCCTCTCATACTGGCAGCCAGAGAGCTGGTCACTTCCTCCCAGCTAGTGAAACCTAGCTGCACGGGGGAAGAAGGCAGAGAGGAAGAGGGCACAAACTGAGAGAGCCAGACTCTCAACAGCCTCAGCTAGCAGACTGGACCTCAGGGAAGCCACCCTCCAGCACCAAAAACATAGGGAACTGGAGGTTTGTTAAAAAGTGTAAATTTTGACCAGCACGAGTGTTTTTTTTTTGAGTGTCAGTGCGTGCATCTGTGTCTCTGTGTATCTGCATGTGTATCAGTGTGTGTGTTTGTGTGTGTGTGTGTGTGGGTATTATGTGTACCAGTGTGTGTGTGTGTGTATGTGTGTTTGTGTGTGTTTGTTTGTTTGTGTGTGTGTGGCAGTGTATGTGTATTTGTGCATACATCTCAACATTCAAGTGGTAACATTACACACATACTCCATCAAAACATGCCCACATTTAAACATACAAACACTGTTCCGTGCTATATAGAATCCTGCAAGGATGGGCAAATAGTAGATCCCCATATGGCAAAGCATTGTAGGAGTTTCTCATCTTTGCTATATGGGGAACTAAAAAAAAGTCTTATGCAGGGCCCTCTCTGCATTAGTTCCACAACTTTCTGAATATACTCTCAGTTGGAACATGTTTTAACTCTCGTGGGTGAATTTAATAATTTTAAGGACATCAGGATTTTCGACTTTTTCCCAGATTATTATTATGTGTTGACATTTGCCCGTCTAAGTCTCATACTAAAATAATAGTAATAGACAGAAAAACCTACATCCTGATGTATCCCAACATTATTCCTAAATTTGAACTTCGGTATTTGTTTTGTACTTACATTTTTCCAGCATGGTGTTGTGAGTTTCAATATCATTAGGATTAGCAATATGGAAATAATAATGAATATTCCTATGTTACCTCTCTTCTCTATATTTAATGCCATATGACAGTGGTTCAGGTCGTTGAGACCCAGAGGAGTAGATAAGAGGAAAGGATTCAGATTTATTGTCTATTAGGCTAATATGAGCTTCGGTAACAAGTTAAATAAGGCAGAATGATGCTGTGATGTTGCTTTTTAAATTTGAACATATTTATATTGTTTAATATTGGCTCCTGCCACTTCCTACGACAGCCACCCACTGCAGCTGTTAATGCAGAACTATAACTTGTGGCGTCTTTACATGGTTTTCATTTTCATGCTCATTCTGAAACTAAATGCAATTACACCCCTGCATTTGCAAAGGCCCTAGATACATGAATAATCACATACAATGTATGTGACAGTAAACACACTCAAATACAAGCATGTATTCATACATATTCATACATTTCACACTATAAAAGCTATACACACAACCACAAAAATAAACACATGATCACAGTTGGAAATTCAAAGATGTATTTCTTCTGTATGTTTATGTATGTATGTTATGTTTAGATTTAACCATCCCTCTCCTCCCCCCCCCACCCCCCAAACCTGAAATGAAGAGATCTTCATTATGTATGGCAAATTCTACTATTACTTATTATAGTGATATCTAAATGGTTGTGGACTTCTTGGTCTCAGATTGATTTGGCAAGTGTTTTTTTTTATTATTATTTTTTTTTAAATAGCTCATTCAGAAAATGTATATATAAAGGCAGGTTTTAGCTAATTTGTCCACCAACCACTCCATGTTCCCTTATATTGATGTGATCACTGTCCACCTCCGTTTGCTCAGTAAAATTAAAGATAATTCTATTTAGCTTAATGTACATCGTTTCCAGCAGCAAGACTCCACCGCTGTAGACTCTAGCTCCACCTCCGTAAATGTCAGCATCCAAACTAACATTACCCATGATCTAACCCAATCCAATGCTTCACGTAGAGAAGCATTGGATTGAAGAGTGCATGCACGGCAAAATACCATGCTCCTTCAACAAATGTGCTATCATCGACAGTTGAAGAACCATGTTTAACTTGGTTGTAGAGGCAGAAGCTCCACTAATGATTGCCAGGAATACTGGCACTACATACATGCGTAACCCCGTATTTTAGACATTGCTTGATTGAAAAATTGAGATGAAGTGGTATGGTTGACTTTCGTGTTCCTATAACACTGTATCCACTACATATCCACCTCCTGTGAGTTCTAATTTAATGGAGAAAAAAGCCCTTACCAAATATTTATTTACCAGGGCACCATAAGTGCGAATTACGGTCTTGACTATAAAAATATGTGACACTTGTGTCAGGGGTGTGTTAAGTGACACAATACAATAAATACAAAACAAAGCAATTATTATATTGAACCTTTGCAAATCGAGTAATAGCTTTATCTCATACACAATAACAATTAATTATATTTTCAGCATCGCGCTAAGGAGAGGTAGATGGATTATTTTGACTGTCCAAGCACAAATATTTCTGCCAGGAAATGATTTTGTCTACACTTTGTTGAACAAGTGTCTGTTAATAATAAATTAGCTAGAACAGCACAATTAAAAAGTCAACTATTATAATAACACCAGAATTCCAACAAGGCAGGATAAGCCCAGGAGACATTTTTTTAATTGCACACAGACAGCAAAATATAGGTGTGAGATGCTTTGAGGTCTTAGCATCAGTATTATGTGACAGTTATTTTTTACTCTTATGTTTTGACGGGTCGTTGACACACTGCTATTTCTGCTCCCTCACCTCTCCAAGACTTCAATTCAACTCCCCAGGTCTTGTAGTGAGAAGGGCGTCTTAAGATCAATATTGAGTTTTATTTGCAAAGTGTATTTGTCAGAAATTGTTGCTTTGGATTACGGGAGGGGGAGAATCTCTTTCCATCCCTGCAGCTTTGAGAAGGAAATGAAACTTAATTCAAAGTCTGGATTCTATTGAATCAAGGGGGGAAGAGAAAAAAAGCAAAATATCATTAAATCTGCTAGCTGGCTGGTCTGCATAATTCATTCACGCTGCATGAAATATGAATGGCGCTAAGAAGTGGCTGTCAGAAACGAATGTGAAAATCGCAAGTTTTCCTTTGAATGTCAGAACCTGGAAGGTTAGATTCCTCTGTCAAACAAAAATAAACCCAAAATAGGTATTTCAAGGGTCACTTTAGTCCTGGAATTGAAACTTGTCCTGCCTATGCAATATCAGGTTCAATGACATATACAGACAGTCAGGACAGCAAAAGATTTGCCTAGTTGAAATATGAAATGACACGCTTCTTTAATATTTTGCTGTTTTTTTTTATTTATTTTTTTATGCAATGCTTGTCTGGGCTTATATTAAAAAGAGTAAAACCAAACAGATAAAAAGATAAAAAGAAGTCGCTAAAATTGTTATCTTTGGTAGTAGAGATAAGTTTATTTCTTAACTCCAAGATTAAATACACCCGAATTATGGATTAACCAAAACAGGCAATGCCAAAGACCTTTGAGGTCCAATATTCAGATAAATATTAATTAAAAAAAGAGATGATTGATTGGAAAAAAAGATTGTTGTTAGGTAGGGGATAGTCACTAAATGTTAATTTTGTTCATAGATCAAGCAAAAAGTGAGCAAAAGAGGGAAAAATAGGAAAAACAATCTATATTTCTAGATTTATATATTAACTATTTAATGCATATATAAATATATCATTTCATATTATTATTATTTTTTGATTGCTCCTTTCAACTTTTCCTTGGTTAATCTGTGAGCCATATGGCAAAATACATAACATTATATCATGTACATGTTTTGCAGTACATTGAATGGCCAATTTTTGTACATTTAAGGTTAACAGAATCCTTTGAGTCAGTTCCCAAATTGACATTCATCCAAGTCGAACCCACGTCCAACTGAATTTCGAGTGTCCCGAAAAATGATCTTTGTAAAATAATTATTCAGTAGAACCGATATTCTTCTGGTGCACAAGTCTAAAGATTAGATATATTTATGATCATATACAATGAGATATTCTGAGATACAGGTTCAAGTGGAAGCTATTGAAGTTTAAAGATGGTGAGGGGTAGATGCTTACCTCTCTGAATTACTGCGTTCTGCTTTTTTAACAACATGTGCTCAACACCTGAAAGTCCATGCCCTCTTCAACACTATAAACTTATTGATGCATATATTTGTGAAACAATTACCACTTTAAAGTAGTCATTGTTACACAATGACAGACCTAGAAGACATGGCAATATGCAGACCTGCCATTTATGGAGACCAAGATCATCCTGTTAGAGCAGACTGAGTACATTTACAAAGTGATTTAAAAGTTAAAACATTTCGAGTTGCCTATATTTAACCCATATATATTTGTGAGGTGTGATAAAACAAATTAAATGTAGAAATTCTGTCAATCATTGTTATAAGCTCTGTCCTCTGCACCTGGCAGTCAGCAAGAGGAAGCATAGAGAACAGAGGAGAAATTAAACAATGTTTAGCTTTCCCTTGCTAGTTTGCAATGTGTGCCATGGCTGTGCCAGGAGGGATCTGGATTGTAATAATATTTGCTAAATCCTTAATATAAATTATATAAATAAACTAAAATAGAGCATCACGCGGCAAAAGCTTATTTAAAGAAACACTATAGGGTGAGGAACACAAACATGTATTCCTGACCCTATTGTGTTAAAAACACTATCTAGCCCCCCTGCCCCACCTTGTCCCCTAAATATAGTAAAATCGGACTTGTATTCAAGTCTGCAGCTGCTGCCTCTGCCCCTAAACTGCCCGTATGGCTGACATCATCAGAAGGGATTCTGTGAGCCAATCACAATGCTTTTCCATAGGATTGCCTGAGACTGTCAAGGAGGCAGATCAGGAGCAGAGCCAGCACAAGCCAAACACAGGCCTGGCCAATCAGCATCTCCTCAAAAAGATGCCGTCAATCAATGCATCTCCATGAGAAAAGTTCAGTGTCTCCATGCAGAAGGTGGAGACACTGAATGGCAGTGCTGCTCACTAGGCAGCACTGCCCCAGGAAGCACCTCTAGCAGCCATCTGAGGAGTGGCCAGTGGAGTTATCACTAGGCTGTAATGTATTGTTTAATGTTGTGTTTGTAATGTGTTTTTTCATGAAAAGACAGTGTTTACAGCAAAAAAAGCCTGAAGGGAATGGTTATACTCACCAGAACAAACACAATAAGCTGTAGTTGTTCTGGTGACTATAGTGTTCCTTTATTTATAATCAATTTTCTATGTTTCACTCGATGGTGTCATTTTCAGAGATGTAACAGTCCCATACCATTTCCTCTGTTGAAACTCTTATTTACATGAACCATAACTGGTAACTTTTGCATTCTAAAATAGCATCATATATTTTCTTGGAAGCTTATTCCTTAATACCTTAAACACTTGCTGTAGCTTTTTGACTAGCAAGGTGAATATGGGCCCTGTGAGTGTAGCATTGTGTCTTTAAAAGGTTTCTTAATTTTTGTGATGCTAATTCAGTTCCATATGGATTTCTATCAGATATGTTGAGAATAGCTATATGACATTAGTAAGCAATAACGTCATCTTGTTAAAAGGCCATTGAGAAAAACACAAAATTCTAAGACACTTCCAGCTCCGAAGTCAATAATGTTGAACTACTATAAAATGGTACAGTGGGTAAAGGTCATCTGAACTTAATGATCCTACACAAGGGTCTTTTCATACTTGAATAGAATCCATTTTTCTGTATAACTATCAATAAAAGGTTTATGTTGTAAGTAACAATGAACTATGAACTGTGAATGCAATTCAATCATATCGACCCCCTATTGGCTTCCATAGCTAAACAAAGAATAGTTACCATGTATTCAGCTGCGGGGAGCACATTGATACAAACAAGCCCAATGGGATAATTTTGGTTCTTGTTGGCAAGAAAAAGTAATAATAAGAATTGGTTTTCTGACAAGCAATTTAAATCTTCTGAAAGACTTTTCCCCCAGTCTGTAATAAGAAAGATCTATTGCTACCTATTTAGAAATATACAATCCAAATCCGATGTTCTTTTTTCACATATTTAGTGTATAATGTTGCATGCAAAGCAAAATACACGTATTCGAGAAAAAAAAATGTACAAAACAAAAATAAATATTCTCATGTTGTCATATTCAACGATACGTGAAAAATAAACTGGCTTAATTATATTGCCTTGTGCCACTTCCAGGTCTTCAGCAGTATGTTATGGTAAAATGGAGATAGGGTGTCAATATTGCAGTACGAACAAAGATTTTGAAATAGAGTGACTACTTATCACTTAGTGAGATAACGCTGCAAAGACTGGAGTAACATTTACCAATTCATTTTTATTAACAAGTGAGCTAGAAAGATTCAGATCGAAAGAGGGAGAATGAGGTAGTAGAAGTGATATGAAGTACGAAGGAAAGGAAAATGGGAGGGAAACGGAAATAAAGTGAAGGGATGAGAGAAAAGTTGGTTTGAGAGTAAGAAAATATGTATAAGATAAGCTCTTAAATGCAAAGATTGGAGCAGTTCAAATAAAGTATAGGAATAGGTTTTAATGGCATGATTCCCGAGCCCTAGACTAAAGACAAAATCATCTACCTACTGCTTTTTACTATCTTTTAAAAGTCCAGAATGGCAACATGTATTTATATTATGAATGTGTGTCTGGAAGGAGTCCATGGGAGGCTGGTGATAGATGCCTAATCCAACAGTGGAGGCTGTCAGAAGAAGGATTAGCCGACCACCATATTCCAATTAGCTACAGCCTACTGGAGACAGACTAACCTGCATTCTTCAGGCTTATTGAAAGTTTTGTACATTGCTTTCTCTAATGGGAAAAAAAAGAGTGACATTTTTTGTGAGGTATAGCATGCATTTCCACTGTTGTTCTAACCCCATATTCTGACTCCCTGCCACAATTTAGTTCTTCTAAATCATGTAGCTTATGCGAAAATAAAAACCGTGAAGTGCACTTATCTGTAAAACATTCTTTAGTAATATCAAGAAAATCACCAATTCCATTTATGAGTACCTGTCTTTGCAACTTCATAAATTGACTTCTGTCCCGAAGGTTTATAGTAAAAAAAAAAAAAAAATGAATGGCACAAGTGCTAATTACTGTTTCAAATTACAAAGAAATCAGACTTTGCTAGCGTTGAGTCCACAAAAAAGCAAGTCTTAATAATAATGAGTTACTTGTAAATAAAGATGGGAATTCAGTACAACAAATTTATCCCGAGTCTCAAAATGAGTGTAATATTTTAATAAGTAATTACCGCAAACTACCTTTGCAAAAATTTGAAAAATATTATATCTTCTACAGAAACTGTTTCTGTTTATCATAGTAATGAGATCTTGTAGTAATTTCTCTGTCAGCTTAGTACACAGATTTAATACGAAATTCTAACATTCCAGAATGGATCTTCAATCCCGTACATCTTACGGTAAAAAAAAAAATTATATCCACCTGCCAACTCCGCTACTGAGTTTGACGGACATCGATTAATCACTGCATGTCATGGTGAGAGGACCCAGGACCCCTCTCCGTGATTATTGCTTGACGTTTTGGAATACAATTTACTGTATTTTATTTTCTCTCCTTTAAAACCACTTAGATTATGATATATAAATTCTTTATTGCTTGCTACGAGAATTTGAACTTTGATTAGTCTGGGACTGACCTCAATTTTATACGCATCAGTCACTTCATGCTACAGAACAAGCTTTCTCCAGCACAAGCAGATGTTAATCTGCCGGAGGTTACTGGGGGATTCAAAGATTTTTCTATGAAGTTGTTTTATTTTTATTTTATTGGCACCTTAGTATTATTGCTTTTTGAAAGGGAAAGAACCATTAAGCATTTTTGTTTTGTACCGGGATGCAAAGGAGGTATAGATCTCCGTCTCCCAGACCGTTAATATGGTAATACATTCCAAATTACTCTACTACACAATTCGATATTCAATCATAGTTGGTTTTCTGTTTAAACAAAAGGCTGGTTGTTCCTCCGATTGAGAAGGCACTTTCAGAAACTATATGTATATTTATATATATATTTTTAAATGTCTTCCTATTAATAGAAGCAATCAATGATCTGGGTACATATCATGAGAGGTCCATCTTTGCCCGTCTGCTGTCCACACTAGAATGTCTGGTCATAACAGTAAAATATACTCTGACATCTACTTAAGGAAGCATTGTGGAGAGTTTTCAATGGATTTGAAATATTTTGTCCAAAATAGCTGAACAGAATGTCCAGTCTAACTTAATTTCAAGCTGAGCTCCTTTGGTCCAAAAAAACGCTATGTTTATATCGATCCTCATGATTCCAGTTGAGTAAATTGCCCCTGTTTACTTATATGCAATAATTTATATGAATGCACAGTTGCAGATACCTCATATCATACAATTTTGTCATGTGACTGCAAACAGTTCTCCCGATCATCAGACAGAGCTTCATATTTGCATGTATTTGTAATGTACCTTGAATGAAATTCAATGTAGTCCTGATTGGCTAGACTGACAGACAAACTGAGATCACGGTAGAGGGAGGTAAATCACCAGTGATGTAATTTGCGACTCTGGTATAATTTACTGTTGACCTCACCGTACTTTCTCCCCCAGCTATGGGCTACATTTAGAAAACAATGAATAAGAACTGCAAGAGATATATGAGGAAACAAAAGCTGCATGATGATTGGTCGATGCATGTGGTCATTGTTCAGTGTGTTCAGTGTACAGATGAAAATAGTCTATTTGCAGCCCCTGTTTCTTATAAAAAGCATACTCTTAGAGGCAATAAAAGTAAAATAGACATACAGATATATTCAAACATCTCTAAACCTTTTCAAGTACGATCAACTTTTGTTTAACATTTACTATCCTTTTAAATTCAACCTGTCTATTATATAAGCTGATGGCAAATTTGACTTCATTGTGTTTTTTTAGGAACTTTTATTATGTATGTAACCTTCTTTTCACTGTACACTGATTGCCAGGGTCAGGATCATCAATCACGCGTTCAATATGTAGCACTTCAAAGGGTACCAAGCCTCTTAGCATGACAGATTGAGACATCTTCCTTTTTAATCTTCAACAAATGGTGTCTCTTTTAAGCAACTGCACTTTTCGAGGAACCAACTACTTTGAGATATTACACTCAAAAGCCATAGATTATAAACAAGAATATAAAAATATAAATATAAGCTTCACTATTTGAAAATTTCAAGAGACTTGTATTTATTGGCATTATGCTTATTTAGAGTTAAGTCAAATTGTAAACACTGCCGTTGGGTTATTGACCAGATCAAAACAGCACAGATCTGCTAATGTGCAAGGGGTATAGGGACATGTTCTCGATCTATTGGTTCTATCACTTCCCATGCTTCCTTTGATCAGAGGCTTAACCTGTACTGGTCATATATGTCACATGACTCCAATGAAAGCAGACCATCCCTTCTTGAGGCTTCCATGCTCACATGCTTCCCTACCCGCCATACAGCCCCCCTACCCACCAATACAGCAACCCTATCCACCATACAGAACCCCTACCCACCATATTAAAAAAAGAAATATATATCAATAATATGTAAGGCATAAATGTATATGTATATGTATGCATGTCTTGCCACCCCAGATGACTGAGTAATCTATAAAAACACACACACACACATATATATATATATATTACTTAATCATCTAATGTAGCGTTAATCCAGACCTATTTTTCTGGTTTATTTAATTTTACTTGTTTGTCAGCCAAAAACTGAAAGTGACACTATAATCACCGGGACCACTTCCTCTCAATTAGGTGGTCTGGGTTCAGTGTTTTTAGTTGTTTACATTGCAGGGTTAAATCCATCTCTAGTGGCTGTCATACTGAATAGAGGTTTGCATTCCTAACACTATAGTGTTCCTTTAATGCTGCCAGTTTGCTTAAAGGGTCAATCCAGACCCCTAAACAACTTTAGCTTGAAGAGTGTGTCCTCTTTTTCTCTTTTTCAAAAGTGTAGATTGCAACATAAATTGACACTTTTATAAATTAAACTGGTTACACCCCATTTGCTTTCAAGCAGACAACAGATAATGTTACTTCCTGGTTTTGTTAGCTCAATGCAGCTGACCTCAAGCGGCAGCAATTGCCCAGAGCACCTGACTTACAAAGACTTCTCATTGAGCTGTATTGGGAAGACTGTGATTGGACAGTCACAGAAATTCTGGGCAGAGTTAGAAGGGGAGGGCTTGCAAAGGCAGCAGACAAGAGAACTGCAGGTTCTACAAAATACTTTTAGATATATACCAAATGAAAAAATACATAATGAAATGCACGCAAGCATTTCATTTGGGGTATATCTACTAAACAGTGATTTTTATTAATTTTGTCTTTGGGCAGTAGGGTGTCTCTTTAATTTTCTAGGTCAAGTTGGCTGACCATACATTGACATCAGGAGGGATCAGTTCAAGACTAAATAAGCCAACTTCATAAATCATTATAATTTTTTCTCATACTCGGCTCTTTATAGTATGAGATGGGCTCAAACACTTGTGTTGGCGCAACTTTGTCTACCAAATTTCCTTTGAAACATGGTTAATACTTGGATATTTGTGGAGAAACAACTTTGTTTTTAAAAAAAACGATTATTCACTAAAGGCAGCGTTGCTTTCCGTTTGGCTACTTTAAGCTACAATTTGAAATTCTCTTTGAATTCTCACTATAGTGAATAGCCCTGATATTCTTCTACAGCTGTATCAATGGGGACTGTGACCCACATATAGGCAACCACTACAGTTGATTGGTCAGATGCAGACAATGCTAAAACACCAACACTAGATTAATATTCCATTTCATTAACAAAACAACATTTATAACAAAAGTTACTTTTTTAAGTTTAGGCCCGCAGGGGTTCTCAACCCAGTCCTCAGGACCCCTTACCAGTCCAGGATTTGGGGATTACCTGGGTGTGTCTCAGGTGTTTAGAAAAAGGGGAAAAAACACCTTAGACTCTAAGGTGTTTTTTTTTCTTTTTCTAAACACCTTAGACACACCCAGGTAATCCCTAAACCCTGGACTGGTAGGGGGTCCTGAGGACTAACGTTGAGAACCCCTGGTTTAGGGTGTCTTTCAGTTTTACTTTTTAATTGTAAACAATGTTTAATATGTGATTTTTCTTTAAGTTGCACAGAACACATTTAAAAAAAAAAAAAAATGACACATTTTTTCTCCATGAAGACTAAATAGCTTATAACATATTTCATTTTTACTGCTACGTTTTTACATTTTTACGATTATATTCAGCATGGCTGCAACAGTTACAGATAGAATGAATATCATGTTAGAATCTCTGTCTTGTTCCCAAATAAATAAGAACATATAACAATTGCCCAAGGACATACAAAACAGTAGATGCAGGTTCTCTTACTTCAAAGTCAATCTGTTTTAGAAAATATGTCTTCTTCACCTCCGTGGGCATCCACAGCTATTACCCAAGATGTTATAATATTATTAGTACCGTGTTATAATTCTTGTCAGTGAGAAGGAGTCTCAAACAGAATGAGAACATTGACTGAGTTGATTTGATTGGTGAGGGCCTACAGGGACGGTGTGCAAAATAACAGGACCTGACAGATGTCTGTAATACTGAAGACGGCACACTGAAAGATAATCCAGCATCTAATATCTATAATGCAATTCTGCATTTCCACAGAGCAGGTAGGGTCACCTTCCTTCCCCGCTGTCCTGATCGAGCTCGAAGTGATGACCAGAATTTTGTTTAACCCACAATTTACTCATATAAATATCTCAGTTCTTCAGCTGTTGTATCTGATTAGTTAAAGCAGCATATAACATCCTATAGTTTTACGGATTATTCAGATTTAGAATATTTATTTAAAAGCTACATTGTTTACCTTAAGCTTACCTATCATTGGTATTTACGAGTTTGAGCAGTAAGCACTGCTATTTGATGCTCCCTCAACCCTCGGCTCAGATGGATCCAAGGTCAGGAGACCACCTCCTATTGACAGTCAACATCAGAAGATGACTAGATGATATATTAGTTTCCATTTTTAACGCAAATTTATCAGATATCTATTTTCTTACAAATAGATCAGGTTGGTTACTGCATAGCTGTTTCTGGATCTGTAGTGACTCTTCATCTGGAATATGGACTTTGTACCATGAGCCTTAAGATGCTAATAACTATAAATATAAGTCAGCATTTATGCCTTCTGTCCTGGACTTTTGTTGTAACTCTGAGCTTAGTTTGCTTTCCCTCCCCCCCCACCCAGGACATACTTAAAAATTAGAGAAATCTCAATGTGTCCTTCCTGGTAAAATATTTTATAAATATAGATATACAGTATCTCACAAAAGTGAGCACACCCCTCACATTTTTGGAAATATTTCATTATATCTTTTCATGTGACAACAATGAAGAAATGACACTCTGCTACAATGTAAAGTAGTAAGTGTACAGCCTGTATAACGGTGTAAATTTGCTGTCCCCTCAAAATAACTCAACACACAGCCATTAATGTCTAAACAGTTGGCAACAAAAGTGAGTACAGCCCTAAGTGGAAATGTCCAAATTGGGTACAAAGTGTCAATATTTTGTGTGGCCACCATTAATGTCCAGCACTGTCTTTACCCTTATGGGCATGGAGTTCAGGTTGTGTAAAGCTTTTGTGAGATACTGTAAATACATTTCCTGCTTGTTTTCAGGTCCCGTTCTGTCCAACTGGAAATTATATATCCCAATGGCTCAACCTACCTGGACCAGTAGGTGCTTAGGTAAATACCTTAATTCTGCTATAGTTTAACACTGCTAAGAATATTTCTATATGCAGAATTGACTTTATAACATTTTAATGCTGCTCTCTCACCCATTGGGGTCTTAAGTTTTGCTTATGAATTAGTGCTGGTTTAGCACAAACCATGTATAGCATCGGAACCTGCCGAGTTTGATGTGCGTACATTTTGCCTATATGGATCTTTGATTGGTCCCTATGTCTATTCCATGAAATTCTTTATTTTTTCTAATAAAGGAGTATATTTTTAATTCTTTGAGTATTAGTGCTCTCTGTATCTGATATTGTATATCTTGAAGTGATATACTGGCTTGTACACTGCCCTTGCATATTATTATTATTATCATTATTGGTATTTATATAGCGCCAATTAATTCTGCAGCGCTTTACAATATTATGAAGGGGGGGGGAATTTACAATAAATGAGACAATTACACAGGAACAATAGGTAGATGAGGGCCCTGCTCAAATTAGCTTATAGTCTAGAGGAGGAGGGGTACAAATACACAACAAGGCAGTAAGGGTGACAGCCACCAAACAAGGTGGAAAAGTAGCATAACTTGACTTGAGGTGAGAGTGGAGTGTGGTTGTTTAGGAGAGCAAGAGACAGATATGGATAGGTATAAATAAGTTACGCTGGGAGTCCATAAGCATTTCTGAACAGATGTGTTTTGAGGGACTTTTTAAACAATTGAAAACTAGGGGAGATTATGATGGGAGTAGGCAGGCTGGTTCAAAGGAAGGGAGTCGCCCGTGAGAAGTCCTACAATTGCGGGTTAGCAGTAAAGGTGCAAGCAGCGGACAAGAGAAGGTCACCGGAGAGCAAAGAGACCGAGAAGGGGCATATCTATGAATCTGTAAAGAAATGTAAGAGGGACTACAGTTGTTTAGAGCTTTATAGGTAAGCGTTAGTATTTTGAATTGATGTCATATGGTCTCCTGATGTCCAGATCACATTCAGTCTGAGATAAACAAGGTCACCATATTTTTTCTTTATTATGGAAGGTAAGTTTTACTTATCTGAAGTTGTCTCTCATGGCCACTGCCATGACTATCCCCTTGAGCTTCATATGCCAGTAGCCCACATCAGTGTGAGACCTCAGGATCCTCCATAAAAAGAGGCTTTTTCTCACAGCAGTCACTAGTGATAGCTGGGGGAAATGACAAAACCTGATGGCAGGTTTTCTCAAATATTGCCAAGCATAGGAAAAATACATACGACCAAGTACTCCCTAATTTATCTTATGATATCTTTTGACTGCACTGGAACTTCAGTGAACTAAACAGTTTTTTGTCATTAGACCAGCCGGTCTGGTGAAAAAGAATCAGAGAGGATAGTACCAGTCTATCCTGGGCATGAACCCTGTAGATTAGACAACTACAAAATGATGGAACACTAGGTCCCCAAAACTGGTAAATGTTGTATATAACATAAAATAAAGTATCAAATAGTGTACGTGGGTAGCTAAGGGAAGACTAAGACTAAAACCAAGACTAAAATCAATAAATTTCTTGTTACATTGGAGATTTGTTTTCAACTTCGCTTTCTGTTAGCCTAACTATTTTAACATGGCTAAAAATGCTACACATTTTACCACAATATATTGTTGAATTAATAAATCCATAAATATCATCTGTACTCTCCATGTGCAATGGAAATTTTTATTGGAAAATACATTTAAAAAAAATCAGATCCATTATAAACAGCTTTTTGGAATGTAGGGGGGTTATTTTATAGTCATTTGAATTTTATTGAGCATTTTGCAGAATGAAAACACGACACAAAGTAATTTTGAATAGGAATAAATTATGATAACAATGTACTTTATAAAAAAAGTCAATGTACAAAATAAATGTGTATCTAATCAGGCTTTTTTGAGTTGTGCCTGAGATACACTAACTGAGATGGGCAAAATATGAAATAGCAGATAAGGGGGAAGGAATCTCAGAGAACAGTGGTAATGGTGGGAACTGGTTCATCTATTGCAGGAAGTAATCATGTAACGTCAGTGAAATTCCAACAAAATCAATGTGAGCATTTCATAAACATTTTATCGTTCTGAAGTGTTTATTTATTTTTGGGTGTGCAGGGGTTGACAGAACCACTTTGAATAGTTTGTTAATACAATTAGAAGTGTTGGTGCAATATAGTCAGTGCTTCATGTGTCCTGAGATAGTTTTGTAAAATATTGCTATATGTTTAAAAGAATATAATTTCTATCATCACTTTGTACTTTGTTCATGTTTTCATTTCAGACAGTGAAATCGATGTGTCAGATACTCTTTGATAAATTGCCATATGAGGATTGTGGAGGGCACTAGAATTCATTTATATTTTTACTTCTACATCAAGTATATACTTTTCACTGGGTACCCAGTTATATGAGGAAGAAATTCTCGAGAGGTTGTTTTTTTAATTTTTTTTTTTTTATTGTCATAATATATTTCCATCTCAAAAAATATATTTATATTACATGGTTCAGTAGGATAGACAACAGAGTATCTCAAGCAATATAATGAAGTAAAAAGTGATAATATTTCCCACAGAAAGATGATAACTTGGAATAAAATAAGTATACCAAAATTGGTGATAGTGAGATATATCTCTTCTTGTTTAGCTATTTCTGCCTTCAAACTCATACGAGTTTCAACAAATTATTGACAAATTTAAATCTATTTATTGATACTGTAATACTCACCATATTCATAATAAAATCAAAGCTGAATATACGTTTCTTGTAATACAATGTCTGCATCCTGGCTGTCCCCGTAGATCCACATTCTAATCAAGCCAAGTCCCTGGGAAATCAGAAAGCTCCGTTCAGAACTTTGACTACTCATAACATTTATAGAAAAATGAATGAGATGGCATTTCAGATGATTCTTGTATAGTATGTTTTGGTCTATATATTTGCATTTCTATGAGCATATGTTTATTCTACTCTTGTATTTTGATTATGCAGTGTATACTCCCTCACTACCACCAAAACGTATTAAAAACAAAAAGAGTAATTCTATCTTAAGCTACATATTGCCCCTGACAGTTGAATGTTTTCGAGAAAATATAATACTAGAAGTTCACCTAATTTACTTTATATCATGTAGTGTATTATCTAAGAAATTCTTTAGAGTTAATTTTATTTACTTGTTGTAATACACGTGTCAGATTCTAACACTGAAAAGTTCTATGCTAGCCTGGGGTACCAATGGAGGATATATTACATTTGTTGGAAAATGGACCTGTCTATCTTCAAGAACGAACATGTTCTAACAAAATTTTTACCCCTAGACTATTTTAATTCTCCCACTGTATTAACTTTTCTCACCTCTGACAAATTCTGCGTTTCCAAAGTTGTCTGTAATGTGATATTATACTTACCCATATTTCCCCCGAGCTTGCCAAACTGTTGCCTCTAGGATCAAAGGATAACCTTTTGTTATATCACTTCTTATTTGCGGAAACATTTTCCTCCAGTGTTTTGTGCAGTTTCTTTTTTTTTTTTCTATCTGTAATCTGTTTTTGTTTTGTTTTGGTTTTTTTTTGACATATCATTTTAAAAGTATAGCTTTGCACATCAGTTAAACTTAGCAAATTACAGAATATAACACATTTCTAACTATTTACATTAGAGATTTTTTTTTCCCCAACTTCGCTTTGTTAGCCTAAATAATTTTAACATGGCTAAAAATGCTACACATTTTACCACCATAAATTGTTGAATTAATAAATTCATAAATATCATCTGTACTCTCCATGTGCAATGGAAAGGTTTATTAGAAAATTAATTTAAAAAAAAAATCAGACCCATTATAATCACTTTTATTGGTGTGTGTGGGGGGGGTTATTTTATAGTCATTTGAATTTTAATGAGCATTTTACAGAATGAAAACACCACACAAAGTAATTTTGAGCAGGAATAAATTATGATAACAATGTACTTTATAAAAAAGTCAATGTACAAAATCTTATCTCTGCAGGCCTCCCAACTGTCCTAAATTTAGCAGGGAAGTCCAGGTTTAAGACTTCTGTCCTGCTGTCCTGGTGTGGTTCACTGGTGCTTTGGTGGATACTAGGAAACTGTCCAGAGAAAACGTTAAACAAGTGTTTCAATAGTTGCTCTAACTAGGGCACTAGGGGGTTCAGAAGATGCACTAACCAGGGCACTAGAGAACTTTAAGATCTCTGTGCACAGACTCAGTCCTTAGTGGTGACCACACAGCATGTATTTAATCCAGTGTTAAATGCCCCTTTCTTGAGCTGATCTTCTGCTTTGAGCAGTGCCAGTGATATAGGCCACGTCATTGATCCACCACATTTAGACCTTCTCATCCCATTACATACTTTTCAATGTTAGGGGGAGTGTCTGAACTTTAGAACTTTGCTAGAAAGCGTGCACTTTGGAAAAAAAAACGACTGGCTGCTAAGATCATTGGAGGTAATTTTATTTTTTAAAATGTCATTTAAAATCTTGTTTAAAAACCTTGGAGGGGGGGGGGGTTATTTTTGTAACAATTTATATCAGAGTATTTCATTAAAGAGACATTGTAAAAAGTCTCACAGCTAACTTAAAACATGAAGGTAATCAGCGAGTAGTGGAAAAACTATGACTTAGATAACCCTTTAACGACCATAATATACAACACAAAGCTGTAGATTTCACTATGCAAGTAAAGCATTTTTTTTTTTACTTCTATTACTTTCTATTAGTCATTTTTTTTTAGCAGTAAACCACTTCGGGGACTAGAATTTGCAATTAATAATAATTTATAAAATAAGGGAAAAAAGTATAACTGACAACATAACAAAGATTGTAACACTCTTTCCAAAAAACGGTTTCAGGTAATATCAGGTCAACTTTCCCAAAGTTCACAGTGAAGTCTAATTATCCATTAATAAGCTAGACAGACAAACCTTTTGCAAGCTGTAGCTCCCGCTTGGCTACATTAAGTCGTTTAATTTTAACCTTGCATTATTCAGCATTTGTGCTCTTGCTCTAAAGGTATCACTCTCTCGCTCTCTACGTGCGTTTAGATCTCTGCCGTTTGTGCTCTAGGGAAAGCTGCCAGGATAAATCTGCCTTACAGCGGAACACATTGTACCAATGTCTCACTGAAAATGCTATCCAGCATAACAAGGTGAAACTCTTCAATGATATAGAATGAGTAACTTAACATGACCCAGCGGCGGTATACATGTGTCCCTGTATGCATGCCTAGACACAGGCTCGGGTGGATACAGAATGAAGCTGTTCTGCAGGATTATTATGTGAACACGAGTTTTATCTTCCTTACTTTTGAGCAGGAGAGCACAATCATATCACAAAACATTTTCCTCAAGTGAGCGGAATAACAATCAGATGTTTATCACGTTTAACCTGCTGTGAATCATACTTAGATGGATCATGGCTTTTTTCCTCAATGATCTTTTGCTACATTTATAATACCTCTGTTTAATCTCCCCCTGACAGTATGTATTCTCACAGCTTGTAGTAGTCTCCAGGTTCCAGGAATTCAAGAACAAGATTGTATTTTCGGAATCTAATGAGGATCAACAGCAAAAGTCAAAACCTGATACTTGACACTCTTGAAGAAATGGCAAGGCCACCGCTTACTTGTCGACAGATAGAAGATATGGGAAGCCTAGCTGGTATCAACTCTTTGACAGCATGAACATATGGTCATCTTGAAAAGGTACTAATCTCAGACAAGCTGACGATATAGACAGTTTAACTGATATGTGCTCTCCGACTGACCAAAAGTTGTTCTGTTTGGTATCTTTACGTTTTCAGCTTTGTCTTCTTCTCCTGGAGCATGTTGCTAAAAACCTGAAGCTTAGAGATCTTTTGGGGTCAACTATTTCTGTCAGGACTACACAAATACAATATGCAAGTGAAAGAAAGGTTTGTTAATTTTGTTAACGTTATCATTTTTGCTGATGTCTGTGTCAGGATAATTACCAATACAGGAACTGAAAAGATAATTGCAAATTTCAAAAAAAACCCGCAAGATGAAAACATAGCTGATTTAAAAATGATTTGGCTATTTTGGTATTACATTATCAAATCACACAGTACAGTATCCAGCAATTGCTAATTTGCTGTACCAGAGAGCTGTACCAGACCACTATGTATGTTTTACATCAATCAAATATTATTGTAAACAAACAGAGAAGCATAAGGACTACAAACATATTTTTCTAACAATTTAGTGTCTCTATCCCTAGTTAAATAGGTTCCCTCCCCATGTGTGCAAAAAATAAAAATAATGAAAATTGTTTGTTCCAGCACCAATGAAGCCTAACCTCTCTGTTTCTTGCAACATCACAGAGGAACTTAAAAACTCCCTAAGAGGGACCAATCCATTGAGGAGCTAACAGCAAGAACTGTGTATACATCCAAGCTTCCTCACTGGAAAGCAGTGAACCAATGTTTTCCAATGGGGGCTTCTGCGTCACATGACCGAGTTTTAGAAGATGTGGACTTAACCATGCAATGTAAGCATTGTAGTTTCTAAAAAACTGCGATGTTTTACATTGCAAAGTTAAAGCTAAAGTACAACTGCAACCTAATCATTTCATGGAAATTAAGTTAGCCGGTTGACTTTAGCGTACCTTCAAAGACTGTAGAATTTTCCCCATGAGGAGAACTAGCAAACATAAACAATGTTACATTTTTCTTTCACAATTTTGACATAGAAGAATCATCATATGACACAAATAAACAAAACTAGAGCTCACAATAGCTATTTTTAACTTTTCAATTTTTCAATTAAGGGGTTTTATGTACAACACAAAATATGTCTGTGTTGAAATATACAAAGTGAGGGAGCAGGTTGGGTGGAATGAGAGATTTAAGGCATGGTGTAACAGAACTCCTGTACTCCGACCGAGTACCTTCAGTTGATGGACGCTTCCTTGCCTGCGCCGAGGACCACAAGCTCTGCACTGGACACCACAACCACCGCAGACTCCACAACCGCCGTAGCTTAACTGGAGTCTCGCCGTCTTCTGTCCACCCTGGATCGGCTTCTGTGCTCCAGGACCATGTGGGGAAGACCTCTCCTCCAGGAGAGCATATCAGGAACAAACTCTTAAAATAACTAAGTGATTAAAGCTCAAGGGAGTATGCAGAGCATAGCAATTCCCAGTGTGATTATAGCAGTTCCCTCCAATAACGAGACGAGGCTACGTTTTGAAGGGTAAAGAAGAACTGACTGTACTGGCACATACAGCCTCTTTTATTCACATTCTACAAACATAGTACTACCCACAGGGTTTTGAAGAACAACCAATCAACACCTTACAACACAGCTAACACTCCCATTCATTACATCAGAAATCCTCCCCTCTGCCTGTGATACAATTATCTCAACACAATAGACTAACTTAATTATCACAGGCAGGAAAATACAGTGTTATAAAACATATCACAGGGACACCAAAACATGCAATAACCCCATAAAAAAATATTTCATCCGAACCGGGGGATCTGGGTGAACCACATTTCCAAAATTCAGATCCGTTCAGTAGTTTGGAAGATACGGTTTAATGCAGATTCCACAGAACATATACAGCCTAAATGAAAATAATTACTGTTAAATGTGTGCCCTGTTCTGTAGTTTAAAACTACTGAACAATGTCTTTGTGCACCAAATACTGGCGAGATGGCACCGTGTAGAAAAGTCACAACAGTGTCTGTGAGTTAATTTGGCCGCCATCCATTGTTCTCACCATGTGCTTCATCCATTGTTCTCACCATGTGCCTCTGATACATGAAATGGTGGCCACCCAGTAACTCCACAGTTTGTCTGGTAGTCTATCCAAGCGAACCAACAGATGAAACACATGGGGAACAGTGCAACAAACAAAGGGAATCATAAAAAAATATGGACAATAGTCATATTTGTGCACAATCTCCAGTTTTGTCACAGGGCACAAATAGTGTTTTCAAATGCCATATATCCCAGGGCCATAGTCAGAAGGTAGGAGGTGGGTAAGCAGCCCCCTCCAAGAACACGTGGCGAGGTCTGTTCCGCCACACATGGGTTGCACTATCAGCTATCACTAAACATGCTTCCATGTAGAGAACATTGCCATGCACAGATACTTACATGTAGAGAACATTATCATGGGCAGGCAGGTGCTTCCATGCAGAGAACATTGCCACTCACAGTGAGTACTTCCATGTGAGTGCATCCATGTAAACAACATTGTCATATGTATGCAGGTGCTTCCATGTGGCCATGTGCTTATATGTAGAGAACATTACCCTATCTAGCCAGGCACTTCCATGTAGAGAACATTGCCATATGCAGGCAGGTGATTTCATGTAGAGAATATTATCACATGTAGGCAGTTGTTTCTATTTAGAGAACGTTGTGATATTTAGGCAGGTGCTTCCATGTAGAGAACATTGACACATAAAAATATTATTTTAAAATTTTCCTTTTTTAAAATTTCTCTATAAACTACCTTTCAGCTAGTATATATAGAGCAAGTCTTTCTGTATTAGCTGAGCAAAATGAGACATTCTCATCACTTGGAATTTAGGCATTTTCTTGATTGATATGTGTCAAAAGATATATTTTGCTTTGACGCATCCCACATCAGGATAATTTGCATAGCAGAATCACGAATTTAACAGAAATGTTGGGGCGTCGTGATTGAGTGGTACAGAATCACAAGGTAACCATCATTTCCTTTAATTATAAAGTAAAATTTTAAAAGTTAACATCACAATTCAGATCAGTCCTGGCACAGACATGGCACAACTTGGAGAAGAAGAAACAGAAACAATGGGTTTCATAATGAGTTATTATTATTATTATTATTATTATTATTGCCATTTTTATAGTGCCAACAGATTCTGTAGCGCTTTACATTATTTTGAGAGGGGGGATGTAACAATAAATAGGACAATTACAAGAAAACTTACAGGAACAATAGGTTGAAGAGGACCCTGCTCAAACGAGCTTACAGACTATAGGAGGTGGGGTATTAGAAACATTAGGACAGGAAATATCAAGTAGGAGTGAAGCAGAGCTGGAGGAGAGAGCAAAGCACTGTCCCATAGGAGAGAGCAGGAGACAGTTATGTAAGGTAGAGATTACTCTGGGAGGCCATAAGCTTTCCTGAAGAGATGTGTTTTAAGGCCCTTCTTAAATGATTGAAGACTAGGGGAGAGTCTGATGTCTGTAGTTATGAATAAAATGTTTTGTGTTCGGAAAAATGGTCTAAAGTACTAAATGTGGTGCAGTCACCATGGCAACCAGTGAAGTCAGCAGGCACATCTCCTTTTCCATGCTTGTACCACTTCAGAACATGAGCATTTTACATGTCTGAATGGCAGTATACTGAATGGTAGAAAACCATCAGGAGCTGCACGGGGTCAAAAATTTTACTGCCATTAGGTCCCCACATTTATTATTAAATTAATAACCCCCGTCTGTTGTCTTTGGGTGGGGCACAGGGGAATATTTGTTTCCCTATTTATTTTATTTGATGCTCCTTCCCTACTGACCTATGGTTGGAGCGGGGGGACACTAGAATGCCTTATCCATTTGTTTTATTTAATAGCCCCCCACCTGCAGGCCAAGGAGGATGATAGGGGGGATGGACAGTGATCTGTCCAACACCAATTATTTAGTTTAAAGCCCCCACCTAATGCACATTGGTGAAAGCATGAGTGACCTATTCCATGCCCCCCTGTTATTTTACAGACCCAATCCCCATGGTGTATAGTTATAGCCAGTGGCAGCTCACTGTTTATTAGATATCCCCCTACCCGTGGCATGGCATATGGTGGCATAAGGTTTAAAACCTTCCTTGTACTAATATGGGGGTCATACTGACTTGGCTTTTTTTAAATTCCCTTTTTAACAAGGTGGCTGGCTAGTAAGCACTATACAGCTGCCATATGATTAACCCTTGTGCCAACGGTGGAGGAGAGCCGGAAACAACACAAACACCATCGGTGCTGGAATCAGGTAATTTGCAGAAGGGTTTTTAACCCCTTATGCATTATGGGCGATAGACAGCTATAGTGCCAGGAAAACAACTTTTTCTAGCCACCAAGGCTAGTGAACGCTAATTTGCAAATGTCTGTTCTGATGATGCATTCCGCCCAGATTCAGTTTAAAATTGGTGCTTTGTACATATGCCAAATCCTGTACTTTGCATAGGGTTAAGATAGCCTTCGCTGGTATTGATCACATTTTAGAATTAATTTATACACACACATATTAAGACAAAAAAAATCTATATATAATAATCTGTTTAATGCAAACACTGTTTGACCTTTGTTTATGTATATATGTTTTGTCATGCATTAATTTTTTTATATGTTTATACTTTTTTTGTATATTTTTTTTTACATTATCTGCAGAATGAGAATAAAAGCTACAGTATAAAAGCATTAGTCTCCTTAGGAGGGTCTGTGAGTGCCTTAAATATTCACACAGGGTTAAGGATCTTATATGAAAATCCAACCTGTGCGTGTGTTAATGAAGCTGTTTGCAATGTCTACAGTTCAATTACATAAATGGCTTGAGATAGGACGCTTTGCTCATCATAAAGTAAATAAAAATAGCTCTGTTGGGCTTGCAAATTGGCTCTTGTGAAAACCGCTGACTTTTCTTCATTTTGCTTCATAAATTGCGTGCATGTACATAAAACATATATTTTTATTACATATGCAACATAATAGAGTATTTCCAATATTGCAAATATTAACATAAAGCCCATTATTTCAAACCAACATTATTTGTACACAAAACATATAAAAGACAAAAATGCCACAAAACATTTTTTAAAGGTCTAATTTTTAATTAATTTGACTTACCATTTATTTAAAGCAAAATAAATTGCATCATTACGTCTCCTTTAATGAATCTCTTCTTTTGGCAATGCTTGAAAAAAAAAATGGGTTTTGTGTAACTTGGAATTCTGCGCAACTGCCTAGTGCAGTGATGGTTAACCTTGACACCGTAAATTGTTTCTGAACTACATTTCCCATGATGATCAGCTAGCCTTTAGAGTCTAAACGCTAGCTGAGTGTCATGGGAAATGTAGTCCAGAAACAATTTATGATATCAAGGTTAACCATCACTGGCTTAGTCTCTTACTATGGACAGAAAGGCCCTGACTCCAATATTATAGACTTGGTCATTTCAAGCATGCTGGTATGGTAGTAGAAGGTTGCCACTTGCTGGTACCTTTTTAACTGAGATATCCATCAGCTTGTCAAAGTTTTTTTAAACCAAGTAACATCAAACAATCGAATGGAAATTGACTACAAATACCAATATACGGGTTTAGGATCAGACGGTTTCCACATAAACTACAATGATGTGTATCTCTTTTCTTTCATCCTGCATCAAAGAAGAGACTGTCACATCTACACTCGTTCCTCTCTCATCAATGCAATAGAATCATTGTTATCCATCTCATTCCCGAAACATTTGACAGCTCTACGACGAGATGAAGCTATTTGTCTGAGATATTTGCTGGAAATAAACTGTAAAAAATATGATAAGCTGGATTCTTTCACTCTAGGTTGAAAACTCTCAATTTCTTATTGAATTCGTATTTCTATTTGATGCAGTTAGTGTGGTATAAATCTGTCTAATGCCTATTTCAGTGCTGACGCTGTATTTTATGTAGCACAATAATCTATGTTCTATCAAATCTACAATGTCATAGGTTGAGGTTTCCATAGCAGTAATACATGTATCTGAAGTAGGGACACTATTTTAATCTGCTCTTGTGTCTTAAAGGGGCACTCCAAGCTTCATCGCAAATTATGCTTATTAAAAACTCAAACATAAACCCTGTGCTCAGTCTCCCCTTACTCATGCCAGGCAGCCCAAATTTTTTGCATATTTTAATACATTAACACGGTTGGTTTTTTTAACAGTACACGTGACTAATACATATTGTATCATGCACATTCCAAAATGCTATACGAGAAAGAAGACTCAAAAAGCAAGCCATGTCTTAATATTCAAATATTCATAACAGAAAGCAGTAAGAGAAGACCAATTAAAAATAATACAATGACGAAGGAGAGGTGGGGGGTCAAAGTAGAAAGTGAAGGTAAGTTTGCCATGATAAGTGGAATTCTGACTCTGCACCACCTAAGGGGCAGAAATCCTCCTAGCTATTTATCATCTATATAACAGATAGTTTTTCCAATATGCCTTTGTTTTACTTTTAATTTTAGATGAATGATGGACTAGAGTGGTCAATTCATAGTTACATAGTCACTCTGTTATCTTCTATTACCTGGATACTAATGCTAATGGCCGAGTAGTTATACTGGAACCATGCTGCCTCAAGAGTCCTACATGACGCCAGTAAGATTTTGTCAAATAGTGACGGTTGATGAGATGTAAGACCATCAGCAAGTTTAACTAAAAGACATGACCACTAGCCGACTCTGTGGCAGGGGGCACGATGGCAATATACCATGTATATAAATGAATGGATAAAGCTATATAGCTAAAATAAAATAGATTTGGTATGCTTGTGGTAAGAATACTAAATTAGGGAGCCACCTACTAAGCTGCTCAAGATCAAAGAAAAGCCCTTTTCTGAATATTGCTCTTTCAGCAGTTAAGTAGATTCTCCCTAATTCTGTTTCCTTAGGTGGGATTGCCATGTATGGGGACAGGGCCGGTGCAAGGATTTTTGCCACCCTAGGCAAAAGTAAAGTTTGCCGCCCCCCTCCCCCGTGACATCACAATGCCCCACCCATATGACCTGCCATGTTAACTAACGCAAGTGCTGCAGTGCCGCTGTGTTTACATTAAAAGGCCTGCAGGGACAGGCTATAGACACCAGGACCACTACATTAAGCTGCAGTGGTTCTGGGGACTATAGTGTTTCTTTAATGTGAGGTAAATTAGAGATTAGTGCCACGAATAATATACTAGATTACCTACTTACAAGCAGATGAGGATGATGATGGGCTCTAGCTGCAGTCTGGCTCCACTGGTCTGGTGTATAACAGGATCTCTGGAGGCTGTTTGTAACTGTGGTCACAAAAATCAATGTTCTGGGAGAACGAGAAGCAGCTCCATTTTTTGGGGGCCCTTTACACAGCTCAAGGTCTGGGTCCCAGGGTCCACCTTCATGTTCCACCAATGAGTTTGTTCACAGGGGGTGGAGTGTGTAGGGGATGTCCTGATTTGTGTGTAAGGAATGCATTGTGTGAATCTGTGTTTGTATGTGTAAGGGCTGCAAGGTGTGTTTCTGTGTATGTAAGGGATGAAGTGTGTGAGTCTGTAAGGGGTGCTTTGAGTGTGTTTAAGGGGTGCATTGAGTGTGTGTAAGGAATGCATTGTGTGTTTCTGTGTGTGTAAGGGATGCATTGTGTGTAAGGGTTGCATTGCGTGTGTGTGTAATGCATTGTGTGTGTAATGCATTGTGTGTTTTTCTGTGTGCAAGGGGTTCATTGTCTTTGTGTGTAAGGGGTGCATTGTGTGTGATTGTGTGTGTGATGGATGTCAATCTCTCCCCCCTCCCTTGTCACTCTCTTCTCCCCCCCTCCCTTGTTACTCTCATTCCCCCTCCCTCCCCTGTCACTCCCCCCTCCCTGTCAATTTCTCTCTCCCCGTCAATTCCCCTCCCTGTCAATGTCTCCCCCCTCCCTGTTAGTTCCCCCCTGTTAGTTTCTTCCCCCCACCTCCCTGTTAGTTTCTTTCCCCCCACCTCCCTGTTAGTTTCTTTCCCCCCACCTCCCTGTTAGTTTCTTTCTCCCCCCTCCCGTCAGTTTCTTTCTTCCCCCCTCCTCAGTTTCTTTCTTCCCCCCCTCCCTTTTCCGTTTCTTCTCCCCCCTCCCTCCGTTTCTTCCCCCCTCCCTCCGTTTCTTTCCCCTCCCTCCTGTTTCTTTCTTCCCCTCCCTCCTATTTCTTTCTTCCCCCTCCCCTCCCTCCCTCTTTCTTCCCCCTCCCTGTTTCTTTCTTCCCCCTCCCCTACCTGTGTTGTAGCGTGGCCGAGCCCAGTATAGTCCGCGGGTACAGGGAGCTTTTGTTTCCTGTACCCGGCCGGACTAACAGGAAGTGAACACTCTGTGTGCACTTCCTGTTAGTCCGGCCGGGTACAGGAGACAGCTGCTCCCTGTACCCGCCGACTATACAGGGCTCGGCCACGCTAATACAGAGGGAGTGACAGGAGGGAGCGCTGAGCTCTCCTCTCCTCAGGCTGCGCCCGGGGGCGCCCTAGGCGGCTGCCTAGTCCGCCTAACAGGTAGAGCCGTCCCTGTATGGGGATGACAAATTATGGAGCTATCTACTAAACAGCAGAATGACCACAGTTAGGGAAATAGCTTTCCTTAATTTTCATCTTTCCACAGTTTAATAGATGGCTTCTTAAAGACCTCTATAGGCATCCAGACCACTGCAGCTCAATGAAGTGGTCTGGGTGCCAGGTCCATCTAGGATTAACCCTGCCTGCTGTAAACATAGCAGTTTCAAAGAAACTGCTATGTTTATAATAGGGTTAATCCAGTCTCTAGTGGCTGTCTCATTGACAGCCGCTAGAGGCGCTTCTCACTGTGATTTTCACAGTGAGAAGACGCCAGCATCCATAGGAAAGCATTGAGAATACTTTCCCATGGACTGGCTGAATGCACGCGTGGCTCTTGTCGTGCATGCGCATTCAGCCGATGACATCAGAAGGAGGAGGAGTCCGAAGCGCCGAGGGAGCCCGGCGCTGGAGAAAGGTGAGTGTTTAACCCCCTTCCTCTCCCTTCAGCCCAGTGGGAGTGGGACCCTGAGGGTGGGGGCACCCTCAGGGCACTATAGTGCCAGGAAAACGAGTGTGTTTTCCTAGCACTATAGTGGTCCTTTAATATGTTATCGTAATATGGGACTGCCAAATGCTATATAAACATGAAATAGCTGAAAGATCAGAATTAAGAGAAGCCCTTTTCTTCTCCTGATATAACTTACTCTTCTCATATTACCTCTCTCCATGTTCACTTCTCTCTATGACTCCCTCCATTCTTTAGCAGTGTCTGCCTTCATTCCCTGGTAGTGTTTCCTTACCCCATTCTTTAGCAGAATAGTTCATTCTCATTGCCCACCGCCTTTAGCAGTGTTGCCCCCCTCCCATTCTCCCCCGTCCCCGTACATCCCTTTTCTTTATTAGTTTCATGTGAAGTCCACTTACATGTTGGAAGATTCTGGTGGCATGAGAGGGAGAAGTGAGGAGGGTTACAGCTTGTCCGACCGAGGCATGGAAAATCACGAGGTGCCGGGGTCAAGTCTTTTATTTGTGCACCCTAATCCTCACTCCCACAAAAATGTTAGATTTCTATGGCACCCAAAGCCTAGCCACCAGTTTCTGACCTAAAGACTCACTGACAGACTGGACCTGCAAGCACAGATAAACACTGACAAACAGACAATGACCCATGCACACGCTCAATAGCAAACAATAAAATAGACTCATACACACCATCGCTGCCTCCATCTGTGCCAAAAGACAAGACCATGAGAGAGAAGTATCAAAGTCAGACTCTGAAATCCTCCTAAGCAGTTCTATTTTATTGCAGGTATGCTGGCCAATGCTCCAGGGGTGGCTAATGGCTGACGGCAGTAAGTTCTCGAGCCTGATTCCTATTATTAGTATAATGAGAATTTCTCAAGGGACAGCTCTGGTGAACCTGTGGTTGCCCACTCCTGCTCTACGGTAAAATGCTCTTTAAAAATGGGCACGACATATACCGTATTTACAAATACAAAAAGATAAGTCCTGTGCTCACTCCCATCACTCCTGGGCGACAGCAACGACCACAGTACACATCAGGCCCAATATATAGTAAAAACCAAAAAAAGAAAAAAATGTTACCTGCGCTCTCTCCTTAATCCCTATGTATGTTTAAACAAATGGAGGTCATTTAGTTACTCCAATGGCCATTGAGGGAATGCCCGCATGCCAACGTCAAGGCAGACCCACCCCCTAAGCGGGTCCTACACTGACCCTTCACCTTGCTTCCTTGAGCTTCTGGCTAAGATATCTCTAATGAGACAGAGAGGGGTATTTTTTATATACACCCCTATATACTTATTAACCCTTAATAGGGAACACATGGGATGGGCGGCAGCATTGTAACCTAGCTGCGTGATACAAAAAGTGAATGCAAATACAAAAAGAAAAGTCCTGCGCTCACTCCCATCACTTCTGTATACCGTATTTGCAACACATGTTAAAATTACAAATTAAGTGCCAGCAATTCTATACTTCTGGTGAGTTAGTTACACTTCTTCCGTGCATTATAAATTCATAATGCTTGACAGTATAGTACAGGAAAAAAAATAATTCCCTTATTATGAAGTCTCCAGTGAGGGGGTGGTCTTAGAATGTAGCTAATCTCAATTACTTAAATATATGCACACAGTTTCAGCCCCAACATCAGTGAGTGAGCTGCTTTTAATTCACAACCTGGCTGCAGGCAGTCAGAGAAACTGCAAACAGTTAGTGATATCCTTCCTATATTTGTCTCTCTGGGTGTCCTATGCTTCTAATGTAGGTTGCTTTGTAGTTCAGATCATCCAGTGTTGTCAGTGACTGAGCTGTGTACGTACATTTGATAAGGAAGTATATTTTAGAGTGATGGGGCGTGGCTAAAGAGGCGGGCTTATGGTGCAGCATTCTATAAGAATCTCTCTTTAAGTATGTAAAAATACAGCATATTAATGAGGCCAAAACATACAGAATGCATTGGTATTGGTGTCCCTGTAAATTCCTCATTAGAATGCTTCCATGAAAAGGATGGAGTTTGGGTGCTGGTGAAACCACTGTTCTTTGTTAAAACCTTTGTACAAGTTTGTAAAACAGCAGAGGGATTGCTCCCATAGCCTCCTAGCACCATAACTACTACAATCAACTGAGTTATGACAGTAGAGTGACTCATTAACTGGTTACATTGAAATAGTTTACTGCTTACTATTCCAAGCTTTATTTATTTGCGGTTTACATTTATAATTTTTTCTAAAGGGAAACACAACAACGTTTAATGTGCTACAAATTCTCTGCGAGTGCAGTAATGCATTTCAGAAATTAACAGAAAATTGCACCACTTAAAAAAATGTGTTAGTGAATGAAAGACATGCTGTATAGAAATTTGTCATTTACTTCTTAGAGAAAATAAAACGAATTTGCTAAAGACAGCCAAAACATAATTGACGTAGGAATTGCCAATTTTAACCCACAATAAATGGAACTGAAAAATTCGCTAACATTCAACTTTCTATTTATCTTCCATTCTCGTCCCCTAAGTAAAACTGATGTACACATATAAAATTTTTAACATAAATAGTTAATAGTAGTTTAGTTACATAAAATTTCTCACTCACACCAGGTAAGCTTTCAAACCATACCAAAACAGTTTGACAAATTGCATTGGGATGACGCCAGGACATTCTTGGCACTGTAACCACTACAGTGGGTTACAGTGGTTATGGTGCTATAAGTTTTCTTTTTAGTTAAAAAATAATATACTAAATTGAAACACTTGGATTTTTTTTAAATGGGAACACTTTTGAATCCTATTTAAATTAGAACACTTGGATTTCATTTTCAATTACACGGCCTAAGTTAAAATTCAAGCTGTGACTATTACAGAGCTAGCAAATTCCTCCGTAACACCTTTCACTTTTTCCTTTTTAGACTCTACCAGACCGCTTCTTTGTGGTTCGTTACAAAATTAGGTCAATTCCCACATCCAGTAGCCTTTTTTAACACAAACAGGTATCTAGACATCAGATTAGATGGTAATTTATGATCATAATGAACAGTAATAATGGCCAGTAGTAAAAGAACCCTTTTCTTTTCCTTAGAAAATTGCACTCAATGCAAATTCATGAACAATGAGCATCTATTGTACTTATCATTAGTAAATGTATCTTCAACGGTGCTCTAAAAACGCACACGCTGTGGAGGTAAGTTCATTTTTTACTTAACGCTGCTGTACGACTCACCCCGATGATGCTTTAACAGTGTTTAGTAGGTATGAGTACAAAAGGTAATTCTTAGAGTTTAATAGTTTGATAAATGGTGCAATTATCCATTGATATCCATAGAGATTATTACAATTTTAGAACCTTGCCAAAGAATATCACTTACTTGCCTTTTGCAGTAGGTCACCATGGTGTTTTTTTTTTTTTTTGGGGGGGGGGGGAGAGGAGTGAGGGGGTGAGTTCACAAAACCAGCAAATGGGGGTCCTAAAAATTTGCCAATTGTATCTCAAATATAACTGCAATGTAACAATTATCTCATTTGGTAATTTTTCTGGCTCTGATATTGCAGTGTAATATTTGCATTTGCCATTGTCACTTCTGCACAATTTCTTTTTAAATGAATAAACCCTAATATTGTCACTGGAACACTTGAATCACTGCCCTTTGGGGAGATTAATGATACATGAAGCTAGTATTGTGCAATTGAGTTGATTGGGCATTACTAATGTGATTAAATGTTATATCAAATTAGCAGGTTCGGTAATAGTGGAAAAATGTGTTTCTGAATCATTTCTCGATTATAAGGTGCCCTGACACTTCATGAAGTCACTAAAATCACATAGAACATAAAATAGGTGAGATTGAGAATAACTGAGAAATTTTAAAAGGCTTGTAAATTTAATATGCACTTCTCAGATTAGCGAGATTATGGGCTTTTCCATTAAACACAACTCTCCTGGTTTAACCAAAAATAGAATTTAATGGTATTCATTTTATCTACCTTGGAAAGATAATATGCAGAGTCAAGCCTGCAAGGATTTGAACCTGTGACCCCCAAGCTGAACATATTCTAGTGACGATGCATTAGCCCAATGAGCTATCCCATCAACCACTATATGCAGTATATCTGCAGCTAAAAAATGGGTTATGGGTGCATGGTTGGGACAAGAGGACACCAGCCCCAGGTACTGCACTTTGATAGATTTCGCAGGTATGAGATTCGCAACAGGACATCTCTCACCCTGAATTCTCTTCTTACTGGACGAAGAGCTGCCAACTGGCAGAAACGCGATACACATGTGCTGCTGATCTTTTATGTTTTTGTGGGGACAATTGCTGAGGGTTCTAAATGTTGTAAGGGTGGTCTGGTCTACCATCACGTATCTTAGACATAATTGGGTGATTCTTGACAAGTTGGAAGAAAAAAACACGAGACATATCCTTTATGTATTTTTTTTATTTGCCACACTTATAATCATTCTATGCCTTTTAATCTTTCCTCCTCCTAAAAAAGTCCACAACCTTCCAGAACTTTGTGCCATCGACCAAAACGCTTGCGTGTGTCCAAAACCCATTTGTCACACAGCTAATGATAACAGTGGACGCTAGTCATATACATTGCATTCCATTCCAAGGATAAATCCCATGAAATGAATAATTGTTTGTTTCACTGAAATAAATCCTCAACTATTCTATTATCAAGCCTTGTTTAACCCCTTAAGGACCAAACTTCTGGAATAAAAAAGAATCATGACATGTCACACATGTCATGTGTCCTTAAGGGGTTAATATGTCTTTTAACTAATTCATAACCTAACACCACTTCATCTTCAGTAGTCTGATAAATTCTCTGCATCCGTATGAGCAATTGATGTATTTCTGTGTATTCTTACCTGAATGGAACATTATTTTGCAGAGTTTACTTTCATTTGCCATAAACTTGTTCCCGTGGATAGATTTTATGCACCTGCTGTAAATGTACTTTGGCTGCTTTTTTTAGTTTTTTGTTTTTTTTCTGTTAATTGACTTTTGGCTGCAATACTAAAAGCAGACTATTGAAAATCAATCTGTGCACAGTGTTTAAAAGCCCCCAAAAAATCAGATATTACAATACTGCAGAGTTAATAATTTAAAATTAACCTTTTAAATGCTAGTAGCACACTGGTCATTAGAGACAATCAATAGTGTTGCATCTTCCAGTAGAATTTACAGTGTATGAGTGCTCGGTTTACCTGGAAGCAGGTTTGGCCCAGTAGTGCCGAATACACTTTTAATAGCTTGTTTGTTTTAATAATGCATGCATTTTAGAGACTATCTGTCTAAATCACATGATTTGTATTTTAAAGACAGGTTTGTAACTATTATTAAAGGGGACTTCAATTCACCAACACAGATTTTATACATTGCATAACTTTAGCCTAATGTATTAGCTGTATTTTGCATTCTCTATCCATAAATCCCAACTGACTCTATATGGGAAGGCCAGTCCCTATTTTTGGCCCAAATCCCTCTGACCCCTCTTTTCTATCCTAATGTCCCTCTTTTCTAGGAGCTCCATATTCTTGATGTGTCTGAGTGTATAACATACATACAATAATAATACTCACAGTAATGTGTCTTAAACTACAATAAATGTGTTTAGAAATCAGTCTGTGTAAATAAGATACATTGTTCTGGTTCTAAATAACATTTTAGTGGCATACATTGTTATTAGTAAGACACATGAAATTTCTCAAAACAGCCTCACTCCGGTCAAACCCCAACTCACACTCCGAAAATTAAAATGTCCCGATCTGTCCATTTGAAATGTTGAGAGGGATACATATCCCCTCTGGTCTCATTCTAACATATTTCCTTCTTTCTGGTTCTGAAATGCATGATGTCACAACTCCATAAACCCACCTTTTGTGAAACTGGAAACAAAGACCTTTGATATCTGATAATCTGATAGATTATTGACTATATTACGTGTACTACTGAATATGTCATTTATAAAATGTCCTGCCCATGTGGACTTTACTATATTGGCAAAACAGATTTAATCTTGAGATAGAGAATCTGTGGACACCTACCTGCAATCAATATAGCTTTCAGGGATGGAACTATGGACATGCCCATGGCTACGAATATTTGAATAAGAAGCAATGAGGTGGTGATTGATCTTTCCTTCTTTTATGGAGAGAGACTTTTTGGATTAAAACTTTGAATACTCTAACTGCTTATGGTATGAATGAGAATGCTTCATTCTCATCTTTCCTGGGACCATGATGATTAAAAATGGGGGTGTATATACTTGAACTTTTGTCCTAATATTCATCATGTTTTGCGTTTCTACATTTGTAATACACTGATTGCAGTATCTCTTTGCTACAATATTGCCTGGTTAGTATTATTTGACTGGATCCCAGTCTATAGATAAATGTGCTACTTCTCAGTCGTTAGGCTAAGTGACCTGGTACATTTTTTCCATTTTTGCCTCCATGAAGATTTATACGGTAATATGTTTTGTAAACTTCTTTTTAAATGAAAGCGCTATTTAGGTGATAGAATTAACGTGACTGTGGGGCTTTCTTCCCTCTTCACAGAAAAGCCTTAATCTTATTATGGTGTTTCTGTGAGGACATTTTGTGATACACTCCTTTTGGTTTTTTACCTGTAACTTGAGTTCTCCGCTTGTTGCATTTGTCGCCTGGTGAACACGAAGATGTGGGTAAGTTATTATCCTATCGGCACTTTCGCATATTTAGAATTTTGCCTCTATTTAGTGTGCACTTTATAACTAGCAGTTTTCATAAGAAAGCATCTGGGAAGGTCCAAAATATTGACATGCTTATCTGTCTGAATTGAAGAGTATATTTTTCACTTTTTCAAGCTGAAGACCCGTGAGTGGCCAGTTTCTTCTACTTATGTGTGACATTATTGTAGCAGCAGGGCATTAACGTATTGAGCAAGATGAATTTCTGTTAAGCATGTGTCTTTGCTTTTTGCATTAAGGATCATGTTTTATATACATATATATATTTAAATTCTGGAGGAAAAGAAATGGGGTAATAAAAGTTAGTCCGCAAGGAGAATTTTCTGACTTCTGAGTTAGTATACTCAAGTGTTTTAGACAGGTGGAGAAAAGTGATTGGATGTATCAGATTGTCCTAGAATGATTAAGAGCAGGGCTTTGATAAAAGAAAGATGATTTAATGAGGCTTTTTGCAGAATACGCAACAACCTGCAGACTTTCCACAATCAAAGGTTCCTTGTAAGTTGCGGCACAAGAGCCACGAGGATTTGGAACAATTCTTGCAAGCTGTTCTCATTGTTTCCTGTAGTTGCCAGCTCTACATGAAATTCACAGGCATTCATGAAAATTGAGCCTGTTTCCTGGCATGAGTCTACTGAAATCTTTTTTCCATTTGACTCTGTGCTTTATGTAACATGCACATATCATTTTATGGTTCCTTGTTGGAACATGCAGTGCTCATTTTAGAGAAAATGATGCATCGTTTATACCTTTTTAAAGCAACAATCTAGTCAGCTCAACCTGAATGCAGATTTACTAAAACCGCTAGAAACTACTGGACTTAGTTTGGTCTCATTTTATTTCTTTCAATAGCCCTTCTATTACACTTGCTTTTAGTGCCTAGCTACCATTGAATTAAGGTTTCCAAGTTTTATAATCTGCTTTCAAAATGTTTTGTGTTCAATTGATTAAATTATTTTTTAATGTGTTTTTTTTCTAGAAATTTGACTATTTGTGTAAAGTTGAGTGAATATGGTTTTGAAATCCTGCTATAACGCATACGCGGACTCAATCATCTTAAAACTTCAATACTTTATTCAGAATCTATTAAAATCAAAAGGTTCAGCATGTGTCTAAATATGAGAATGAAAGGAAAACCTGTATTACTAAAGCTACATTGCACCTGTCCCTAGATAGATTCAGGGTCACTGCGTCTCTTGGTCCACCCCCCCACCCCCCTATTTGCATGAAAAAAATAAAAAAATAAAGGGGGTTTATTTGTTTATTTACCTCCTAGGTGACTTACTAATAAAATGTATACAACTAAAATGTAATTTAGAACAAGAAAAATGTATCTTAATTACTGATTTCTAAATACATTCATTGTAGTTTAAAGACACATTACTGTGAGTATTATTGCTGTGGAGCTCTGTTATACTCTCAGACACACCAACAATATGGAGCTCCTAGAAAAGAGGAAAATTAGGATAGAAAATAGGTTCAGATTGATTTGGAGTCAAACTTAACTTTGTTACATAATCCTGCCGATGCATAATTTTACATATATATATATATATATATATATATATACACACACGTTAAACTTGATCCATGAAGTTTAAACTATCTCTTAACTTTTACAATCATATTCAAACACTTTCTTTGTGGAGCATTAAGGGGAGAGATCAGTTTGAGCCGCGTATTAATTTTACAAACTTTACACATGGCCAGATATATGACACAAGCACTATTACTATGCCCTCCCTGTGCCTGGATTGAACTGGGTTGTGATGTAAGTTGCCAAAAATGTTATATACATTGAAAAGAAAACTGGGCATCACGTGAAAGAGGTTAAAAAAATTGTAAGTGATGTTTTAGGTTTATACAAGAAGTGTCAAAATTGGCATATAGAAGAATGATGATAAATTATTATTAAAAAGATGTTTATTTATGTAAAAGTGGTTTATATGCAGCAAGCTATCCAATGCTGCTTAAAGAACTGAAATAAAAGACACATAAGTACAATAGCATCAGATACGATGAACATAATTAGATATCAGGAGAAGAAGACAAACAGAGGCCAATCTTGAAAAAAGACCTGAAACATTCGGAAAAAAAGAACAATTAAGGATCTATGTAGTGGAAAGAGATGGTTTTAAATAGTTTATAACAAAGGAAAAGCTGCTGTGAATACTATTTAACTTCACCAAAAAGGTCTGTTTATGTCAGAAGAAAATTAACTAGGAGACGTATGAGTCAGACTAGGAAAGGCTTCCAGTGGTTTCTTCGCAAACTGCAAAACAAATAAACAAGAAGCAAGGATATAAGAAAAAAAAATGGAAAATGGAATATAAAACAACACAGTTATAGGGGTCATCCGATGTATCAGTGTATATTTGCACATTTAAACATGAAGTTAAAACACAGATAATGACATGTATTTTTTTTTCATTTATCCCACAAGTTAAGCTCCATGGCAACCCTTGGATTGCCAGCTTACCAGCAGGTTGCTAGCAGCCTCCAGGTTTATTTTCTGTGTGAATTCATATCAAACATTCAACATTCACTTTAAATTACTTCTGTGTGATCAGGGATCATGCAGCATTAAATCGACATAGGCAATGGAATGAGAATTCATCGCCCATTGGAAAACAAATTAAATAGGGGTCCCCAGGTCCTCCAAATGACTTTTAGCAAAAACCTCCATCTTCATTCACCCTGTGTAGGAGTTAAGGATTTGTTGTTGTGTTAGTGGTGGCTCTGGTGTCACTGTGCGATTGCTCTGCATTCCAGCCTGACTTTCCAAGTACTGAGAGGCATTCTCAAGGCAATCTGCTGCTTCTATAGATGTAGCCACAGCTGTTCATGAAACTCCTCTCCAACATTATTCTGATAAACCATGCCTCACTGCGTCAAATTCACTAATGATTATTTGTCTCTCTTTAAAACACTATATAAACCAATGTTTTCACATTTCTGAGGCAGGCGTCATCCCATTGTTTCCTGTAGCTTGAATAGAGTATTTCTGATTACGTTTGCGGTTTTATGGTTTCTCCATTTCCTTGTTTTGAGTGAGTTTACACAATGACAATGCACTACATATCAAACCTTGCCGGGGATCTTGCGGGGATCTTGCAAGGTTTAAAGGGCTGCATTGCGATTGTCTACGGGCACATAATTATAATGCAAGCAACATTTGAAGCAAAGGACACAGGAGCCAATAGGAATATTTAAATGCCCTTACGTTATTTAAGAAATTCTATTTTTTAGTTTGTAGTCTGGGTATATTTATGCAATGTCTTTATTTTTCAAGTTTCTCACCCATATGAATGTAAATTTGCTAACAATTAAAGCTTCTTGTGGGAACCTGTAGTAGAAATGGTAAGCTATATCAGATACTCACTAGCTCACATCTTCTCTAAGCCATCTTTAATTATCTATGCTCTATACTTGCTACAAACTGCTCAGTTCATGACCTCAGTGAGATTTATAATATATTCAAAATGATAACCTTGGGGTTGTACATAAGCCAATCCAGATCTTTGTAAGAATCCAGTTGATTTTTATATTTAACCATTTTTGGAAAATGACTTTAGTTACATCCACTGAGCCGACCTGCTACTTTGTTCCCCACGTATCTAACACAAAACTGCTTACCTTTCCAATGCAAGTGGGTTTAACTGTAAAGATAGTTAGCATATACATTGACCTATGAAGAAGTTCCGATGCGGATGTTAAATTTATCTGAGTAAAGCTCTTAAAAGCGGGTCTGTCACCATAAAAACTTACCACTACTATCTGTTCCTCTTTTCTTTCTTACTTCTAATCTGTTCTTCTTTTTCAATTTATTTCTCCTAAAATGTATATGGCAAGGTAGGGACTACTTGACAAAACGTGACAAAAGGCAGAGCCACATTTTGTTAGTTCCCCCAGTAATTGCTGGTAAGGCATTGTCTTGCTCTTTAAGAGACAAAATCTATAGATGTTCCCACTACCTCGCGGGATCCTCCATGGTCCTCAGTGCTGTACACACATGCATGCAACGACCGTGAGGGACAACTTCAGGTTACTAAAACGCATCTTCCCCTTGCCTTTTATGGCCACTGGACACCAAACAGCGAAGTCACCATCAGATGTCTTTGCAAATTATGCAAATATCTCAGAAAGTGACAGAACAGCTTTGAGGTGGAATAGCAGTGGCATGGTCCTCTCTGTCTCTCGCTCTAAGTGTTATATATCTTTTATGTTATATGATTTTGCATAATAAAAGGTAGATCTAGGATTAGAGTTTCATCAGATTGGTGGAAGGCTCACTTTTGGACAATAGACACTGTTTGCAATCACTACCTTTAAGTTAGTTTCTCTTCTATAATTACATGCAAGAAGAGAATGTTGCTCTATTTTCGCAGTCTCTCGCTCAGCATATGAGTAAAGGCAGAAGGCAGGAACAATGAAGACGGTCATAGTGCCAGTGTCAGGTTTCAAAACTGACATGTAAGACTTTTTCGTTTATTACTGGCCCTTTAAGTGAACTTCATGATTTTCTCCTCTAGTGGCCTCCCTAACCACTAATTTATTCACTCACCTTAATAACCTCACCTAACTAATTAGGAGGCTTGATAAGTCTACTCCCGGCACACAACAGTGCCTTGACATTGAAGTCTATGCTCTGATAAAGAATCTCTGTTCCTGGTAATATCCTGTATTTTATCTACATTATTTCATTCTGTAGAGAACTTACCTGCAGTGCCTCATCCTGTACTCATCTGCATTTCCTCATACTGAAAGGCACTAACTTGCATTACTTCATCCTGAACTTGCCTGAAAGACTTTCCTTATCAGCTTCCAAGAATCCTGATTTGTGGCGTTTTGCCTTCATTGAAGAATCTTAACTGCTTCAATTGCTGCATCACTGCATGATCTCGTAAGCAACCTGCATTATATTATTTTGGAATATACCTACCTGCTTCAACCTCTGCAACTCTGCATGATCCTGTATTGCTTAATCCTAAAAGGTATTTACCTATAACTAGCTGCATTGCAAAGTATCCTGGAAATCCTTAACTACTTGGTATAACTTCAAGCTTGCTTGTATACAAAAGGCTTTATTCATTTACTTTCTAAAGATCTTGTTTGTGGCATATCGCCTAAACCCTGTTTTTTCTCACAAAGTAGCCTGTTTGTGGCTGACTGCCCTTTATTCTACAATACGACAAATAAAATTTTAACCAATAACCCTTGCAATCGTCTCCTCTCTGACCTGATCAGGAGCATGACAGCCAGGCAGCAGGGACTATTTCTGTTATTCATCCAATCCATTAATCCTAATTAGTGATGTCGCGAACATTAAATTTTCGGTTTGCGAGCCACGAACGCTAACTTCCGCAAATGTTCACGAACCGGGCGAACCCGGCGAACCGCCATAGATTTCAATAGACAGGCAAATTTTAAAATCCACAGGGACTCTTTCTGGTTGAAGGGGGGTGGGAGGAGATCTACTCTCCTCTCCCCCCGGCCCCCACCCCTGGGTGGCGGGTGGGGGCCATAAAGATAATGGGGGGGGACCTACTGTCCCCCTCGGCCCCCACCCCTGAGCGGTGGGTGGGGGCTCTAATAACAATAAGGGGGGGACCTATTGTCCCCCCCGGCCCCCACCCCTGAGCGGTGGGTGGGGGCCCTAATAACAATAAGGGGGGGACCTATTGTCACCCCCCGGCCCCCACCCCTGAGCGGTGGGTGGGGGCCCTAAATTGAACAATAAGGGGGGACCTATTGTCCCCCCCTGGCCCCCACCCCTGAGCGGTGGGTGGGGGCCCTAATAACAATAAGGGGGGGACCTATTGTCCCCCCCCGGCCCCCACCCCTGAGCTGTGGGTGGGGGCCCTAAAATGAACAATAAGGGGGGACCTATTGTCCCCCCCCGCCCCCACCCCTGCGCGGCGGGTGGGGGCCATATTGATAATGAGGGGGGACCTACTGCCAACCCCGGCCCCCACCCCTGCCCGGCGGGTGGGGGCCATACTGATAATGAGGGGGGGGACCTACTGCCCCCCCCGGCCCCCACCCCTGCGCGGCTGGTGGGGGCCATATTGATAATGAGGGGGGGACACCTACTGTCCACCCCCCCTCCGGCCCCCACCCCTGGGCGGCGGGTGGGGGCCATAAAGATAATGGGGGGGGGACCTACTGTCCTCCCCCCCTGGCCCCCACCCCTGGGCTGCGGGTGGGGCCCTAAGTAAATTCTCCCCCCCCCCAAGGTGACTAGGGGTCCCCTAGTCACCCACCCCCCCCAAATAAAAAGTCCCTACCTACCCCCCTCACCCTAAAAAATAGTGAGGGGGGAATAAAATAACTAACCTGTAAAATAAAATTAAACTTACCATTCAACGTCTTCTTTTTTCTCAAATCTTCATTTTTCAGCCCCAAAAAAGGCCAAATAAAAAACCATCATAACCGTCGAACTAAAAAAAAATAAAAAATAAATCCCGAGCACAAAAAAAAAAAACCTGACGAAAAAGAAAAAACCTGAGTGCAAAAAAATAATCCATCTTCACCCATGGAGGGCTCCGCGCAGACTAAGCTCTGCAGGGCGGGGGAAGGCTTATAAAGCCTTGCCACGCCCTGCAATTAGGCTAAGAACATTCTGATTGGTGGGTTTAAGCCAATCAGAGTGCTCTTTGTCATTTTACACAGTGTGGGAAAATTCAAAAGAAATTTCCCACGCTGTGTAAAATGACACAGAGCACTGTGATTGGCTTAAACCCACCAATCAGAGTGTTCTTAGCCTAATTGCAGGGCGGGTCAAGGCTTTATAAGCCTTCCCCCGCCCCGCGGAGCTCAGTCTGCGCGGAGCCCTCCATGGGTGAAGATGGATTTTTTTTTACGCTCTGGTTTTTTCTTTTTCGTCTGTTTTTTTTTTTTTGGCGCTCTGGATTTTTATTTATTTTTTTAGTTCGACGGTTATGATGGTTTTTTATTTGGCATTTTTTGGGGCTGAAAAATGAAGATTTGAGAAAAAAGAAAACGTCGAATGGTAAGTTTAATTTTATTTTACAGGTTATTTTATTCCCCCCTCACTATTTTTTAGGGTGAGGGGGGTAGGTAGGGACTTTTTATTTGGGGGGGTGGGTGACTAGGCGCTTGGGGACCCCTAGTCACCTTGGGGGGGGGAAATTTACTTAGGGCCCCCACCCGCAGCCCAGGGGTGGGGGGTGGGGGGGAGGACAGTAGGCCCCCCCCCCATTATCTGGATGGCCCCCACCCACCGCCCAGGGGTGGGGGGCAGAGTGGGAGGGCAGTAGGTCCCCCCTCATTATCAATATTGCCCCCACCCGCCGTGCAGGGGTGGGGGCCGGGCGGGCAGTAGGTCCCCCCCTCATTATCAATATGGCCCCCACCCGCTGCCCAGGGGTGGGGGCTGGGGGGGGCTGTAGGCCCCCCCTCATTATCAATATGGCCCCCACTCGCCACGCAGGTGTGGGGGCCAGGGGGGGACAATAGGTCCCCCCACTATTATTATTTAGGGCCCCCACCCACCCCTTATTGTTCATTTTAGGGCCCCCACCGCTCAGGGGTGGGGGCCAGGGGGGGACAATAGGTCCCCCCACTATTATTATTTAGGGGGGGACCCTTTTTTTTTTTTAACAGTTAGCAGCCACAGGCTGCTCACTGTTTAATAGACATGCCCCTACTCGCAGTATTGCGAGTAGGGGCACAATTTACTAATACTAAGTAATTTTTACTTAGTATTAGTAAATCAATAGGGGGCGGATCGAACCGCGCATATGTTCGCCGTCTGTGGCGAACGCGAACACGCTATGTTTGCCGGGAACTATTCGACAGCGAACCGTTCGGGACATCACTAATCCTAATCTGGGAAGGGGTGCAGAGAGAGAGAGAGAGAGGCAAGTAACCCAAAAAATAAACCAAACTATTTTATTGACAACAAAATACAGAGTAATTACGCGGCAATACTTCAGAATGTCTATGCAATATGCTTTCATAGTGTTTACATTGTATGCCCTTATTAAAATCTGGATTTAAAATAAGAGGACGGAAAAACAAAGTACGGGGTCTGTAAATCTAAAGACACACTGTAGCTTTTTCTATTCTATAACTTTGATGAATTCTAAATCTCCTCCTTCAAATCCAATTTAATTATCTTGTCCATTTCTTTTCGCTCAATACTAGTCCAGTGCAATGTTCATTTTTATATTAACCAGATGAGTTATGCACAAGACAGCACTGTCATTTACTCCGTCACAGTAAAAGGAGAATAGGACACAGATACTATGAAAATTATTTTAAAAAAAATCTTAAACACTGTAAACAATATAGTGTTATGCGCATCTCATTGTCACATTGTGAATGTCTTGTTTGCTTTTCAACACCAGACGCACACTTACCAATAACTCCGGGGTAAAATGCTATTATTAAAAGGTGTGAAAAGCATCTACTCTTGGCTGGAGTTATAGTTTATATCCAACACCAGTACAGAGAATATGAAGTAGTGTTAAGAATGGAACAGTTTATTGTAGAGAGAATAAGAAAAAATATATATTGATATACTTTAAAGGGTTATTCCAATTAACATGACCACTACAACCCGCTGTAGTGGTTATGTATCGAGGAGTACCTTGGTGCCTATATCCAGCAATGGGGCAAACCATTTTACAAGTTTGGCCTCCTAACGGGTTGGGCCACCAGACGCGGGGTCTCCTCTGCGGCATGCACACAATGCCAATCCTGTCAATCATACATTGTGTTTCAGATCATCAGCTGACCGCTTTCAACCAATGAGTGACATTCTGTGCATAGAAATCCTGGGCTGGGACGCTGCTGGAAGTGGCAAAACCCAACACACTTAGACTTCATATAGATCTAGAGTTGGATGTTGGGGTACAGGCTGCATGTGTAAGACCTTAAGCACTTTAGCCAGAACTTTTTTTTTTTTTTCGGTGGAAGCGCTTATGCCCTTCCATGGGCTTTTCCTGGACTCACCTTCACTGAGGGTGGGCCATTACGGCTGACTCATCCAGAGTCCAAGAGAAAAAGTAAAAGCATTAAGGGAAAAAAATGGAGTTGGGGGGGCGGGATTAATGCTCATGAAAAAGCCACTATGACTTTTGGGATGGACTCAGCGACGGCTGAATAAAGCCATGTGTTCAGTTCTGCAGCCGTGAGTTGTTTGGGAATATCAGTCATATTAATAATTGCCTGAAAAAAGCAAAGTTGCAAATTAGGCAAGCAATAATACAAGTGGGGTAACAACAATGGATAAACAGCATGCATACCGCACATCTAGATTAGTAACTTTGAGGGGGGACTAAACCTGTCTAATTATTGTGGTCATCCAAATATACCAGTGGGGTCACCACTATAAATAGTGGGGTGCCCACTATAAGACAAGAAAACACACACACAGGTCACCTCTATGGAACTATGATTTTATTTTATTTTATTTCCCCATTTTTTTTTTTACATTTTCATAGGTTTTGGATACATAGTTTTACCTATAATATTTTATATTTGTAATACAATATTTAGTTAGAATATTGAAGTAGGAATCCACATGTCTCATATTATAACTTTACTGTGTGTGTGTGTGTATGTATGTATGTATGTTTCGTATTTCGTTTCCCCAGTTCAGCCTTTTGGAACGCATGACAGATTCGCCATTGTGGATGGTGAAACACATATGTCATTGCTGTTTCCCTGGGTGCAGAACGGAAGCGGAAGAGCTAGGAACAGTCAGAATCAAGTCTTCAAGTATATAAGAAGCCTTCATGAAGGAATGATTTATCCCCGATGAAGTCTAACAAGACAAAACGCATTGGATTTATGGACTTATATATTGATAGACTTTATTTTCTTTTTCATATTTTATTTGCATTTGTTGCTGCTATACTCTACCCCCACTGTTGCACCTTCAGCTTTTTGGATATGTTTTGGTTAACCTTGGGCCCACAGAGAGTGGTGATATTCAATTATTATTTGGAAATCTTGTAAGTGCAATCTACTATTAAATTATTGAAGATATAATGTGGTGCACTATTTTATTTTATTTTGTTTTTGGAACAATAAGAAATCTACTGGATCAAGGACATCTTTTATACAGTTATTCCCCTTCTGGGGAGACAAGCCTTGTGAGATGAGCTTGTGAGTTTTCTACCTCCCCTTCCCCTATATTATAGATGTTACTGTGCTACACTATATTTATTTTTTCCTCTTTTTAGATTGTTTATAACCAGGTTGTATTTTTACATCCTATTCTTTCTATGAGTTTCCCTTCTACGTGTTTTGTGTGTGTGTGTGTGTGTGTGTATGTATATAGTTTGTTACTTAATATGTCATGTAGGAAAATAAACAAATATGCTACCTTACTCTTGGCAAGGTTTGAGTGATAGGTGTAAGGGTCCATTGAAGTGCTCGTAGAGCAATTTGCCTTAAAATATGTGCAAACCTGCCACAGGAAAAAAAAGAGCAAACCGAAACCGAGCTGACCGTTAGTGTGGAAAAATCTTTTTGGAAAGCACCGGCACTCGGAATCAGGGCAGTAACTGTATGTCATGAAATTAATGATGCGAAAAAAGAGGCCGATCTCCGAGCACTGTGGAGAAAAAGGGGTTAACACTGCAAGGAAGAGTGTGAAGGGAGCTGCTGCTACCGCCGTGGCCACAGCAGTATGGCTCGCTAGAATAAGTGTTGGTAGAAATGGGGAAAAACTAAGGGGCTCTAGGGGGAGCACTGAGTGTTTGGGGGGAATAAAAAGGCATAAAAAGGGTATCCCCACAGGAGGAAACCTAATTCAGTAAAAAGACATTAAACAATAGTTAACCATGACATCAAATGATGCTATCAAGAGTTATCAAAAGTATGTACAATGTCAAGTGTTGTGAAATAAAGAACTGGAACAGGCTCTCCTGGGAGGCAAGCAGTTAAGAAGGAGTGGGGAGGAGTTTAACAGCACTATATTCTCGTATATGTGTTCTGATTGGCTGAATTCTTTTAATTCACTTGTTAACTATTTCTTTGCTGCTGGTAGGTTTCAGTAAAGAAGGTTAAAGCACATATGAAGCCTCCTGGCTTGCCATAGAATTGCTGGTATGGGTTTTACAAAAAGCATTCAAGGTCAGGTAGATCCCACATCTAACAGAAGGGTATGCTCAGTAATTAAATAATGTCTAGCGGCTTCCTACCAAATACACATTATCTTCTACTCTTTCACCATATGGCTGGTGGTTCATGGATCAAATGAACTGCACTAGCAACAGACCTCTCAGTTGGTGCATTAACCAACTGAACTATCCTAGTTACTCACTCCCTAATAAACCAGAAAATAAAAACGCAAAGTACACTTTATATGACTTTTTTTCTATTTTTCAGAAAGTTTGATGCTTTCATAAACTGCAGTATAACCCATAACAAATAAGGTTGACACTCAGACTTTTACAGGTCTCAGTGCTTTCCCCAAAGGACTTAAGTGATCTGATAAATGACCGTGCTCTTTCTCAACCAACCCTAAAATATATACACCAGTCAGGAGATGATCAATACTTTTTCTGCAGCAAACCACTTGCGTCTGATAAATGCTCTGCTGGCAGAAGGCAGAGAGAGAGAGAATTCTTCACAGAGTGAGACAGTCATCCACTCATCAAAAAATGTCTTCATCTAGGACGGTGGAATTAAGAGATGTGTGGTCTTGAGGTGAGTACTATCGGCTGTTGTTTATGACTGATTGATAACATTGTCCCTCTCATCAATCCTCTCCATAACAGAATTCACATAACCTTCTTAACTCTGATGGGGAGCACAATTGCTGTACAATGGATACTCATCCAATCATGTCTGGAAAAAACAATTTAGCAAAATTAACACTAATAAAAATTCTAGAAAACTGCTGTAGTCATCTGGTATACAATGAAATAGGTATATTTTAAAGGCATAGGAAGCAAACATGTCACTGTCTTAAATTTAAAAGTTATGGTTAAAACAAAAATAAATACTCAGCAATGATTTAAGAAGAAAGAGAAAATATATGTATGCCTAAGAAAGATGCTTAGTTTGTATACTAGTAAGAACAACTAGTTTATTATTAATCACTTTTTCCCTACTCTGTCTTTTAAACTGTAGGTTGGGGCGAAGTACAGTTTCTGTTTATGAATGCGTTATTCCATACTTTAGAACCATATGACATGTTATATTAGTTTGTGCCCAAAGAAAATACTTTTCTTCTTTTTTCCATAGCTAATCTAACATTCTGAAGCTTCTACTGCTGAAAGGCTAATTGTTGTCAAGAATTACGGCAAACTTAGTCCACAGTTAGCATACAAACCGTTAGTCATAATTAGCTATAATGCTTTTGAGATGCTTGCAGCATGAATACGTATTTACAGAAGGCACTCAGCATTGATTCATTGCATCTCTATGAGGAGGTTCTGATTGGCCCGTACATTCGCTGCCATCCTTATTTCGCAGCAGTCGCAGGTGTCACGGCAAGGCTGCATAATTTATTATTGCACTATGTAATATTGTCCTTTAATGTAGTTTGTGTAGTGCATTAAGGACCTGCCAGCCTGGCAGAGATGGTATTGACAATGTCAAAAGGGGTTAATTTGATTGTATGGAGGTCAAAAGGGGTTATATCATTTGAAGTTGGGACCCCCATAGAGGTCAGATGGCAGAAGGGGTAGTGTGAATGGCATAGGAATGTGAACATGATTGTACCATATGGATGTGAATTAATCAAGGCTCTGCAAGGTGTGAGATTCTACGCTTGAGAAGCCTGATGTATGGCTTCAGTCATTTGGCCTGTACTTTTTCATTGATGAGGGGATTTCTTTGATATGTTAATGATCATTAGCTTTACGTTCAAGTATAATATCCAAAAGAAACATTAATATGTACCCACAGAATAACAATAAAGCCTCGTTTTTATTATATTTGGAATGTGACAAGTGCCATCTTCTAAACAAGCCCAAATATGAGTGGCCTAACTTAATCATATGGGAAGGGATTGTGATGTCCGTTATTTTGAGTCACAAGCACGGTTTGCAACATATCTATGGAATGGAAAAATAACAAATTCATAGATGCAAGTATTATTTCTGTTGCAGGTACATAAGAGAAGGTAGAGCCAAATGTTTCCATTTGGATTGATGGGGGTCTGGACACAAATGGGTGGTCCCTTAGTGTCTCTTTAGATACGCCTTAACTCCACCTCTGGGTGAGGTGTGGTAATCCACAGGGTATATCTCTAAAGGAACTGAAGTGTGCTTTGTATTTGTTTGGAGCCAAAATCTAATTTTGAAGTAAGTTACCATCCTCTTTGCCAACGACCCCCAGGGCTGATGTTTTACTTTGAAAACCTGAGTAATTGAGTTAGGACTTCTGTTATTTGATCCCTTTTGTTTTTATCTGTTGTTGGTGTAAATAATTTGTTTATCATCTTTTTTTGGTATGCACTGTGACTATTCTTTTTGCTCATAATAAATATTCCTTTATTAAGTTTTGTCTTTGTCTGGTAAAAGAATCACATTGCCAGAAGAGACTCATTTGTATTTTTGCAATTCCTTAAATATTGTGCTAAGTTGTATTTGGTGGGTTTTTATTATTGATTTACCTGGGGGACCAAGGCACCCCATTTATAAATTATCTTGGTGGTGGCAGCATTAAAATAGTAATAGGTATATTGTTATGTTTAAGTGTGGGTTGTGTTAAGGGGGATTTTGTCATTATTTCCGGTCTAGTGCAGACAAATAGTGAACTTTAACCCTTTCACAACTACATCACGCACACTCTTGGAGTAGGTTGCGTTCGTGACCGTGGGTCTCCCTCCAGCAGCCGCATCCACCTCTCCAGGCTCCACAGACGGGATCTTCCTTCTCCTCTGACCACTGGGCTGCTTGCTGGGGCGGCCTGGTTCTCCTGGCAGGACGAGTCCCTGGTAGCGCTGAAGGCACGGCTGTGCCTAGAGTGTCTCCAAGACAAGATTAAAGCCATGCAACTCCTTTCTGCTGAACCACCCTCCGAACTCCTTCCATCAGCTCCTCCATTCTTCAAATCAGCAAGATTACCTGAAAGACAAAACCAGAGACAACACACATTTATACCTGCCACAACAACAGGTAAGTGAGGATTAGTTAAAGGGACACTATAGTCACCCAGACCACTTCAGCTCAATGAAGTGGTCTGGGTGCCAGGTCCCTCAGGTTTTAACCCTTCAGATGCAAACATAGCAGTTTCAGAGAAACTGCTATGTTTACATTTGGGGTTAATCTAGCCTCTAGTGGCTGTCTTCCGGCCACTAGAATTAACTAGGTTAATTAAGCAGGTTGGTATTGTAGATCAGATTGTCCCCAAGCTTATTGACAGTAAGCAGATTGGGAATGTAGCAGGTAGAAAGGATAAACCAGGTTGATTGAATAATATACAGGATAAAGCAGGTTTTTGCAGTGGGAGCCAGGATCAGTAGTCTCGTCAGGATCAGTACACAAACTACAATCAATGTAAAGGTGATTTGTCTAGCAGGGTGTGTCCTTTTTATAGTAGGTCGAAATGATCATGTTAAGCAGCTGAGAGAAACTTGGTTTATACTAGTGGCTAGGGAGGCCAATAGTGGTAAAAAACTAGAATTGCTGAAAAAAAAGCAAAAAAGAAACAATTTTTTTGGTTGTCAGGATAGGATCTAACGGTCTAATATCCAACTTGTATGTAAAAATAATCATATTCAGCATATTATTGAACAATTCTATAGTGGAATCTTTGCAATGCTGTGCTGTCTATAACCCTCTCAATATAATTTTTTTTTTTTTTATGATTCATCAGCTCATGTTGTATTTGTTAGACCATTCTGTCAGCTGTAGAGACGGTAGTGATTGAGAATCGAAGAATATTCACTGTTTCTGAAATGTTGAGGCAACGATCTGTGACAGCAGTAATCAAGCCTCAGACTATGCATGTGAAGTCTGCACCTATCCAGATATTTAAATAAAACCTGAATTAATTAAGCATTGAACTGGGTTGTGTATAAACTGATAACAGCCATGGTGTAGCTGCTATCTGTTCGTTGAACAGTTCCAAACATCCTATGTGGTAATTGGAAGTGTTATTTTGGAATAAAGTACTTAGCAATTAGAAAAGACTTAAAACAGACTGAGACATTCCTGATTGGAGGATCTCATGTTGGTCTTGCAAACCATTTATTTATTTATTTATTTATTTTTCTAATGTAATTTTTTGGCAATATTTGTTTAAAATGCATTATCTGTGTACTGCATTAAAATAGATGGACACGCTTTACCTAAAAAGGGATTTAAAATGAAAACTGTTTAATTTATTTAAGATGGGTGATTTCAAAGGGACACTCCACTTCAAGAGGAAACACTCTTCATACATAAAGCACTTCAGCGAGCTGAAGGTCTTTAGGGGTATGGAGTGTGCCATTAGGTAGTCTTTCTAAGATTTGGAAAGCATAGATCGATCTATATCTATCGATCTGTCTATCGAACTCCGGTTTGAATCCCACTTAAACCTCCTCACCAGGAAGTGTCACTGAGCAAGACATCTAACGATAGAGATATATATATATATATATATATATATATATATATATATATATATATATATATATATATACCTGCCTACCTCAAATCCTTATAGATTGTAAGCTCATTTGAGCAGGACCTTCTTCATATCCCCTTTCTATAATTGTAAAGCGCTACAAAATATGTTGGCATTTTATAAATGGTAATAATAAAAATGATCTATTTATCCATCGTGTGTGTGTGTGTGTGTATATATATATATATATATATATATATATATATATATATATATATATTATTGCCAAAATACCAGAGTATTGCAGAATGCAATAATACCTTTTTATTGGACTAACATAATATTTCAAAGACAAGCTTTCAAGAGTTTTCCTCTCTTCTTTAGGTCTGAAGCAATCCTGATCAATCTGATGGAGTTTAACACTTAAAACAACTGATGTTAGAGAAGGGGGTGGATGAATGGGGTGTCATAAATAGCAGAAGATGTTCCTGGAAGTAAAAGGTGCAGGTTGGCTGAGAATAGCTGAAAAAGTAAATAAACAGAGGAGATTCAATAAAGTTAAAAAGAAAAACACAAAAAAAAAAAGAAAACTGTGGTGCAGGGCATGAAAGTAAATAACTGCATATATGTATGTATATAAATTGATCCAATAAAGGTGACGCGAGAACTATATAGGACTTTCAGATGTGTGTTTATATAAAGTGTAGGTAGTGTGTGTGAGAGCCAGAATCTACATTACTTTTTCTGGCTATTTACATAGAAACATAGAATGTGACGGCAGATAAGAACCATTCGGCCCATCTAGTCTGCCCAATTTTCTAAAAACTTTCATTAGTCCCTAGCCTTATCTTATAGATAGGATAGCCTTATGCCTATCCCATGCATGCTTAAACTCCTTTACTGTGTTAACCTCTACCACTTCAGCTGGAAGGCTATTCCATGAATCCACTACCCTCTCAGTAAAGTAATACTTCCTGATATTATTTTTAAACCTTTGTCCCTCTAATTTAAGACTATGTCCTCTTGTTGTGGTAGTTTTTCTTCTTTTAAATATAGTCTCCTCCTTTACTGTGTTGATTCCCTTTATATATTTAAATGTTTCTATCATATCCCCCGTCTCGTCTTTCCTCCAAGCTATACATGTTAAGATCCTTTAACCTTTCCTGGTAAGTTTTATCCCGCAATCCATGAACCAGTTTAGTAGCCCTTCTCTGAACCCTCTCTAAGGTATCAATATCCTTCTGAAGATACGGTCTCCAGTACTGTGTACAATACTCCAAGTGAGGTCTCACCAGTGTTCTGTATAATGGCATGAGCACTTCCCTCTTTCGACTGCTAATACCTCTCCCTATACAACCAAGCATTCTGCTAGCATTTCCTGCTGCTCTATTACATTGTCTGCCTACCTTTAAGTCATCAGAAATAATCACCCCTAAATCCCTTTCCTCATATGTTGAGGTTAGGACTCTATCAAATATTCTGTACTCTGCCCTTGGGTTTTTACGCCCAAGATGCATTATCTTGCACTTATCCACATTAAATGTCAGTTGCCACAATTCTGACCATTTTTCTAGTTTACCTAAATCATTTGTCATTTGGCTTATCCCCCCTGGAACATCAACCCTGTTACATATCTTAGTATCATCAGCAAAAAGACATACCTTACCATCAAGACCTTCTGCAATATCACTAATATAAATATTAAAGAGAATGGGTCCAAGTACAGATCCCTGAGGTACCCCACTGTTGACAAGTCCAAGCTTCAATATATTCCATTAACTACAACCCTCTGTTGCCTGTCACTCAGCCACTGCCTTACCCATTCAATTATATTGGAATCCAAACTTAAAGATTGCAGTTTATTGATAAGCCTTCTATGTGCAACAGTGTCAAAGCCTTACTAGCAAAAGAATCTAGGTAAGCAATGTCTACTGCACCACCCTGATCTATAATTTTAGTTACCCAATCAAAAGAAAATCAATAAGATTAGTTTGGCATGATCTCCCTGAAGTATTAAACCCATGTTGATACTCTGATCTTGAAATCCATGTGTTTTAGATGTTCATCAATCCTATCATACTAGCACCTGGTTTCCATCACTTTTTCCCCACTAGGGGTAGGAAGCACTGGCCTATAGTTTGCTTGACTCCTCCTGACACCTTTCTTTATGTAAATGGGCACAACATTAAAGCTAACTTCCAATCTTCTGGGACTACTCCTGTTAACAATGATTTGGTTAAATAAATCTGTTAATGGTTTTGCTGAGTACTGCCACTAAGCTCTTTTATGTAGCTTTGGGTGTATTCCATCAGGTCCCATTGACTTATTTGTGCTACTTTTGACAGTTGAAATAGAACCTCTTCCTCTGTAAACTCACGTGTGATAAATGACTCATTTATCCTTTTTCTTAACTGAGGTCCCTTTCCTTCATTTTCATCTGTAAATACCGAACAAAAATATTAATTGAGGCAGTCAGCTAGACCTTTATCCTCTTCTACATACCTTCATTCTTTTGTTTTTAATCTAACTAATCCTTGTTTTACTTTTCTTTTCTCATTTATGTATCTAAAAAAAGTTTTGTCCCCCTTTTTTACTGACTGTGCTATTTTCTCTTCTGTGTGTGATTTGGAAGCTCTTATAACTTGCTTAGCCTCTTTCTAGCTAATCTTATAGATCATTCTGAAAATCTCCCTCACTCACGGGTTTTTATAATTCCCTAAATGCTAACTTTTTGTTTTAACTATTTTGGCCACATCTCACGAGGAGTACCACAGTGGTTTCTTGAATTTTTGCTTTTACTGACAAACCCCAATGCAATTTTCTGTTGCCTTCAATGAGTGCAACTTTTAAATAATCCCATTTTCTTGGACTCCATTTAAGTTGCTCCAGTCTGATGTGACTCCTCTACCCTTATTCTAATAATTTTAGAAAAGTCTGTTTTTCTAAGTCTAAAACTTTTGTTTTTGTGTGGTGTGACTCAGTCACTGTTCTTATATTAAACCACACTGACTGATGATCACTAGATCCTAAACTTACACCTACAGTAATATCTGATACCAAATCTCCATTTGTTAACACTAAATCTAGTATGGCCTCTTTACGAGTTGGCTCCTCAACAACTTGTTTTAGAGACAATCCCAGTAGGGAGTTTAGAATATGTGTGCTCCTGGCACAAGTAGCTAATTTTGTTTTCAATTTACATCAGGAAGATTAAAGTCACCCATGATGATAACTTCCCCCTTCATTGTCATTTTAGCTATTTCCTCAACTAGTAGATTATCTAACTCTTCAATTTGTCCAGGGGGCCTACTCCGTCACACCTACCACGAGGTTACTGTGTGATTACCAAATTCGCAGTAGCCAAAGCGGACTCTATGTTTTGCCCCTCACTAGCACATTAGGCTACATTTTTATACTATCCTTCACATACAAGGCCACCCCTCCCCCTTTCTTGCCTTCCCTATCTTTCCTATATAAAGAGTACCCTGGTATTGCTATGTCCCAGTCATTTTTCTCATTGTACCATGTCTCAGTAACGGCGACTAAATCTACACTATCAGTTGCCATTATTGCCACAAGTTCATGGATCTTATTCCCTAAACTGCGTGCATTTGTAGACATGACTCTAAGCTTATCATTTTTTAACACACTTGCTACAGGCACCTTCTGTCCCTGTTTTGGGGGACAATTGGATTGATATTTTATCACCCGCGCACACCTCCCCTGGTTAATGCATCCCTAGCAAGAGCCTCTGAACTGCTCACTGAACATTTGTTCCTTTTGAGGAAGATGCAAACCATCTTTTTTGTACAGCTTATCTCCATTTCCAAACAGAGCTACCATGAAATAAAGCCGATCCCTTGCTCCCCGACACCTTCGCCAAGCCACAGGTTAAAGGTCCCCATGCGCATCCACCACCAATAGGTTCACCAGATTATTGCTGCAGACAGAACTTCAGAGGACGAACAGTGTGGAAACGGCCACCGCCGCCTCATTGGCCCCAAAACGCTAAAACTTCAGCAGCTCCTGAGAACCTGTGCAAGCCCAAGTCATTTGTCCCAGATGGACAAGTACATCCCAATTCCCTTAACGCGCCCCGGCAATGGCCCACAGATACGTCCCTGTCTCTGTGAGCAGTAGCTCCGGGAAGACACCTCACAAGACCACCATTGTCCATCTCCACACCTCTTATAATGGAATCACCCAACAACAACTGCTTTCTATTAGGCCTCACCATAGTCTCCAAGCTGGTCTCCACAACACCACTAGCCTCAGTTCCTCTCTCCACAACACCACTATCCTCAGTGACTCTCTCTACAACACCACTAGTCTTAGTGCCTCTCTCCACAACACCACTAGCCTCAGTGCCTCTCTCCACAACACCACTAGCCTCAGTGCCTCTTCATTTACTTCAGATTGAAGTATTTACTTCAGATTGATCAGTATTGCTTCAGACCTGAGAAAGAGAGGAAAACTCTCGAAAGCTTGTCTTTGAAATATTATGTTAGTCCAATAAAAAAAAAGGTATCATTACATACTGGAATTTTTTAATGACAAGCTTTCGGGAGAACCTCCCTTTCTCAAGTCTGAAGCATTTCTGAGCAAGATGACATAGAATTCAAAGTTGAGTTGTCATTAAAAAAATTCTGTTAGTCCAATAAAAAAGGTATTACAAGATACAAACTGTATCTGTTTTTTACATCTACAACACTGGACTAATCACTCTAATCCAATCTATACGATATACAGGGAGTGCAGAATTATTAGGCAAATGAGTATTTTGACCACATCATCCTCTTTATGCATGTTGTCTTACTCCAAGCTGTATAGGCTTGAAAGCCTACTACCAATTAAGCATATTAGGTGATGTGCATCTCTGTAATGAGAAGGGGTGTGGTCTAATGACATCAACACTCTATATCAGGTGTGCATAATTATTAGGCAACTTCCTTTCCTTTGGCAAAATGGGTCAAAAGAAGACTTGACAGGCTCAGAAAAGTCAAAAATAGTGAGATATCTTGCAGAGGGATGCAGCACTCTTAAAATTGCAAAGCTTCTGAAGCGTGATCATCGAACAATCAAGCGTTTCATTCAAAATAGTCAACAGGGTCGCAAGAAGCGTGTGGAAAAACCAAGGCGCAAAATAACTGCCCATGAACTGAGAAAAGTCAAGCGTGCAGCTGCCACGATGCCACTTGCCACCAGTTTGGCCATATATATTTCAGAGCTGCAACATCACTGGAGTGCCCAAAAGCACAAGGTGTGCAATACTCAGAGACATGGCCAAGGTAAGAAAGGCTGAAAGACGACCACCACTGAACAAGACACACAAGCTGAAACGCCAAGACTGGGCCAAGAAATATCTCAAGACTGATTTTTCTAAGGTTTTATGGACTGATGAAATGAGAGTCAGTCTTGATGGGCCAGATGGATGGGCCCGTGGCTGGATTGGTAAAGGGCAGAGAGCTCCAGTCCAACTCAGACGCCAGCAAGGTGGAGGTGGAGTACTGGTTTGGGCTGGTATCATCAAAGATGAGCTTGTGGGGCCTTTTCGGGTTGAGGATGGAGTCAAGCTCAACTCCCAGTCCTACTGCCAGTTCCTGGAAGACACCTTCTTCGAGCAGTGGTACAGGAAGAAGTCTGCATCCTTCAAGAAAAACATGATTTTCATGCAGGACAATGCTCCATCACACGCGCCCAAGTACTCCACAGCGTGGCTGGCAAGAAAGGGTATAAAAGAAGAAAATCTAATGACATGGCCTCCTTGTTCACCTGATCTGAACCCCATTGAGAACCTGTGGTCCATCATCAAATGTGAGATTTACAAGGAGGGAAAACAGTACACCTCTCTGAACAGTGTCTGGGAGGCTGTGGTTGCTGCTGCACGCAATGTTGATGGTGAACAGATCAAAACACTGACAGAATCCATGGATGGCAGGGTTTTGAGTGTCCTTGCAAAGAAAGGTGGCTATATTGGTCACTGATTTGTTTTTGTTTTGTTTTTGAATGTCAGAAATGTATATTTGTGAATGTTGAGATGTTATATTGGTTTCACTGGTAATAATAAATAATTGAAATGGGTATATATTTGTTTTTTGTTAAGTTGCCTAATAATTATGCACAGTAATAGTCACCTGCACACACAGATATCCCCTAACATAGCTATAACTAAAAACAAACTAAAAACTACTTCCAAAAATATTCAGCTTTGATATTAATGAGTTTTTTGGGTTCATTGAGAACATGGTTGTTGTTCAATAATAAAATTAATCCTCAAAAATACAATTTGCCTAATAATTCTGCACTCCCTGTATAGGTAATTTTATTTTTATCCATAAGCAGAAAATGTAAATTCAATTAAAGAAGGAGTTGTTTTTGTTTTAAACAGTGAGCAGCAGATGGAAAACAGGAAAACAAACTGGGTACATGTTTCTGTGGGTGTGCGTGTCTTTGTAAGAATGAGTCTGTGTGTGTTTTGTATTCAATGTAGAACAGCTAACATAGTGCCTACGAATTAATTGATTCCAAAACAATTCTGAGAATAGGACAGGTGGGACAATGCATCAAATACAAAAGCAGTCCATTTGGAGAGTAATATGACACATGTTTAATTGATCACCATATGTATCAATCTGGCAAGTTTTTGTAGAAATGGTTATTTGGTGCACGAGAATTTGGACTTGGCGAAGGGCACAAGAGTACTAAATTCTAAAATCGTTTTGTTTATAGCTTACTGTAAAAAAACACACACAAAAAAACCACATCCAGACAATTCAAATAAAAATGTTAAAGGGACACTAAAGACTGAAATTGATCAATTTTTATTATACTGTTTGACAATAATACATAAAAAGTTAAAATAAAGCTGGAAACAAAAAGACAGAAAACAAACAAACAAAAATAATACTCCTTTGAATGTCTCATGTTTGCTGCAAATTGACAGCTTTTGCAAAGAATAGTGAGTAGATGAGAATTTACATTCTACTCTGATCTATGAGAGTGTAGCGCATACTCCATTAACATCTGTTCTGTGAGAAGCATTTGATTGGTCAATCTGCCCGAACAAGGAAGTAGCTACTGACCTAAAAGGGGGTGGATCTTCATGAACTGAGGCTGGCCCCATCAGCTGATAACGATGTTTTTCCTTTTTGCTCAGCAGGTCTTGGGAAATATCTGTGAAAATGTTAATAAATGCATATTTTTTGCAATTAATAATTTTATGTAACATATGCATTTTTGGTCATAGAGTTTCCCTTTAAGCTTGTGCACTGTTGTTGTCAAGCTCAACATTTAGACTCTTGACACGCAGAAAAGGATCAAATGAGCTATACAGGAGAGCAGGCAAATTAGCATTTATAACCCCCAAAAAATAATAATCTAAATTTAAATGTATTATTAAAACAATTTTAATGAGCAAAGATGTAATGAGCAAAGATAGCTTAAAATTCAATAAAAATGCAACATTCTTAATAAAATGATTGTCATGGCTCTTTTAATGAAGAAAATGGCACAATATGTCAATGTGGTCTTCTCTTGACTTGTTTGACAGGTGAGTGAAGGAGGAAATTATATGACATTTTATGACATTGTTTTACTTAAAATCAATACTGTTGCTAGCATGTCTGTTAGCACAATGTATGAATAAATTGTATAAAATAATGTTATGTTGTGTTTATCCTGTCACAAACTATGGAAAGTTTAGAAAGGTTAGAAATTCATAGGTATGCCCATTATCAGTCTCTTTGCTCTGCCAGTGACCATTTCTTGACCACTGCTTGCACCCTTACTGCTAACTAGCACTTGCAGGACTTCTTGAGGGTGGCTTGGTTCCTTTGGAACAGCCTGCTTACCCCATCTGACTCTTCCTTAGTCTTCATTCATTTAAGAAGTCCCTCAGTCCAATTTTTTCAGAAAAGCTTATAGCCTCCAAGAGTAACTTCTCTTGCTCTCTCTTAAAGGGCCAGATCCACACTCACCCTCCTTTTCTGCTACTGTCCCACCTTGAGACTTAGTTGCTATCCCCCACTTGGTCATTCTTACTGTGTTTTTTATATCCCATCTCCTCTGGATTGTAAACTCGTTTGAGCAGTGTCCTCATCAACCTATTGTTCCTGTAACATTTTGTAATTGTCTCATTTATTGTTACATTTCCCCATTTTATAATATGGAAAAGCGCTGCAGAATACGTTAGCGCTATTTAAATGCCAATAATAATAATAATATAATCTAGTATCACTCCGACATAGGTGGCAAATATAACCCTTGTTTAAATTCACACCTGCTTTTTTTGAGACTACGATTTCCATAAACTTCATATAAGGAAGCAGCAGTTCCCTGAACAAACGACTAGTCATGCAATCCAACTTTCTGTTGCTCTATAGCTTGGCATGGAAATCCATTACTTATTGGATAGCTACATTCTTGTATTGACATAGAAAAAAAATATTAAATAACCTTGAAATATTACCTTGTATTGGATTCAACACTTAATGAGTGTGAAGATAGTTAGTGCCTACACCTTAATAATGAGATTATTGCAGTCGATACATGTTTGATCTGTGATTATACAAGTATATACAGGACACAGGCTCTCTCTTTCAGCAGCTTAAATTATATACACTGCTCAAAAAAATAAAGGGAACACTTAAACAACACAATGTAACACCAAGTCAATCACACTTCTGTGAAATCAAACTGTCCACTTAGGAAGCAACACTGAGCAACAATCAATTTCACATGCTGCTGTGCAAATGGGATAGACAACAAGTGGAAATTATAGGCAATTAGCAAGACACCCCCAATAAAGGAGTGGTTCTGCAGGTGGTGACCACAGACCATTTCTCAGTTCCTCTGCTTCCTGGCTGATGTTTTGGTCACTTTTAAATGTGGGTGGTGCTTTCACTCTAGTGGTAGCATGAGACGGAGTCTGCAACCCACACAAGTGGCTCAGGTAGTGCAGCTCATCCAGGATGGCACATCAATGCGAGCTGTGGCAAGAAGGTTTGCTGTGTCTGTCAGCGTAGTGTCCAGAGCATGGAGGCACTACAAGGAGACAGGCCAGTACATCAGGAGACGTGGAGGAGGCCGTAGGAGGGCAACCCAGCAGCAGGACCGCTACCTCCGCCTTTGTGCAAGGAGGAACAGGAGGAACACTGCCAGAGCCCTGCAAAATGACCTCCAGCAGACCACAAATGTGCATGTGTCTGCTCAAATGGTCAGAAACAGACTCCATGAGGGTGGTATGAGGGCCCCGACGTCCACAGGTGGGGGTTGTGCTTACAGCCCAACAACATGCAGGACGTTTGGCATTTGCCAGAGAACACCAAGATTGGCAAATTCGCCAATGGCGCCCTGTGCTCTTCACAGATGAAAGCAGGTTCACACTGAGCACATGTGATAAAGTCTGGAGATGCCGTGGAGAACGTTCTGCCTGCAACATCCTTCAGCATGACCGGTTTGGCAGTGGGTCAGTAATGGTGTGGCAATTCTTTGGGGGGCTGCACATCCCTCTATGTGCTCGCCAAAGGTAGCCTAACTGCCATTAGGTAATGAGATGAGATCCTCAGACCCCTTGTGAGACCATATGCTGGTGCGGTTGGCCCTGGGTTCCTCCTAATGCAAGACAATGCTAGACCTCATGTGGCTGGAGTGTGTCAGCAGTTTCTGCAAGATGAAGGCATTGATGCTATGGACTTGCCCGCCCGTTCCCCAGACCTGAATCCAATTGAGCACATCTGGGACATCATGTCTCGCTCCACCCACCGACACGTTGCACCACAGACTGTCCAGGAGTTGGCAGATGCTTTAGTCCAGGTCTAGGAGGAGATCCCTCAGGAGACCATCCGCCACCTCATCAGGATCATGCACAGGCGTTGTAGGGAGGTCATACAGGCACGTGGAGGCCACACACACTACTGAGCCTCATTTGACAAGTTGGATCAGCCTGTAGTGTGTTTTTCCACTTTAATTTTGAGTGTGACTCCACATCCAGACCTCCATGGGTTGAAAAATTTGACTTCCATTTTTTAATTTTTGTGTGATTTTGTTGTCAGCACATTCAGCTATGTAAAGAACAAAGTATTTCAGCAGAATATTTAATTCATTCAGATCTAGGATGTTATTTTTGTGTTCCCTTTATTTTTTTGAGCAATGTACATACAAACATGTCCATAGTTTTTTTTTTGTCACAGCCTACCTTACATATACAAACAAACCCAGCATGATGGCAATAAGTATAAAGGACTGTCTGCCAATTGTGTTACAATGTAATTCACTGGATGGACCCAAACATTTCAGGTAAAGTGAATCACTAATTTTATGGTAAACAGAAACCAAAGAACAAATGTTATTTGCACACGATTGCAAATCCCGGTGCATATTTATATAAATGGCTATTAGTCCCACTCCAATGGCCATTAGATGTAAGCCAACCTGCCACGTCAAGGCATACCTCTTAGGTGGGCCCTACACTAACAGTTCACCTTTCTTGCTTTAGCTTAAGGCAAAAGAAAATCTCTGAGACCAAGATGGGTAATTTCTGTGTGTGCATTTTTTTGTGTGCGTGTATGGTAATTAGAGTTATGGAAGACCTCATACGACCTGGAACTTAAACCTGGTGGGAATAATGAGTTGATTGTCAAGGGGTAGAGAGGTGAACAAGGGACCCTCTTACTTGTGTTCACATTTGTAATGGTATGATGGTTGGGTGTGTGGTGTATTGGGTAATACAAAGGTATATCCCGATTTATGTCACAGGAAGCAAGGCTCAAGGAAGCAAGGTGAATGGTTAGAGTTAGGACCCACCTAGGGGGGTCTGCCTTGACGCTGGCAGATGGGCTTATCCTCTCATGGCCATTGGAGGTAACTAAAAAAAACCTCCATTTGTTTTAAAAATACATAGGGATTAAGGAGAGAGAGCGCAGGTAACTTGTTTTTACTATATATTGGGGCTGATGTGTACTGTAGTCTTTGCTGCCGCCCAGTAGTGATGGGAGTGAGCGCAGGACCTATCTTTCTGCATTTGTATTCACTTTTTGTATCACTCAGCCTTGTTACAATGCAGCTGCCCATCCCATGTGTTCCCTATTAAGGGTGAATAAATATATAGGGGTGTATATAAAAAATACCCCTTTCTGTCTCATTAGAGTTATTTTTGCCAGAGGCTCAAGGAAGCAAGGTGAATGGTTAGAGTTAGGACCCACCTAGGGGGGTCTGCCTTGACGTTGGCAGATGGGCTTATCCACTCATGTCCATTGGAGGTAACTAAAAAACCTCCATTTGTTTTAAAAATACATAAGGATTATGGAGAGAGCGCAGGTAACTTGTTTTTCTTTGGTATGTCACAGGATAGTCTGAAGTGGTATGGTATCTGCAAGAATGTATTTTCCAATGTCACTCATTGCTTCCGATTGTGAGGATAGGCCCATTTTTTTTATATCATAGTCAGTAACACAGCCTTCTGGTAGATTTCCAAGTTAGTTAGTCGAAGTCCAAATCGAAGTTTGTAATGTAAGGCAGTCTGCGATGTGTATTGGACCAAAGAAATGTGATAACTACCTTTCGTACAGGGGTAAAAAATGATTTAGGCAAGGTAATGGGCAGAACCTGCAGCAAATATAAGATCCTGGGAAGTATGTTAATATTTAATATATTTACTCTGCAGAATCAACCAAAGTGGGGCATTTCCAGTCAATGAGGTCTCTCGATATGGCTTCTACTAGAGGGGGAAAGTTTAACTCATACAATTTGCATGATGTGCTAGGAAGTTGAAGGCTACGTGGATTTCATGATTACATAAAGAATGCTTAATACCTATTGGATTAGGGTTTATCACTGTTGTGATTTATACTCAGAAAACAAGGCAACTTCTCCCATCAACAAGTCAGTTTTCATGATATATAGATTAAATAGAGATGATAGACAAATAGACAGACAGAGTACACATTTCTCACTGACAAAAAAAAATACTTCAGAATCTGTTATATATATATATATATATACCCTTATATTCTGTTTTTTGCATCAAATGTCCGTTTTCCTTTTGTGTATTCATGTTCGTTATGTAGTAACAGGGAAACTTTAGCATACTGAACGTTCTGGCCATGTAGGACTTTACGGACATAATGATTTCATTAGCAATGTCTCTGCATCTGATGCCCTGACATCCCTTGTCTCTTACCATTTAGTGCTACCGTGCCCTGACTCCCATCTTACACGCGCTCACTGCCAATATGACCTTTGCGGAATCCAGTCAGTTGCACAAAGCACTGATATCGGCTTGTCTTCCTGTCATCTTGTCACTGCAATCTTGTCATTTTCCAAGCCCCCGACATACCATATTTGTCTATTTGTCTAGGTTTTGATGTTATGTTCAATGAGCCTGCAGGAGGAGGCATACTAATTATCTTATTAGGAAGTAAAATATTCTCCAGGAAACTTAAATTTATACAGTTTAAAGAACATTGTTCTCAACTTTTAATTTCCAAGATGCTGAGAATGCAAGGGATTGTTTCTGCTGGCAAGGATTAAATTAACTATTAGGACGACAGTCAATTCCAGTTATGTATAATTATTTATACTACATTACAGTAGATAATGGCGGACCTTTCCTGGGCTATTTTGTACATTGATATTGTGATAGAATTTATCTTGATTCCAAGGCTCAAGCTTATAGGTGTCATATTAAAATTGGCTAACTTGGACTCAGGAAATGCTTGATGCTTAACACGACACTTAAGACCATATATGTCTAGTTCCGGGAGCAGAGAACCCCCACCTGAGAGATCTCTACTCTAATCTTTTTGTTCTTTCTTACCTTGGAACTTATTTGTTATGTGTACATGACGTTCATCCCTATGTCTTATCTGTACTCCCTTCCTATTACTATTCTAAGAATATTTGCACGTAAGCACTTACTTTTTAATGTATAAAACCCAGCTGATGAATAAAGCGGCAGAGGCTTATTTTGAATACCAATAGGTGTCTGGTGTCTAATTCTCGCTTCTCCAAGTGCACTTGTAATAATAATTTGGGCTTCCTCTGAATATAACAAAGATCATTATTTGGATCCACAACAATTTGGTGCCATGACCCTGGGATCAGACTAATCCAGTTCATTCATACCCAGAAGGGTTGGCTCTGAGCCCAGACGGTTAATCAGCTTCAGCGGGTAAGAAAAGGCTTTTTATTTTTCTACCTATAAATTATTTTGGCTCTCTGGTGCTCTTTGAGACCCCTGTCCGGGTGGGTAAGGATTTTAAAAGCATCTGATCCAAAGAACTTGTTTTCTGTGGTATTATGGTTATATTCAGGTGAATGTTGTGTTATGTCTTGTGAAAGGTATCTTGAGATAGTGGAATATATCTGTGGGTTTTAAGTTATTTTTATTGTTGGCCTTGTCATTTGTTTTAGAATTTGCGTTAGAATCCTCCAAGGGCAGATCTTCTGATCTGTGTTTAGAATAACGGAGACAAGACTGTGAAAATTCCACTGCAGTGGTCCTAAGTGTTTGAAATACACTGTTTTTGTACAGTTTGTCTTGTGTAAGGAAGTAATTAACCTTTGCAAGTTTTAAGATGGGGAGCTCTGAAAGCACTCAAGGGGGATTTACGGCTTTGACTATTGTCAAGGAGCAATTAACAATATTAAGAGATTACTTAAAGCTGGCATGCCCTCAGAGGGCACTCTAGACCCACATATATGGAGTGAATTTATGGCAAATTACAGAGGTTGGTTAGAAGATAATGACACAGTATACATTGCCCAAAAATGGCATGATACTGCTGTTGAATTAACTAAATGTGGTTGTAGAGAAACCACCAGAAAAGGTGTACCGTGTTATCAATGTCTTGGACCTCTAGGGTCCCAGAATGGGCAAGAAGGAGGGTAGTCCACCAGACGTAAGGGAACCCCTAGTTGCCCCCATAGACACCTCGGTGGGGCCATTAGCTCCACAATTTACTACTCCCATGATACCCAAAGTTGAGAGCGTATACCATGAGAAGAGACAGCCGAGCTCAGGTATCCAATACTGGGAAGAATATAAGCCCTGGACACCCAGTGAACAACTGGCAATAATACAAAAGCTGCCGGATGTTGAAAAGGCCTTAGCTCTAGTCCAGTCTCTATCCACCATTCAAGCTATTTACCAGTGTACTTGGATGGATTTAAAACAGATTGTTGCCCTAAAAGCTGGCCCAATTTGGGCTACAATAATTGCTAAATATACCGATGCCCCTGCTAATCTACTAGGCAGTGATATACTGTCTGCTCTTAGTGCAAATATCCAGTATAGCCCCACTGGAAAAGTAATATTGTCTGTGCCTTTAGAGGACAAACAAATGATATCTCTTTCAAATGTTCTGGCAACTCTCACTATGCCCAGCCATGTGTCAGAACCTACCATTGACTTGTCCTCAATCCCTGATTCCTTATGGGCTACAGGGAAGACAGATACAGGCAGACTCTCTGTGCTCCCCAGTCAAAGTGAATCTCCTGCCCGGGGCCAAACCTCCCTATCAAAAACAATACCCCCTAAGCCCAGCACAGGAAGATGCTATTTCTCAATCTGTGCAAGAGTTTCTGCAGGCAGGGATAATTGTCCAGACCACCTCCCCTTGTAACACACCATTGTACCCAATTAAGAAAAAGCAAGAGAAAGGGAAACCTGCGGTCTACTGTATGGTACATGATTTGAGGGCAATTAATGCTGTAACTGAACTCATTGCCCCTAATCTTCCCAACCCACACACCTTGTTGGCACAGACACCACCTTCCTCTAAAGTATTTACTGTTATTGACTTGTCAAATGCATTTTTCAGTGTCCCCCTGGATCCCGACAGTAAGTATTTATTTGCATTTACACATTAACACAAGCAGTACACTTGGACAGTATTGCCACAGGGCGCACAAAACTAACCCACTATGTACAGCATGACTATAGCACAGATTCTTGAAGAGTGGCAAAAGCCAAATAATGTAATTTTATTGCAGTATATTGAGGACCTAATCCTATGTTGCAATAATATGGAGACTTGTATTGTTAACACTCTTTCCTTATGGAAATTCTTTGGCAGAGGCAGACTGCAGTTCAAAATATTACACCTCCCCCCCCCCCGCAGCCTAGCCCAGCTACGATTCATACTGCCGACCTTGGCTTCTACAGCAATCTACATGCAGCCCCTGTATGATTGTCTCGCCGACGAAAACAAACCATTTAAATTAACCCATGCAGCAGAAAATGCTACATCTTTCCTTACACAGGACCATGATGGTAAACAAAGACCAATAGCATACTACTCCACCAGTTTGGACCCTGTTGCCAGGGATGCTCCCTCATGTGTTAGGGCAGTGGGGCTGTTACTGCCCTCCTGCACAAAGCCACTGATATTGCCTTAGATAACCCAGTGACAATATGTCTTGCTTATGAAAAAGGTGTATGGTGTTAAATCCATCTACATTACTTCCCCTGCATTTAAAAGAGGGGAGTGGAGATAGTGGGAATGGTACTTGTACATCCTGATCTTTTCGTAAATTCACTTTCACCAGATGAGTTAGCTGACGCCCAGGTACCCCATGATTGTGCAGCACTAATGGCACAAGAAACAGCAGTTTTTTTGCATGTAATTGATCCTCCATTATCTAATGCAGATTTTGAGTTTTTTTGTAGATGGTTCCAGATATGCTGATGAGAATAGTAATTTCCACACTGGATATGCTGTAGTCTCTGCACATGAGGTAATAAAAGCTGAACCACTCGCTCCTCACTGCTCTGCACAGGAGGCAGAGCTGAAGGCACTCGCTGAAGCGTGTAAAATGGCTTCTGGTAAGACTGCTAATATTTATACAGACTCTCGCTATGCTTTCGGTATAGCCCATGATTTTGGCCCTATATGGCGGGCTCGTCATTTTCTCACCTCAGCAGGAACTCCAATCAAGAACTCTGAAGCCGTGAATGCACTTATGGATGCTATCCTGCTACCCACTCAAGTAGGCATCATCAAGGTGGCAGCTCACGTGAAGATCATAGATGAAATCTCAAGAGGAAATCACAAAGCAGACGAAGCTGCCAAGCAAGCAGCAATTCAAGTTCATCTCTCTACAGGTAATACCTTCCTACAAGTTGTTCTTACAGATGATGCCATTGACTACAGTTTACCGTTGAGCTTACAAAGACAGGCAAGCATGGAAGAACATGACCTCTGGAGGAAACAAGATGCAGAACCAGATGATTACAGAATGTGGAGGAAAGGTAAAAGACTGTGTTTGCCATGAGCATTGTACCCCATGATGGCCCAGATTGCCCATGGACCTACACATCTATCCAAGATGCACATAAACAGCATAGTAAACACCTATTGGGTAGCACCCGGATTTACTGTTGAAGCAGCTAAACACACCCAAGCTTGCATGATTTGTGCTAGAAACAATCCAGGACAGGTTGTCAAAACAGCAAGTAAGCACACCATGGCCACTTTACCCGTTTCAAAGACTGCAGATAGACTATATTCAACTGCCTAAGGTAGGAGTGTATGAATATGTGTTGGTGTGCATTGATCTCTTTTCAGGTTGGCCTGACGACTACCCAGTGTCGAAAGCCACAACGAAGGTCACAGCAAGTAAGCTTCTGAAGGAACTGGTATGTAGATATGGAGTACCTGAAGTGATTGAAAGTTGCAGAGGTAGCCATTTCACTGGGGAAATAATGCAAGAAATTATGAAAGCCCTAGGGATCAGTTAGGCCTTCCACACCCCCTATCACCCCCAAAGTAGTGGGAAAGTAGAAAGGGCAAATGGCACCTTAAAGAACAAGATTGCAAAAGTCATGCGAGACACAGTGAAGCCCTGGACTGAATGCCTTCCCCATGCACTCTTTTCTATGAAATTCAGACCCAATTCTAGACATGGCCTATCCCCTTTTGAGATACTATTTGGATGTGCCCCAAAGACAGGCTTCTGTTTTCCCCAGACCCTCCAGATGCAGCATGGTAGTATGACTGCCTATGTACAGGCCCTACACCAAAGATTAAGCAGGGTGCATAAACAAGTCTTTGATTCTATTCCAGATCCAGACTCTGATTCTGCAACTCACAAACTGCAGCCTGGTGATTGGGTGGTGATAAAGAGGCATGTGAGGAAAGGACTTGAAGCACGCTTTGATGGTCCATTCCAAGTGCTCCTGACTATGGCTACTTCAGTGAAACTAGAAGGAAAAGCAACGTGGATCCACGCAGGTGACTGTAAACAAGTCACTCCGACTGATCCACCAACATTAAGCTGTTCTTATTCTTTACCATTGTATGCTCTGTTCAGATATGCTACTCTGACTTGAGACCAGAAGATAATAATGCATAGCAGGGAAATATATCATTGCAGATAGCAAAGGCTTTTAATTTAACCTCCTTTTGCCTCAACCCTCTCCTCAGTACTGAAAGCGCCATAGAATCTTGTCTTATAGCTGTCCCTACCCGCATCTCACTCTTGAGGAAGTACCTACATACCCATAGACCCCATAAATATCTATCCGAGTAATTAATGTTGTAGCCTGTTCCCTTGCAAAGGGTTTAAATGCCACTTCACAGGCCCTAAAAGAGCTACTTATGGACAATTAGGCAAATAAGAAGGCAATCCTTGAGAATAAAACAGCCTTTGACTTTACTAATTAAGAAAATTTGGTACTTTTTGCTATTAGCTATATTTGTTATTATGTCCATTTTTCTAACCTTTAGATTTTTCTCATGTCTACTAATCTCTCTATGTAAAAACAAACCTACTGTTGGTCGTAACTTAACTTACATTCCAGCTCCGACTTTGGAAGGATTTTATGATGTTACCTCGCCTAACAAATTAAGGAACTCTCCTCCGCTGATTCTGGTGGACTCTCAGTCCAAGGGAACCGTGGCAAAGCAATAAATGAAAGTCCCACAGGCTTTGGCTAGCAGGCCTGGAAATACCTTGGACATTTGGATGACCCTTGGATCAAAAGATGGGATTGTGATAGAATTTCTTGATTCCAAGGCTCAAACTTATAGGTGTTGTGGCGGAACCAGCCTCGCCACTGGGCATTGGAGAAGATTGATTGCCAGCCTCCTGCCATGTGACTATGGCCCCTGGGATGTATTGCCTGCTCTCCTGTACTGCTGAGGATTACTACTAACTAGGTGAATTTATCTATGGAGCTTGTGTAGTGCCATCTGTTGATAGCAACAGTAATATGCACTACCTGAATAGCAAGACTGGTAATTTGCATATTCGGGTAGATTTGCATATCGCTAATTCTGCATGCAGGAGAGACATTTTGTGTTAATTATGGTCTTCCCCACCCATTTATAAATATGTAATTATATATAATAAGTCACTGTATGTTGCCTGCTATGATTTGAATTTTATTGAGTTTTCACAGCAATGTTAATGTAATGACCATATGGGCTAGTCCCAAGTAAAATAGTTTTAGACATTCTACTTCACCCTCAATTTGGAGTCCTGTCTCTTATTGGGGAAATCTGCGACAAGGGATTGCTATGTTCTGCATATTCCATTGCTATAATCACTCCTAAGCTCTTTTAAGAGCTCGTTCCTGCTTTGCTCTGAAGGAAGAGAGGTTCGGCCTGCGGTGGTTGTGGTGTCGGCTAGAGTGCTTGGAATCCTCAAGAAGCGCTAGGAGCATCCATCAACAGAGGTACCCAGTCGGGGTGCCAGGTGATCCGTTACAATTGTCATATAATGATATCCTATATTAAAATTGGCTAACTTGGACTCAGGAAATGCTTGATGCTTAACATTCCCACTTAAGACCATATATGTCTAGTTCCGGGAGCAGAGAACCCCCACCTGAGATGTCTCTACTCTAATCTTTTTGTTCTTTCTTACCTTGGAACTTATTTGTTATGTGTACATGACGTTCATCCCTATGTCTTATCTGTACTCCCTTCCTATTACTATTCTAAGAATACTTGCACGTAAGCACTTACTTTTTTAATGTATAAAACCCAGCTGATGAATAAAGCGGCAGAGGCTTATTTTGAATACCAATAGGTGTCTGTTTTTTTTTAATTCTCGCTTGTCCAAGTGCACTTGTAATAATTTTGGGCTTCCTCTGAATATAACAAAGATCATTATTTAGACCCACAACAATATTTTTGAATGAAGCAACTTTATTGTCTAATTTATGAACAGCATAAATTAACATTTTACCTCATGTATATAAAAGGAGATGGTATCATTTAAAGAAAATGCTCTGCCACAATAACAGCTTGAGAAGGCGAGAAGCAAATGAGTTGCTTAGGGATCATTAATAATAATAATAATAATAATAAAAGATAATAATAATAAAAAAAAAACTGTGACAATTCTGCCAGTGTTCATGAATTTATTTTTAAACCTCCAGTTTACATCAGTTGACAGAATAATACAATTTTTTGTAGAAAATATTTTTCACAGTTTTATTTGTGTATAGGGTGATATTTTCCCTTGAGATTGCTCCTATAATATCCCTTCCTCTTTTTTTCATAATGTACATTATACTTTCACTGATGATGTTCTTAGTATGTTTAAACATTATCCCTTGGGGGAGGAGGTGAGGTATATTGTTAAAATCTTTGTTTTCTGGGTTGCTAAGCAACAGCACAGAAGCCAGTTTAACGGATTACAGTCTGATAAGACGGAAAGCACACAAAATGCAACTTAATCATATTCAAATAACTGAAAAACATCACATACAAAAAAGTTGCATTTTTTTTTATTTTCCCAAGTACACTTTTTAAAGAGTTAGTATAAACATATATATATAAATATTTTAGTATTACTTTTTTTTAGCTGGGCAGGTTACCCTCCTTCACCCCTTCAAGGCATGCAGCCTCTTTTTCCATTGGGTAACAGAAATTAGTAGACATAGTTTGAATAAAGTAAAGAGAGAGTAGAGAGTGTGTCAGGTCGCCACCGTGGCGGGGAAGGAGATATTGCCGCCACGGTGGCACAGAATGATGGGAGTTGGGGAATATAATACTGATATTAGTCACACCAGTGTTTTTATATATTTATACCCCCTATAACCCTGTGCCAAAGGTGTTGCCATCAGACAGGGGCAGCGTGGGCTAACTATGATTTTCTCCTGGTTTCGTACCTCTCAGCCTTTTACATATTTGTTTTTTACTTTTAGTTATTTTAACAATATGTATTAAAAGTTATATTTTATCTCTCTTCGCGAGAAGATTATTTAGGGTTGCTGTCACAGGACAAGAACCTTAAAGGGGGGGTTTGTGTTAGAAATTTTTCTCTCCCCCCTCCCCCCTTTTTTTGGATTTTTTGTATTCCTTTCATTTCTCTTTTTCAGTAAACTTAGTAGACATAGTGATACGTTTTATCTGGCTGATAACTCTGGGTGCTAGAAATTAATAATAGCTGGGTTCCTGAACACTGCTGCAAACAGCAGGACAGACTCAGACAGAAACATTGTACTTAAGGACACTTCAAATAATGCAGCCTGTATTGTCTCCTTCTGGTTCCTTTTTCTGTTACTATTTTTTTTTTACCCTCTAATTTTACTCTTTACCTTCTCGGCTGGAAGTCTGACCTTGCATAACTTTAGCTTTACTACACTCTCACTAGGGAATCTAACGACTCTTTAGTCTCACCTCCTTATTCTAGACAGTAAGACGCCTAGACTTTATGTAATCTTTATCGGTCAGAGGTCTCTGTACTTGTAGCAATCCTTATATATATTCTTGGCTGGAGAGTTGTGATAACATCATTGTCTTCGAACCAGGAAACTCACCTTACCATCTCATCAGTAAGTGTCCCTGGGCAAGACACCGAATGTTATTTAGGTGTACTTATCCTCATAGACTGGTGCTTCGTGTGTCCTTTTAAGATATGGCACTGAAATCTAATTTCTCTGTAAGTGATAAACATTCTTCAAAAATGAACCAAGGTTGATGTTCAAAGAATGTCAGTAATTGTACAAAAAAGCTTAGAAATCCTGCCATGGTCTTTGAAATTTTAAATCACCTTCAGCTTGCTTGTATCACCTTCAGAATCAATTATTGCAAGCATCTATACACAGAGGGCCATAAGGGAGCACACCTGAGATTGAAAGGATTGTTTAAATGTACAAATATTTCTATAACGTTCCCACGTCATCATTAGGTGCTAGATGTGCCAGGAGCAATGATAGAACAGAAGTGAGCAAGTAAATAATAGAACTGAATAAATCTCATCAGTTCTATGTATATCTACCCTTGGGTATAAAACGGAACCAGAGAAGAGAAAACAAGTCCGATCTGTGTGCAGCAGGAGCCAGACTGCATATTGTAGTTTACTGTGCATGAACTGAACCAATTGCTTAGTTCTGCTATTGTGTCTTCACAAAGACAGGTATGTAGAAATCTCTGAATGTACAAGCAGACCTCTCTGAATATAACTCAGAATGAGAAAAAGTGTAGGGAATTTAAGGTCAACGCAGAGTTTGATAAATGCTTGATTTCCCTAGGTTTGCATGGGATTTGGACATTTTAAGGAGATGTTAATTATCTCAGAATTTTATGTCGGTTATTTCTTTTTAGAATTTTATTTTTTATGGATACAGACATATCTTTACACAGAAGATTCCAATATCATATTGAATAAAATAATAATATTACCATATAAAATATATATTTTACATTCTTATGTAAAAAAAGAAAAATATAGGATATAGGGAAATTGATATTTGTTGGACACATCTTTGCCTATAATATTTTACCAGTTTTACCATGTTCAATTCCCTGCGACCCAGACGATTCTTGTAGACGCAAAATTATGTTTATATGGTTTGACCAAATTACGAACGATCAGTTCGAGTTATATTAATACAAGCCCAAAGTTAGCTCACTTACTTAAAATAATATTACTAGGTATAAACATAACACCTGTACTTACAGGCAACTAACAGTTAATACGTTACACAAATTAGAATTTTATTACTAACACTTTATGAAAATATATTCAGAAAATGTTAGAGGTTTAAATATGCCGCATAAACGCCACTTGATTTTAGCAGAGGCAAAAAAAATATGCTGCGGACATCCTGTGTCTTCAGGAAACTTATTTCTCAAAAGTTAAAATACCTAATTTTGGCATGACATTTTTTCCTACCCAATAGCCCTCAGCTCATATAAATAAGTCTAGAGGAGTTTCTATAGATATTCATAAGTCGGTAGCTTTTGAATTATTACAAAAAAATGTAGATATACAAGATAGATTTTTGATATTGGTTTATTTATTGAATAATGTAATGTACACTTGAGTTAATGTTTATGCTTCCAATGAACATCAATGCAATTCTATGCATAGCATGTTGACAAAAGTAGCAACTGTACAGAAAGGGAATACAATTATATGTGGCAATATAAATCATATTTTATACCAGAATATGGACACATGCATACCTAAAAATTCACCTAGGATGAAAATCCTTAAACCTCAAAGTAAAGCATTAACAAAATTATTGATGAATTTTAATCTATAAGACAGTTAGAGAATGACATCCTAATGATAGATCGTATTATTCTTAAATTCATAAGTCCTATTCGAGGATAGATGTTATCCTCCTTACAAACTCTTCTTGAAATATTATAATAAAATGTGAAATGGGTGATATAATATGGTCACACCATACACTCCTAAATTTAACGTTAAAGGATGAATTTAGTTTCCGTCGGTTCAATCCATGGAGATTGAATATAAACTTACTTCAAGATACAGCCTTCTTTGCTGAGATAGAGCAGGAACTTCTGAACTACTTCAGCACTAATACTCCAGATATATCTCCGACAATAATTTGGCAGGCTCACAAGGTGATAATCTGAGGAGCTTTTATTAAAAGGGCCTCTTGTTTAAAAAAAGAAATATCTCAATCTAAAATAATTGCACTCATGAGAACTTGTAAGAGATCTTACCACGGCACAATATTTAAATCAAACTGAAGCAAGGGTAGAAAAAATTCAAAAGGTGCAGGTAGAAATTGACATACTTAATTTTCTTGTATCACTCTGTCACAACACTACTGTGTACTCGCCCACTCCCACCACGTGGACCCGGCGTTGTGCACAGGGAGGAGGAGGAGAGCTGCAGATCTGTTAGGATAGGGCAAGTCAGGGACTATGGTGCAAACCAAGATGGCGCTGAGTCCCTGACCTCTTTTTATAGCTCCTGTGTGCCCCACCTACTGGTGGGAGGTGGTTGGTCATGTGATCCTGGCTCCCTATTTAAACCAAGCACACCTTCCAGTCGGTGCTTGGTTATTTCCTTTCCCTTATAAACCTGCCTTTTGCCCTGATTCTCAGCTTATGTTCCTGGTTCCTGACCCTTGGTCCCCTGGTGGATTATCCTTGCCTGCTGCCTGACCTGACTCCAGATTGATCGACTAGCCTTGTCTGCTGCCTGACTTCGAATTGATTGACTGCGTCTCCTGTTTTTTCCCTTCTCGGATTCCTCACTTGGCTTCTTCCCATTAAAGGCCTCCGTGCCACCAAAGACCCTTCGGGACCCTGTCCCCACTTCCAGGTGTTCCTGAGGGTCGTGATTGTAAGGGAGTGCTGTTATGCTGCAATTGGGTTCCATCACTGCTGCAAAACCCCATGTGGGTGTGACACACTTATACTTTGCATAAATTAAAAACTAAACAATATGCATTGGGTAATAAAGCAAGTTATTTATTAGCAAGTAGATTAAGAGATGTAAATATGCAATATAAAATATCTTATTTAATTACAGAAGAAGGAAAAAAATATAATAATTAAGCCACAAGAAATTTTAAATATATTCCCCAAATTCTAAAGTAAATTGTATTATCTAAAAGATGATTCTGAGGTTTTCCAAACAATAATAGAAGTAATCTCCCAATTCTTATCGTCCATTAAGTTACCTTGCCAGCCTCAGTAACCTTGCAAGAAGTGGACAGGGTTCTTAAGGAATTACTGCCAAATAAGGTGCCAGGAAGTGATGGATTTCCAAATATGTTTTATTGTAGGTTCTCTTCCATCCTCTCCCCCCCCCCAATTGGTTAGTCTTTTTACAAATGCGATTGAGTTAGCATCATTACCAGAAGAGATGTTAATTGCAAACTTAGTCACCTTACCGAAACCAAGTAAAAGTCCAACTAACTGTGCCAATTTTAGACCGTTATCGTTATTAAATAGGGAAGTAAAAATACTAGCTAAAATAAATGCAACAGATTAACATCTATATTACCATGTATTAACAAAAATGTGGGCCGGTGAGATAGCTCAGTGGGCTAATGCATCATCAGTAGAATCTGTTCAACCTTTGGTCGCAGGTTCAAATTGCAGGGTTGAGTCAGCCATTCATCCTTCCAAGATAGATAAAATGAGTACTATTAAATTGGGTAATAGTAACAACCCCTGGATGTTGGGCTAAGGTAAACCAGAGTAATCTAAATGTACCTTTCCTGGTTAAATACTTTGTTATTAATATTATTATACATGAGGACCAGTTTATCTTTAAACTGGTTATTTTTATGAGCAGTGTTACAGAAGTTTGAATTGTATTCTCAATTCTTATCAGTAATATCTGCATTATATAGCTAACCATCAGCGAGGGTTTTTAATGCTTGGTTTCTATCTTTCCCCTTTGAGATCTCAAATGAGACACGGCAGGGGTGCCCCCTTTCCTCACTGTTATATATAATTGCATTGGAACCATTAGCAGCCTCCATAAGAACAAATAATGTTATTCAAGGCATTAAGCCGGGCCAAGTAGAAATAACATTAAATCTTTTTGCAGATGACATCCTTTTCGCTATAACAAATCCAGTAATATCTTTACCAGAATTCCATTCTGTTCTACAAAGTTACAGTAATTGTTCTTTTTACAAATTAAACTTAACTAAAACTTAGGCTATGGGGGTGAGGATGGAAGATGACTGCATGATTTGATTAAAAAGTCAATATACATATGATTGAAGAACCGATCATTTGACCTTCTTGGGAGTTACATTACCAGATATCGCAACTTTATCTGATGAACTATGTGAAACTTAGCAAAGAAATTATTAACATATTAAATAATTGGCAAAATAAATGTATATCTTGGTCTGGCGTATAGCCACAATTAAAATGATTATATTACCCAAAATGCAATATTTTTTCCGAACAGTCCCTATTAGTGTCCCACTATTTTATTTTCACTTAATTCACCAAAATATAAATTATTTTGTTTGGCAAGGCAAAAGGCCTAGAATTGCATTCACTACATTATATATGCCCTTTCAAAAAGGAAGTATGAGCCTTCCAAACATTCATTTGTACTGTGAAGTGGCTATTTTGAATAGCTTAGTATCAGCCCACCAACAACAAAATGTACCGCAATGGGTCTTAATAGAAAAATATTGGACACAAAAAATATGTATTTCAGATTTAATGTGGCTGTTGCCATCATACAGACCACATTATATTTATGCATTACCTACTACAACAACATCCCTATCAATATAGGCTGAGAATAGGAGTCACTTATGCAGCTGTCACCCAACTTCTTTAGCTACATCCTTGAGGGCACTATCAATTCTCATACCCGACTTTAATTAGAAAGTATGGAACCGTTGTGGGATTTTGTATTTATATAAGTTATGTTATGAAGGTAAAATGTTAACATTCTCACAATTGGAACAATTATATGCACTACCAAGCACAGCACTTTTTTCATTTATGCAGATAAGATCATGGTGGAATTCTCATGTTGTGTTAGATTTAAGTTTTGTAAATAAGCATCAGCTCCCCGATTTTGAGAAATTTTGTGTACACTTAATTCCTGTTAAAAAGCTTTTATGAGTTATATACAGTTATATCAGTTATATACTCTTAAACATTGCCAAAAGCATAAAATCGTTACTATGTGTTTTAGCTAGGGAGAAAGATGCAGGCCTTCAAATAATAGAAGGTGATTGGTTAAAAGCAATAAATATATCCAAAGGCATGTCATTATGTGCCTCCTATATAGAGACAGCTTGTAAACTATTTTACAGATGGTATATGGTACCAGATCGAATAAAAAAAATATATACCCCTTGAGATCCAATATTTGTTGGAGGTGTGGGAGAGATATAGGTAATATGCTACATATATGGTGGAGCTCCCCTAGAATTCAAATTTATTGGTAAAGTAATAAAATTAATTAAAATACATACTAACTTAGTAATTGAGAACGATCCGGCCGACCTTCTGTTATTTATGTTTCAGGATCAATATATCAAACCTATTAAATATTTGATGTTTCATATTCTTATAGCAGCGCTATCTTTAATAGCAAAAAATTGGTTGAAAACTAAGTCTCCTTCTATATCAGAACTCATAAATGACATTTCATTTATTGGTAGATATGAAGTAGCAGCTAGACAACCTATATCCTTTATATGATTATAGAAGGGAGGTTTGGAAAGAATGGAATGTTAAAATAAATAACACAAATACTCTTTGATCAGTTAGGGAATAATATGTTGGAAAGCTGCACAGTGAATATTATTAAATAAATAATGTTGGTGGTGATATATAAAAAAGTCTTATATACATTTGATAAAGAAGATAAGATTAAGCTTGGGGTTACAAATTTGGTTATGTATAATGAGATTGTGTTTTATGTTAATTTTTACATAGTAGGTAATAACTTAAGTCAGTTATTTTTGACAAACTTTAGAATGTCGATGCTTTGTGTATAAAATGTCATTATTTACTTTTAGTTATAAATTCCAACAGTGATGAGCAGAAACTCATCATTCTACATATATTTTGGGTGCCATTGTCATTGGTCCGAATAGCTGAAGCAGACAAATGTTTCCGAACTGAACCAAATTTTTTGCCCATGCACATCCCTATCATGCAGCATGCTCTGCTTGGAGAAGCTGAACATTCCCCACAGAGATGCATTGATTCAATGTATCTCTATGAGGAAATGCTGGTTGGTGAAGCATCGTTTTGCAGTGCTTGCGCTATAGCCTCCCAATGCTTTACTAGACATTCAATTGGCTGAGATCATCAAGACTGATGATCTCAGCTTTGGAGGTGGGACCAGGCAGGGCAAGACTCGTACAGCATGGAAATAAAAGGTGATTAAACTCACTTTTTACTGTACATACAGGCGGGCTGAGGACTTAAACAGCCACACCAGCACTATAGTGTCAGAAAACCTGTTTGTTTTGATGACTTTATAGTGTTCCTTTAATGTTCGATAAACAAACAGTAGCAAAAAAAAACAAACAAAGTGAAATCTAGACGAAGGTCAGGGACTCAAGATACACCAAACGAATAAAGTAGCCAAGGTCGTGGTCACATTAAAATGAACCAACAAAAACAATGCTGGATTAAAGCTAAACAAAATCAGAAGAACTCAGAATATGCTATAAGGTGCAGGAAACAATGACGCCATGGTACATTTTAAAGGTACAATAGCCTAAAGTAAAAGAATACTGCATGATGTATTTACACAGGAAACACTGGCAAGCAAGGAAACATTTAATGATGTCCTACACTCAGGGCCGGACTGGGGATACAAAGCAGCCCTGGAAAAAAAATATATGCCAGCCCCATAAGTTAATGCGCCATCTATTGTCGCATGTAACATGTAAGGCTATGTCTTGCCACCCCAGATGATTGAGTAATATATATATATCAAATATTGGTCCTTTCATAGTAAAACATTTAATTATACAGTAAGCATACTCACATGCAGACACAGACAATCTCACTGACACACACAAGCTCATTGATACACAGCGTTATAGACAAACAAACTCACTCAAATACATAAGTTCAGTGACATAAAAACACAAGCTCACTAACTAGCAGACACACACAAACACACACATGCAAGCAAGCTCACTCTTTAGCAGGCGCGCACACACACACACAGCTTAATGTAGTGGTGCTGGTGTCCATAGCCTGTCCCTGCAGGCTTTTCAATGTAAACACTGACTTTTCAGAGAAAAGGCAGTGTTTACATTGCTTCCTAGCGACACCTCTAGTGACAGTCACTAGAGATTCTTCCTGTGTCAGTGCTGCACAGTGTGCAGCACCTACATTCAGGGCCTCCACGCTCTGGAGCCGCTGAAGGTTCCCCATAGAGATACATTGATTCAATGCATCTCTATGCACAACTTCCCCTGCGTCTGCCAGAACAGCTCTTCCAGCGACCGCCATCCCATCTCCTCCAGCAGCCGCCAGCACACCCAGATGTCTGCTCAACCCCAGGTGCCGACGGCCCACCGGGAAATTTCCCGGTATCCTGGTGGGCCAGTACGGCCCTGGCTACACTAATCTCCTTAGTTTGCTGAAGTGCTTTGTATGTCTGGAGTCTGTCACGTTTTCTGACAGTTTACAGTGTTGATTGCTATAGACATCGGCACTTTATAATTGTGGGCAAAAGCACCTCGGGCACTCAGTTACTCAATCATCTAGATAGGTTTTCTTCCAGTTATGTCATCACAACAGAGCTAATGGACATGGCAGGAAAGCTAAACTAGTGCACCATCCTGCCCCCTATTTCTCATTGAGAAGCATTGGAAAGCTATGATCACATGTACATGCACAATGGTTGCTCCAGCCTAGAGGCTTCTCACTGATAAGCTTTTGATTGGTGTACTCCTCTGCATAGAGTCTGGGTTGATGAAAGAGGGGAGGGCTTGCAATGGCTGCCGACAGCAGATCTGCAGCTTTCTCAACCATTTTTTCATATACTCTCAAAGATAAGGAAAAACACGTTTTCTTTGGGGTTATATCTACTAAATAGTTTAAAAAAAATTAATGTAGTGTTCCTTTGACTAACATTATGTTTCTAAGCTTGACCTACCAAAACACTGACACCTGATGGTGGGAGTCGTTAACTGCAAGTTCATTTCACATCACCGTCCAAACTTTATTGTGACTATAACATTTCCAGATCATTATTCATATCAGATATACTTTTGAAAATGTCATATACCAAGGCCATAGATAGTAATTTATAGTTTTCTTTCTACAGTTAACCAATACAGCCCTGAACTAAGCAGTTTTTGCGAATGTCCCTGATTAATAGCCAATCCTCTATGGCTATGTGTCCTTCTGAGAATGGACATCTGCTTGTGGACACAGAGCAATGAGCCACGTAGTTGCAGCAGCTTGCAGATCGTTCCTGTCTTTATAATTGATTGACCCTCATAGTAGAAATCTGGTGCCATTAACGTTCGTACTGACATATGTCCCATTATAGTCAAAAACTCTGCTTGAAAGAAAACTGACTTCCGTTTTTATTTCTATTTAAAATAAAAATAGCAAATGTATGATAGCCTCTCCGTGTTTTATTTTGTAATGAATACATATAAGTACATATTTCTTTTCAGCACATTTTCCACCTTACCCTTTTTCCATTGGGGTGGCCATCTTTAAGTTGTTTTTGTTTGTATTTTGGTTTGAATTACATTTTATCCTACCAAAGGCTAGGAAATTAACTGAAAACTAGTGCAGATATGTACATTTTGAAGTCAAGCACAAGATCCAGGCATGTCAAAATGCTTTCTGAGGTGGTTCAGTCATTCAAATAGTCTTTTGTGAGCAGTAAAGAAGACGTCAAAATGGCTTCCCCCTTTAGAGCAATGATAAGCCTGGACCTAAAAGGAAAGGGTGTATTAACTTATATGAATGCATTACAAAATAATAATTAGGTTATATTTATTTTCTAAGATTTAAAGGAACACTCAATTGCAAAAAATAAATAAATGAATATCACTGTTTAGTAGATATAACCCAAATGAAAACATGCATGCATTTAATTATGCATTTTTTTTCCATTGGGATTATAAAAAATCAGCTTGCAAAACCTGTAGATCTCTTGTCTGCAGCCTTTGCAAGCCCTCCTCTTCTAACCCCGCCCAGACTTTCTGTGGTTGTCCAATCACAAACTTCCAAATGTAGCTTAATGAGAACTCTTTGCAAGGCATGTGGTCTGAGCAACTACTGCCTCTTGAGTTTAGCTCCACTCTGCTAGCCAAACCCGGAACTAACAGAACCTGTTGTCTGATTGACAATAAAATAATTTATCAGTGTCAATTTCTATTGAAATCTGCACTTTCTGCAAAGTGACGAAAAGAAGATGCGTGTTTCACACATAAAGCATTTCAGCGAGCTAAAGTGCTTTAGGGGTCAGGAGTGTCATTTTAATACAAAAATACTGTTTTCCATTGAATTTGTATATCAGCTCTGTTTTTCAAAAACATAATCTGTACTTGAGTTGGAAAATTGACAACTGAATATTTTCTGAAAGGTTGTAACTATGGTTACTCGGCTAACATATTATAGATAAAATGTGCATTAAAACCAGCTCTCAAGCTAAGTTAGATACCGTGCATGGCTATAAATGTCAGGTGTGGACTAAACATACACTTTATTTTTGATCCACACTTCGATAGATTGACTGCACATAAATTACATAACGTTAGCAGCACTCTATAGCAATAAATCCTACCTAAATCTCTTGGTGGAGAAATGCATCCTTTAGCAGGTAGCAATAAATACTATTGATTACTTAGATAAATTCTATGTCGTACTAAACCCCAAACATAACTCTGGAAATACGCTGCTTGAATTATTTAACCTGTCATGCCAATGTTCTATGTAAATGTTACTTAATATTATTATTATTGTTTTATTATACTTTATTTATAAAGCGCCAACATATTCCTCAGTGCTGTACATAATAGGTATAATTAGTACAAGTAAAAAGATAGAGGTACAGTACATCTGAGACCGTACATAATTTTGCAAACAAATACAGGTTCCTATCCCCATGGGAACTTAAATCTAGTTGGACAAGTTACGTTGAATAAACTTGCTTCATTTACAATCTGGACCTTGTTCCAATACTCCCAGAAGTCCTGGGTTTGACTGGACAGTCCTAGTTTTCAAGTTTGCTTCTGGGGACAATCAGTCCCAATAAACTCCAGTATTAGTTTAGCAATACATGTGCTCATTCTATACAGACTAACCTTAGGGAATTAGCCCATAATCTTTCCTATGAGGGCCAACCAGAGAGGCTACCGGTTAGCCAGGCTGACCTGTCACCTTTCCATGCACAATACCTACTTTTCATATGGCCCCACCATCATCACTGTGACTAAAATAATCATTGTGTGACTATAGCTAAGTTTAAGATTTTCTTCCCCAAAATGGCTATTTTAGCTTAAATTTTACAGTTTAGTCTTCAGTTTACTAAAATGAATATCCAACACATTTCTGATAGTGAATATATCCCAATAACATTTGATGCTTCATTCATCAGTGAGTAGATCCAATGATAAATATTGGTTTTGTGCTAGGAGGCCTAAAATGATGCTCTTTTACATGTAAATTTCTCTTTTTTGAAAGACAAAGTATAGTAGAAAAAGCATGAAAACATTAAACAGAAACAGAGGCTCGATGTTTTTCATTGATTGCAAAAAGAAGGGGTGATTACTAATTAAGTAGTAGCTATTGCTACATTAAGGTTTTAAATAATTTACAAAAATAGGCATCAAAGAGAAATGCTGGCATACATTGATGTGGAATTATTGGTTAATAAGTAAGTGCCAACGCAGTTCTTGACTTACTACAACATCTGGAAATGTACAATTAGCTTTCTTTTGTTATTTGTACATTACCAGCAATCTAAATATAACATTAATCAAAGGTGTGATATCTATAAAAATAATAATATAATTGCTTTAGCAGAGTGACTTTGAAAATCCTATGTATACTGCAAGGCAGTTTTATTGTTAAGGTGAAATGAATTATTGATGGAGACGAGAATGAAATATCCAGGTAACAAGATAGACTGGACATTCCGTTATGTATGCAAACATTTTATCAGAATTAGTCATTCAGTTACAGGCCTTTAATATCTAGTTGAAAGGTTCACTGACCTACTGTTCCTTGATGAATTGAAAAATAAAAAAAATGTTTTCATCCAACCATTTTATAGAACGCCAAAGAGCATATTCTGTGTTCCCATAAGTGCCAGTTTCCGGAATAATCTTGAATTTTGGATCCTATTTCATCTGATTACTCACTTCTGGAGACAACAAAAATAATGTAACATAAAGCACAAATAGATAATGTTAATAAAGTAACACTTCAAACACCATAACCACGACTGTCCACTCAAGTCTTTAAGGTGGCATGCTAATCAGTATTAGCATTGGTTGACGACTTACATGGGCTTTGCCAGGTGCCTGTAGCCATATCCATTATCCAGTAAGAAGACCCGGATGTTGTGTTAGAAAAAAGCACATCTGATGCAATATCACACTTAATAGCTTAGTTAACACACATGGTCACAATACTTTATAGCTCTGATATGCTCTGTAGAGCAATCTTACCATTGGCACTTAGGTAAGCTGGTTAACCATATTAACATGGCATGACATCTTAGCATAGAACAGCACCAGGACACTTCTAGCACCACAACCGCTACAGCAGGCTGTGGTGGTTACAGTGTTTCTAGTGTCAACATTCTAACACTGTGTAAGGCTTCTGTCTTTTTTACCCAAATGTGAGTGCTTTAAGAGCTCATTGCATATTGACAGCCCTGATTGGCTTGGTTTGTCAACCCGCAACAAACATTCATCGAAAAGTCAAGCTGCATACTTGGATAATGGAAGACTGACCAGCTTTCTGTCCAACAGACAACATCACCAGAAATCTGACAAATCAGAAGGACACTTAGCTTCAGTAAGACACTCTATTCAACTGTATACGTTCTCAATGGCGTGTTTATTGCCTGTTATAGAAAATCTTCTAATTTTTTTTTATTGCGTGGGAATCTAGAAAGTCACAGGACAGACAAGGATTTATCTGCCTAATCAATGTATTCCAAAACAATCGACATGAACCACCACAGGTCCAGGATAAAGGGTGTCCAGTTCTATTCCGGTAGGAGATTTTTAAAACCCATTATTTTAATAGGTATTAGAATTATGCTATTACTCTTTATGATATCTGCTTCTGTAGTCTCAAAGACATTGTGGATTTGTAAAATATACTTAATGAGCATTTTAATCACTAAATGAGATTGAACTGGTTTAGTAAATACACTTAGCTATAAAATATAGGATGCCAGAAAGGAGTAAAAGTTTATATGGAATTAATTGTGTCACAGCTGCTTGCAAGAGACATTTACAGTCGTAAATGAAGAGCAAAGATCAAATAAGTGTGCCATTTTAAAGCACAGTGAAATGGATGCTCTACAAAATGGACTTGGAAGTTGGCCTTTGCTGTTAATATCTCTTTCTTTAACCCCTGGAGTACAGGAATGCCTTGAAACCTTTTCTGGAAAGGGCTAGTAAATATCTATATATCTACATATCTATAACAAAGGGCTAGTAATATATATATATATATATATATATATATATATATATAGAGAGAGAGAGAGAGAGAGAGAGAGAGAGAGAGAGAGAGAGAGAGATAGATAGATATCTTTTTACCTTTTTATATGTATAGACGAGGAAGGGCACAGCACACTTTGTTAACTTGCTAACATATCTGTGAACAGCAATATATTTTGGGTTTATGCTAAAATAGGCCCAGCTGTAATTTTTCACTCACTCCCTCAAGTGTGTACACACACACTCAGATACATACGCTTATACATGAGCAAACGCTCAGACACAAACGCTCATATCATAAGCTCAGATACAAACACTCACTCTAGCACTCACTCAGACACATATGCTCACATGTTTGTGCACACTTAAATATTTATATACTTGACATTCACACAGGTGCATACATTGACAACTTAGAGACACACATAAATAGACTATTGGTAGCAGAGTACAGGCATCCTCATATAACATACCAACATTTTTTAATGGTCTGAGGTAGTCATTCAGGAGGCAGCAGTCTCCCTATGCAGGCAGTTTGCATAGCAAAGTCATTCAGAGAGGAGAAGGGAAATAGTTATAAAGGCAGTAAGGCTGACACAAGCATTAGTGAGTATCCAGATAAACTGTAAGTGATGGAGGTTGTTTAACCAATGTCTGCGGAGCAGTTTGCACGAACGCCTACTGGAAGCAGGCAGAAAGAGACGGAATAAGCTATTATTAGAGTATTGCATTCCCTCGCCCTGTTACTTGCACATGCACCACCGCAAAGTTTCCAGGACACTGCCCATTGACTAATTTATAGTTGTAGGCGGGATGTAGATACCACTGGGGTATCAATCTGATACGATTGCTTCCTATGACCATTTTCTGTACCCCTGGCTGCCTAACAACAATAGTAGGTGGCAGGAAATAATAATAAAAAAGCCAAAAACATAATAGCATCCTGCTGCTCCCTCAAACGTGTCACACGTGTCACCCTAGGCCCAAATCATAGTAGTCCTTGGAGGTGTAGTTCAAAACACTAGAGCCATGTTACATTCTTCTACTTTGGTGGGTCAAAAGACTTCAAGCTGGCTTTCACATGGATGGTTCTTGTCCCATAATAGTCAAGAAAATCGCATCTTTTTTGGTCACCACAATCAAAGCTCTGTACACAAGCACTAATTGACTTCCAGCTCCATCATGAGCTGAATCTTCTGACATTTGTTTGACCTGGTTTCAGCTGAAAGTAGCTTGAAAAGTTAGATCTTTGTGGATAAACCTGTATCTGTATTGAATATATAACAAAATAAAATAAAAAATCTGAACTTGTGCAAAATATTTGCCATATTGTTTTAGTTGTCTTGAAAGCCCCTATTAACTCTTAAACAATAAGGCACGGTAAATGTTATCACAGCTGGTCACGCAGTTCTGCCCAATAAACGCCTCTCCAATTTCAATTAACATCTTACATCTCACTGCATATTACATTTAGCTCTTCTTTGTGGATTGGTTCAGATAGTTTTCACACTTCACAGGAAATTGTAATGAAATAATTACACCTTCTCTTGCAATAAACAGCAGGCTGCATATTGAGAAAATGATTTGAAGGCAGTTTATAAATTTATCTTCATTGTGGCTCTAAACAAATCAGCCATGTTTAGCAGTCACCCTACACAAGTTCAATGATACCATATTCTACAAATTGGTACGTTTTTATTTATTTTTCCTTTCAAAAGTGACTTCCAGTGAACTGATAACTGAGTTGTAGAAGTTAGGAAAACACAGTTGAAAGAAAATCTCTATGTTGAATGGGTTCTAGATTTTATGATCTAACTACCATTAATTCAGAACAAAGCACTGGCTTTATTTGCTAAACAATTTAAGTTAATTGAATGCTAAGTTATGAAATTCATTCGAAGTGTCCTAATTTGGTAAAATTCTCAAACTCAACAACAATCAAAGTTTAGCTGTTTTTGGCAATTTTGAGTTTAGTTAAGCTCCGCTGTTTTGTATACTACTAACCTCTAAGAAATCCAGTCCTTGGACAATGTTCTTATTGAAGAGAAGGATATTTTAAAAAGTGCGCAAGGGGCGTGGCCTAGAACCCGACAGCGGCGGTCACATGTAATCTCGGCTCTGATACCTAAGGCTTAAATCTGAGCCATTAGACCCACGATGGTCGACACACACAAAACCTATAAGTTTTGTAATGACAGCCTAAACCCAAGAGGCACAAGGAAAGGTCAGAAAAAGCCCAATTCTTCTCTCCACGAGCGGGACAGAGCAAAGCTCCGACGGGCCATGAGACAAGTCTAGTTGGCGCCGATGAAGAACTGGACACGCTGGGCCAAGACTCACAGCTCACACAAGGGGTATTGCAAACTATGTTGGATGAAATGTCCACAAAGCTGCTCCACAAGTTACAGAAATCCATTGGCAATCTCAGGAAAGAACTGCAGGAGCTGGGGTCGAGAACCTCCAATGTGTAAGAAAAAATGGCGGAATTTACAGACACCCATAATGATTTAGCCACAGCAGTAGAACACCTCAAAGCCCAGGTGAGCACCTATGAAAGCAAACTGGCTGACATTGAACCCAAAGTAGTTGATAGCGCTAAACGTGTTTGGTAAAAAGTGTAGCACTTATGATAATAGAGATCTTAGAAATCAGCAGCAATCACCAAATATGTGTAAAACAATCCAATATCCAAAAAAAGATGTTGCGCTAGAGTATTACTATGTGTATCTAGTAAGTATATATCTCACCAGTAAACCTTCATAAAAATCATCTGAAAAGATACATATATAGGCAATATAGTGCAGACCATCTGATTTTAAAATAAAAACAAAAGTGCACACTTAAATAGAAAATTGGGAGTTCACACTCACATTTCCCAGAGCCTAATGAACCCTGGCTGTGGGTGGGATAAGCTTCTATGGAGAGGTAAATGTTCCCACCATAGACGCCGCACGTCTATGGCATTGCGTACTGAGTGGCGAGGAATGCTGGTGCCATCTTGGACCAGTCGCTGCTCTACTCAAGCTATTGAAGAACCCTTGGAAAGTCCATCTCACAAAAGGTAAGTGAAGGACTTGGGGTACTTATAGTCCTTAATACCCCTACCCCTAGTCCTTAATACCCCTACAGTGTTAATACCCCTGTGCCAGCCTACCCCAGCACACATAGTGTTAATACCCCTACCCCAGCACACTTTGTGAATTAACACTTTGTGTGTAGGGGTATTAAGGACTATGTGTGTTGGGGTAGGCTGGGGTAGGGGTATTAAGGACTATAAGTGGTATTAAGGACTATGTGTGCTGAGGTAGGAGTATTAAGGACTAGGGGTAGGGGTATTAACACTGTAGGGGTAGGGGTATTAAGGACTATGTGTGCTGAGGTAGGGGTATTAAGAACTAGGGGTAGGGGTATTAAGGACTAGGGGTAGGGGTATTAAAGACTATAAGTGGTATTAAGGACTATGTGTGCTGAGGTAGGAGTATTAAGGACTAGGGGTAGGGGTATTAACACTGTAGGGGTAGGGGTATTAAGGACTATGTGTGCTGAGGTAGGGGTATTAAGAACTAGGGGTAGGGGTATTGACACTGTAGGGGTAGGGGTATTAAGGACTAGGGGTAGGAGTATTGACACTGTAGGGGTATTAAGGACTATGAGTGCCCCAAGTCCTTCACTTACCTTTTGTGAGATGGACTTTCCAAGGGTTCTTCAATAGCTTCAGTAGAGCGGCGACCGGTCCAAGATGGCGTCTGCATTCCTCGCCGCTCAGCACGCAATGCGGCGTCTATGTATTCTATGTCTATGGTTCCCACAATCTGGTTCCTCAGAGAGACCAAACTTTCTTCTGCAGCACTGTATGGGAGACACAAACAGGAGCACACCAATGGCACAGTATAAAAAGATATATTTATTGTAAAATAATTAAAACTGCTTACTCAGCAAGATGTGGGCTTGTGACAAACAAGTTCCCACTAAAAGCAATTGTTTAAAAGTCAATTGCTCCTGTCACTTCCTTGTTCCTGGTCCTGGCTCCGCCCCCTTATGACGTAACGCGTTTCACCCATGTGACCTGGGCTTCCTCAGACATCCTCTTCATGCTGCTTGCTGTCCATTTGTATCCAAAGCTCTGCCTCCTTCATTTCTCATTATTATTATTATTAAGTTGGACACACAGGAACAGAGGGGTTGAGGGCCCTGCTCAATGAGCTTACATGCTAGAGGGAGTGGGGTAAAATGACACAAAAAGGTAAGGATAGTATTAGACTAGTGACAGTTGCAGAAGAGGAATCAGTCAGGAGCTATTAACAGTTTAATTGTTACGCTTTTATGAAGAAGTGAGTTTTTAATGATTTTTTGAAGGAGTGGAGACTGGGTGAGCATCTAACAGAGGAGGGAAGCGAGTTCCACAGGAGGTGCAGCCCTCGAGAAATCTTGAAGGCGAGCATCAGAGGTGGGAGTACGGACAGAAGATAGACATAAGTCTTCAGCAGATCGAAACTTGTGTATAAGGGAAGATAGATAGGTGGGAGCAGCATTACGTAGCGATTTGAAAGCAAGAACCAGAATTTTAAATTGAGCTCTATATTTTATAGGAAGCCAATGTAGGGACTGACAGAAGGGTGAGGCATGGGAGGTGCGGGCGGACAGGAAGATGAGCCTCGCTGCCGCATTCATTATGGACTGTAACGGCGCAAGTTGGGAGAATGTAAGACCACTGAGAAGTGGATTACAGTAGTCAAGGCGAGAAAGGACAGTGGAATGGACCAACACCTTAGTCGCATCTGGCATTAAGTAGGGGCAGATGCGTGCAATGTTTTTGAGATGGAAATGACAGGATTTGGAGATAGACTGAACATGAGGCTTGAAGCAGAGGTCGGAGTCAAAGAGAACACATAGGCAGCGAGCCTGCATGGTGGAGCTGATGGTAGCACCATTGACTTGGAGGAAGACAGACACAGAAGTAACAACACTTGAGGGAGAAAAGACCAGAATTTCAGTTTTGGTCAAGTATAGTTGAAGGAAGTGGGCAGCCATCCAGTTAGAAATAGCAGAGAGGCAGTCAGAGACACTAGTCAAGAGGGACGGGGAGAGATCCACTAACCCCTAATTCACAGGTGTGGGCAGAGTGGGTAGCCCTTGCCTGCATGGGGGGTACACTTTTGGATGCAGAACACTGCACATACACACCACACCACAGATGACAGCTCACCGGTGATCCTTATACCACAAACACAGGGGGAACTCTTGTCCGGCTTGATTGAGCTGGGTAGGATGAGGACCCCCGCACCATGTAGACACAAACTATTTCTAACCCAAATTACCTCATACGACCAACCCTCAATATATGTACACTTAACTCAAGAGGCTTAATATGCCTGTTAAGAGACACCTCTTATATAGGGAACTCAAATCATTAAATGTCGATGTGCTAGGTTTACAAGAAACGCACTTTAGAATTAACGACCACCCCACTGTCTTGCAATTCAAATTTCAATTACAATACCACTCAACATTCTCTGCAAAATTTAAAGGTGCTTCCATCCTCATAAGCAAAAAGGGAACCTTTCATCTCCATGCCCAAGAAATATATACTAATGGGAGATACGTCATTGTGATAGGATCAATTAATGATATGCTCTATACAATAGCAAACATATTTGCCCCCAATACTAACCAAAGAAACTTTATTCTGTAGATTATCCAGAGACTGGCCTCTATTCAACAAGGAACAATTCTTCTCTGTGGAGACTTCAACCACGTCCTAGATCCAAAAATAGATATGACTCTCCCTAACACTAGCGCGAGACACAGGCCACTACGGCGACAATCCAAGACCTTGCAAAAACTCCTCAAGAAATACCATTATTACGAACTTTGGCGAATATCTCACATGTAAACCAAATCCTATATGCACTTTGCCCCATACATAACACATACTCTCGCATATATAGCTTCTTTATGCAGGGCACGAACTTAAACTAACTAGTCCATTGCAAAATCCAACCTATCAATGGTCAGACCATGCGCCAGGGACGCTGGAGTTAAAAAACCTATACGATTACAAACACCGAAGCCCGTGGAGAATCAACGATTCTCTACTCCAAGACCCCTCCTTCGTGAAACAATTGGAGGAGACACTTCAACAATATTTCTGTGATAATGTCACCTCACTGATGTCCCCAAACACAGTCTGGCTGGCAAACAAACCAGTAATAAGAGGGCTGCTCATACAGAGAGCTTTATGCTCCACAAAAAGCCCAACTGTCACAGTGGCAGCAGGAACTGTATAACCTTAACGCACAAAACTAAATTAATCCATCTCTGACTTTGAAAGAACAGATATTTCAAATCACTAGAAACATACGCCAACTCACCATAGACAAAATGGGCTATCACCTCAAAAATCTGATAGCTACACAATATGCGCATGGTAACAGGGCTAGCAGACTTCTAGCAACGAGACTAAAGACGAGATAGTACACAAACTTTCTTTTGCCTTAGACTAAACATTCTTTCTTCCAGATCTTGAAACTAATCAGCTGCACACTGTTCATGATGAACAGTAGGGAACATAACATAGACTTGCAAGGATACAACATATCTCCACCTCTCAGTACCTACTAACATTGGGTGGGTGAACCCTCAGGTGGGTGTCACTAGTGGCATAACTTGCACCCATTGAAGCACACTCTGCATGTCGCTCAGCATGAGTGCTTCTAATGTGGGACACCAATGAACAAATTTACAATGGAGGTTGGGGATCCTACAATAGAGGCTTTCCCACTAAAAGTGGGTTTGTTGGGAGGCCTGCTTCTCTGTTATTGTAGGGGTAATCAATGTTTGCTTTGGGCTTAAGCTCCAAGTGTTTGAACCTTGCAAACTCACCTGCCATGGCATAGCGGTAATGATTGCAAACATGATATTAAGGCTGTTGCACTTTCCTAAAACAATGGACAGTGGAAGTCTAATACAATGCCAATTTCAGCTTATATATCTGATTTTGATGCAGATTTTTATACTATATATCTAGGTGTCTGTCTATGCCCTGTGGGCAGACAGCTTGCATTCACAAATTAGTGAGTCAGTCTTGATATAAAACCAACGTGATCATGTTCTGAGCTAATGCATGCATGCACGCAGGCAAGGAGGGAATCCTTTTTAAATTACAGACCTAGGCATCCATCCCAATCCTGTGACTTTAACTGCTTCAGCTGAGTGCACACCAGCCCTGGTTTATCAGGCACTTACTTTTAATGTGCCTCTTAGAGGCCTAGAGGAAGATGGCTACCTGCAGAGATCCACAGTTGTTCTATGTAATTACAGATATGCTGAAAACCGGTCCCCTTCTATAAAAAAATAATGGTACCACAGGAGAGTGTACTTAGCCAGCAGACATTAGCTATAATTACATTTTAAGTGACAGATTTCTTTTAAAACACAGCATATATATTGCTTTATATTTGCTGTACATTGCTTAGAACTGTTGTCCTTAATACCTAAAGAGCTCTATACACTTGTCAGTTTCCCACAAACAAGTAGTTGCTATAAAGAGATACAGAGGATGTTTGTTCCATAGCATGCTAAGTGACAAATTGATATTAACTACATTTATATCCACCATGAAAATGTCATGCATGGCTCTGTTTGTTTTTTGTTAAAAAAATTAAAATCATGTGTATTTACAAGTTTGAGAAAACAAAATGCAGCTAATAAAGGATGAAGAATCATGTACGAACAGGTTTGTTAGTTACTTGTTATGGAAAAACACTCACAAGGGCTCAATCTTAAACCCAGCCACTGGGTAATGTAATGGATTGGCAGAACACTTGCGTGTGTTCCTGCTTGAGAACACAATGGGGCATACTAATGAGTCAGTTATGAACCACCACCACTACGTCAGAATGCTGTTTTAAAGGTAAAAGATTTATTTAGAAAAGTCATGAACTGTGTTCTTTAATGTGTTTCGGAACCATAGACACCACATTCATTCATACTGCCTACCATCTTCTAATTGTTGACCAGTCCCTTAAATAGCTGCATATTGACATCGCGACCTACCCAGCATTTTTTATTTTATCATATACTCCTTATTTGCACATATTGAGTTGACGTTAATAAATGTAATGGCCGTCTCATTTCATGGATTGGAAACGTACATGGGATAAAGCTGCACTTTCCAGAGGGCTCTATTTATTTCAAATTTTAACTATTCTGATAACCCGAAAAGACGTAACAGGGTTGCAAACTTTAATGGATTCATCCGAAAGTCATGTGGAAGCACAACATTGCATATCCTATAAGTTACTCCACAGTGGAAGGCATGGGGTTACTATACTATTATGCTGCTCAACTATTCTTCGTGGTCTCCTGGTGCACTCTACCAACAAACAATCCACCAATGCATAAAGATGGGTGGACTAGGAGTCTACCTTAATGTCTCTTATTTCGTCCATTTATTTATGTGGCCATCCAGGTAACTCGGAGATCTTCTCAAGATCAAAATTTAAATTATTTACAAATCTGGGGGTAAATTTGGGGTAAATATAGGTGAAGTTAATTCTCACAGGTCTCCCCTCACTATCACCTTCTAGTCTATTGAATAGGACTTTTCCTAAAGGTATGATGACTAACTTATATACTTTGAAAATGCAAACTCACAAAGACATATATCCCTGGGATGATGACTAATCTCCTTCCAAACATTGTAACAGAGAACTTACTACTATGAGTCTTATTTAGATGTATACAACTCAGGAATTTTGCTCATATATTCAATGATAGGAAAGCATCCTGATGTACTTTGATTTTGCTCTCAAGACACTGACTCAAAAGGATTAATATCATCCATGTATAACCACGTTCATGCAACTAAAAAAGAGTGAAGTCAGCTGACTCACTTGGAACAGAAGATCTGGGAGGCTGCTTCTAAGCTATTTATTTGTGCCAAATTACAATAACAGGTATATAAGACCAAGCCTTGTAGGTATATTACATCTGTAAAGCTATAACACATGGGTAAAAACCCTAGTGATATTTGCTGGTGCTTATTTGGACACAGGGGTACAAAATGCACAGATTGTGAAGTTTTGCTTAGGCCACTTAATTTTGGACCAATTTATGACCAATGTTCATTCCTGTTATCAAGATCAGAAGCAGGCTTCAAGTTTCATCAACACAAATTATTCAATACAATTACCTTAATGACTGTAAGGATACTTACAACAGCTTAGCTGAAAATCTCTCTCATAACCACGCAGTAGGTAAATACAAAAAAAAAAAAAAAGATACCAAGCTTATTAATTAACTTACATCCCTTGTTTATAGCTCCTTCACTTTGTATCATAAAACCTGGACCTTATGCTTGGATTATCGAGACCCTGCTTGGACTGCTCTTTTGTTTATGACCTGTGTTTGTTTTTTTTATCTCCTCCTTTCTTTCCTTTTCATCTCATATTTTATATTGGGAGGTGGGTAGACATTACCAGTGAGATAGGCTTTCATCCAGCTCATGGAAGCATTTGATTGGACCTTAGACTAAGATTGGATAATGCATATTTACGTCGAAGTAGGCAGGGAATGTGGCCCTACTTGATTGATGATACGTTGTTGACTCATTTTAGAGGTTTTTTTAACAAAGAAAAAATGGGAGTGGGAAGGTGACAGCAAGTGACACTAATATACAACAAAAAATAAATATAAGACTGTTGGAGTCACCCTTTAAATAAAGAATTAAAAAACAAAACATAAATTTAATAAAAGATTAAAACAATTGTACTATTAGAATTCACATGTGTAACGGACCGTTTCTCTCACAAGAGGAAAAAAACAGTTTAGGCGATAATCCCCTTTCCCATAGACCAGCAGCTACTGCAAGCACCAAACTCCCGAACTGCAAACTGTACGAATTCACCAACTCCCGAACTGGAAACACACGAACACTGGAATCAGCCGAACAGGAAAAGCATACAATCCGCTTACACTCCTGGCAGTCAGCATACAATCCAATTCCCCCCAAAAACGAGACGACACATCGGTTTGAGGGTCAAGCAGAATCTCCCTGTACTGTCACATACAGTCTCTTTTATTCCCAATCCACAAACATAGTACAGCCCACAGGGCGTTACAAAACAACCAATCAATCCGTACAATACACCCAGACACTCCCACACAAAATCCTCCCCTCTGCAGGTGATATGATTACTGAACACAATGGGTAATCTCATTATCACCGGCAGAGGAATACAGTTTTTACACAATATTTATAACTTCTAAAATATACATGTCACAAACATAAAACATACATTTTCATAATCAATCCATTCAGGGGAACAACATATTATAAAATGGCACGAATCAGACCAGGGGTTCAAAAGTTAAGGGAAAGTCCTTTGTGACTAAATGAAGCATGGCTTTCTGGCCCAAACCAGTTTCAGAGTCTTCTATCCTGGAGAGTAATTCAATTATCTCCCAGGACAGACACAAGACTCCATTAAGCACATGGTTGCAAAAAGACACAAAACACTTTAAAATACATAAAGTCACATTTACACATAACACACAGACATTTCACATATCCCCAGATAGCTGGGATCTGAGTGCACATTATTAGATGAATGGCACTCAGATCACACAAATAAGCCTTTCTGCAGGGGAAATAAACGGTTTAACCTGCAGGGCCATAGTCCAAAGGGAGCAGGCGAGCAACCAGGCTTCTCCAGTTCACAGTGGCGAGGTTGGTTTCGCCACAACATGTCAGTGACCTCAATATTGAATAACCTAAAGAATCCACGGTAAAATGCAATCTTTCTGGAGCAATACAAATAAGAATGCAAGTGTTCTAGATATTTGAGACATGCATTTAAACTTTGCTAGACATGATATTTTAATAAACCTAATTAAAGTTTCTATCTTTTATGACTTTTTTTTATTGTTATCGTATATTGTAGAAATTAAATATTTAAAATTGTTACTCTGTGCTTTTTTATAGTTTGGCAGAAGATAGGTCAGTTTATATGAGTAATTAACACAAACGAGCATTAGGATTTATGAGTTGAGTGATGCCCTGCCAAGAAGCGTTGGTATGATTTTTTTTTTTGACCACAGATGGTCATAAGGAAGAAGCTGTGAGGAGGACATAGAGTATAGATGTTGTGTTCGTGATTTCAGACAGCTAGATCATATTTTACTTTTCTTTCTTTCCATCTGCTATAGCTTCCTTGAAATAAAGCATTAAGCCGACATCTAGGCACAAGCTCTGCATGAGAAGGTCAGTCCATCGTGGTTTGTTTTCCTTTGTTTTTGGCAAAAATAAAACTATCCTGGCCCAATTTATAGTATAGTTTATAGTATGCACATCACAATTTATGTATTTAGTAATTTGTTAAAAACTAGCCTACTTGTGTCCATATCAAAATAATAAAATAAAATAATATTTATGTATGTGTCTCTCAGCTAAGCATGCTCATTAAAATACTTAGCAGATTTAATTTTGTAATATTTTGATTGAATTTGGCAACTCCTGTAACTCAATATATTTCTAAATTTTAGACACTAGTCAAGTTCATAATAAGCTCAGAAATATTTTTCTTGATGACAAAGCTAAGATGCTCAGCCAAAATTTGATTGCGTAAAAAGTCGTACATACTTGCTTTTGATTAATGCCAAAGGTCTCAATATACGCGAAAAGTGATCTCATGCCGAGACAATTTCCAGAAAACCCATATACTGTATATTCAAGATACACACTCTAGGGAGGACTGGTCCTAAAGGAGGACTGACCACCACTACACACAATGTTTTAAAAAGAACCACCCTGATTCAAAAATCCCTCCAGTTTCTTCCCAAAGACACCCTGAAAAATAGGCAGATACTGTGTATGTGTGTAAAAGGCTCTTTGGGAAGAATCCCTCCAGTTTCATGCCAAATACACCCTAAAAATAGGACTTCACCTTTAATTTGCCCTTTCTACAGCAACATCCAATAGATTATCTAGAAGTTTTCTGATGATCTGCCCCCCTCCGTCCAGCTCCACTCCTACAAAATGTTGCTAGTCTGCTCATAAAATGTTCATGGCAATTATAATTTTGAAAATGGCCAAATGCCTAGTACCCCTTTTTTGGAAAAGGGATGTCCCACTCCACCTCAGCCTAAGGTTTCAACATATGGCTGAGCTCTACTCTATGGAAGAGCTCATATTTAACTCCAATGGATGTACCCAGATCTACCTTAAGATCTGGACACATTGGATACTTTTGACTGAGTTTGTAGACTTCCAGGCCCTGTTACACTAGGGATAGGGTGCCTCCTGGGGGATATTGGGTTGATGCATACCTGCCTAGTTGAATCTTGAGTAGGCTCTTCTTCTATCACGTGCACTCTGAATCTTAGGGTCGTAAGGTTTTTGGGATCTTTAGGACCTGCGATAACATGGGACTGAGTTTTGCTTATAGATAAGGGCTTCATCAACTCATATTCTCATAACAATTTATTGGAAAATATTTTTTCTTTCTCTGTGACAGCATCAGGGCTCTATAAAGTCCAAGACCCCTAAAAACTAATGTTTATTGTATCTCCATGTCCTATATTGGGTATAAAATGATTAGCAAGCTTATTCTAACCCTGAAGACATACACCACACAAGTGTTCATTGTAAACCCTTTGTCCATATATATAGCTTGAGACCTCATTATAATCAGATTTGAGAAGCTTTGGAACCTGCGAGACCCATTCTGTATTTTTCTGATTTCCCAAAAAAACTCCTTAAATAAAAATATATTTACAAAAAAAAAGTTGTAAGTTAACATGACCAACAACTTATGCATATCATCTCTGAATTATAAAAATAAAACTGGTTGGTATTAAAAATAAATCTTTCTAGCCCTGCTGCTGACACGTAAACAAACAACGCACAGAACATCTGCAAGGCGATTGGACCCTTTCAAATGTTTCATGTTTAAATTAATATTTGTGTTGTTTCATACATAGACTCTGTTTGTTTTTCAATTTGACCATGATGTTTAATTAAACCTTCAGTTGCCAAAGACCCATGAAGGTGTTATTGTCCCCATTTTGCAATTGTCATTATTTTCACGTCATATTGTGATCAATGAGAGTGGTCAATTTCTTTAATATTAATTTTTCTTCCATTAGGAATGGAATTGCTTGGGGTAACAAAAGACACAAACTATACACAACATAGGGCATTTTCTATCAAGCAATATTACTTGTGTTTGTAACAGATTGTCAGTACAGCAGAAGAGAGGCCCTTAGATCATTATTAAGAAATGACTCTGGCAGAATAGACTATGACCGGAACTCTTGGGGGTAGAGAGGGAATTGATACATAGCAGATTGGAAATACCACCAAAAGGTATACTTGTTGTGCTGTCAGAGTATTATAAAAAATGGAAGGTAATTTGTGGATGTGAGCTCAGTCCTAATGAAGGCTATAGGCTACATTCCTTGAATGTGGAAGAGGACACAATACAGCTCTGGGTGAGGAGGGTAAATGACATTACCAGAGATCTCCAGCTTAATGATGTGCCACATAGGACTAACAATAGCACAGATAATCTGATAAGAGGGTAAAAAGAAACCAGCAGATTTAGACGGTTTTCCATTAAAACAAACCCGTCATCTAAGAAAATCTCTTTATGTTATGATATACAGCAGAACTGTTTTGAAGTCATACTATTTTATTTTGTTACATCTTTTTCAGCTGTACTGTAAATTATATCATGCACCTATCTTAATACGTTAGTATTAAACAATAATAATATAGTTTTTACTCAATTTCTGCTCCAGAGATAGACTATGGGTTCTCCCTGTCAAACCTGTAAAACATGAGTCTAGATTAAACAAGGTGGCATATAGATAAACATTGATTGTTCATGTGTCGGTATAGATGAGGTTATTTTTTAAATCACCAAAAACCATATGCAAAACAAGAAAGCTTGTTGCAAATGGCTATGCATGTCCAAGAATAAAAAAAAGAATACAATTGGAATAGACTCACGTAGATGTCCGGGCAGTAACATTTTCCCAGTTTTAAAATTATTTTGCTAAATCAGTGCTTTGTCACAAAGCCCTATCAAACCCATAACAACTTTATCTCAATGGGGCAAGAGTGTCATGTTACCTTCACCGGTTGGACCATTCTCCAACAGTTTAATCCCAGAGTTGGTCCTCCAGTTCCTGACCCCACTGCCCCCCAACATCTTTCCTTTCCGCTACTGCAGTATGAAAAAGCTTTTAGAGGTGTAAATTTTTCTTTAACTCATAGCTACGTGCTAATTAAAGAGTTGAAAATATTTGCATTCTAGAACCCAGTTCTCCATATAACAACCCCCCCCCCCGTTTTCTTCTTACACCCAGATTAATAGTTCTGATAGAAAGTTTTGCTTTGTTTTTAAACAAACGTGGGCATTGCAAAGCAGGGTATTGATCATATACCAACTTTGTTTTCCTGTTTTAAGCCACTGGATACAGAGCATAATTGTTGGAGTAGCAACATCACTCATCATATATAAGAGATATGTTTATTCTCTGACTGGGCAGTAGGTGGAGCTATAGAGCATGCACACAGTTACAGTGTAAAGTAAAATGTGTGCCTGTTTTATATTGCCTCTCTGATTAACTGATTTTTACAACTTGTTCTACTTCTGATCTAACACGTTCTTTTACCTGTAAACTTATACAGTCATGCATTAATTCAAATAATGCAAATATAATTTCACAAAAAGTTCAATCAATAACCTCCTTTTTATCTGTTACTATAGACTTATATACAAGCTGGCTAGACTTCTAAACATACAGATCTGTACACTCACAAAATATAAAAATATTAATAAATTCAATATAAATTCATCTTAAATGATGACAGCTAGAAACAGGTATTACGCTGTGTGTCTATTCAGACAAATTAGATGCCATGCTTTTTTTTGCCTTAACACTTTTCTTTCTTTATTTCATGATTGAAAAATATCTACAATACGTCAACATTCCTTTTTCAATTTCCGTGTGTGTTATAGAGCAGCCAAAAAAGAATGTGCTTGCTGTAGGGGCTGGAAAACAAAGAACATGGCTATGAATTGATGTCAGGAAAATGTCTGAAGTCAGAGACATTAAGAGATTTCTAAATTCAGAAGAAAAAAGCGTGCCATTTGTGAACGTGCCACGTGAAATATAAAGGGGGGTCTCAGAGATTTTCTATTGCTGTATCACTCCCAAGTCTAGTTCAGAAAACATATATATGTGTTTCATGGTAATGAATGTTTTTGTAGAAAATTGTCAGTGCCACAAGGAACAGAGAATGTGTATGTGGTGGATGCAACAGAATAGCTGAATCAAAGAAATATACACCATTTAATATTGAATAAAACAATGAAAACCACTTCTAACTTGTATTAACCTTTTTTTTCATAAGATGTTCTATTTTATTTAAAATTTCAGTTAAACATTTTGCAAATTACATCATAATTCAGTGCAGACAAAGGAAAAGTCACATTGCAATTGAAGAGGAGAAATAGACCCATTGTTTAATTTCTGATATTCTCTGTATTTTTTCTTTGTGATGACTACCAGGAGCATAGGACAACTTACTTTATAGACATGATTGACAGGAGGTGTCCAATTGCAGAATAAAGAGTTAATTTTTTCTACATTTTATTTTATTTTTCACACCTTATGAGTATATATATATATATATATATATATGTGTGTGTTTAATATAGGGATAAGTAAGTATACTATGAAAAAATCTTGGGAAGTGATAGTTGGAAAATATTTTAGGAAAAATTAATATTAAGGGAATCATTGCCTCTAAACTTAAAATAAAATGGCAAATAATTTTCCATGGTATCCTCTGAATGGGAGTCATACAATTGCATACTGGTGGAGCTACCATATGCTTGAGAGGCCCATTGGATGTTCCTCACACATAGGGACACAACCACCCAATGACCACTCCTGAACAGGGGTTTGATGAAGCACAGTAGCAACCATGCCCCTGTTAGAACACCTGAGAAGAAGTGAGTTCAGGTCACTTACTCCTAGTTACATGGAGAGTTGCATGGGGAGAATGAGGAGGGTCCAGAGAGATCAGGGTGAAAGGAAGGAGCAAACTGAAAGAGTCTAGTTCAGACTCACATCAGCCCTAGACTGCCAACATCCATAACCCATGACTGGACTCTAGGGAATCTACCCTCCTGCACCCATAAAGTATGGGATCGGGGGGGGGGGGGTGTAACTAATTACTTATTATTATTATTTGTTTGAGTTTTGTCAGTGTGTGTACTGTGTTTCAGTGTATATATGTATCTTTGTCAGAATGTGTGTGTAACTCCATGTGTTAGTGTGTATGTGTATCTGTGTCACAATGTGTGTATATCTGTGTTTGTTTCAGTGTGTCTGTGTATCTGTGTAAGAATGTGTGTGTAGCTGTGTGTGTGTGTGTCCGTGTGTATGTGTATCTGTGTTGGTATGTGTGTTTATTTGTTTGTGGATCAGTGTGTATGTGTATCTGTATCAGTATGTGTATTTGGCAGTGTATCTGTGTTAGTATGTGTGTGTGTGGCAGAATGTGTATATGTCCATATATCCCAGCCAACACTTTGCACAAATACACCCCTGCAGTCAAACGGCAACTCTACAAACACATCTCTGCGTTCAAACACAAGCACTGCATACAAATGTGCACTTGCATTGAAATTCCAACACTACATACAAAGACACCCCTTGCATGCTCTCTTTAAAAAAACATGCTTACATATCAAACACACAAATACTGCTCACAAATACAGCCCTGTAACGATGGGCAAATGGTAGATCACCAGCTGGCAAAATATCATGGAAGTTGCACGACAGTTGATGATCTATCTTTTGGCCCAGAGGGGGCTCAACAAAAATTTCTTGCACCAGGGCCCTCTCTGCATTAGTTCCACAGCTGAATCAAGTAGCCAGCTCAGACTGTCAATAGTCATTAACTTCTAAACAAGATCTCCTGTATATATTTCACAATCAGTGCTTCGATTGGTTGCAGGAACAAATCCTTCAGCCTGATAAGTTGCCAAAACGTTGTCAGTGTATTTTTGAGAAACCGTAGTAGTTATGAACATACCATTGGCTTCCTTAGCATATTCTCCATTTTCTCTGCTTATTGTTCTTTCTACTACCCATAAATGTTTTTAGTTTGTTGAAGAGCAAGCTAGTATTACATCTAATTAATGTCTTGCTAGTAAACAAGTTACAAACTATGTCATAGCTTACATCTTTTTTTCCAGTCAACATTTAGGTAATCTGTTTATCTCTTGAGTTTTGTAAGTAATTCCAGATGAGTTACCGAATATGTCTCCCTGCTCTTTCAGACATCCCTTAATCTTATAACACAACCTGTATTATGATAATATATCAGAGTGATAGAAAGTCATGGCAGGGCAAAATAGAGAGAAATAGGAAAGTTGTATATTTTGGTGACAGAAGCTCTAAATAAGGTTGAACTTGTAATGCATTATTTTTTCTGGGGAGACTAGCTTTTATTGAGAGATGTGGCAATAGACTGATTTTAATGCAGATAAAAATACATTATTCTCCATATTTAGACAAACAAAAGTGTTAGTATTTCTAGACTTTTTTTTTAACTCTTGGATAGCAAAGGCTTAGTGGCAAATGTCTTTTTGACTGTTCAGTGGTTTAATAGCAATTGTTGAAATTGTTTCTTAGTCTCACAAGGGACAAACTGGTACTGAGGATATAGCTGATATGACGCAGCAAAACATAACGAGGGTCCAGGATAACAGCTCAAAGCTATTTTCTTAAACACACAGAAATAAAAACACACAGAAATAAAAAAGTAAATACATATTACACTAATGCATTTCTTCTGCAAAGAGAGGCATTGTAGTAAATTGTTTAGTGTATTATTTTTTGCTATTTTGTTAATTGAGAAATTCCATATTGCTCCCAAATTTGTCAGTAGGACATTTTCATTTTATTTGCCAATACCTGCATTGTGCACTATATTGCTGATTTTTATTTTGCATATTTACACTGAGTACATCTGTGCGAATAGCACCCTAGAGTGGGGATTGTGCCACTTCATATCATCACAAGGGAGCCACATTGGGCTCAATAATATGTGCGTGTCCACATTTGAGTTTAAAATAGTTTTTTATATTTTAAAACATGCTACACCATAGAGCGCCTTTCTCTCTCTGTTTCCATTGCATTACCGGAAGACTTAGATTGCATGGAGTGAAGTTTCATTACATACGAAGAAATTATACCACTCAAGAGCATGTATCAGAGCTGATTTATAGCTCTGGAAAGTGTAAGTTTAACTATTTATTCTTAATTATTCATACATTTGGTTGTGCAAAACCATTGGATCTCTCTCTGCTTGCAAATCTCCTTTGGAACTGTGAGGTGCAACTTTCTCTTCTTCCGCAAGTTATCACATCATTGGCCAGGAAGAGAGACTCCTAAATTGGTTGTTTTTGCTGCCTATTGTTTTGCATCCAAAAAACTTTGAAAAACATTTTGTATATTACTGTTAAGAGCTAGTAGAGAAAAAAACCTCAGCAAGGAGGCAGAATTATGCCCTATACAAATCTCACTTAGGTCCATTGGACTTACCGGTACCTCAGTGTCAGGATTACTGTTTGATCCAGCACGTAGAACTGTACAGCACGGATGACAAATAAGTAACATATTACCGGTCCTTAGAATGGCCGGATTTAACGTACAAAGAATAGTCAAAAATACTAGCCGAGGTCAGGGAACACAGAAAGGGACACAGCGATGAGGAAAGCCAGGAGTCAGGATACCAGAATATAGAGAAGTCAATAAACAAAGCCAAAGTCAAAAACCAGGTAGAAAACTATAAACAGGAACGCGCTCTCAGACAACCACAAGGGAAACCACGACAGGGCACTGAGCAGGCTGAGAACTGGGCCTAAATACCCCTCCTTTAGTTCTGATAGGCTGTAACCGGCCTTTGACCCCAAAGTCAGTTACCAGGTTTCATTTGCATAATTGCTGCTCAGCATTAACCCTTCTGTGGATTAGGTTGCTGCTCGGCACAACTTTTCCTGTGTGGACAGTAAATGTCATTAACCACATTTCTATAAGCGGATGAATATGTGACATTACCCCCCACCTGAAGAACGCCCACCGGGCGGACAGGACCAGGCTTGAGAGGAAATTTAGCGTGAAAAGCGCGGATCTTACGGCCCGCATGCAGGTCAGGAGCCGAAACCCAAGAACGATCAGCAGGACCGTAACCTTTCCAAACAACCAAGTACTGTAAAGTGCCCCGAGAAAACCTAGAATCCACGATAGAAGATACCTCATACTCTTCCTGACCACCCACCACCACCGGAGGGGGAGGAACACAAGGAACAGTATATCTATTGCAGACAAGAGGTTTGAGTAAGGACACATGAAAAGTGTTGGGAATCCCTAAAGATGCAGGAAGAGCCAGAGAGTAAGACACTGGATTGATCCTACGAAGCACTCTATAGGGACCAAGGAATCTGGGGGCAAACTTCATGCTAGGGACCTTAAGCTTGATGTTGCGAGATGACAACCAAACCCGTTCCCCCACTTGGTACACCGGGTTGGCACTCCTACGCTTATCAGCAAAATGTTTGAAGCGTTCAGCAGCAGCCCCTAGAGCAGTTTGAACCTTAACCCAGGTATCCCGAATGGAGGCCAGACGCTCATCCAGAGCAGGAATGGCAGTATCAGAAAATACCGCAGGGAGAACCGTAGGATGCCTACCATTATTGACAAAAAATGGACTGTGCCCAGAGGAGTCATGAACAGCATTGTTTCTAGCGAACTCGGCCCACGGGAGTAGTTCGGACCAATTGTCTTGTGTGCTATTAATAAAACAACGCAAATAAACTTCTAATGACTGGTTAGCCCTCTCAGCTGTACCATTGGTCTGTGGATGGTAGGAGGAGGAGAAGGAGTCAAGGGATGCCAGAGGTCAGAGTAAACGTAGTCAGAAGCCGAAGTTAATAACAAGCAGCAGCTCAAACAACAGGAACACTTGTACAAAGCACACAACAGGATCAAAGACTTGATGCTGATCACAGGGCGAGGCGGAGTTTAAATACCCTGCTAATGTCTGATCAGGGTCAAGTGAAGCACAGCCAAAGTCAAGGTACAGCCCCCAGAGAAATAGACATGCCAGGATGAACAGGACCAGAATGCCATAGAAATGCAAAAGCTGCTGTGGCTCAGAGGAAGGAAGCAGGATCAGGACTATGAAGTTCCCCGGTTCAAGTCCCTTGTTGGGAACTCCATGGGTGACCACGTCTGGCAGTCTGTTTGCTGCGGCGAGAACTGTGACACTCAGCAGAATTGGAACTGTTTAGGTGCTCTCTGTAACAGGTAGTCGAAAAGGCTGCTCAGACAGTTGAACCACTTCTCTAGTACATAAATATTCTAATCTACAATCATCATTGCGCAGGTTTAATGAGCATGCTGAACAGCAAAATGAAGGGTTTCGTGAAATTGACAATTTCTATTTAAGAGCTTCCAATGCAGACAAAATAAGTGAGAGAAAAAATAATTGAAATCCATTTTAAATTAAAGGAAATACAAGGGAATTTTAATTAAGAAAAATATGCATGGACAAAAAAGTAATAAGAGAATATCATATTTTACATATTACTGCTGGTTCTACACTGATAATTAAATCTATTACAACTGTTTGTGGGAGAGAAGTTGGTGGGAGTAAGTTACATGAATAAAGAGCATTATTAACCCTGTGCCACTGACTACATCAAAATGAAATAAATGTTTTAAATAATAAGCTGATTCGTGAACTACCATAAAACATCCCAGTAAAATGAAGTGTCAGTATCCCAGCCTCTAACAATACAGGTTATGATGGTGTCTTTGAAACTGGGTTTGTCCTCCTTTGACCCTCTAAGTATGCTATGTTAAAGGACCACTATAGGCACCCAGACCACTTCAGCTCAATGAAGTGGTCTGGTTGCCAGGTTCCCCTAGTTTTAACCCTGCAGCTGTAAACATAGCAGAGATAGCAGAGGGTTGGGAGAGGTAGGAGGAGCACCAGGAGAGAGCAGTATCTCGTAGACCGATATTGCGGAGGATGAGAAGAAGCTGTTGATGATCAACAGTGTCAAAAGTCGCAGACAGGTCAAGGAGAATTAGGATAGAGTAGTGACCACGAGATTTTGCAGCGAGTAGATCATTGGATACTTTGGTCAGTGCCGTTTCCACAGAGTGCTTAGCATGGAAACCAGATTGAAGCGGGTCTAGCAGAGAGTTGGACTCGAGGAAGTCTGTCAATCTCTCATACACAATTTTTTTCAAGGATCTTGGATGCAAAAGGCAGTAGCGAGATAAGACGATAGTTGGATGGGGAGTTAGGGTCAAGATTGGGCTTCTTTAGAATTGGGGTTACAGGTGCATGATTGAAGGGCAATGGAAATATACCAGAGGAGAGAGAGAGATTGAGGATTTTAGTGAGAGGTGCAGAAAGAGAAGAAGACAGAGTACGGATGAGATGCGAGGGAACTGGATCTAGGGAGCAGGTGGTGGGGCGGGAGGACTGGAGCAGAGCAGTTATAAAAATATGCATCTGATTCTGGCCCCAAGGGACATTTGTTCAGTGTTAAATCATTTACAAACAGTTTAACACTGAACGGAGATACAGTGCCAGCGGACTCCTCTTGATACTATAACCACTTCAAAGAGATAAAGTGGTTAAAGTTGGTAGAGTAATTTATTAAAATTGTCCATGTAGCAATGACTGTTGAACATTTTTAGAGTGTGAAATACAATTTTCAAGAACGTTGATTCCCTCCACCATTTGTAGCTTGTACCACTCCACCACTTGACTTCAGAAATGCTGGTTGCATTTCTTTCTAATTAGCCATGGCAAAAAAATGGGGCACTCAAAAAGTTGATTTCTAGCATCTTCTTATATCTCATGGTGGGAAAGACTTGGATAACATTGAAAGGACATTGGGGGAAAACATCCTTTAATCAAATATAACAGGGTTAGGCTATAAAAAAAACTTTTGAAAAATCATTTCTATATTTCCACAATTAGTGAAACATATCGATCTATATTTTCTAGTTTCTAGTTAAAGCTACAAACCTATCTGCATCACACTTGCTTGGGAGTGGTTCCAATTATGGTGCCTCTATTTATGATGGGATCCACTTGTATTGTGTCCCCCAGTAGATGCTGTCTTCAATATTCTGTTAGCCATTAAAGCTTTCAGATACTCTTGTAAATAGCTTCAAATGTATGATTTCCAGATTTGTTCTTTGTTTAATGTTTGTACTTTGAACCACTCTGCTTTATTGCAGAGTGACCTGTCTATTCACAATATCTTAATTGGGCAGGCTAGATGGGCCGAATGGTTCTTATCTGCCGTCACATTCTATGTTTCTATGTTTAATTCTCTTCAAAAATACTGCTTTACTATAACAGCTCTCCACAAACCATGATCACGTATTCATTCTTCCAATACATTGCTGCTCAGCTTTTTATAAAGACCACTCTTTACGTTAAACTCTAATACAGTTACCTCAAATCTTCTTTAAACTTCTAGTGCTACAACCGGCTAAGATCACCTTCTACTATATGGCTTTGTTGGTAACTATCTATGGTCCATCTAAGAAATATTTGCGTTTCCTTTAGTTTCTGTATGCCCATAGCTCCAGACCTCTCACAAGCCATTCTACTTACTATTTCTTTGGAGTGTTGGATTATAAAGTCTTCACTGATTCAATAGCCCGTGCTACATCCCAGAAATATATATCTATATCTAGAGTGACAATCACAACTCAAGTGCAAAACAGTGAAAGAAAAAAATATGTAAAGAAAAAAAAAAACTCCCCTTAACAAAGAATGGTGTGTCCTAACGATGTTCTCTGGTCTTTAAATACAAATACTATAGAAAATAGGGGAAATTCTGCTAAAAAAAAAACAGGATAAAAATCCTTAGTGTATAGCTGTGTATAATACATTATGGTAACACGTTTTCCAATTGGCCACTCACATTTAGTGCCAAATAGTACCTTGTGAATAAGTTTCAATTAATTGATGTGTCGTCAGGTGTTGAAGATTTATATTCACTCCCAGCAACAAAGGACCTTGATTTACGGGCGAAAAAATAAAACAATATTATGCAAGAAGAAAGGTGAGAATTTAAAGCAATTTGTCATGTACATCAAAGTTAAAAACAGCATGTGCAATCAAAACCCTTCCCTTCAGCGTCCTTATAAACCACTATAGTAGACTTCTGTCCACTTCTATTGGGGCTCTCCTCCTCCAGCTGGATGAAATCTTCTGTAATTAAATTCTGGATGCGATTACATCATTGCGTTCGTGATTGTGACAATGTCATGCAAAACTGTTCATGCAGCTATTTATGAGAAAAATCTTGTATGTAGTGATGTCCTGAACTGTTCGCCGAACGGTTCGCTAACGGTTCGCCACGATTCGCCATGAACGGTTCGCCACGGACTCATCATTGAGTAAACTTTGACCTTGTACCTCACAGTCAGCAGACACATTCCAGCCAATCAGCAGCAGACCCTCCCTCCCTCCCAGACCCTCCCACCTCCTGGACAGCTCACTAGGAATGCAGCTTCACAATGGATGCTGTCCAGGAGGTGGGAGGGTCTGGGAGGGAGGGTCTGCTGCTGATTGGCTGGAATGTGTCTGCTGACTGTGAGGTACAGGGTCAAAGTTTACTCAATGATGAGTCTGTGGTGAACCGTTCGTGGCGAACCGTTCGGCGAACCGCTCGCGAACCGTTCGGCGAACAGTTCGGGACATCACTACTTGTATGTATTCCTCATAATTAAGGGAGAAAAGAGGGGTGGGAAGGGCGTTCGGGGATTGGACCATCCTTAGATGCACCATTCTTAGAGCTATCAAAAGTCTCATATATAAAAAAGCGGGTATGTGCAAAAAGATAAATAATGTATGTGCAGCATATACAAAGAAAATATTAAAATAATGATATAAAGTATATATGAAAATATTAGAAAAATATATATAAAAAATGTCATATACCAACTAGAGACATCAAAAAATTCTACATGCAAAAATCCTCAAACATCAAGGAATAGTGCAAGTATATATGAAGAAAGACTGTATACATTACTCATCTAAAAATTTCTATATTTAACCCACATGAATGCAAAGGTTTGAGTTTATTTATCCAAATCTTTTCTCTTTGGCCTAATTTTCGGATCCTATCCCCTCCCCTCCAATATATCTTAACTTCTTGTATACTACAAACTTTTCCAATTAAATTTCTGACAACCATTGCAATGTACAGCTAATATGTGTCTTTTAAAAATATGTTTAATATTGTTTTGATGTTCCAATATGCTTTCTTTTAATTTTCTGCATTTTCTTCCTATGTATTGTTTGCCGCAGGGACATTGTAATAAATAACATGTTTTGTTTTACAATTTATATTAGATTTTATAAAAAAAAAAACTTTCTCCTGTAGTAGTGTTTCGTAATTCCTTTACCTGCAATAATCTTTTGACTTTGCATGCTTTACACATGTTACAAGAATTCAAACTTTTTATTTTAAAATTGAAGTGTTTTTATATGATGGTTTTAGTGCATAGCTTGCGGCTAACATACTTTTAAAAAAAATAAAAAATGATATGTGCTTTTCTGGGAATTATTTTGCCCAATATGGTGTCTTTAGATAAAATTTTCCAGCGTCTATTTAAAATGTTTTTTTTTGTTTTTGATATTATATGCTATGTTGTGTAATAAAAGCATACTAAATGTGAGTGGCCAATTGGAAAACCTTTTACCATAATTTAATATACACAGTTTTATACTATAGTTTTTTGTTTTTTTTGTCCTAAATCCTACGAAGACTACATTTTAGCTAAGTTCTATTTTCTTCTATTTCTTGTTTACTTCCTTTATATTTAATTAATTTGTAACTGTATTATTCAAGTAGAGAAACCTGTTTATAAGATATTGCTGCACAACATTCTTCACTTAAAGTTACTATAACTTAATCATGGATGTCACTGTTTTTGCCATGAAAAGCAGGAACCTTTTTTGAGTTCAATGTTTGTTCAATTGCATTCCATTTTTCAGTGAAAGTAGCAAATTTTACAATAAGTGTCCAAAAGTATGTGACAACACAGTCGGTAAACCGGCATAGTGGCAAAACTCATACATACCCATAACCCAATAATACACAGACACAAGTTTATACTGTTGGAAATTATTTGTGCACAGCTTTATTAATAAATATATAAATAAATCAAATAGGGCCATTGCTGACTAACAAACATTTAAACTGTAATCCCCGTATGGGTAATATCCCCCAGCAATGACCCAATACAAGTAAGAATAAATTACAATATAATTAACATATAACTCATAGTCTGGCCGTCCCAATGGTCTAGATTACAACTGCTTAATGGTAGGGGGGTACCGAGACACCCCTACATCTCCAGGTTCTAAGCCACCAACGGACTCGAACCTACCAACCAAGTGTGACATTACAGCCTAAACCACCCTAACTTAGTTATGCCAACTTCCTGCACCCCCAAAATTTAACCTGGCCTTCCCCGTCACAGCTCAGGACTTGACTACCTAAAGCTCCTGAGTGCCCCACCATACAAAAATAGGGTGCCTTCCTGAAAACATAAATTAAACAGATTGTATCCAACCTCTGAAAGGTGGACACCATCCCTTCCAAAATACCCATGAAGCATACCTTCCAATTATCAACGCCTGAGCAATAAACCACCAATCCTTCTAATAAACACAGCCATAGTCCTATTAACTTTGCAACGACAACGCCCCACCACAACAGGATCCCTAGCATGCCGCCAGTGAAAACGGGGAACCATCTTGGACCATAACACCACCAATCCTGGCTGGAACCAACTACCATAAGCGATCCAAATCCCTCTTCGACTATCTAACCAAGGTCTGCTGGGGAACCAGCCCCAAATCATTACCTACAGCGTAAATTAGTAGCACGTCTGGGACCACCCCAGTCAGTATCCTCTGGAAAATCTCCTCACTAACTAAACCCAACCACACCAATGAAACTTGCTCCAGAGGAAAGCCCAGCAGCACTACCATTCTCCGAACTGTGGCTCTCTTCTGCACCCAAAAAAGCAAGAGTGGCCCACCAATCAGACCACCCGACCTGAAACGAAAACAAAGTAAGTGACACAACATAAATACCACAACAGTACCAATTTACAAGAATTGTAAAAGGAAGGAGACAGAAAAGTATATATAGTATATGTATATACGTATTTATATATATATATATATATATATATATATATATATATACTGCTAGTTAAACTAAGATAAACAGAGCAACTAAGTAGGTAAAAACCTAAACTTAAAATAGTTCAAGTTCCTCTGAAGACACCCCAGATTCCCAAAAGAAAATCCACCCATTAAAATCATGGAGAAAGGCGTCCCAAGCTCTGAGATTAACTTTCATGGACGCTGAAACCCTCACAAAATGGTGCGGGGCCCTGATTCCACAGGTAGCCCGAGCCAGAAAAAGACTAAAGACCCATCCCATAGGAATCACCCTGATCGCGAAATTAAGGCTACCTAACAGAGACTGCAATTTCCTTAACTGAACCTTCCGTGCCCCCCATACGGCCCTCACCAATGCCCGGAGTGCCACCAGCTTATGCACTTACTGGCTTCCTTCTTTGGTACCACCACCAATGGTGAAGTTCGCAAATCAGCCAAGGGAAGGTCACCAAAAGGACCCGCCATTCTACCCAGCTTGACCTCCTTAAGCAACTTTTTCCTCACCACCCAAGTGTGTTCCGCTACAGACTTCAAATTAGCACACAGCCTCTCGACCGCCCGCTCCCCAAACAGAATACAAAATCTCCCGGAAAACCCCTCAAACAATAACTTTGCGTCCTCCTGGTTAGCGTACCGGCTTAACTAGGGCAACATCGCGCTGACCCTCACTGGCGTTGACCCCAGTGGAAGCCGATGGTAACCCCCAATGCCGCTGGTGGCGTAATTCGTTCCACGCTTAAAGCATCTGTTGAGACCATGCCCCCCCACCCGCAACTGGAACATTCATGTTTAAACTTGATGTCCCCCAGTCACACTGGCCCTCATTAAAGAGCCAGCAAAAACCTTTCTTTTGTCTGGTCAATGAAGAGGCAAACGAACTCCCGCCGCCCCCCCTTGAAAGGAGGCCGCCTTTTGCGCCATCATTAATTTCATCCAGAGTGGTAGGTCCATCTGGTGCCACCGCATACCCGGATTAGCCGCCAAATGCTGGCGAAACTGCTCAGCGTACTTCCAACACGCCAATCCCCTATACGTACGATAAGCCTCCCAGATTCCATCTAAATAACAAAACAATTGCGAGCACCGGTCCGGAGCCTTCTCCCTCACCACACTCGCCAAAATGCAAAATGCTTGCAACCAATTGCCAAATGACTTGGGTATCTTCCGATACCGCCACCCCTTCTCCTCATCCTCCTCCTTCAGATCAAGGTATTCATCTAATGGAAGGATGGTAAAAATCTCCAGAAACTCACCATGACAAATCTTCTCCTTCACTTCCAGTTTCAGATGACAGCCCAATGGCCCTCTAAAGGACACATGCACATGCTGTTTATCCATATCCTGGATCTCCCCCATTAACTCCTCCCATTCGCTGACTGCTCCGGAGGTCCCCACCCTGACAGGAGAGTCCACCTCGCCACCTTGCCCACTCATCCCAACTATCACCCGCGATGCCACACCATCCCCCGCGACAGTTATCAGAGAATCCCATACCAGGCTAAAATGTGGTACACCCACCCCTTTCTTGTCCCATGTTAACAAAAAGGACTTTAAACTACCCAAGAGATCCACTGTGTGTGGTGCAGAAACTAACTCACCGCCAGAACCCCCAGCCATAGCAGGACTCGGCGGCGCCATCCTTCCGTCAACTTCCTGAAGGTCCGGAGTAGCATTGTGCATCCATTGTCCAGGCTGCAAGAGAGCTGCCCATCTGTCAACTCTGGGAAGGTCCAGAGGTTGCTACGCAGCCGATGATCCACAGCCTGATCCCGTCAAGGGACAGAACTGTGGACCTGCGGGGAGAAGACAACCTGGGTACAGTGCCCACCCGAGCCTCAACCCACCCATCTGCCCTACGATCCCGCCGACCGCACTCACTGTCCCAGCTCTGCACCTCAAGTCCCTCCCATTACATGAGCTCCCGCTGGAAGACCTGGAAGCCCTGCGCCTGCACCTCACGCTCCTGCATGGGGAAACCTGACAACCTTCTGCCATAATGCCTGAATGAGGAGCTCCTGTCACCACCACACCTATGGGATACCGACCTCCTGCCCATCCTGCACTGGTCCCTGGCACTCCCCACAAATCCTGTGCCTGGACCCATCATTCATTTCTACAATACATTTGTCAATACATAAAATATAAAAGTAAAAGTAAAAATGTAATTTATACACTATACGTTATAATCTCATTCTTTATTCGATAGTTGTTTTGAAGTGACTAGTCCAAAAAAACATGCAGATTATTCTTATTTACTCCGATTTTATTCACAACATCTTAATAGCAACAAGAACTTTAATGCAAGGTACTAGTGGGTCAGCTAAAACTGGGAGACTTCCAACTTGTCAATTAAATAAACTCTTGGCTTTAGTTACAGTCGATATGACTCCTGCCTAGGAGATCAGAAGGTGGATTAATTAGATGTAATTAAGATTTCTTCCACGCAGATGTTTTATAAAGATGTTTGCGCTCTGTCCCTTCCCCCCTCCCTTGGAGAGTCTCCCAGCTCATTCTTTAGCAACATTTTATTTTCCTGTTGTACAATTAGCAACTAGCAAACGTGCCGCTAGCATTGTATTGTTGAACTGATAACAATGTACTTGCAAAAAATCTTCTTCAATTAACCAATTTTGGGATCTGGACTTCAATAGGTAATATCCTGATAGAACTTTGGTTGGCTGTCTGATCTGGCTAATCTACAGCTGTCTCCTCCTCTCTTCTTTGTGTCTGATAAAATAATTTGATGCCAGCTGCTGGCTGCAGAAAGGAGAATTAAAATCCAAAGTCCTGTGATACAGACAAGCTCTTATGTTGCAGCCCGCGCAAATGCTGATAGCCGATCTATATGCATATTCATAAAAGCACAGGTGTGCATAATTAAAGTAATCGCATGACCAGCTATGGAAGTGCAATCCTTAATCCGTAGCTTTGGAGGAAAGGAATGCACATTGCTATGTTGTCTAAGGATTAGCACTTTAAAGTAATGATTTTAGATGACTTTCAGAATCTATAAACACTTGTAAACTAAAGCTGTTTTACAACGGACAAGTCAGATCACAGACTGGCATGCAGTCTGATCTGCAGGAACTAAACTAGTATCAATTATATAAACTTAGACTGGAAGTGTCATGGTGTTGGTTTTTGTTCCGAATGGATGAAGCAAGGGAGGGGGGGAGGTGTTAAGATGAAAAGTTAATAAAATATAAATGTATAGAATTTTAGGGCTGCAATAATCATGGTCACATAAAAGTACCACTTTGTTTTTGCTGCCATGGGAGGTAAATGGGTAAGGCTTAGTACATGCTACTTCGTAATATAAAGCAGGCCCAGACTGGCCATCAGACAAATATGGCAAATGCCCAGTGGGCCACGATGGTCATGAGTCGAGGTTGACAGGGGAGATGAGAGGATCTCCCATGCTGGCCCATGCAGTGGCAACTTTGTCTGGAATCTAGGCACACTAACAATTCGTTGAGGATAGGCTGAATAATCCACTCGCGAGTGTAGAGCGTTTCTGCAGTTACCACACCAATGCTCTGACACTACACATGTTTATGGAACTCGTGAGAGGAGAGTATTCAGTCTGCAGTAAGAGGAGCTGCAGGCCAGAGTCTCTAAACACAACTGGACCACAAGGGCTTGTAATGTCCTCCCTCTCTGGGAAAATAAAATAAGAATAATAAAGATAATTGCTCTCTTCTCCCTCCTCATACCACCATACACTCTGCACCCCTCACATACACACAAACACTACACCCCTCACATACACACACTACACCCATCAAACACACACACTACACCCCTCACAAACACTACATACCCCACACACACTACACATATGAGACACACACACTACACACATCACGCACACACTGCACTCCTCTTACACACACCCTGCTGCACGCACACACATTGGAACCCCTCACACACACATTTCACACCTGATACACACACTTCTCCCCTCCCACATACACATAACACCCCTGACACTCACACACTACACACACTCACTGCATCTTACACACACTACACCACCTGTACACACACTAAATACCCTATACACACTCTAGATTCCCTAAACACAATAAATCTCCTATAGATGCCAAACAATAACAAAGGGGGAGGCACACACTGCACCACCTACATACACACTACATTTCTGACATACATATTACATTCCCTATACACACTTCAGATACACTATGCACACAATAGTTTTCCTGTATGCAAACACACACTATATTCGTACTATACACTATATTGATTAGAAAATGCCTGGGACAAATTTTATTCCCATTCGGCCATGATATAAAGTCATCCCATTTTTTCCTTTTCTACAGTTCTTTAAACTTACTTCCACTAATCTTCTACTATACTTCTACTCATGTAGTCTTTTTTAATTGCTTTTACTTTTTGGGATAATGGGGTTGCAACTGTAGTGTCCCTCTCTGATCACCCTGGATCTACATACAGCATTTATCATATCTATTTCAGAAACATTTCTGAATTGAAGAGGATAATATGAAGAATTATATAACAACAGATCAGGAGGAATACAAGTTTTAAGGATGGTTTTTGTCATGTATAAAAAGAGGAAGCAAAATCATGTTGTCTCATTCATCTGCTGTTGTTCCTGCTATTGTTTACGTACTTGCTTGTTGATATTGTTATATCTAGTAGTAGGCCCTTGCTGCTTCTGAACCATTTATGGGAGAACATGTACCGCTACACTGGTATCTATTGATTGTCTTTGAAACTTGTGTTATTTAACTTTTCTTTAGGAATTCTGACCTTAATCATTTCTGGATTACTTAATATAATTCTGACATGGTCCTATGATGTTTGTTTGTTAAAGATTGTTTTAAATCCTGCTGCTAAAGTGATCAGACATATCCTCAGTAACAGTGATGGAACATTATGGGTGTTTATTGTTATTACTCTGTCATTATGTATCTTTTATATTTTTATATTTAAATATATTTTATAATATTTATATTACGTGATAATTTCATATTTTGTGCTATTATTAGAGTTAAGGCAAGGTAGAGGTTAATGGTTAGTGCTTGGATATTGTAGGAGGAGATTGGCTACTGCAAGGTGACATCCATTTCAGTTGCTCTGCAATTCCTACTAATCCTTGTCAAACTGATCCGTGTGTATACATATATATATATATGTATACTTTTTTTGCATACTTCCTTACTGTATATATTATTATATACAGTAAGGAAGGAACATCTGCACTCTTCTTCACAACCAAAACAATTTCTTTTTTCAGAATATCTTAATTTGAAGAAATTAGTTGTTTTGTTTGGGAATAACACAGTGAGTGCACACCTTCCTTACTGTATGTGTTCATGTGGCATAGTCTAGCACCCAACAAGTAAATATTGAGCATGTGTGCAAGGATTTCTTACATATATATATATATAACATACAAGGTCCAGCGCACTCACACATTCACCAAATAGTAATTTCAAGTCTCACAGAATGTTTTCGTTTATTTAAAAACACCTCACCTAGGCAAAAAAGAAGGGGGTTTAGTTACTGCATATGATCAAACATTGCATCAGCCTGCCACAAAGCCTATGCACCCCATTTTTGGCAGGTCCTATTCACATGGGTAGGAACTGACAAAAATAGGGCAGGTATGTGTGTGTGTTTTGTATTACCTGATTTGCCCATTTTTCCAAAGGAGATATCTTGATCTTTATAACACTTCACTGCACAGAAAGTGATGCCATCTTTGGAATTATTTCCTGTAATTATTAGATAGTAATTCAAGGATCACCTCTGTACAGTCCGGGGTCCCTAATGTTCATCAGTACTGGAAGATACTTGGGATTAGTGGGAGTCTAACTTCCGAGAGGCACCTGATGCTATTTTAGTGACATCAACTTTAACTCCCACTAATCTCAGACACCACTAGGACATGTATAGTATGTCCCAGGTACTTATCGGCAAAGTACTTATTAGGGAAAAATAAGGGCATTAAATTGTCTGGAATCATTCATAAACCTCTTGGTCTTTGTTCTTGTGGTTTCTAAATGTCTCCAGAACTCCCATTACCATTATGAATCAATCTCTCGCTCTCTCTATGCCCGTGCATGCACACAAAGACACGTTACAATGACACCTGTCAAAGTGGTGGGATATGTTAGGCATATCTATATTGTGAGTGTGTGTGTGTGTGTGTGTATATTTTCTGCCAATTTTCCCACACAAAATCTGCAGGGCCAAAACCTCATTCGTGAAATCTTATTCATGAAATCTGCAGGTTAACATTTTTTATTTTCTGTTTTAGAATTTAAGAGTTAAACCCTCCTGATGTTTCAGCCTATTGCTCCAAAGTCACTTCATTACTAGTCATTCCCTACAGGAAAAGATGTCCAACCGGTCCGACATCATACAGCTACTTTCTCTGTGATGCTATCAGCAGTCTCATTGAATCTACATGACTTTAATCCAAAGAAAATTCATTTATCACTGTCCTGTTGGCAATGTGTAATTTTCAACACTTTCAAACCAGAGGCGAGATAAATGGTGTGTTATTGATGTGAATATTTCACAGGGTCTCAGCTCGAGAGGGACAATACAAAAATATTTCCATAGCACAAGGATTTCAAATTCGGTTAATGCTAAAATTCTAATAAGCACATAATATATTTTATTTTTGCAGAACATCATTGTGTCTGGGAGTTATTGGACGGCTGAGGTGCCCTCAGCTGCATATTTTCAAAAGGTTGTGTCAAGATATAAATGAATTAATAGACTCCCTTTTATTAAAAAGGGATTGGGCTCTAAATGAATAGCCTTTTAAAGTTTGGATCTCTTCCCTGTCTATGTTCGCTTACAATTCACTTGTCTATTTCAAAAGAAAAAAGTCCATCAACGTAGTCAGAAGCAATGTTCCCTCTAAGTATTTTTCTGCGGGAGATCATTCACTGAATCAGTTAAACAGAGAACCTTTCTACTGACTACCTCTTACAACTAGCTATTCCACTATATTCTTATGCAAACTGCAGGCTGTGTAATTATAATGATCCCTTGCATTTTTTAGTGTTGGACCATTCATAAAAAATACGGAATAGTGTTTAGAAAGGGAAATCAGTATACAGCTCCTTGCATTAATTAATATGCACACAGTGGATATATATTCACTAAGCTATCGCTTACAATGGTCTGGAAAGAGAATTAGGATTCTACTGATTTTCTTCCCAGATATTTGTGTCTGATCATAGTTTTGTTGCTAAGTTTGGAATTAGCTGTATCCAAGTATAGAGAGGCCAAGAGTTCCACAAACATTATGGAGTACAAAATAGTTATCGCTCTTTACCAGGGCTATATAATAACAGACGCAGGCACAAACAGCTGAAATGTATTCAGAAAATAATGCTGATCTAATTATTCTCTGGCTGATCGGTGTTTGTGGCATGAACCTTAAAACATGCCAAGCCGAAGAGCACCCAAAAAAACTGCAGTGCACTGTAGTGGTTATAGTCTCCAGAGTGCCCTCGTGTCATCCCAAATGTAAGGAGTCAAATCATTTAGTAACAGTTTGCCTTCTTGTCACACCTATGCTCAGCTGGATATGCTCTACATTAAGCTAAGTCTATTATTAAATTGTTTAAGTCCTTAGAAAGTGTGGGGTGCACCAGGGAACTTGTGGCAGCAAAACCATTATAGCACTCTGTAGTGGTATTGGTGCTTCCTCTTTAAGGAAGTTGCCAAAGACATTGGAACCTACTTTGGTTTTTACATGAAGCAACCCAGGAAGGAGATGGCACTGTGTAGGTGGAGAAGGTCAATGTAAAAAACTGCCTTGTCTATAAAAAGGCTGATACTGTCCAAATGATGACTCCTCTCATCAAAATGTGGATGTTGCCTAGCAGGAGCTAAACTCCTTTACTTCTCTGCAGAAAAAGAAAAGTATCATTAAGTATTGGCAATCATCTGCCCAACTCTGAGACATTTGGTGGTGAAGTTCCCAGATATGTCAATTATTTAATACTAATGACAGCATTGCTGAAACATCCCATACTGATGTGGGTCAGGAAAAATAATGTCATTGCTATTTAAATGCATGACATTTTATATTCTACTAAAACTACTAAATTATACAGTCAATTTTTGTAGAAATACAATAATAGAAAAAAAAATCCCCAAATACCCCAAAATTGAAAAATTCATCCTCAGTACCCACGGACATTAATATTTTAATTTTACCCTTTTTAAATATTTATGCAAATAGGGAATTTAATTCATTTTCGACATAGACGTCCTCACAACCCAATGTTTCAAGCATTGATTTTAATCTAAATAAAAAAATTTAACTACATTTTTAGATATATTTTTATTTTCTTCCCATCTTTTATTATTTTCTCCCCCTTGTTTAATGGCTTTTCAACGATATTATTAATTGCTTGTTATTTTGTCTCATTAGTCTTTTGAGTTTTAATGAACAATGTAAACACGTTTTCATATTTCTCTAAATAAATATTGCTTGTAATTATGTAATTTTGCTGTAAAAGTATACAGCTTTTTAAAAAATATTTATACGTCTTCTTACATTTTTTAACATATTAAACATCAAGCACTACATTGTTGCGTCTTCATCATATACATAGACAAAAGAAAAGGAGACCTTACAATTATAAATAAGGTAATAAAACATCTTGGACTGAAATCTTCTTTAACAATATTATTACCTCATCTGTGATAGGTGTTCATAACAATGCCATTCAGTTCGTATCCATATTTAAGTTGCCCGATAATTTTGCAAACATGTAAGATACTTAATTAAATCTGTAAGACCCCTTATGGATAACTCTAGAACGAGGTGGGACATTGCGTATATAACACAACGCAAACAAAATAAAATCATGGTCACGGTTTCAAGCAATGTATTAGTATTAACCCCTTAAGGACCAAACTTCTGGAATAAAAGGGAATCATGACATTTCACACTTGTCATGTGTCCTTAAGGGTTTAAGCAAGTTAGTCCTCGAGAGAAGCAAGCCAGGAGACTGAGAATTTAAAATGATGACTAACAGCCCTATCCTACAACTCCACTGAAAATATCATAGAGTGGAAAAATGGATGTAAAAAATCGGATCTACATAGGAAAGTAGAGTAGAAAGTCTTTTTAAAGAACAAAGGGTAAGAGCAATATAGTAACTACTTTCTATCCATTCTAACCAAAGTCCATATTTCTACTGTTGCCCTTTGTGTAACCCCCATTCCATTTTTAATTTAAATTTCAATTGTTCTTTATCTGTAGGTCAAACTGGAACCAAAGGTAGCTTCCAATGTCTTGCTATAGCAATCTTGGTGGCCACCAATGTATGGATTACAAAGGGTGATAAATTACCACATAAGTGACCAATATCTATTTGCAGAAGAAATATTTGGGGAAGAAACTCTGAATTTTTAGAAGTTAAGATTTTAATCTTAGACAATATCATCTTCCAATATAGCTGAAGTGGACACAGTCCCACCATATATGTAGATAATCCCCTCTCTGTATACCACAACGTCAACACGTGTGACTTTGATTGGAAGAAAAGTTACTCAACTAGGCACCATGTTCCATCTATTAGCCAGATTGTATTGGCATTCAACTAGATTGAGACATTGAATATTTTAAGATACTAGAGATAAAGCCTCCCTCCATTGGTCGCAGGTAATATGTATATTTAAATCAGATTTCCACTTATTAATAATCGATTCAATAGGTTTATCCAGGTCTCTAGAAATAAGTTGTAGGCATTCTGCTAATAGTTTTTTGGGGGTCAATTTATTTAATAACTTTTCAAGGAGGATTATTTTTTTTTAGATTTTCCTCTGGAGACAAATTCTTGACAGAATAATTAAAAACTTTATTGTGGTCTAATTCGTAATTCGAGCTTAACGCGTGGAAATCAGACCAGGCGCTAATATTTATTAAATTATCTATTCTTACAAGACCGCACTCCAGCCATTTGTGTATCTTTAAGTCTGGCATATAATATGCAAGATATGACAGAGGGAGAGTGGGGATTCACTTATTATAAAGATGGAGCTCTTTTCTACATTTCTCCCAATAAACCAAAATATAATTTAGAGTAGAACTATTAGAACTGTATGTCAACAAACTACCCTGACCTGTACGTTCCAAAATAGGGATCCTAAATCTAATTGGGGACCAACAGTATGAGTTAAAGATTGCTCAATTTTGTACTATATCTCATCTATAGAACTCTTTAGCTGAGTAATAAAGGCATGAGATAGACTAACGGCCTTTCGGTATTCTTTTAAAATAGGAAACCCCAGACCACCCAATTTGACTTTAAGAGAAAGAGAATTCAAGTTTATTCTTGGGGTTTTCCCCAACCATATAAAGGTATTGATAAGGGATTGTGCTAAAGTCACCCAACTGTCTCGAAAGAGATATAACCATTTAGGAACAATATAAGATTTTACTATATTAATCTGACCCCACTATGATATTTGAAGATTTTTCCATTTGTTTAGTTCTTTAGCTGTATATTTCAGAAGTGGTAAGAAATTATATTCCATTATTTTACTAACGTCATTGGCAATTTCAATCCCCAAACAACTAAATGGTCCATCGGTTCAACTAAAGTCAAACCTATTCTTTAAAACCCCAACGACATCCTGAGGTAAGTTAATGGGTATCGCTATGGATTTATTAATATTCAATTTATACAGCTCTTTTTATATTATCAATGTTTTAACTAAATACGTTTGAGTCACTTTATGTATACCCTATTTTGTACACTATAGAAGCTATTTAACCAATAAAAATGGTAAGGAACTCAAAAGTTTATCGTTAAAGGCTTGGTTAATTTCTTATGAACTGCCTATTTAAACACAGGTTGATTGAAAGGAGTGTGAACTGCATGATGAAGATGCATTAAGTGTTAAAAACTTGTAATGAACGCACTACATCAGCATCACAAATGACATTTTTGTGTGGATCTCACGCTACCCAGAACTGCAGAAATGGTGTGTGTTCTAACAAGTCAATGTCAAACTAACCAGAACTGAAGCACAAGGCTTTCTGTATAATGTCTTTTGGTTTCAGTCCATCATTTGATCATCTGAATTTGTATTTTATAGATTATTGAAAATAAAATAAATACTGGATTTTAAGAAAAAAATATGAACTCAATTTCTTGAGAGGACAATATTGAACTTGGCTTAACCCCTTAAGGACACATGACATGTCTGACATGTCATGATTCCCTTTTATTCCAGAAGTTTGGTCCTTAAGGGGTTAAAGAGTTCGGACATAGTTTATAACAAAGTGAGTATAGAAAAAGCATTCACAATTTCACAATGTACTAAGTTTTTGTATGTCACACTTCTAAGAGGCTAACTAGTTTCATTTTAAATGCCATTAAAAGTTTTGCAAACTCCAGTGGAGGTTTGCATCAAGCATTGAGTTACACTCAGAAGTCAGCCCTTGAACCATGACTCACAGAGTTTTATTTTTTTTTAGTTTTTTTACTGAAGTGAGAATTGTCTAGAATTCAAACCAAATTCAAAGCGAACTTTACATTTTAGTCAAAGTAACCAAACTGAAAGATAAGTTGACTTGGAGAATTTGAAATTGACTGTGAATTATCTTTAAATTTCTGATATTTCTTACACTTCTCAATAACCCGGTGAATATTCAAGTTCCTTTATTCTGACTTCCAAGCGTAATTCTTATAAAACACATCTGTTTTCCCAACACTGTTTGGGACACATTTTCCAATACTAATATAAATTGTGTATAGAACATTTCTTTTTTTAATCAATAAAAACTTTATTGATAGACAAAAAAGAACTACGATCGGAAGGAACATTTATTGAGTATGTCATTCTTTGAGTTCAACTTTAAAAGCATGTCATACATATGGGTTGTGTGATTGATTTTCTGAGTTTTTTTGTCTTTTTTAATATTTTTTCCTCTGAAATACATTGCGAGTTTTCAAAAGTTACCCTATAAATATATCTGGGGGGAAACTTTTACATCGCATAACTAGAACAGAACAGATCTTTATTTGACTAGAAGAGAACAGATCTTCACCACAAAATCAGATTTTGTACAATGAGTTTCACAGCAGTTAAAAAAAAAGGCATTGCATAAAATTTGCATCAATTTTAATTCTTTAAATGACAAAAAAGCTTGCTTATGGTTTGAGAAGTTTACTTATAAATATTCACATCTTTCTAACTATTCAATCATAACGTATCATAATTATAGATTTTTTTTGGAAGGGTATATATATATATATATATATAAATACATTTTTAAAATACCATATTATCTTTACTACAGTATGTTGCAAAATCCTTTTGACTTCTGATTTAAAATACAAGATATGTATCTTGTTGCCTATTCGGGTTATAAATTAGGTAACAAAGCCAATATGACCTTTTTAGCTAAAATACATTGTAAACGCACTTTTTTTAGTTATTATAAGAAATACAGCATCGGATTTGCAATCCAATAAGACTCTAGGAAAACAGGTTACTCACAAGACATCATAAGCAAACAAAAACGAAAGCTACATAAAGCATAATATGCAAAAGCTGGCCCAACCTGTTCCACAGCCTCTCTTGTACATACAAATTCTACACTTTCTAGGCTCCTTTATTGCACAGTGCATTTTATTTTTAATTTTGCATCGCTATACATTTCTGAAAGAGGATCAATTTTTACAGCACAGTGTGTTTACTTGAGAAGTTATTACTTCCTGCTCTGTTTATTTAACTTTAATCACACAACGTTGGCTGCTGCAGGTTCTAGCAGACAATTTATAAAGAATAGACAATAAATTATAAATTAAACACACTGTGCAGTAAGGGAGCCAAAAAAAATGAATTCTTTTTCAGGAAGCATGTAGAGAAGGTGGTAGATTTCTCTGCCAGGGTCGATGCGACTAAGGCTGCATAAACAAGTTGATTTAACTCCTAAAAGGTAAAAGATTAAGCAGTTATACTTCAGGGGCATGGTCTATGCACCCAAGTCATCTCATCAAACTAACTTTGGTTAGTGCTTAGTGTGTGCTTTTAAATGGGCATGAAGTAAAAGTCTTCCCTTGACATCACTGATCCAGGTTTACTTTTATAGCTGTAACGGATCACTCCAGTTACACGTCATTCTCATTATTGAGACTTGGAGCAGGGTACTCTCAGCATCATAAACTATATAATGATGAACATTTGTGCTTAGAGTGATCCTTTAAGAAGATTCCTTAAAAGTCATGCCTTTATACCACTATATCTATGCCCCATAAACATTTTCCTTTTTTTTTTATTTAGGCTTGAGACATGGCTAAATTTAGTGCCCTACATAAAATGAAGAGGCATTCTCTGACAAAGCAACCTAAATATTTTGGTTGGATCAATAAAAAAGTGGCCACTTCTGAGCATTTGAAACAAAACAACAAAGTAACCCGAATTCATCCCAGAGTCCAGCCAGACTCATGTCTCCAAAAAATTAAAATGTGCATGTTGCACAAAAGAAACCGGATTTCTTTAGAATATGGAGAAATGTTCACCAATAACCATTTAGTGGAGCCCAGGACCCAAAGCAGGGGTGGTCGTTCCCAGCACATTCAGCAACTAAACACAGTGCTTGGAAACGCAGACCAACACTCGAACGAGTGAATAAAACATACCATGTATTAAATTAGTCTAAAAACAGAAAAAAATATAAAGAAATAGCAGTGCAAAACATAAAGAAGCATATCTCGAGGAGATAGTCTAACGCGTTTTGCGAGATAAGGCATTTAACGTCTGAGCAATTGCCCTAACTACTTTAAATGCATTTGGCCAACTGTATACTATGTCACCTTTTTGTAATCCTGCTCTGCAATCATTAACATTATAATTTAATAACAGTGATGTTTTATTCAGAATACTTACGTCGCTTTCTGAACACTAAACAGGAAATTAAAGTCAGATGCTTCACTCGCTGGACCAAAAGAATGCCTCATAAACCTTAAGATTAAATGTCCTGTTAAGGTTTATGAGTTAAATATAGAGACACAATATCCCTTTATGACACCCAATTCACACTACACTGATGTAATTCTGTCCCTAAGAGAGAAATAATATATAATTATCATACAGGACACGTCGCAGCTCATTGGCTATACTATGTTCTTTATAAGATCTTTAAAAAAAAAAAGTAACAAACGTATAAAAAATAGCAGTAACAAATGATTACAATTATCAATGTAAACTTTATGTGAATGTTGATATTTATTATTAACATTTCCTATGTTTAAGAAGACGTTTTGTTTGTTTTTCACTAACCTCTGAATTATCAATTACTAATGCTTTAAATGTACACTATAGCATTTGGAATACAAATATGTATTCCCAATGCTATAGAGCCCTAGTCACTGTTTAGGTGACCGGGTCAGTGCCAGTCTCCTTGCTGAAGCTCCACCCCTATCGCCAAGATCATTGAGATCTCTGATCTCAGTCAATCCAGTGCTTTCCCACAGTGAAGCATTAGAAGGCTAGTGCACATGCACAACAATATAGTGCTTTGTGCCAATCAGATGGTGCCTATGAAACCATCTCATAGAAATAGTGGAGTTTTACTCTATTATTTCATGGAAGCACCAGTATGGCAGCCATTAGTTCCCAACCCCGTTGTGTCTAAAGTGTTTTTTTTTTTCTTTCTTTATAAAAACACCTTAGACACAACTGTGCAATCCCTAAGTCCTGGACTGTTAGGTTGTACTTGAGGACTGGGTTGGGAACCACTTCATTAGAGGCAAGTTTATCCTGTGAAGAACACATTGACGTTCCTGAAAAATGGCAATGTTTTCAATGTTTTAAAACGGGGGGCACTTGACACTCAGAACTCTTCATTGAGTTCCCTGAGTGCCTTTAGTGTTCCTTAAAAGATCACACAATACTTTCTGACTTAACAACATTCAATGGCTAAGGACATTCATCTTTCAGTGATAATAAATCACTCAAAGCAAATTTGTTGTGATTGCCACAAAATAGCCCAATGTTTCAGCAAACATAAGAGTTTATTTTTTATAACCTAAAGTTGTTAATGATGCAGAAGTGCTAATCTAAAATAAGTAGATTTTTTCCCATGAAAATGATCAAAATGATCATTATGGTAACAGAATAATCGGTTAACAGTTCTGTTGATAGATTTTAAAAGCTGAAGGATATAGGTGTATTTATAGAGTGATCATTGCTTCTCTTTATAAATGTAATTATTCTTCAATATTTTAATATATGCTTGTCGTGGTGATGTAACTCTGTTAGATTAGAGGTACTCAACACTGGCTCTTTACCAGCTGGCAGAGATTTATAGGAGATGTAGACCTAATGTAGTTGTTTGGACAAAGCCGAACAACCCATTCCTTATACTTGATAATGAAGGTATTTTAACAAAAATAGCTGTACATATAGCTTGTTCTTTTTTTGTTGTTGTTGATAGTGAGTGATGAGGGTGACTTATTCCATTCTATAAATGGCTTTCTAATGGCATTATTATTGTGACTTCCATGTTTTTAGGAAATGTTGGAATTTTATGTAAACCGTGTACTGCAAAATATATACATAATATAAATGTAATTGATTAATTTTACAATACACTAATAGGTACATTTTAATCAATTTGTTACACAGATCATAGATCAAGTAAGAAAAAAAGTAATAAAGGACAAAAAATAAGAGAAGCAGTAAGAAAACTATAGTAATAAATATATACATATCAAACAAACATGCTTTTCCAACCACCGATTGGCCTAAATTCTGATAAATTACAATTTGTCTAGAACCGAATGCACAAGTCGAACTTTGTTTCAGTGGTTCTTATTTCCAATTATCAGATGCCCCTTTTATTTGTAGTTATACTGCCCAAAACAAAAAAGTGCATAAAGCTATTAAAAAGTATTGGCATGTTCTACAAGATGATCCGATTCTTAAACACATTTCCAACACAATCCAGAATTGTTTATAAGGGAAGCAAAAATTTGAAACAAACTTTAGTAAGTAGTAATATGAAAGACCAACCAAAAGACAACTTCCTAAACAATAGTAAAGGCTTTTTTGGACATAGGGGATGTTTAGCATTTAAAGAAACTAAAAGTAAAAAAAAGACGTAATTAATATTAAAGAATATACACAACAAGATTTTAATATTAAAGACCAACTCACATGCTTTTCGAAAAAAGGAAATTAATATTTTAAAGTGTCCCTGTAATTTACTGTATGTTGGGAGAACCATTAGGTGCCTCCACACGAGAGTTTCAGAACACATTTGGAATATAAAAAAAGGTGTGGAGACACATAGTGTCTCCCAACATTTTAAAATATTTATTTTGCACACATAAGGGGATAAAAAAAGATTGGAGGGGAGGAGAATTTAACAAAAAAAATTTGTATTTAAGAAATTACATTTTTTTTTATTTTAACACCCTCATGGTCTTAACTTAGATTTCAAATTGTATCATTTTTAACTTAGATTTAACCACTATTAACCACATAAGATCAGATAAATACTTTAAAAAGTTCTCTCCTCCATTACTTTTTATAGGTGACAGATAATATAATATCTAGTATCAAAATAGGAGTATTATAGTAACCATCTTTTTAGAATTGGTTATTATTATGGATTTTGTCATACAAGAATCACACACTTATATGTTTTTATTTGTGTTTTTCTTCTCTAGTTACAAAATATGGACTGTGGACTTTTAATGAGTTGTGGAACGCATATGCATCAATGTTCCACATACAGCACCTGCTTGTTCAAAAAGACACTGATAGAGGGGACGCAACGCGAACCCCTAGTGAAACGCAGGGTGCATCCCACAGAAGAGAAAGCACAGCAATTGGTGGAACTGCAATCCATGAAGAAAAGAGGATGCTCAAGGTGTAGCGTGCATTCCAGGAGACGGGGCATGCGCTCCAAAGAACGTAAAGGGATGTTCTGAGAATGCCCAGATGCCGGTGTTTTTTTCATTTACTCTAGCTACTTTACTTTAGCAGCATGGACGATTAGAGACTGATTATTCTCCAACTGAAGAAGCCAATGTGTGGCGAAACACATTTTGGATCAATAGAACTTCTGTAAGTATTTAGTTATATTGGATTTTATTCATTTATATTTGTTTTTAATTTTTACTCTGTTTGTTTATCTTAATAAATTTGGAATACCTAAATACCCTATTGAAAACATTGAATGTGATGGCAGATAAGAACCATTCAGCCCATCTAGTCTGCCCAATTTTATAAATACTGTCATTAGTCTCTGGCCTTATCTTATAGTTAGAATAGCCTTATGCCTATCCCACGCATGCTTAAACTCCTTCACTGTGTTAACCTCTACCACTTAAGCTGAAAGGATATTCCATGCATCCACTACCCTCTCAGTAAAGTAATACTTCCTGATATTATTTTTAAACCTTTGCCCCTCTAATTTAAGACTATGTCCTCTTGTTGTGGTAGTTTTTCTTCTTTTAAATATAGTCTCTTCCTTTATTGTGTTGATTCCCTTTATGTATTTAAATGTTTCTATCATATCCCCCAGTCTCGTCTTTCTTTAATTTTATACATGTTAAGATACTTTAACCTTTCCTTGTAAGTTTTATCCTGTAATCCATGAACCAGTTTAGTAACCCTTCTCTGAACTCTCTCCAAAGTATCAATATCCTTCTTGAAAAACGGTCTCCAGTACTGCGTACAATACTCCAAGTGAGGTCTCACCAGTGTTCTGTACAATGGCATGAGCACTTCCCTCTTTCTACTGCTAATACATCTCCCTACACAACCAAGCATCCTGCTAGCATTTCCTGCTGCTCTATTACATTGTCTGCCTACCTTTAAGTCATCTAAAATAATTACCCCTAGTTCCCTTTCCTCAGATGTTGAGGTTAGGATTCAATCAAATATTCTGTACTCTGCCCTTGGGTTTTTACGTCCAAGATGCATTATCTTGCACTTATCCACATTAAATGTCAGCTGCCACAACTCTGACCATTATTCTAGTTTACCTAAACCATTTGTCATTTGGCTTATCACTCCTAGAACATCAATCGTGTTACATATCTTAGTATCATCATCAAAAAGATATACCTTACCATCAAGACCTTCTGCAATATCACTAATAAAAATATGAAAGAGAATGGGTCTAAGTACATATTCCTGAGGTAACCCACTGGTGACAAGACCATGCTTCGAATATATTCCATTGACTACAACCTCCGGTTGCCTGTCTCGCAGCCACTGCCTTACCCATGCAACACTATTGGAATCCAAACTTAAATATTGCAGTTTATTGATAAGCCTTCTATGTGCAACAGTATCAAAAGCCTTACTGAAATCTAGGTAAGCAATGTTTGCTGCACCACCCTTATTTATTATTTTATTTACTGAATCAAAAAAAAATCAATACGATTAGTTAGGCATGATCTTCCTGAAGTAAACTCATGTTATCTCTGATCTTGAAATCCATGTGATTTTAGATGTTCAGCAATCCTATCCTTTAACATGGTTTCCATTACTTTACCCACTACTGAAGTAAGGCTTACTTGCCTATAGTTGCCAGACTCCTCCCTACTACCTTTCTTGTGAATGGACACAACAATCTTCCAATCTTCTGGGACTACTCCTGTTAACAATGATTGGTTAAATAAATCTGAAAATGGTTTTGCTAGTAAACCACTAAGCTCTTTTAATAAATTTGTGTGTTTTCCATCAGGTCCCATTGACTTATTTGTCTTTACTTCTGACAGTTGAAATAGAACCTCTTCCTCTGTAAACTATTTCTAACTGGGGTCCCTTTCCTTCATTTTCATCTGTAAATACTGAACTAAAATATTCATTGAGGCAGTCAGCTAGACCTTTATGCTCTTCTACATACCTTCCTTCTTTTGTTTTTAATCTAACTAATCCTTGTTTTACTCTCCTTTTCTCATTTATGTATCTAAAAAATGTTTTGTCCTCTTTTTTTACTGACTGGGCTATTTTCTCTTCTGTGTGTGATTTGGAAGCTCTTATAACTTAGCTTAGCCTCTTTCTGCCCAATATTATAGATCTATCTATTGCCCTCACTCTGGTTTTTTTTATAGTTACTAAATGCTAACTTTTTGGTTTTTACTATTCTGGCCACATCTGCGGAGTACCACAAAGGTTTCTTTTTTTTTTTTTTGCTTTTACTGACAAGCCTAATGCAATTTTCTCAGTAAAAGCAAAGAATTTAAGAAACCATTATGGTACTTCGCAGATGTGGTCAAAATCTGTTTAATCTATGAAGACTCTCTGAGCTTCAACTCCAAAAGAAGATGACTGTGGATCTCCCTAAAGGATCCAAAGGTGCTATACACTAGAGCCATGTGACCTTTTTGGCTCTATCCTTGTGAGTGTTTATTTCTTATCTGGGCATTTTAATATCACATTTTAGAAACTATCTGCATTACTATTGTGTATCTGATTATGTCATAGATCCTAATCTATTTATCATCAGTAAGACCTCTACCTACTATTTGACCACCATTGTCAAGGTATACTAGCTCCACTTATTGTGTGTTTGAATAGATTTCTATATTGTGGTGTGGAATTAAGTTACTTAATTCATTAAGTGTTGAGTTTTTTTTATCCACTGTCAAGTATACAGAAAGTGTTTGTTATTTGTATTTTATTTTCAACTAGTTTGCAATATTATGACTAAAATGTTGAATAGTTTTGTGACTATTTGTTCAATGTGATCTTTTAGCAACCTTTGCAGTCAATCTCCCACTCAAAAACAAAACGCACATTCAATAAAACACACTTGGCTACATATTCAATTTACATTTTAAAAACAATATTTAACAAAGTGAATTATTTTTTTATACTATAAACATTGCACGAGGCATAGTGCCAATGTAAGAAGTATTTTGGCCTCACAGCAAGTTGTATTTCCTGTTTCACACACAACTTATAAAACAAGTTATGAGGCTTTAACCCCTTAAGGACCAATCTTCTGGAATAAAATGGAATCATGACATGTCACACATGTCATGTGTCCTTAAGGGGTTAAAGAGATGTAACCAATCAGTAAAAAAGTAAACATTAATCTAGGGAAATATCAGAAAATATATTAATTGTGTGTTTTATTAAAAAAATCTGGACAATAGGTTTAAATGCTGGAACTGTATGAATATATTATAACAGTCATATTTTGAATGTGCAGGATGTAATATTTGACCTGGAGGTTTGGTGATAACCTCGCAGAAGAGATCCCTCTGCCAAAGATTTCAGCACCATGGACAGTGAACATAATTTGTATCAGGGCTATAGAAGAACACAAGTACCCAATCTGTCACCTTTGTCCTGAAGATTGCTCTTGTGTGATTATCTGATACTTTGTACCATGCTCCTTTACAAAGCATTGAAGACATAATCCATTATTCTTTACAATTTACCAAAAATCGGAGGATTCCTTTATTGCAAAATGTACCACACTTATATTACAAAATTATGAAATAGTGTAACAGTGACAAGCTTTTGCATGGTTTTGAACCCAAACCCTGTTTGGGATTAACAAAGCTTGTATTTTCTGGTCTTGAAAGAGTGAAGAAAAAGATAGGAAGACAGGAGACAGACTTTTATTTCAATAAATGCATTTCATCTGAGTTATATACCCTTGTCCAAAATATGAAAGCTGTCATGAAGATTTATGCAAATCAATGTATTAGATTTATACGGTCTTGTTTAATATAAAAGTCCTTAACCGAGAAATATTTTACAGCAAGGTTAAGGTATGGCCTGGAGCATCTAAGAGACTTGTTCTAGTAATAGTGAATTTGTGGGAGACTGCAGAATTACTAGGCACTGAGGATCATGTTGGATATACACCCCTCGTTGTATCCTAAAATTAAATGGGATATGAAAATAGCCGTTTCAGTTGTGTCCATCAATTTCTGTCTAAATAAAGTATTAAAGGTACATTTTAAGTAATACAGCTTAATTTAGTGGTTACGTTGCTGGGAGTACCCTGGCGCCCACTAGATTTCAAAGAGTCAAAATATTTTTGACTAGATTAACTTCTTATCTGTGGTCCACTGGCTCTGCAGTGGTCCACTGGCTCTCCCACCATTACAAATGCTAGAGAGCCAAAAGTCTGTGTCTGGGGGTAGGATAAGTTAAAATCATGGATTGCAGGATAAAAATTACCAGGAAAGGTTAAAGGATCTTAACATGTATAGCTTGGAGGAAAGACGAGACAGGGGGGATATGATAGAAACATTTAAATACATAAAGGGAATCAACACAGTAAAGGAGGAGACTATATTTAAAAGAAGAAAAACTACCACAGCAAAGGTTTAAAAATAATATCATGAAGTATTACTTTACTGAGAGGGTAGTGGATGCATGGAATAGCCTTCCAGCTGAAGTGGTAGAGGTTAACACAGTAAAGGAGTTTAAGCATGAGTGGGATAGGCATAACGCTATTCTAGCTATAAGATAAGGCCAGGGACTAATGAAAGTATTTAGAAAATTGGACAGACTAGATGGGCCGAATGGTTCTTATTTGCTGTCACATTCTATGTTTCTATGTTAAGTTTAACTTACAAGAACCTGCTCCTCATGGATGCTTCCATCATCTTCAGGCTAGTCCTCTAGCCCAGAGTACATCATTGAGGTCTATGATGTCTACAGGGGATCCTGTAAGAGCCAAATCAAGACAGCGGCACCTCCATTGAGAGTCTAGAAGTGTCAGACTTAGAAAATCACTGAAACAACATAGACACTACTTTGTCTCAGTTTATCTTTTGACTGTGTTGGAATTTCAGTGGAATTCCAACACAGTCAATATAAGTATTTCATAAAGATGTTATCTTTATGAAATACTTATTTTGCAATGGGGAGGGGGCAGGAGGATTGACAGTGCTGATTCAAAGCAATATAGCCAAACCTGTGTCTACTGCAGAAACTTCTAATGTTCTTAAATTTCAGAACACTGCAAACCAACTCCCAAATAATTTATGTTTCAGCTTTTAACGCAGTTATTTTGAGACAGAATGAAAAGATATATAACTACAAATGAAAGATTAAAGAACTGAAAGATTATTAACCATGAAATCAGATTTTTTTTTTTTTTTTTTTTTTTTTTTTAAGTATAGTGGGAGCATGAACAAAGCCTCAAGGCAGTTGTTTTATATACAATTTTATTTGTGCCCTATAATTCTCTGCAGAGGTCAAGGAGAAACTGACAGTGGAATATGTGCATCAGAGTCAGCAACCATGAGAATAAATGAAGTGCATTTTCTAAACACTAATGCAAGGGCAAGAAGGAAAACGAAATAACAGAAAGATTATGACAGTCCAGTGGGGGAACAAAATTGCATCTGCGGCAAGCCCTTATTGAGACGTTGAAGTTTTGATATTAAATTTAATAAAATAGCCCATGATTAATGCAGAACGTTTAGGGCTATCTGTAAATGGCAGATATGAAATACGGCCCCTAATATGAAAAAAAAGGGCCTTCTCTGCACAAGACTTTTAATTTTTCTTTTTCAACCAGCTACTGTAAGATACAGAAAAATATATAAAGCAATAAGATGCTTTAACGCAGTCTGGAGCTTTTGTGGGCAGCCATACAGATTGTGGAATAATTCCATAATTCCTTTGCAATGTGTCAAATGCTTCACAATATATGCAAAGACATGATCCCCGTCACGCCATTTTCATGCTCCCATTTTGCAGCTTAGTGCTGCTCATTGTTGTATGGTCTGCCAATTTTTAGAAATGGTGTGCAAAGTTCAATCTTTTTTGTATACCCATCTTCAAAGTGGCTCTGTCTCTAGTTTGCAAAGATCTTTGAAGGTAACATCTCAACATCTCTATGTGGCAGCCAAAGATCACTAAAGGGATTCGAAAGGTAGATATCTAGATATAATTAGTCAAGTTCTTCCATGGGAGCTCCCATGTTTTCTCTTGCAGTAACTTGCATCACTGCTGTAAGTTTGTGCATGCGTAAGATTACAACACAGGGGTTTGTGGATAATCCAGCAAGATTGCAGGATTGTCCACTGACCAACTCTTGCAATGCGTAAGGAGATGCCTATTTCCCACAGCTGTCACAAGTGATGTGACTTGGGAATTTGACTAAAGTTGATGGAGGACTGCATTTTAAATAAATAAAATAATATTTGTGTTTTATTTTTTCCATCCATATCTACAACGGTGATCCATTGCTTTCAAGAGATACACACAATTTCTACTGCGATCAGATCCAGATACAATATCTACCAAGGCCCTACAGGACCACCACATCCATAGGCGGGGATTGTACCGCCCAGGCGCTACCATATGGAGCTGATCTTTCGCTCCTGAAAATTGTAAGTGTGTTTTTATACTCCTTTCACCAACTGTCAGAAGATACTACACTATATGGTTTTCCTTGTTTCTTTTCTCTCCACATATCCACTGGTCATCTCCTGGATTTGAAACTATCTACAAGGTGTTGCTCTCTCATTTTCATACTGAGCTGTACTTTTTACCAGAAGGAAGAGACTCTGGTTTGAGCTGTTTTAGCTGCCTACTAATATTATAATTAGCGCTTGAAATCCTTTATTTGTTTTATAGCTTTTTAAATACACAGAAATGTTTTAACCTATATGCTCTTATCCTTCGTTTTTCCCTTAAGAGCTATGTGTATTACCCTGCCCAGACTTACTTCCTCACCTGCAGTCTAGGGAACTCAATTCCCTCTGTTCCTGTGCGTCAAACTTGTCTGGTTACAAATACGTGTCTGTTAGTCCTCGCATTGTACAGCGCTACGGAACTTGTTGGCGCTTTATAAATAATAATAATTTAATTCTTAGCCCACTTTTTCTTTAAAAGAGGACTAGTCCACGAGACTCTGCTTTATCAGATTACTATTTTTTATTAATAGCATGGAATTTATACAGTTTTTACATTTTTAGTTTTGCCTGATGCCTCATTTATGCATGGGGGTGAACGTGACGTCACTGGTGACAATGATTACCCTCTTGAGTTGCTCATCTTAATCTTTGGCAAGCAAAGAGCTAATGCCAAACATAGTATAAAAAAAATCACGGGTTACGTTTTTAGTGTTCCCTTTACTAGCACTAGTTTGACACCTATTAACTGTGTAATCATGATGCTTTAAACCATCTTAGATTATTTCTGTCTGTCTCTTGGGCTCTCTTGCTTAATATTCATCAAGATCCATTAAAATAAGAGATTATAATGGGATTCATGTCTGTTATAAATTAAATAAAGCACAATCTATTGAATATATTTGTCAGGTAAGGTTCTATGATCATTTTATAACCTTTAAAGGAACTCCAAGCTGATCTGCAGTGTTGTAATTGTTAAATTATTCTAATTTATTCAAATGAGATATTGCAAATGAATATATTGTTATATATGACAGTATATATATATATCAGAGGGCTGCACTCACCTGAACATGCATACAAGGGTGCTGCTGGGGCTCCTAGTTTTCACATAAATATATTTTGGAGTCCAAGTCAACTCTCTAGTTTGTACCCCTCCCTGTCAGAGGTGCCTCAATCCAGGGCCCTATTTAAACTCGTACTGCAGAGAGCCCCAGGTGGATAATTTGTCACAAGTAAGTGGGTTAATTTCATAAGAGCAGACATTAAGTTGTTAGAATAGAACCTGCCAAAGATGGGGTACATTGATGTTGTGGCAGGCTTATGCAATGCATGATCATATAATGTAACTAAACCCCCATTACTTTTGCCTAAGTTAGGTGTTTTTAAAAGAAACTGACTAATAAAATCTGTAAGCGTTGAAGTTGCTGATAAGTGGAATAGTGAGTGCGCTGGATCTTGCGTATTATCTGTAAAATACAATTATATAGACACACAGTTAGAATTGCCAGTGTTTAAATTATTTAAAATAGAAATAACTATTTTCTTTTAACCGACGCACACAAAAACACATAAACACACACATACAGTACCTAACACACAAACACACAGGCTCTCATTGACATATTAAGAAGTCTTTTATGTCAATAATATGTAACCCAATATTCAGATGAAATATTCACCACAAAATATTCTGGGATGGACCTGGGTAAACTGTCATTGTATTTATATGATCAATCCTTTTCACTTAGGCTGGCTAAGGACCATAGGAAATGTAAATCAAATGCAAACTGTACTCCAGATGTTTGTGACTGTAAAGTCTCACTGATCATTATATAAAAAGTCCACAATGTATAGTCCACTGACATGTAGGAAAATATATTTTACAGGCATTGCAGATCTTCCTATTGACTCTCACATACCTGTCTAAAACAAGGATGTCCAACCTTAGGTAATCCAAGGGCTGCATTAAAAAACAAGATTTATCAGAGGGCCGCATGCAAAGTTATACATTCATTAAATTCCTTATAGTATTTGTTAATAAAGAGCATTCCAGCACAAAGATACATATAAACACACTGACACACACAGATACACACTGACTTATAAACACAGATACATACACACACTGATACACACAGATACACACTGACTCATACACATACTAACACACAGATATACACAGAGACCCATAGACACAGAGATACACACTGACACATACACAAACACAAACACATATGCATACACACACACTGACACACACAGATACACACTGACTTGTATACACACACTAACACACACAGTTGTGCACTGACTCATGCACACAGATAAATACACACACTGGCACATACACTTACACACACAGAAATACACTGACTCATACACACAGATACATACACCCAATGACACATATGATGCACACTATTTCATACACATTAACACACACAGACTTATACACGCAGATACATGCACGCACAAACACTGATATGCGCTGACTCATACACACACATATACACACTGACTCATACATACTAACACACACAGACACACTAACCCATACAGACAGCTACAGAAAGACACTGACTCATACACACACAAATACACATGGACTCATACACACAGATACATACACACACAGTGACACTTACCAATACACACTTATTCACTTACACTAACACTCACAGATACACACTGACTTACACACACAGATACATACACACACAAGCACTGCCAGACACCAACTCTTACACACACAGATACACACTGACTCATACATACTAACACACACAGACTATATCAGTTATCTCAGCTATATCACACCTGTTCCACTCCTCAGCTATACCATACCTGCTCCTCTCCTCAGCTGTACCATAACTGTTCCTCTCCTCAGCTATACCATACCTGCTCCTCTCCTCAGCTATACCATACCTGCTCCCCTCATCAGCTATACCATTCCTGCTCCTCTCCTCAGCTATACCATACCTGATTCCCTCTAAACAGGGACAGGCCAAGGTGAAAGATTACAGAAAATCAGAAAAGCAGTTAAACTGTGCCAAAACAGGGATTCCAGAGGTATGAATAGTAAGATAGCAAGGTTGAGTTAAAAACCAAATTGCACACCACAAATCAAACTCTTGAATAACAAAGACCTACTCTCCTCATCTATATCATACCTGCTGAGGTTTCTCTACCCACTTCATTGTTCTTTTTGGTGCCGTATGGACATTGGTTGAAATATAATTATCATGAAAACATTTTTGTCTCCTGGAAGTTTTCACATATAGATAGATATGATTATTCAATGGTTATGCTTACTTAATCATTTTAAAAATATATATAAATGTAACTTGTTAATGGTTAAAAAAAAGAAAAGAAAAATGAGGCCAAATTTTAAAAAGTCCAAATATCCACAGTGGTAATGGTAGTACGTGCTCAAACACACCCGTGGGGATTCCCTTAATGCACACCTTAACCCCTTAAGGACACATGCCATGTGTGACATGTCATGATTCCCTTTTATTCCAGAAGTTTGGTCCTTAAGGGGTTAAACACAGCAAAAACCAACACAAATAGGGGTGGAGCTACAATTCTGAATAGTATATTGCATACATACGTATATATGATGTACACTAATATGGCGTTATTTTAGGAAGTAAATATTGTACACAAGGATTGATGTTATTCAAAAAAAAAAAAGAGAAAATGGAAATAAAACAGAAACAAAAACAAGACCAAATTGGGTATAAAGTCTTGCAATAAACAGGCACCCAAGACGCGTTTCGCAAATCCTGGCTTCTTCAGAACTTTATACCCAATTGGGTTTTGTTTTTGTTTCTGTTTTATTTCCAATATTTTAATATTTTTGATTTAATAAATAGTTTGCACTTTCCATGTGGAGTTCAGTTTCATCCTGAAATCCATCTATAAGAAGAGGGTGCTGGATCTCCCCCAATGATCCACAAGCGCTAAACACCAGAGCCAAGTGCATCCTTTTGGCTTCACCTTTGTGAGTGTTTCCTGTTGTCTCCTTCTTATTTATATTACCGCAATTGATCTGCACTATTGGTCTTTCTTTTTCTTTTGTTTCTTTTTCCTAGAATAACATCAATCCTTGTGTACAATATTTACTTCCTAATATAACTCCATTTCAGATGACAAATATTAGCTTATAAGCATTATTTGAACCTTATTTAATTAATTCACGGCATGGTAAAACCAAACAATTTTATTTAACTTAGGATTTTGTCTTTGTTTGGTGGAATTCACAAGACTGCATTTCATGCATAATCCTGATGTCTTGAAACTAGGTCTGTTGGGTTTAATTTTTCATAGTTTTCTTTAATATTTTACTATATTACATAAGTTATATTTATTCATTCATTGACACAGTTTATACTAATATATAAGTAAAAAAAAAAACAAGGATTTAAGATGCACCAATAACATGTAACAAAAATTAACTTAAAATAAGTTTTACTTTATGAGAAGAGAACTCAATATTGTTTTATTTAATTCTGTGTCTTTCCATTGTGTTAAGATTACATGCTACCACATCCCTTTCCCATTTCAACAGTTTGCGTCTCCACTACATTATTTTACACATAAATTCACAGCATTTCGGTTAATTAGCTACAGAGACAAAAACTCTGCAGTATTTTTCTCTTCCCTATCAGAATAACATATTGCAATTTATAATTCTCACAAGCAATAAGCTATAAATAGGAAAACAAAATTCACTTAAACATTATCACAAAGACACTCAACGTTCAAAGGTTTAAATGTAACTAATTAGACAAAGCTTTATTTGTGAACAAAATTTCATATTCAACTGACTTTACCAAATCATCACTTCGAGGGATGAAAGTTTTTTTGCAATTGGCAAAACTACAGACCCATTTAGGTGTATTTGAAGATTTCATACGTTATTCGATATGTAAATATTTGTCTTTTTTTTTTTCTCTCAGCAAAATAAATATAGACTTTGATCAACCGTGCAAAATATAGCTAATTTTTGATGAGCATGCATTAGACCTAGTTGTTAGAATAAGAAAACCAATATATTATATATATATATATATATATATATAGATAGATAGATATATCTATCTATCTATATATCTATCTATCTATATATATATATATATATAGAGAGAGAGAGAGAGAGAGAGAATGTGTATATATATATATATATATATATATATATTTATTTATTTATTTTTTTACAATCTTGTGGATACACACAAGTATTCAAGGAGTTGTGCTATGATTTCTGATTTCTTAAGCACATTGTATTTTATTTAAAAAAAAAGCAAAACATATCATGTTTGCTTTAACCCCTTAAGGACCAAACTTCTGGAATAAAAAGGAATCATGACATGTCACACATGTCATGTGTCCTTAAGGGGTTAAACATTATAACTTGTTTCTTTTTGTTTATTTTACTATCAAGTATAAAGAGTTATTTGATCCCTATTAAGAGTTCCTGAACATAAAATAAAAAGCAAATTTAGTAGTGCTGTACATCTACAAATGGAGTTTTAACTTGACCTGCACATTTTCTTTGAAAAAGTTTAATAACGCAGAGATTTTGTAAAAGATGACAGGTCAATTAATAACAAAAAACAAGATATGTTTGTATACTTTCATTAACACCTCTAAACATTCAGCAAGGACAGCAGCAGAGCAACCTCCAAGTAGAAGCATTCTGATTTTTAAGCAGCAACTTTTTTAAAGGCATTATTTACATTAGGAAATAATTTTATTCAGTGAAGTTTGTGGTGCAGTACACCCTACTTGTTGGACTTGGACTACTAAAACCCATGTTCTCAACTCTTGACTCAACGAGATGCCATGTTCAACTATAGATACACGTATTTGGGAAATACTGAACTTTTTAAAGAAGTAAGACCCAATGACAGCCCTTGATGACAGGACAATTTGCAGGCCACTCTTTTAAGACATCCAGGATCTAACAGTCCCATAAAAAGTCAATGGCTGATGTTAGGAATCCTGCTAGAGTAGGATCTCGGATGGGTTTCTATCCAGAAGATTTTTTTTTCCAAAGATGTCCCCTTGTCAAGATCTATTTGCAGTTGTTTTCTAATAAAAAAAAAAAAAAAAAAATAATAATTATTGTGAATTGAAAGATGGATTATAAAAGTTACACCAAAATAGCCAATCTGTTAAAACAGCTGAATTTACCATTTTTTTCCCAAACAAACTACTTGGTCAAAAAGTTATAATTTGGCATTCAGGTCTTCACAACTCACTGCCTAAAAAAAAAATAACCCATCCAGATACATTCGCTGTTGTTAAAGAAATAGGACGGCAAGTAAAGAATTCAAGAAGGCTTGTTTTAGTCCCATGCATAATGATAATTTTTTTTATTCCTGTTTTGAAAATGAAACGTCTAATGCTGGGGATTTAATCAAATGCATCTCCAGGCTTGAACAACTACTGTTTTTATATTATTGTATTGTCAAACCCAGAATCCTTTTTGTTTGTGACATATTTTCTTTCTAATCTTATGATTTTTTTTCCATCTGTACTCTGTGCAAATCAATAGGAGCACTGGGTTACCTTTTAACTGACATACCAGCAATACAGCAATGCCATTGAAATACGATTGTGAACAATCTGGGGTTAGAGTTAGATAGAGTTACATATTCTTTTATATATATATATATATATATATATACACATATTTGTGGTCCGGTAACATATAAGCCATGTAATAACATCATTAATGGAACAAATCGGTAGTGGTGTGCCAAAACCAACATAAGGGTAGGCCTGTGATAAAAGAGGGTCCCCCCTGGTAGAATGAATTTAAAGGAGAAGGGTGAGTTGGGTGGAATAAACTGAACGGCACAGCAAAGGTAAGTAGGGAGTGTGGATTTTTATATAGGAACGCCAACCCCTCCCATAAATACAGGCCTTTGGCCTTTAAAGGACCACCCTAGGCACCCAGAACACTTAAGCTTAATGAAGTGGTCTGGGTGCCAGGTCCTTCTAGGGTTAACCCATTCTTTTATAAACATAGCAGTTTCAGAGAAACTGCTTTGTTTATGAATGGGTTAAGCCTTCCCCCAAAGCCTCTAGCGGCTGTCTCATTGACAGCCGCTAGAGGCGCTTGCGTGATTCTCACTGTGAAAATCACAGTGAGAGCACGCAAGCGTCCATAGGAAAGCATTGAGAATGCTTTCCTATGCGACCGGCTGAATGCGCGCGCAGCTCTTGCCACGCATGCGCATTCAGCCGAATGGGCGGAGAGGAGGAGGATCGGAGGAGAAGAGCTCCCCGCCCAGCGCTGGAAAAAGGTACGTTTTTACCCCTTTCCCCCTCCCAGAGCCGGGCGGGAGGGGGACCCTGAGGGTGGGGGCACCCTCAGGGCACTATAGTGCCAGGAAAACAAGTATGTTTTCCTGGCACTATAGTGGTCCTTTAAACATATATATTCAATAGAAAAAACGAGAGCACTACCTGGATTTTAAATCAATCCCTCTGCGCATTTAGCCTCACATGAATCAATGTTTCGACCCGAACGGGTCTTTATCAAAATGCATTATAAGCTAAATGCATTGTATTTCTAAATACAAGGCATTTATGTTATAATGCATCTTGATCACTTTTACTGTTGAATATATTTAGTACCAAGCTGCATCTTGGTTATATAAGGTACTCTACAATTTTTGTTTTTTGGGCCAGATCTATCAATTGTTTATACCCCATTTTTCCAGGTCCTATTCTAGCAACCTAAAGCCTGCTCTTATGAGATTAACCCATTTACTTGCTAAATACTTCCTCCTGGGGCTCTCTGCAGGTCAAGGTTAAATAGGGCCCTAAAATTAGGACCTGACAATAATAGGGTATGTTGGCTTTTTTTGCAGGCTTATGCAATGTATGATCATATACTATAACTAAGCCCCCATTATTTTTTTTAAGGTGTTTTAAAAAAAACAAAAAACTATTACATTCTATGAGACTTGAAATTGCTGTTTAGTGAATGAGCGAGTATGTTTAATGAATTGGCCCCAGCGGCACCCTATAATGTATGCATGTCCAGGTTCCATAAATATATGTGAAAATATTAAGCAGAACCCTCAGACTCCCAGGCCTCTGGTAGCACGTAGCATCGATGGGACAAATACATATTTTTTTATTTTTCCTGTTATTCTTTTATATTTCAAATTTACTACAGTTGTATACAAATCCCAAGGGTGACTTGCAGCATTATCTTTAAGTGAATATAACAGAAAAATAAAACATTTCTTATTATGTGCTGCACTTTACAATATAATGACAGTTTTTTTATGTTTCTCCCTAAATCACCCTGGCAGATTACATTCTGATCGCTAGTGCACAACACACAGCAGATGTAAAGTTATTAATGTCTCCACTGGGTGGGATGAGAGAAAGAAGCTAGTGGCAACATAAGAACATGCCGTAATAGTTGCTTGTTTTTAGAACAAAAGGCTTAGTTCAAGTCATCCTCACTTAAAACCACACCATGCGATTGGTGGATTGTATCTTCCCACCGAGTAGACTGTTCAGTGGGCCAACTAATGGTTGTGGAACACATGATAGTACACGTTTTAATGAACATTCAGTTTTAATAAATATCAGAGAATTTTAGCAGGAGAGATATATTGAGCTTTTCTTAGTTTCATGCTTGTTATACGGACTAGTGGAGTTTTACCCAACATAATGTTATACATTGTATTGACCTCTGCATGATCAAAGAATGACTTGACCTTGGTGGGAATCAAATGTATGACTTTGAGAATCTGAATTTAGAGAACTAACCATGTTCTAAATTAGATTCAGAATGTTTTGCGGAAACACAATATAGGAACGAAAGAGAGTTTTGCTCTCTGGTGTTGAAGAAATAGTAAACAGAGGGCAACTGATAATTGTAGTAGAACAGCAGGAAGGTGTTATGGCTTATGAAGAAAAGAAAAAAACATATAAATGCACGTTAAGGGAGTGCCTCCTAATTCCCTTATTTATGTGTAAAACAAAATAAAATGATCACATATATGATCACTGCACTCCAATTCCATTACTCTTGGAGAGAGTGACTTAAAGAAGTTTCTTGGACATTGGCAGGTGAGGCCATTTCAGTAGTATGTGCTATAGCAGTGTTCCTATCCCAGACCAGTCCTCAAGATCCACCAACACTCCTGATTTTGTCATTATCTCCATTAGAATAAAATACGGGAAATACATAAATCCTGGATTGTTGATGGGCCATGAGGACTGCTTTGGGATCCACTGTGCTATGGTATACAGCCAATGAGCCTAACGTAAAATAGCTGGCTTAGAATCACAACTACTATATTAAACAACAACTGTAATATAAAAAGGTAGCCCTTGCGCTCCTCTCATATTGAGTTTTTAATACATTTTAGAATGCTACAATATTCTAAGTGATCCACAGCTGAATTATATGCTTTCATATAATTCACATAAATCATAGAGCATATGGCTGACTCAGCATAATAGGAATTACAGAATATACAGAATACAATGCTGACATAGCAGTATCTTATGTTGGCCCTTTCCAGACAGCCGGACTGCAGAAGAATGGAGATGGGCAGCGCTATGTAGTTCAAATGAAAGTTTGAGTTCATTAGGGGGAAAAAACAGAACCAACCATACAGCACTTTGGCTTGGATCAGCCTTAATCGTGTACGAGTGATAAACACTCATACATATACTCATACATACACTTGCACATACTCACATACTGACACATGATTAAAGGGATACTGTAGTGCCAGGAATACAAATACAAAGCAGTATTCCTGGCACTATAGCTTCCTCTAGCTATAGAGATTAATCACTTACCTTTCTCCAGCGCTGGGGACTCTCCTCCCTCGTCGACCGAATGCGCATGCATGGCCCGAGCTGCGCGTGTATTCAGCCAGTCCATAGGAAAGCATTCTTAATGCTTTCCTATGGACGCTGGCGTCTTCTCACTGTGAAAATCACAGTGAGAAGCGCGGAAGAGCCTCTAGCGGCTGTCAATGAGACAGCCACTAGAGGCTGGATTAACCCATATGTAAACATAGCAGTTTCTCTGAAACTGCTATGTTTACAGCAGGCAGGGTTAACCCTAGATGGACCTGGCACCCAGACCACTTCATTAAGCTGAAGTGGTCTGGGTGCCTATAGTGGTCCGTTAAGGCTGATAGGGGCAGAAACCTTGTACTAAATTCAGTCCTTAACCTCACATATTTTGAAATGAGAGCCTTTTTCCTGCCTGCTTTTCCTAAACTTTATTTCTATATACACAGAGAACATTGCTTTTGTAATATTGCAGCACAAAAAAAACCATAACACAGAAAGTCCTCCCACTGACAGCTATATAAAGCCTATTTTGCTTCCTGAGGAATAACATGTATTGGCTGAACAAAAAAGGCAGCATTCTACAACATAAATGTTCTTTTATGGTGATTTTTTTTGTTCCTAATTAACATTTATTTTTTTGTAATAACTACAAGAATGCAAAATCTGAAACATATATAACAACGAAAAACGTCCTTACTACCTCACATAATAGCACAATAAGCCAATAAGTAATGTTTTTTTTGTTTGTTTTTGTTTTGTCGGTTCATTAGTTGTTTTGTTTTAATTATGTTTGATTTCTATAATGGAGGTGACTGCATGTAATTTTCCAGCATGTAAAACTGAAGGTTCATGATAACTTTAATCAAAGAAATTAATTCTGCACTTCAGTAATATATTAATATTTCTGCTTATTGATAAAAAAACTCAGCTTAGCATTTCGTTTGTGAGCTTTTGCTAAGAAGGCTCAATATTCTGTTGAAGGCATAGATACAGTATGTGTAAATATTATCAAACAGATTTTATGAGGTGGCTACACGTGTTTAGTAGAATGGAATGGGTTAAGTTAATTCTTGATAGGCCCAACAGAAGATAAATATAACCCCTTTATGATCACACAGACAATATTGCTAAGATTCCCCATGCAGGGTCCTCGGGCAGCTCAGAAATATTTGCATTCAGGTCATCTCTGTAGATTGTCTGTACCACAATGATAATGAACACAAACCAATGGAACTTGCTAGCGAAAGGGAGAAAAAGAACTTTAAACTTGGTTCGTATGGTTACCGTGGCAACCACATCTTTGCTACCCCTCATGTGGAGTACATCCATCTTTCACATTGTGGATTCTGCTGCCCCGTGGGATTAAGGCTTCAGGTCCTACAGTAGCAGTCAAAAGATATAGATGTAGTTATTTTTTACATATCCTAGCATTCAAAACCCCTGCGTTAATCTCTTATTGCAATTTTCTTTCTAACCTAATGCAACTGTTTTTGCAGGGTGCACCTGCTGGTGTATTAAGTAGGCAACAGTAGCAGCTGGCTGAGGCTTCTAATCAAAAGGAATGGAATCAATAATTTTTATTTTATTTATTTATTTATTTTACTTTTAAAAAATCTAATTCTTTCATACTGTTTTCATTATTTTCCTTAAAATAACGTATTTTGTGAGTGAAATTGCCCACTTCCAAGTATATTTTATTTTAAAAGCCTTTAATTTTCTACAAGGCAAAGTAAACTAAGTGTATACGTCAGTTGTTGTCATGAAAACCCTATAGTGCAGAAATTGCTGTTTTGAAATTATTATTCTGATGGAAAATGTGTTCAGAAAAAAAATACAGATTTGCGTATAAATTATTTGTACACTTCTTTTTTAATTAACGGTTTGTTTTTATACAAAAGACACATGTCTGCAGGCATAAGACTGCTTGCTTTTTACCAAAATGAAGATACGTAAACATTCTAAATGGAATTATCTAACATTTTCAACTTTTAAGGCATTGTTATTACAAAGGAAGAGGCTGATGAAAAATAAAACAAATGTTCTGTTGCTGTCACTCTCTTCCCCACTCCTTCAGCTTGAGTACAAGGTATGTCGAAACAAGACAAAAAATAAAACACTTTCATGTTTTTAGATAGTTTTTGCTAGTGTATATGTTAGATGTCCTGTACCTAAGTGATGCTCCTCTATAATTACCCTACATTTCAAAGGAAAATAGCACATGGTTGTTAAACGTGCACTGAGAACCATGAATAATATTGAGTGAATATAGATTAGCTCATTTATTTAATTTCATATGCAAACGCTAATTTTGATCATATTTTTGAAAAAGGACAGTCTCCCTAATGATAACGTAGGTTCCTTACTTGGAACAGTGTGCTCATAGCTCACTATCATCAATAATCGGTTGATCTGGTTCACTGGAGCATCATGTGCAGGAGAATCAATCAGAGTTCCATAAAGGTTTCCATTATATTATCTAAATGTGGCCATTTCACAAGAAGCCAGAGGGCATTTTGGATAATCTACAGTCATTGAATTAAAGCAAAATATATTAACGTCCTACATGCAGTTAGACGTAATAGATAATGTGATATTTTGACTTATAACATGGATACTCAGATTTGGCATACTGTTTATGCTGAACCAGACAATGTATGAGTTTGGTATCCAACTTCAAAAGTGAAGGACAGCACTTTGGTGAGAACGACAACTTCACGTAAATGCTTAATCTGTCTTAAAAACATTTTGACCTCTCCTACCCAATGCCATCAATATTAGTCATTCATCACCCCTTTTAGAAATAATATATTGCCTAGCAGCTGTTTTATATTAGTTAATCATCAAGAAGAGATGGGACACCACCGTTTTAATTTAAATGACGATGACTTAGCAAGTCACTATCCATGTGAAATTACAGTACGTAACAGGATTTAATAGTCACAAAAATAACAAATAACAAACATGAAGTTAAATTATGAGAAGCTGTAGTTCCCTCTTTCACGGAGACTGCATTAATGTGCAGTATAGCAAACATTGGTCACAGGAACCGCACTCACTCTCAACGGCCGCATGGTGCCCAGGAACAGGACCAGCAATCCCAATACAACAAGGCAATAAAAAAGATTCCAGGCACTACAAATCTGAAAGCCATAGGCAGATGTATTGCATGAAAAAGACCTCTTGGTGGGTCTAAACGTTGCTGTTCATTTTGTTGCAATAAATCTGCCTACGGCTTTCACTTTTGGAGTGCCTGAAATCTTTCTTATGGCATTAATGTTCAGGACTACTTTACAGTTAATCTCTATAACCCCTCACCAAAACTCCATCAGAGCTAGGTTTGACATCCATGTCTCCTTTATGTCACATATTAAGACTATATGAGCATTGAGGCAGCTAGCACAATACCTGTTTGCCCCTTTGGTCCCCTGGAGAGAAATATTTAAATGCCCTAGTGGTGTTAACTAGGGTAACTATCGAGATAAAATGTTAACATCATCCTTGCATGTTACCAGGCACTTCATAAAGGAAACTGACTTTGCAATCTTGTCTTCTTGTGCCATAGACGTCTGTTACTGCATTTGTACTGATACATAGTTGTCGACCTTGCATTTTCCAGACTAAGAGTATTTTTATACCTGTTTTCATATTATGCTGCTGATCTTTTCCAAACCACGAGTATTGCCAGTTCTCTTAGTGTACTCAACTTATTCCTGTGTTGCTATGTCCTGGGCCCTGGGCTGTATCACTTGTTCCAGAACCTAAACTTGACTCATGATTTTTAAGATTTTCTCTTGCCATATCTAGTGAATGCACCAATTGTCAACCATTTACCATATGTCCAGCAACTCAACCTGCATATTAAATGGCTGTCCATTGATACATCCAACACTACCACTGCACCAAGACTCCAAACAAAATCCACCACATCTACATGCATAATATTTATCCAAGTCCCCTTAACTGTCTCGTCACCTATATGTCTAGAAAGACACTACAGGACATCTAACATTGTTACATAGTTACAGAGTTACATATGCTGAAAAAAGATGTGTCTATCAAGTTCAGCCTTTCTGACATCTGTTTTTGCTGTTGATCCAAAATAAGACAAACAAAACAGTTTGAAGCACTTTCTCATGTCACACCAAACAAGGAAAAAATGGTTTCTCGACCCCAAAACGTCAGTCAGATCTCTCCTTGGATCAAGAAGCTAATATCCCACAAATAAAAATGATATCCCTAAATGTTATTTTTTTGCAAGTATTCATCCAGTTGCTGTTGAAACATCTGTACAGACTCTGATAAAACCATCTTTTCAGGCAGAGAAGTCCACATACTTATTGTTCTTACTGAAAAAAAAAAAAAACTTTTCCTTTTGTGTAGACCAAATCTCCTTTCTTCCAGTCTAAATGTGTCACCTTGTGTCGTGTATAGTGCTGTTTATGTTTCCTGAATATATTTGTATAATGTTGTCATATGCCCTGTGAGATGCTTTTCTAAACTAAAGAGATTGACATATGTTAACCTTTCTTCATAACTAAAATGTTCCATTCTTTTTGATTAATTTTGTATCCCAGCTCTGCACTTGTATACTGCTGTAATATCCTTTTTTTAGAACTGGTGCCCAAAATTACAGAGCATATTCAAGGTGTGGTCTTACCATGGATTTATAAAAAGGAAACATTATATTTTCATCATAAGAATTAATACCCATTGTGGCTTTAGCCCAGTCATGTGCTTCATCTCATCATGTTTCAGTTATGTCTATTATGTCATATTGCTTAGTGTATTCTCTTGCCCCTAGTTAACCATTTTATTATTAAGGCTTTTTTCACTAGTAAGCATATATTCAATATTAAAAAACAATTATAAATAGGATGGGGCAAATGGGAGAAGGATCTTAGTACATGCAGCAACCAACAAAAACAAATCCTGGTAAAACGATTTGAACATAAAATAACTTACAGTAGTGATGGTGCGCAACAACAAAAATCGTATTCACTATGGACCTCTTATAGAGAGTGAAAGTAACCCTGTGTACATGAAATGAGGTGTATACAGAGTGGAAATATTATTAGTAAATGAAACACAAACAGTGGTTGTGGTAAAACAAAGCACGACCTGTAGGTATACTTGCAAACATGGAAATCACTCTGACACCTATTAAGGAGACAAAAACAGAAAGAGAGCTCCTAGTGCAACGTAGTAATTCACTTATAGATATATAAAATAAAGCAAACAGAGGTGCCCTTTAGTTGTTACACTCACAAGATTGGAGTGGTAAAAGCACCACTCGTTGCTGTAGCACTCAGGGAGGATCAGCCCCTAGAGTGCGTGGGATCCGTGGAAAGGAAGCTTGCAATCTGGACCTCAGGTAAGTATACTTTATTAATAGCAATTTAAAAACAGCAAAACTTGTTGTGGAGGTAGTTAGTCTGCTCACCAGCCTCGGGAAACCGCAAAGAAAGTTCCATATACTCATGCAATGTAAAAAATCCTTCGGCTGCTGTCCTGGCTGCTGTTGCCGACTGTCCCCAACTCACTTCCTGGTTCCATGTTTGCAAGTATACCTACAGATTGTGCTTTGTTTTACCAAAACCACTGTTTGTGTTTCAATTACTAATAATATTTCCACTCTGTATACACCTCATTTCATGTACACAGGGGTACTTTCACTCTCTATAAAAGGTCCAAAGTGAATACGATTTTTGTTGTTGCGCGCCATCACTACTGTAAGTTATTATATATTACTATATATTTATATTACTATTTTATACCTCCTCAATTCTGATCTTGCCCCTTCCACATCTCTAATCATCTTGTGCTGAGATTTCATCCAAACTTCTAGTCATCCTGTCCCCTAGCACAGCAGAATCTCTTCCATTTAGGTGCAATCCATCACGGCTATAAAGATTGTACCCAAGCACAAAATCAGCCAAGCCAAAACCCTCCTTAGTGCACCATGACTTTAGTCATGCATTAACTTCTCTCACCTCCCGCTGCCTTTTTACTATAGCACATACCTCAAGTAATATTTCTGAAAATACTATCTTGGAGGTACTTTTATTTAGTTTACTTCCTAATTACCTGAACTCATTCTTTAGGACCTTCCATTTTCCTCTGACTTTGCCATTGGTGCCAAAATGGATCAGGACAGCCTGGTCATCCCAAGCCCCTCGCAATAATTCATCAATTTTGTCAGCAATATATTGTACCTGAGTACCCACAAGACAACAAACTGTCCTGTGATACCACCACAACCTGTCTAGCCTTTCTTGCATTCTCAATCCCACCCACACAAGAGGGTCTGTTCCCCTCCTGAACTGATGTTCCCAACATCTTCACTCAAACCAGCAAATCTTTCTTTCTGTAATTACCAGAATCAACAAGTACAGGACAGTTTAAGACTCCAAGAGAAATGGGATTATTTAAAAGTTGCACTGCTGAAGGCAACAGAACATTGCATTAGGCTTGTCAGTAAAAGCAAAACATTCAAGAAACCACTGTGATATTTCGCAGATGTGGCCAAAATACTAAAAAACTAAAAGTTAGCATTTAGTAATTACAAAAAAAAAAACAAAGTGAGGAAGATAGACAGATCTATAAGATTAGGCAGAAAGAGGCTAAGCAAGTTATAAGAGCTTCCAAATCACACACAGAAGAGAAAATAGCACAGTCAGTAAAAAAAAAGGGGACAAAACATTTTTAGATATATAAATGAGAAAAGGAAAGTAAAACAAGGATTAGTTAGATTAAAAACAAAAGAAGGAAGGTATAAAGAAGAGGATAAAGGTCTAGCTGACTGCCTCAATGAATGAAAAAAAGAGGAGAAGTAAAAATGTGTTTAAATAAGCCTTTTACAAATCTGATTCGCCGAAATCGGCTTTTGACCCTAGAATGTGCTTGCGCGTCTCCCGCGTGACGTCATACGCATGCCTACATTGTATCACCATGGGCGGACGTGGGGCTATAATTTGGCATGGATCCGCAGCGGCCTGCATCCACCAACATGTTGCACGAGTCAGGTACACTGACGCATCGCCGCTGAGTGAAGATACCGCAAGGTGAGGATGAATATGTTAGAAGAAGATTTTGATGGTAAGGTATGTTTTTTTGCTGATGATACTAAGATATGGAACAGGGTTGATGTTTAAGGAGGGATAAGCCAAATGGCAAATGATTTAGGTCACTAAAAAATGGTCAGAGTTGTGGCAACTGACATTTAGTTTGGATAAGTGCAAGAAAATGCATCTTGGATGTAAAAACCCAAGGACAGAGTACAGAATATTTGATAGAGTCCTAACCTCAAATCCGAGGAAAGAGATTTAAGGGTGATTATTTTTGATGACTTAAAGATAGGCAGACAATGTAATAGGGCAGCAGGAAATGCTATCAGAATGCTTGGTTGTATAGAGAGAGGTATTAGCAGTAGAAAGAGGGAAGTGCTCATGCCATTGTACAGAACACTGGTGAAACCTCACTTGGAGTATTATTATTATTATTATTATTGCCATTTATATAGCACCAACAGATTCTGTAGTGCTGTACAATATTATGAGAGGGGGGATTTAACTATAAATAGGACAATCACAAGAAAACTTACAGGAACGATAGGTTGAAGAGGACTGTAACGGATCGACGGGCACCCCGACTTGGTACCTCCGTTGAAGGATGCTCCTAGTGCTTCCTGAGGGCTCCAAGCACTCCAGCCGACACCATAACCACCGTAGACTCCTTCAGAGAGCAAGACAGGAACAAGCTCTTACAAGAGCTTAGTAGTGATATAGCAAGAGAGTATGACTAGCATAGCAATCCCTTGTAGCAGATTCCCCCAATAAGAGACAGCACTCCAAATTGAGGGTGAAGTAGAACTGAAGATTTTATTTAAACACTCTGCTTTTATGCAGATTTTGCACACATAGTACTGCCCACAGGGTTTTGCAAAACAACCAATCAATACGTACAATACACTCAGACACTCCCAGCAATTACACACAAAATCCTCCCCTCTGCCTGTGATACAATTACTGAACACAATGGGTTAAAGTAATTATCACAGGCAGGAAAAATACACTTTTTAACACATTTACTGTAACTTTAAAAATATACATTCAATCTTCATAAAGTTATTATTATTATTAATCAGCACACTCAAAATACAAACATACCCAAAAATCATACAATTCCCTCCAGTAGTTCAAAAGTTCCATGGAAGTCTCTTTTTGACCGACCGCACGCACATTTTCATGCCCAAAACAGTTCCAGAGATTCAGGCTGTGCGGCCAGTCTATTTCCCATGCTAAAGTCAGTTCAAACAGACGAACGACAACCATTCGAATTGTCGATTTAACTGTCGAACGTCGTTCGAATTGTCAAATGCATTGAAGTCTGGAGAAGGTAAAACTTCAGCTGCATTAAAATGGCTGCCGCCACATGTTCGGTTTTCGAATGGCGGCCACTTCGACTACTTTGGCACTTCGACTGCATTTGAAGTGCCAGTTTAAAAGAACAGATCCTTTCCCTGGGAGTTAAAGGGCCAGCAACAGCACAATAAAAATCCATTATGCCCAAATACAGTTCTTAATAGGCCATACACAGTCCAATACAAGTCCATAAGCCCCAAATCAGTTCCTTAAAGGGCAATACATCCCAGGGGCCATAGTCACATGGAAGGAGGCTGGCAATCAGTCTTCTCCAATGCCCAGTGGTGAGGCTGGCTCCGCCACAAGGACCCTGCTCAAACAAGCTTACATTCTATAGGAGGTGGGGTGTAAAACACAATAGGACAGGAATTTGCAATCAAATAAGGTGGGAGTGAGGCAGAGCTGGAGGAGAGAGTAGAGTGCTGCCCTTTAGGAGAGAGCAAGAGACAGGTATGTAAGGTAGAGGTTACTCTGGGAGGCTATAAGCTTTCCTAAAGAGATGGGTTTTAAGGAACTTCTTAAAAGATGCAAGACTAGGGCAGAGTCTGATGGTGGTAGGCAGGGTATTCCATAGGAAGGGAGCTGCCCACGAGAAGTCCTGCAAGCGTGAGTTGGCCGTACGGGTGCGAATAACGGACAGGAGAAGGAGTTTTGTACGCAGTACTGGAGACCGTATCTCCAGAAGGATATTGATACTTTAGAGAAAGTTCAGAGAAGGGCTACGAAACTGGTTCATGGGTTGCAGAAAAAAACTTACAAGGCAATGTTACAGGAACTTAACATGTATAGCTTGGAGGAAAGATGAGACAGGGGGGATATGATAGAAACATGTAAATACATAAAGGGAATCAACACATTAAAGGAGGAGACTATATTTAAAAGAAGAAAAATTACCACAACAAGAGGACATAGTCTTAAATTAGAGGGACAAAGGTTTAAAAATAATATCAGGAAGTATTACTTTACTGAGAGGGTAGTGGATGCATGGAATAGCCTTCCAGCTGAAGTGGTAGTGGTTAACACAGTAAAGGAGGGTAATCATCTGTGGGATAAGCATAAGACTATCCTAACTATAAAATAAGGCCAGGGACTAATGAAAGTATTTAGAAAATTGGGTAAACTAGATGGGCCAAATGGTTCTTATCTACCGTCACATTCTATGTTTCTATGTTTCTAGGACAGTAAATCAATAATAAACTCCTGGTTTTTAACTCCTACTTAAAAGAGACTATTTTTAGGCAACTCTAAGTGAGCAAACTCAGTGAGTCAGCTCTGGATTTATTTAAGTATACAAAAAACCCACACAGGTGGGAATTAAGAGGCCACTCCCCTAATTAACTCAACAGCAGCAAACAGGTAACAAAAAACCCAAGTTAACAGATTTACTGAATAAATTGTTGCAGTTATTCAAAGGTTTTTCAGCTCTTGCTTAAATATAGTCTACTTAAAAGAGACTACTTTTAAGCAATTCTGAGTGAGCCAACATATTCAAGTAAAGCTAATTATAAATATATATATATATTTTTCTTTTATTTTTTTTATTTTTTTTCAAAATAAAGTCCATTACAGTTTTTGAGTGGGAATGTCAAGATTTATAATTGTTGGGGTACTTTGACTTTTCATCCATGCTAAGGCCAACACCAATTAGATTGGGTCTAAATTTCAAACTTTTCACTCACCAAGCTCGTGTTTTAACCTAGTGGTAGATCTCAACACAAGTGGTGATATAGTTCAATATTCAATATAAATTAAGAAGAAAAAAATGCTCAGAAGCTGAATCTGACAATAATCTGCAGTCATGTCTCCCAAAGTTAAACATCTGGAAGTGTCGAGTGAGTTTTCTTACAGAGACGTGAATTAACAGTGATTCCATTTCTAAGAAGAACAGATGCATTGAAATCTTTGTAATTTGTGAATAAGCCACTAAAAAAATGCTGTATTTTTCTGAATATCCTCCAGGTTTTTAAATGGTTGGCAAATTTGTGTTATTTTAACAAATTAATATTATGTTAAAGTGTTTGTACCTGGTAGAGATATTTAAATTCCGTCTTAAGAAAAGAAATCTGGCAACTCACAATTTACTTATTTTTATTGTGGTGAATATTTTATTCTTTAATAAGCTTAATAAATATAAATATACACACCAAGAACAGGAGAAATACAAAAACACTGTAGTTTGTGAGCCGGCGATGAATAAATGTGCAACATTAAATGAAATAAATTGCATCAGTTCAGCTCCAAATAACAGATTACAAACAGATGACATTCTCAGCAGGAAGGCGGCTTAGTCGGCAGGTACGGATGCTTCGCCAACTAATGGCTTTTCTTCTGTAAAATTAGGCCTTGTTATCTCATTGTCAATTTTATTTTAATATACATTTGAAACTGTTGGAATATAAATCTTGCTCCAGTGCCAGCTCGTCCCGGCATGATGTGGATGGCTGGGGATCAGTTATTTGGGCATGGTTCTGAATATCAAGGGCTGTGCCAGATTGTAAAGGCTCTCAGTTAGTAAAGTAATTATGGATGCTGAATACAAAAATAATGAGCACAGAAGAATGGAAGAGAGCCATCTGTGATGTAAGACGCAGTTTTAGACCAAGAAGCTGGATTGATTTGGAGAAATGTCGGAGTCTCGTAATGACAAGATTGTTTCTGTGAGGTTGGATGTCTAATGCTCCCTTTTGCCGCATTTGAATTGCTTTCTAAATTCAAGTGTTATCATTTCGGTTATTAAGAGAGGACTATCAGCAATGTGACAGTTAATGGAACAAACGTACCTTTTTTATTTAAAAAAAAAGTACAGATCAATATTTTGCAGACCCCCTTGCTTGCTATTGATCAATATTTTCCAGTTTATTTTTATTTTCACATGACCTTCTAGTTAACGAACATAAGGTGGCAAAAATGTGAACCTGTAGTATATATCCGGTCTTAATTAAAAATTGTGCAGCAATTGGGACTTCTGAAATTGTGGTCCATATAAAAATAATGTTCCTACTTCCATTATTTCCTTTTTTTTCTGTGTTTAATAAGTAACTTTTTATCCAACATCCACTTTACACTTGATTAACCAGGCATATAAGATCACTGACATATAAACATGACTCCACAATTACTGTAAACATGTTTGACAATAATCTAAAATACAATACATAACAGTAAAATATTGTAAGACAACGTAGCATGCCACATCTGTTGTTTCTGCTCTTTCTCTGCAGAGATACAAAAACGTATTTGGATCAAGACACTTTTAAAATATGGAGTATGCTATTTAACAATAAGGTGGGTACAAAATGCTGCCTTTTAGATCTGGCAAGTTAATACATTTTATTATGATATTGTGATAAAAAAAATTAAAGGACCACTATAGGCACCCAGACCACTTCAGCTTAATGAAGTGGTCTGGGTGCCAGGTCCAGCTAGGTTTAACCCTTTTTTCTATAAACATAGCAGTTTCAGAGAAACTGCTATGTTCATAAATGGGTTAATCCAGCCTCTAGTGGCTGTCTCATTGACAGCCGCTAGAGGGCTTCCGCGCTTCCGCGCTTCCGCGCTTCTCACTGTGATTTTCACAGTGAGAAGACGCCAGTGTCCATAGGAAAGCATTGAGAATGCTTTCCTATGGACTGGCTGGATGCGCGCGCGGCTCCTGCCGCACATGCGCATTCAGCCGAAGAGGAGGAGAGGAGGCGGAGAGGAGGAAGAGAGCTCCCTGTCCGGCGCTGGAGAAAGAGGTAAGTTTAACCACTTCCTCTCCATCCAGCCTGGCGGGAGGGGGACCCTCAGGGCACTATAGTGCCAGGAAAACGAGTATGTTTTCCTGGCAATATAATGGTCCTTTAAGAGCAGCACCACTTATTAACACTGGGGGTTAAGCAGTGCCAATCCATGTCAATTACTTCTTGTTTCTATGCTTCTATATTTTTACCTCTAAATTTGCATGAGTGTCTCAGCACTTTACTAAATTCTATAATTGTTATGAGGTGGACTTATAGCAAATGACAATATTCTTTTAATCTGCTTTGTTTCAAACGTAATAACGACTTTATTTCAAGAGAGTGTGATATTGCTCAAACAACTAATATTATGATAGATAGATAGACAGACAGACAGGCAGACAGACAGTCCCATCAATATTCACCTATTTGCCTGAGAGACATGGCATGCTAACTGACATTGTTTTATTGCACACAAATTAACTTGATGGTGTGACTCCTTGTTATTCACTTGAACGGTGTGATTATAGAATTAACTGAAAGGGACATTAGGACATCAAGGAGCCAGCTCAGTTATAATTGTGTTAACATTTGCAAACACTGTCTATGTTTTAGACAGCAGCATTATAGGGGCATCATTGCATTCATTGACTGAGACTCTCAGGTGATGCTCTCAGCCAATAAATCGAGACTCTATCAGATTCCAACTTCTGCATCACCCAACTGGTTAGGAATCTCGGAGTCTGACGGGAACCAAAGTAAGGTGCAAATCATTGATAAAAGGTTTGCCCCATTACCCGGAACCAGCAGACTCTACTGGTTATTTTGCTTGGATTAACCTTTTAAGACTACATGATAATCTAGACACATGCCCTTGCTATGACTGCAAGAGTGCCATTGGTATCACACTGACATATAGTCTAAACCATATGTCTCTAGTTGTCAGATATCCTTTGCAATTGTCTGACGAACATGTCTGATTTGAACATTGTCTCTGCAATAGCACAGATAAGATACAAGTGAGATAAAACTTAAGAGGCAACAGAACATTTATTCTTAGTTTAGCATCTCCTACAGAAGTGCTTCTCCGACTAGTAATCTATGATCACCAGAGTAGATTTAGTCATCACCCAGTTATATTTCAATGAGGATCATAAGAAAACTTTCTATTTGCTGTCCCTAAAGACTGGTTTAAAAAGCAGAGTCTTAAACTGTGTTTAGAATGCTTGGAAGAATAACAGCTGCAGCCAAACAAACTCTATAGTGTATAAGTAGCCCAGTACTTACCTTTAGAAATTTAGTTCCGGTTTGAAAACCTAAATATCCTGTGGATGAAAAATATATTTGTATCCTCCTACTGATTAGAGCCAAATAAAAGTTTAAAGTGCTTTATTTTTAAGAGTAGATATTTAGTTGAGAGAAAAACATTAGACTTGTGCATTCGGTTTCTATCAAACTGAGATATTTCCAGATTTTTATTTTCCTTAATTTATTTACTCCTCCTTTTTCCCTCTCTTTTGTTTACTTTTTCGCATTTGCTCTGTGAACCAAATGGTGGAAAAAGACACCTATCCGGGTACTGCAAAGTATATGGATATATTTAAAGGAACACTATAGTCACCTAAACAACTTTAGCTTAATGAAGCAGTTTTAGTGTATAGATCATGTCTCTGTTTCACAGCTCAATTAACTGCCATTTAGAAACATAGAAACATAGAAACATAGAATGTGACGGCAGATAAGAACCATTCGGCCCATCTAGTCTGCCCAATTTTCTAAATACTTTCATTAGTCCCTAGCCTTATCTTATAGTTAGGATAGCCTTATGCCTATCCCACGCATGCTTAAACTCCTTTACTGTGTTAACCTCTACCACTTCAGCTGGAAGGCTATTCCATGCATCCACTACCCTCTCAGTAAAGTAATACTTCCTGATATTATTTTTAAACCTTTGACCCTCTAATTTAAGACTATGTCCTCTTGTTGTGGTAGTTTTTCTTCTTTTAAATATAGTCTCCTCCTTTACTGTGTTGATTCCCTTTATATATTTAAATGTTTCTATCATATCCCCCCTGTCTCGTCTTTCCTCCAAGCTATACATGTTAAGATCCTTTAACCTTTCCTGGTAAGTTTTATCCCGCAATCCATGAACCAGTTTAGTAGCCCTTCTCTGAACCCTCTCTAAGGTATCAATATCCTTCTGAAGATACGGTCTCCAGTACTGTGTACAATACTCCAAGTGAGGTCTCACCAGTGTTCTGTACAATGGCATGAGCACTTCCCTCTTTCTACTGCTAATACCTCTCCCTATACAACCAAGCATTCTGCTAGCATTTCCTGCTGCTCTATTACATTGACTGCCTACCTTTAAGTCATCAGAAATAATCACCCCTAAATCCCTTTCCTCATATGTTGAGGTTCGAACTCTATCAAATATTCTGTACTCTGCCCTTGGGTTTTTACGTCCAAGATGCATTATCTTGCACTTATCCACATTAAATGTCAGTTGCCACAATTCTGACCATTTTTCTAGTTTACCTAAATCATTTGTCATTTGGCTTATCCCTCCTGGAACATCAACCCTGTTACATATCTTAGTATCATCAGCAAAAAGACATACCTTACCATCAAGACCTTCTGCAATATCACTAATAAAAATATTAAAGAGTATGGGTCCAAGTACAGATCCCTGAGGTACCCCACTGGTGACAAGTCCAAGCTTCGAATATATTCCATTAACTACAAGCCTCTGTTGCCTGTCACTCAGCCACTGCCTTACCCATTCAACAATATTTGAATCCAAACTTAAAGATTTAGAAGTTAAATCATTTTGTTTCTGTTTATGCAGCCCTGGCCACACCTCCCCTGGATCTTATTGACATAGTCTCCATGAAACAAAAAAAAAATGGTTTCACTATCAATTAATATGTAACTTACCTTATACGATTTTATATCCTGCTCTATAAATTGAATTTTAATTACACGCAGGAGGTTCTTGCAGGGTCTAGCAAGCTATTAACATAGCAGGGGATAGGAAAATCTAAATAAAACAGAACGTGCAGTGAAGGAAGGATAAACATTAGTTGACTCTTTACAGGAAGTTTTTCGGAAGGCTGTGCAAGTCACATGCAGGGAGGTGTGACTAGGTTGCATAAACTCCTAAATGGTAGAGAATTGAGCAGTGAGACTGCATGGGGCATGATCTATACACCAAAACGGTTTATTTAAGCTAAAGTTGTTTTAGTGACTATAGTGTCCCTTTAAATACACTAATTGGCCAGTCTTTTTGCCATTTTGGGTTTGTTTGATTGACATTTTTCAGAATTCGTTGGCACCGTAACGATTCATGAAAAAATATTTCAGCTTAACTGATTAGGACAAACTAAATTTTCCTACCATGCACAAGTCAAAATACATTAAATAGTCAGTATCATATAATAAATAGTTTTTGTTCTCCTGGTGTGTCTTGACAAAACTATCAATTTTCAAGAAGCTTTAGCAAGCGTTTGTTTGGCTCTTAGACCTATTCCTTCAATAACAGGAAGACAACTTAGATACTGAGCAAGACAGAAAGCACACATTATCTGACATCCTCTTCTTCAGCATACTGATAAGATGTCTTTAAACAATTTTAATTGTCCTGTCAAAGTGACAATTATAAAACTAATCATTGAGAAGACAATACAAGATGTAATGAATACCACAGCAACTCCACTTTTATGTAATTAAGGAATTTAATGAGCTGATAGCTGCAGAAATGGACTCCATCTAGTTAATTAAGGAACAGTCATATAGTAGTAACATAGAACATGCAAAACTCAGAATTTTAAACTGTGTTCATCCGAAAAAGTAAAACTGAAAAAAAAAGACAATAATATACTGAGAAAATAAGCTTTGCTTCCATAGTTCAAGTAGTGAAAGTAATATTTGAGTCTATAGAGCTATAAAAAACAACACGATCTTGAATATATATTTCTGTTAAGAATGAATACTTAGCAAAAAAACTAAATATTTTTTGGTTATTGAGGTTATTTGTTGCATTAGTAAGTGGCCATGGGAGTGCGCACAGAAGCAGGGAGAGGCATTAGTGGAATTTAAATGTCAAATATTAGCATTAGAAAATAGTTATGTCAACAAGTAGTATATTCTAGGCATGAATTTAATGGAGCAGGAGGTGGAATTAAAAAATAAAAACAATCTCTTTGCTTTTTTATTATTGCTTTGATTGTTTTGTGTTGTTTTGCTTTGTTTATAGGGATTGCTGGAAGCTCACAGGTACCAATCACAGATATTTCTACCCTAATAAGTCACATTTATGAGAGTAATTTTGACTTATTCTTTTTTTTTTATTATTTGAAGCAAATGAGGGTCTATCTCATCTTGTTAAGGCAAGCATGTAATGATGAATTTTAGAAAGATAGCTCCATCTCTTGGAAGGACTGGAAGGAAAAGGATAACTGAGCACTCCTAACACTTGAGTACTTCATGCGCATGGCTCAGTTAGCCACAAGTCTTATGTAACAGATTGTTACAATATGGTAGCATACTGGTTATTACAAAAAGGAGTATACACAAATGGATACTCACAGGGTTCTTCACTAAATGGTGAATATGAATTAAATCAAAATAAATTCAAATAGAAATTGGAAATTAGGGCCAACAGAGACAGAATGAAATTACATATGGCTTAAAGAATATTTCGAATTATTTATTTTATTTATTTATAAAATATTTTACAAGAAGGGATACATTGAGATTTCTCTCATTTTCCAGTAATTCCTGACAATTTCCACTTCAGTAAATAACCCTGCCATTTATGCTAATCAGAATATGTAGCAATTTGTGAGATCCTACCTATTGCTTTTGTTCTGTGAATGCTCATCTTCCAGCACAGATGTTGCATACCTTCTTTCTAGAAAGCACGTGAAAACGCCTTTCTCCAGTAATGTGTCAAAGAGGCAAAATGCGGTTACAAAATATCTCAGTTTTCTTGTATTCCTAACAAGAAGTCACGTTGTTACCCAGTTGCTTTTCGTCCGGCTAACTATGCTTGAGTTCTCTTTTGGCTTTATAAGTTTCACTTTTGCTAACATAAGGTTGTATATAGTATAAAGCAACCTCTCTAGGTTTTCATAACACTCTGCAAGAACAGGTCATGGGTTTGATTCTTAACACAAAACTTCCTACTGTTTGCTTGCAACGGTTGCTGTGGTGACCACGGTTAAAAGGGTACAAACAGCAGACATTGTTCATTATTCACCTGTTACCACAGAAACTTCTTTAGCTGAGCTGTGTCGGGGAATAAACGCACGTCGAGAGCAAAAGTGTATTGTATTCGAGGGCATGTGAATGGACAAAGAACTTTGAATAGTTAATTGTCAATCCAGATAATGGACTTCCACAGACCAGGTATGTCAAGGGCAACTACTCATGAACAAGTCCATGGGAGTGAGGTTTTTTTTATAACATCTTTATGGAACTCTAATCATTTACTTTTATTTCTCAAGGAAATGTCTTTGCACTTCACAAAGCTTTTGGTGCTGTGAAAAAATACACCACTGACAGCAACAATCTGGTTTGAAAAGGATGTTTAGTATATTTCAGACTGAATTGCATCATTTTCTCTCAAGTGGGACAGTTATTGAATGCACCAAGATACAATGGCCACTGGATGCCTATATTATTGTGCTTGATTTTGGATACATTAAAAACCTCTGGTGCTTACTAAAAGGTCTACATCCTTACAAAAACAAGTCAATAAAATTATACTTGCAGCTCAGAGAGCATTAGCAAATAAAAACACATTTAAGAGGTCACAGGCAAAAAAGCACTATTCTACAAGACAATATCACTTTAAAAAAAAAAAATTGTCTTTCTGGGGTTCCCATGCTTAGTCTCCTTCTTTCTCATGGGCCACCCCTTCCCATTTTCTTTTATTTTCATCTTCCTATTTGGAATGTTCAATGTTGGTAATGATTCCATTAGTACTTCTCTGTTTCACAAAATGCTTAGGTCTCTTTTCAAATGATTCGGATATCTTTGCATATTGACTCTTTGCATAAATTAAGATGTATTATCATTATTATTATTATTATTATTATTATTATTATTATTATTAAAGGCTGTATCCTCAGTGCAAAAGAGGTAGATGTTAAACAGGTTATATTTTCTCCCCAGAACTCCACTTGGATTTGCCTTGTAAAATATAGCCAATACATGGATTTCATTAATGATTCCTTTCATTGTATGTGTGATAGACATATGATGGTCCAGATGTAGCTAATGCTTCAGTGCTTGTGAATGTTTTTTCAGAAAACAAATACTACTCTATGTCACTTCCTGTTAGCATCAACGATGCATCATCATGCTTTGGGTTAATATATAGAGGGTTGTTTACTAAAGTGAGAGTCAAAAATTAATTTCAAATTTCAGGCTAGAGTAAAGGAATAATTCTGAGAATCCCTCCATGGTATGTGTGTCACCACTACATTATACAGCATTAAAATGGCGGACGTCAAGAAGATGCATGGCACTCATAGACAACATAAACAGAGTTCCAGGAAAGGTTTCACAATATGGGAATCTAGGATCTTGTCAACTGTGGCCAGGATGATCAGGTTTGTAGTATTGAGTGTTTTGGAACTTGAAACTAGAGAGGTGGAAGATCCCAAAAGCCACATCACTAACTCTCTGCCTGACAAAGATTCCACTGGGAGTCGAGCCATTGGATAGTTCTACATGTTCCAATGAAGGTGCATGACGACATTGGAGTGCTTGGACCCCTTTTTCTAATGCTGGTATTTATTATCTTCTGGGCTTGTGCTGGTCCATGGTTCAGCTAAGCACCCTGTCTTAAGTGAATTGAGTGCTGTTCCTTTTCCTATTTTTGCAATTTAACACTTTGTGCAGAGTCATATTTACTAAACTTGGGCCCTGCAGACATTTTCATTTCATCCAAACACATCCAGACAAAAAATAATTTTGCTTTGGAGAGATATAGGAAGTGGTGGGCAGCTTCTATTTTTAAATATTGCAAGGAGGGAATCGCAAGCCAATAGCCCCTTTCTTGTAATAAACTAAAATGTATGAACAAAAGAACAAATTTATGAACTGTCAAAAATTGGGAGGGAAATGTAGTCCGACACTGATCAAGCAAACAAGGACTGAACGTGGAGGAGGGTAATCTAAGCTGTACTTGTTGCAGCTAGCTAGGTGTAGGATTTCAGGACGTGTTAGCTGCATTATTCTTTAAAAGTTCTGAAAACTGCATGGAATGTGCTTTCCAGTATGCAATGAGCTAAGACACTAGACTAGAAATTTTCAGTACTTCCGAATTGTTACGGTTTTGATTATTCAACTCAAAATTTTGGTTTGATGTTAAAAATAGGGCGAAGCCCTAAAAGGAAGGAATGAAATTGCCTTTATTGACCATTAACAAAATAAACAAAAACAAAAAAAAACCTCTAAAAATGTAAATTAGTGATTCAAAATTGATGTTAAGTGACAGTGACCACCACACTTGTACTACAAGGCAAAAACGTTTGGCTCCTCTACTTGATATGGTTCAGACGAGTGAAGAATTATGGTTGAAGTTCAAATTGAAATTTTGTGATTCAAAATTTCATCAAATTATTCTAAATTCTAGATTTTGATTATTACCAATAGAAATCTCCACATGAATTCCATTGACCATCAATATGGGGATGCTCTACTGCGCAGCAGTATAGCTCCAATCGGTGGTATGTGTGGATTTCTTGCATTATGCCTTGCAATGTCTTTACTTCCATTGCAGCACTGCGCCATGCATCAATATGGTGCTGTTGTTTTGCCATGCACCCCTATGGTACGGCTGCATTTGTGCTCACAAACTAGAGCAATAATCATGCAACTGAAATCTAGCAGGATTATTCACTAAAGTGAGGAATATCAGGAATTCAAGTTAATTTTCAAACCAAAGGCCAAATTAGCTAAACTGGAAGCATAGCAGTCTTGGAGAAGCTGTCTTTTTCCGGGTTTGGTCTTGAATTTGAAATTCACTTTCAGGGTTCTCCTCTAAAGTGAGAATTAAAGGTGAATTCAAAGTAAATTTCAAATTTAAGGTCAAAAGATTCAGCTACGCTTGCAGTTCAACTACTCTGGCCTTACATTTAAAATTCACTTTCAATTCTCTTTGAATTCTTACTTTAGTAAATAATCCTACTTGAGATTACTTTGTGACAAATCTCTCTTGTGTGAATAGCACTGGATGTTCGCGTGAGAGAATGAAACTAAGGTAGGTATGTTGGGCTGGAGCTGGGTTAGACAACCTGGCGATGATATTATAATATACTTTATCTATTTCCACTTAACATAGGCGCAGGTATCAACATGAAAATTGCTTTTAAACAAGCTATTGCTATTAAACAAGAAAACACACACACACAGCGACAAAGAAAGAAAGAAACATTAAGATATTCAAAATTTATAAAGAAAATATTATGTGATAAATGCTGACAAAATATATATTTCACTTAGCATTTCCCATTTGGCATTTGTGGTTACCTATTTTGCAGTTTGTTTACCTGCCAATATTAGATCTACGAGGACATTGGTTGGACAATCTTTCTTCCAAGATTGATGGGCTGTTTTAGTTAATCAATTCCAAAGGGTTGCATGTTGGAGATGAATTAACAATAATATATGCGAACAAATAATTGAAAAGTCTGCCTTGCAGAAAAACTGAAATGAATTGACCAATACTAGTAATTAACATGAAGGGACAAAACTATGCTTAACCTATTTCACACAATACCGGAGGTTGCATTCTTGAAGTCTTGTAGACTTATAAACTTATAGATTCATTTTATACAGAACGTAAGCTGAAATTTGGGGAGATCGGCAGAATTACTGACTCTAAGTCTAAACATACTTAATATATTTCAATGACAGTCAAACCAAACTGCGCAATGTCAAACATATTCAGGGGGGTTAACATTCTCAATTACGTTTATGGTGCCAAAAAAAAGAAATGATTGATGAGAAAAAAAGATGAAAAAATCACTAAATTTGGATTTTATTCACAGATCACGTGAGAAGGGACCAATTATTATTAATGATATAATATATATATATATTTGTTTTACTACTCCTCCTGTTCTCCATCTATTGGTTTTTTTTTCTAAGTTGGTCTGTGAACCAGTTTGCGGGAAAATGCTTCTATTGGTGTACTGCAAATATAAAAATCATACTATATTATGTATATATTTTAAAGCACGCTGACTGGCTCATCTTTGTGACTTTTTGGTATTTTCTTTGATTCTGGTTTCCGAATCAACATTAGTCGGAACCAAACTGACATCCTACCGAAAAAAAAAAAAAAGATTTTCCAAAACGGCACATTGTCACCATTTGAGAATGCTTAAATAAATACATAAATGGAATGATCAGAATTTGTTGTATACACAGATTTTTGTCAGTTAACACTCTCGCCCTGCTTTTTCTATTTGTCTCTTTTCCTCTGTGTCTCTCGCTCTCTTTCTCTCCTCTGTCTCTGTAATTATGAGCAACGTTTCATTCACTGCCATAAATTAAATGAAGTATCGTTTCTATATTTTATTCAAAGTTTCTCTTTTTTTATAAACGTATTGCTTCTGTTTGACACAGTCACAAATGGACAATTCAAACTGCAGCAAAGACATCAGACACCAACGTTTTCCTATTGTAAAGAGTACAAAAATCACTATAGTGTGAAAGTTATATTTTGTACAAAAAAAAGAAAAAATTGCTCTGCTTTATTAAGCATGTTGACTGTACAATTAAACACAACACAAAATCTCCCTCTTTGTGAAATATACATCTAGTTTTGTTAATACGTTATATTGAGTATCTTACAGAAGTATTTAAATGTGATTTATGGTAGCCAATTACCCATTGGGAATGATACAATGACGGTTCAATAGACTCTTGCACTTGTTCATAAAAAAATGTTTGGATCAGCCTCAGCTGCTCTCAGAAATGATAAAGGATCCAACAATGCCAAATAAATCAATCCGGGAAAAAAAATTACCTTCTACTGTGACGAGGTGACATTTTACTAGGTATAATTTATATTTTTCAACATTGCACAGCAATGATACCTTATTTATTAAAATGAAAGAACTGTTGAAGAATGCAAATCACCAAATATTTTACCTAGACTTACTTACAGCTCACTAAGAATGCAGCTTCACAATGAATGTAAAATGGATGATGTCCAGGAGGTGGGAGGGTCTGGGAGGGAGGGTCTGCTGCTGATTGGCTGGAATGTGTCTGCTGACTGTAAGGTACAGGGTCAAAGTTTACTCAATGATGAGTCCGTGGCGAACCGTTCGGCGAACCGTTCGGGACATCACTAGTGACAAATAATTATGCACATTACAGCCACTCATAAACCTTATCTTCATAAATCTGGATTTTTGTTTTTGTTTGTGCGTTGTTCCTTTAACTGTATTATTTTTACTAGCAAAGCCTGTCTAATATTTCTTTTAGTTTAATATTTGAAATATACTATAACATATGGTGGATTTTTTGGCCACTAAAAATAGCTACTGACACTGTTCTGAAGCATAGAGATCAAAACAAGGTGAGACATTAAGTGAGAGGTTAAAATGCTAGATATCTGGTTTAAAGGTAAATTGATCCAGAGAGAGAAAAGATAATCTAAAAAAAATGTACTCAATTTCTTGCCATGATGTGTCTTATATAAGAATATCTAATCTGAATTGTACATGTTCCAAGCATTTAAATGCTGAGGTATGACACTAAAGCTCCCTACAATTAAAACCCCCTTCTTTTACTTACCTAATTCTAGTGCGGATGTCCCTCTGCGCTGGTTCAGGCTCCGCCTCTGCTTCTCCTCCACCGACCTCGGCCTGCAGGGGGGGACTTATGCACATGAGCGGCAATTGCTGAGCTTGCATTAGTACTTGCCCTATAGGAAAGCAACGTATAATGCTTTCCTATGGGGTTTTGTGTCCTAATGCACAGCGTGAGGACGTTCAATGTCAGTTAGGCGACCAAAAGACCCTCTAGTGGCTGTCTGGTAGACAGCCACGAAAGGTGGACATAACCCTCCAAGGTAATTATTGCAGTTTATTAAAAACAGCAATAATTACCTTTGCAGGGATAAGGAACCTGGGACACTGCCCCCAGATCACTTCAATGAGCTGAACTGGTCCGGGAGCCTATAGTGTCCCTCTAAGGTTGGCCCCATACATGTACAAACCAGATGTTTAAACCAAATTCAGAACAGAAATCAAAATAACTCCAAACCACCAGTGGATGGTGGGCTGCAAGGATCCAGCTATGAAGACGAGGGACACCAGGTACAAATTAGCAGGTTAAAATGCTAGATATCTGGTTTAAAGGTAAATTGATCCAGAGAGAGAAAAGATAATCTAAAAAAAATGTACTCAATTTCTTGCCATGATGTGTCTTATATAAGAATATCTAATCTGAATTGTACATGTTCCAAGCATTTAAATGCTGAGATATGACACCTTTGATTACAATGGTCTGGATACAGAGGTCCCGATTTAGTAATAGATGTACCTTTTACCCTTGTCACTGATCACAGAACATGTGTTTTCAGGCTATATTATACAACAGGGTTTTTTATCTTTCGGTTTCATTTTTTACAAGCCTGAAAACTAAGGCCTGAAATAATTACATTTATTTTGAAAAATATTTTAATATTTTGGTATATTTTATATCTGATTTTATATATATATATATATTAATACATTTTAAAAATAATTTTGAAGGTTTATCCAAAAACATGTAAACATTTGAAAAGCCTATCTAAAATTCATAAATTAGAATCAAAACAGGGTAGAAAATCCAGCTTCTCAAAACATGTCCCCGGAGGTCCTTGTTAGATAATACAATTGTATATCTTTAATATTTCCTGACAGATGGGGAACTAGGTAGTTAACATGCTATGGATGAAGGTTGTGGGAAAAAAGTTAGATGTGTTTTTCATGTATAGTGATAGATATAATACTTAACAATCTGATTAGTTCCAGAAAGAATGAGATCACTTGCTTGTGATGTGGCTCAGTATGGAATCCTCTCACAGATGGCATCAATTCCTACAGCAAGATGCTGCTTTTCACAGACACTTACTTATCAGCAAGGTCAAAGAAATCGTTTTTGATTATAAATAGCAAGACTGCCACACGGATTTAGGCAGCTTGTAGTAATCAAATAGCTGCCGTTGACTTGTTACACAAATCAACATTCCTTAAATGTTACACTGGGATAAAGTAACATTTGTTATATATTATTTGATACCATGACTAGGTTTCAAACTAAACTAAAAAGTGGCTTAATTAGAGTCACTTTTCTCCGGACCTGGTTGCTACGGTAGAGAATTAAATTTATTATCTATAGCAATGCGGCAAATTGATTTCCCATGTCACCTAGTATATGGTGTACATGGTATAATACAGAAATACCAGGAATACCTATTACACAGTAAATTAGTTGAAAATAAATAAAATAAAGAAGATTATAAATGCAGATCATGTTTTTTTAAAGCCTGATCACGTATCCTAAGATTATTATTTAATTCTGAGTCTTTGTTAGACCTACCAATAAACAACATTTGAGCTACTATCTCCAGCTTATTTGTTCTCTGAAAAATGTGAAAATCCAATGTGAAAATAGTTATATGTTGTTCTATGGGGCAATACAGCAGTCTCCCTTCAGGGGGCACTATATCTACTCACAGAAAACACTTCTAGGTCCATTGTAGTATGGTAAGTTGTGGTTGTGGTAATGTATTTATTTACAACATTAGACATAACTGCACTTGGAAATAGAGTTCAGAGGGATTTAAGTGATGTTAATGCGCGTGGGTTGAGCTAAATGGAGGAAATTGTGAAGTGAAAGACCCATAATGTGTCCTTACCTTCCATTCTATGGTTTGTAATGCACAACGGTGACTTGAGATGAAGGAATGAAGGAATGGAAAGGGGAGAGTAACAAAGGGGAAAGAGGGAAAGGTGGAGAAAGAAAAGAAGTGAAAAAGAGGGATATATAAATATATAAATTCTTAAAGTAAAAATAGTTTATGAGTAAATAAATAGAAATAGGTTAACAGGAAAAAAAAAAGTCTCCTAAACATTAGTAAAGGTTTAAAAAAAATATTCACAAGATGTCTCTTTCTACATTAGACAGTTGGATGAAATGCTAAATAAAATTTCACTTCCCCTATAAAATCAATTAGACATTTTCAGAATGCACCCTGTAAACACAGGATAACATGCAGCAAGGAAATATTGTGAGATTTAAAATATTCAGACTGATTCTGTAGACCCTAACCTTTTTTTTCTGGCATTGCCAAAATAGGCCAAAATTATATCTTCAAGCTAACTTATTTCTACCACTATGCCAGCAGAACCATAGAAACTATAACTTCATTAGTTGTTTGCTAGATGACATTGCTGCCACTAATGAAATGGTGGACTGGAGAATAAGAGATAGCACAACCCCCTCTTGCAGAATATCAATAACGAAAAAATAAATTAAGGCACACCAGTTGCAAATAGCTAGTGCATGTAAGTGTAATTCTAAACAATTGAAGGCAAACCAGGGCATGTATACTGAGCAGTTACAACATTAAAACCAACTACCTAATACCATATATGTCCCAGTTGTTGGCATTCCAGATGTTGTGGACTTAAAGGGACACTAATAATCAGGAACTAAAATGTATTTCTGACCCTGTAGTGTTAAAACCACCATCTAGTCCCCCTGGCCCCCTTACCCCTTGCCCTACTAAATAGTGTAAAACCTTACTTGAATTCCAGTCTGCTGCTGCTGGCTCTGCCCCTGATCTGCCTGCTTGGCTGACATCATCAGGAGTGATACTCCTAGGCAATCACAATGCTTTCACATAGGATTAGAAGAAACTGTCAAGGAGGCAGATCAGGGGCAGAGCCAGCAGAAGTAAACACAGCCCTGGCCAATCAGAATCTCCTCATCCACAGTCAATGCATCTCTATGAGGAATGTTCAGTGTCTCCATGCAGAGGGCAGAGACATTGAATGTCAGTACTGCACAGTGTGCATCATTGCCCCTGGAAGCACCTCTAATAGCCATCCGAGGAGTGGCCAGTGGAGTTATCACTAGGCTGTAATGTAAACACGGCCTTTTCTCTGAAAAGACAATGTTTACTGCAAAAAGCCTAAAGTTAATGATTATACTCACCAGGACAAATACAATAAGCTGTAGTTGTTCTGGTGACTATAGTGTCCCTTCAATTTCCCGCAATGCCCTTACAGCCACAATTCTGGTAAAGCATCAGGGGAGATGTAGTCAACAACATCTAGAGTACCAAAGAGTGCCTACCCCTAAGCTAGGGTTTAGACGATTTTTACAACTATAGTTAAGGGTAGAGCTACAATAAGGGTAAGGCCTAGGAGTAAGTATACAGTTAGAGTCAGTCTTTTTTTAATCTTATGTCAGAACTAGAGTACATCTTTTTTAAACTGCCGACAACTGGTGGGAGGCAACACCTGCTCTTTGCAGTGACTGACATTAATTCATCTCCACACCTAAATGTTCAAGTTACATGTTTTCCAGGTTAAAGCTATGACTAGAATTCTATCTTTAGAATTCTGGTTAAGGACAGAGTTCAAATTAAAGTGGGTTAAGGCTGTGATTTGTGGTAGTGCTAATGTTAGGGCATAGGGTTTTGTCTCCTTTACTCTTAGCGAAGCAAAGATTAGTGGACGTTAAAATCACAGGCAGTGACTTCTGCTATGATGAATTTTGTCTATGTAATTGTTTCACGGATTCAGAAAAATAGTGTAATAAATGGGTTAATCAGTACATTGCAAAATGTAAATACTAAGTATATTGTTAGCAGTACACTGATAGGCCCATTTTCGTGCCATTTGGTTCACGAAACAAGTCATGACCAATTGATGGAAAAAAGGGGATCAGTAGAAAGTCTATATTTTTATATTATGTATTTATTTTGCACTCCTACAAACCTCACTTAGTATAGAATATTTATTTACTGCCCTGATATAAGGGGTCCCTGTACTGCACAGTGTCTGTCAAACTGGAGAATAATGCACCGATGCTTGAAAACATGCCTACCGGAAAATGATTTTTCTTTAAGATTGATAGGTGTTTATGTGATTTACTGTAACTGACTATGCTTAGCAAACTTTCCAAGGAACACTTAAGTAGGCAAATGCAAGTAAACTCTAGATTTAGCTGGTGCTTGGAAAATTGGATTTTTCTTCATTTATTATATTGATGTTGTACCTCTTGGGTTTTAAGGCTGGTTCTATATAGTTAGCCTTCAGCAAACATTTGGATTTTACGTTCTGATTTTGGCACTATAGCCCATTGCAATGGCCAACTACCTCCCACACTTTCAGACTGCTGTAAGAATAATTCAAAAAACCGGAGGAGCAGACAGACTATAAAACTCTGGAATGAAAGCTGACAAAATCAATTATTCTCTGTAGCACTCCTTTTCCATTTCAAATACATCTAAATCTTGATATAGAACAGAATAATCTATAGACCACACATGATGAAATAGATCTTTACTGGATGTAGTACCATTCTATATTGCAGTCAGTCATTCCGAAATCCTTTGCTGGCAGATAAATGCATGGATGACTCACTTTCCCATCTTCCTCAGCTCAAATCTGTGTATTGCACAGGGCTGATTGGAAGAAATTGTTCAATTCTAGGATGCTTCATACTTTCTGTTCGTCTACCTATTAAACAGTGAATTATAGCTCACACCCTTTCAAATGTAATAAACATCTCCCGCAAAAGAGCTTGCGGAGGTACTTCGGTCAGTGAAGCATTTTATTCAAGCCCATGAGATTTTAATTAAATACTATCTCAGAATAAACCTAATACTCGGCAATCAGCATATTAAAACTTTTTTTTTCCCTTCAATTTAAGAATGGCTTTTGCATGCTAAGAATGTGATGCTGATTGGCATTTAAGCTACTGTCATCACCGTAAGAAACTTGGCAGAGTACATAGACTACTTTAAAATTATTGTCAATAAATAAGGTCTGTGTACTGTCATATAATTTGGTGGGTTATGCATCCCAGAGAAAGGCTAAAACTGCGGTTTATCATATGCAAAATTGTACAAGACATTCCAATTTTAATACATTGGTGAATATGAGGTCATGCCCAAACCCTACAAGCATTTACCCAAACCCTAATGCTTGCAGACAACGTAAACATTAGTATCGACTGTATTTTATTTCAAGCAGAGACATTGGATTAGTAGCTTCCCACAACATTCATTGCAGGTACATATATAACCCATAACATCATTTTAAATTTAATTCATTAAATAATTTAGCAAAATTTCAGAACAGCTCAGACAAACTTTATCTTTCACACATAGATCTGCCATTACTTACTGTCAGAACTGGAAAACTGAAAAAAAAATACAGATCCAAAGATAAGACTGGCACATTTCGTGTCTCACTGGCATGTAAACAGAGACTTGTCAGTGCCAGTGAGGTGCGAAATGCGTCGGTGTTGATATTTATATTACCCCAGTATCTCCTGACCTCACGTCTACTTTGCATAAATAAAGGTAATTTATTTATACTTATCTTCGAATCAACACATTTTTTCTTATCTGAGGAAGAGATCCAGCAATCCAGTTTTTCAGTGCTCTCTGCAGAGACACAACAGGTTGATACAGGTACATTTTGCTGTGCATTAAATTTTTGCATGTTTTTATATTCTTGTCTCCAGCACTTTTATATGCTTTTTCCACTTACTTACAGAACCCTCAGCAACAGGTTGATACAGGTACATTTTGCTGTGCATTAAATTTTTGCATGTTTTTATATTCTTGTCTCCAGCACTTTTGTATGCTTTTTCCACTTACTTACAGAACCCTTAGCATTCCAGACGATGGAAACTGAATCCCCCCCCCCCCCTGAAGCTTTAGCAGCATTATAGCTGCAAGACCATTATGGGAGATATTGTCCACAACAATGGGATTGCCAAAAGTTGCCTACAACTGATCTGGAATATGTAAGATTATTTTTCTTGTTCTTCCCTTGACTTTTTTTTATTACAAGGATAGAACCTTTTTGACACTTTTTTCATAAATTCCAGAAGATCTTCTGCATGCTGTTTCACGTTGTCTTAGCTATTTAAATTGTATTATCTTGGACTATTTTATCTTACAAATGAGAAGGTATATAATATTTTTTATCAACGTGTTATTTTTGCACGTTTAAATGTATGCTATTTCCGTATAAGTTAAAAATCCACACACTTGATAATTTATTCTTTCTCAACGCTATTTTTTCCTCCACTATCACATTAAATATAAGTTGCAAGGAACGAGTGTTAATGTATTTTCTATATTGGTATACTGTTGCTTCAAAGAAAACCTTCGACATTTTGCAAAATTATGATCACAATAAAGCAAAAATGTACAGTTCTCTTTTGTTAGTTTTTTGCTTCAATTGACAAATGGTACGTGAGATATGTCTTGAGTTTATAGCTTCTTGATCTAGAATTCTTCGGACTTCATAGTTTCAGTTTCTAAATTCATCAGGTTTTAGGGAATCCAGATTCAAAGGCAAAAATGAAAAAAAAAAAAAACATTCATCTGTTGAAATCAAATGGGAGGAAAAATAGAGAATGTTAGTTAGTAGCAGGAAAATATATTTTAGAATACAATGATACATTTGAAGGAAAGTAGGGATCTAAGCTAATGGCTATGTATGCATATATACTATATGCACTATGTGCATACAAGTAAGAAAAACGGGAGTCTCTTTCAGGCTGCCTTAACATGTTTTTATTCTATGCTGAGTGTTTGTTCAAATTATTATTAACAGATAACATACAATAATACTTTTCACAATCAATGTTTTAATATATGCATGTTTTGTCCTTTAATAACTAAGGTTGCAAGGTTTCAGTTCTGTTTAAAATGGGAGGTTTTAGACATGTACATTTAAAAAAACAAGATGACATAATGAAAATGTATAGCAAGATTAAATGTGCGGTTCAATACTAATAGAGCTTGCACAAATCAATACAATACAACAAGCCCCTCCACCCATTAAGTATCATCTTTGTCTCATACGGAAGTGATTGAATCCTAAAATATGGCTTTCTTTTTTTTTCTATTGAGTTTGTATATAAATACACCCTTTAATTGATTCAGTAAAATATATTGGTGTTAAACTTAGGCCTTACTTTCAATTGTTTTTTTTTCCTCTTTTTTCAGAGTTAAATTTTTATTCATAGTGTGACAAGCTCCCCTTTTCAAGTGAGTTTGCCACAAGTTCTTGGAGGGGGGCTGCTTGCCAGCCTCCTGCCCACAGACTATGGACCTGGTGAGAAATAATGTTAAAGTCTCTGTGTGTGCCTGTTTGGGCTTAGACAGTAACCATTAGAACTTTCGAACTCCCGAACAATCGAAGTGACAGCCATTCGACATTTGAACACGTGGTGGTGGTCATCTTGTTTAGTCAAACACATCCAGCGGTGTTTGGTCTTCGAGTACATGGAACTCAAATCAGACACTCAACAGCATGAACACCGCTAATACTTTACCTTTCATGGATTGTTGGCTATTTGAACGGGAGTCGAACACCGTTCGGTTAGAAGATGCCCCAAAACAAGAGACACACACTAACTATGTTCATGAACAGTTACGTTCAGTAATCAGAATGGTACTTCAACTATTTGAAATAGACTGGCTGCACAGCCTGTTTCTCTGGAACTGTTTTGGGCATGAAACCATGCGTGCGGTTGGTCAAAAAGAGACTTCCAGGAAATTCCTGAACCCCTGCTCTGATCTTGATGATTTTGGGATATGTTGTTCACCCAAATGGGATGTGACTTATAGTGTTTTATGTGTTTTAAAGATACTTTTTGGGGTTTCATAATATTGTATGTTTTGTCTGTGCTTGGAGATAATTGGGTTAGATTAGTATAGTTCCTGATTCAATTATCTCACTAGCACAGAGGAGGGTTTCTATTGTTTGTGTATGTGAGGGTCTCACTGTATGACTCTGTTTTATTGGTTTATTCACTTTGTGTCCCTGTGCCCAACAAGTTCTACCTGAGTGTCACCCTTGTTGGGAAACTTGCATAAAAGGCCAGTGTGTGTCCATTAAAATGCTATTCCAGCTTACACTTCAAAACTTTGTGTTGTGCTGTTATTGGAGGTAAAGAAGATCTGCTCCTGTGTCTGCTGTTCCAGCTTGCAGGAGATTCAATCGGGAAAGTCCTTGTAAGGACTAGAGGGCCCCAGGGCCCCAGTCAAGCCATGGCGACTGAGGGCCAGAGTGCTGAGGTTTGTCCCCTGTTCCAGCTAGGAAGTGGTCCTTTGGTGGAGGTACCCAGTCGGGGTACAGGGAGCTCCGCTACACATAGGTTTACATGTCGTAATAGCTTCACATAGTATGATTTTTTTGTACTATACACAACTGGAGATGTATTGCCACTAGGTGCAAAAATAGGGAAAAAAACAGGTAGCATATCAATACTGACATATCGACCAAAAAATTAAAATGTCCCTCACTCTTTGCAGTGACAACCAGAAGGTCGAAATGAAAAATAAACTGAAGAAATACAACAAACAAATATATATGAATTAGACTGTATAAACTAACACACATATGATACAGGCACCTTGAAAGATGTTCAATCATTCATGGGACATAATGTAAAGGAAAAAAGAAAAAGCATAGTATAATGCTGTATAAGAGAATGATGTGAAACATAATGGATTATAAAACACATTTTGAGAGCAACTCAGAGGCACACTTTAACAAAACCTATTTGTCAGGTTGAATGTGTTAGAAATATAATGTGAGGTTTGTATCATTTCTTTCTTCTTGTTTTACAACACTATAAACAGCCCTAAACATTTTGTAGTTTTGTTTTGTTATATTATATATATTTTTGCAATGCTCTACTAATACAGACATACTAAGTGCAGCAGATTGTACCCCTACATATGTTATGAATGTAAGCTTATTAAGGCAGAGCCTTCTTCCATTGTTCCCGAATGTCAAACGTGTTTTGTCAGAATTAAATGTTTGTCTTGTTTATGTATTGTATAGCACTGTGGAATATGTTGGCACTATGTACCTAATTGTAACTGTATCTCTAAATAGACTATTACATATCAACAAGCAGGGGACCATATCTCCAGAAGGATATGGATACTTTGAAGAGAGTTAAGAGAAATACTACTTAACTGGTTCAGGCATTACAGGATAAAACTTACCAGGAAAAGTTAAAGGATCTTAACATGTATAGTTTAGAGGAAAGACGAGACAGGGGGGATATGATAGAAACATTAAAATACATAAAGGGAATCAACAGTAAAGGAGGAGACTATATTTAAAAGAAGAAAAACTACCACAACAAGAGGACATAGTATTAACTTACAGGGGTATAGATTTAAAAATAATTTTAGAAAGTATTACTTTACTGAGAGGGTAGTGGACGCATGTTAGCGGTTAAGTGAAGTGAAGGAGTTTAATCATGCGTGGGATAGGCATAAGGCTATCCTAGCTATAAGATAATGCCAGGGACTAATGAAAGTATTTAGAAAATTGGGCAGACTTGATGGACCAAATGGTTCTTATCTGCCGTCACATTCTATTTTTCTATGTTTCATATGTCCACAACTGCTTTAGGGAGTACTTAATAGCTCTTATTTATTATCCTTTCATTGTCATCATTATACTTTGGTACAGTATGATATTTATATTTTTATGGTTTTTGTTTTGCATGGTGTCTAATGTTATATTAACTACATTTGTAATTGGTTGTCTTTGTGGCTATTTAAAATTCAGCTGCAGTTTATGTATACTACTGCTGTCAGTATTATGTAGAACGCCAACACAATAAGGATCCACTTATTTATGTTAAAAATAGGTGATAGGAACATATTCCCAAACCTTAGAAAGTCCAAGCTTAAAGGGACATGCATAACTGTGAGACAACTGTCTCATTCAAAAAATTTAGCTTTGAATGAGACAGTTGAAAAAGGCAGAAAAATATGATTTTGTTTTTCAGGTTTACCTGCTTCTTTTTTATGTTTTTCACACCCACTCCAGCGCCCTATCCCTGGGACTGTTGTAAAAGTGCATTGGAAAATCTCTGACAGAATAATTTGGAAGATCTATTACCCTTGCAACATCCTGACTGGGGGAGAAGAGAAATAGTGTGATCAGTGAGATCATGCAGAGCATGCCCATTGTTGGGTTTATCTCTCCTGCTGCTGAACAATGATGGCCTGTTTCTGTCATTAGTAGACTGATCTGAAACTGAGATTGGTGGGTAAAAGAAAGTGGGTGGGGAGACTGATGAAACTCCCCTAGCTGAGAGGTGTGCCCAACAATGCAATCTGACCAAGTTTATAGTAAGTTTATAACTTTTGTTAAATATTTTCTAAAGTTTTTCTTGCTTTATTTTGGTTTGTATATTTGTTGAAAAGTATTTACTTGCTGGTTTAAAAAAATATATGTCATGCAGTGGATGTCTCTTTAAAGAGGGCTTCAATCTCCTATAGCACTTAAGCTGGCTTAACTCTTCTAAGATATACACTTTCACTAGGACAGTTGTGGTGTGTGAGTGTACCATTTCCATCTGACACTTTTTCCTCACCTGGTGCTCAGCGGCCGGAAGCTTGCAGTCCTGACTGTCTTAGCATACAGTCTGGCACCGCCCGTTGCACATCCACTGGCAGAAATAACCCTGCGCGTGCGCACGTGACCGCGCGCGCACGTGAACACGCGCTCACCGCACACACACATTTTGGAGCCAAAATACCGGGCTGACCAATGGGAAAGGGAGGATGGATATAAAAACCTAATCTGACCTCCACTCAGTGCCCTGTCGTGGATTCCCATGTGGTTGTCCGAGAGAGTGTTCCTGTTTATAGTTTTCTACTGGTTTTTGACTTTGGCTTTACTTATTGACGTCTCTGTATTCTGGTATCCTGACTCCTGGCTTTCCTCATCGTTGCGTCCCTTTCTGTGTTCCCTGACCTCGGCTAGTATTTTGAATATTCTATGTACGTTAAATCCGGCCATTCTAAGGACTGGTAATACGTTACTTATTTGTCATCCAGGCTATACAGTTCTACGTGATGGATCATACAGTAATCCTGATAGTGAGGCCTCTTGCAATCAGATAGAAGTACTATTCTTCTGGGCAATCACTGAGCAAGGTGTTTCCCATTTATAAAAGATGTTTATAATGGATGTACTGCATGTCTCCAGTTATCATCATTCCTGGACATATCAAGAAAAAAGCAAAAATAAGTGTCCTTTAAAGGTATATGGAATCTTCCCTTGAATAGCCTGTAAGAAACTTTACTTATCGTGATCATTTTGAAATTGCAGGATCAAATCAAGCCATTTGTCTACCCTTGTAACCAGACCTCGGATTTAAATATTCTTACTGCATAGTGAATCATCAAGTGTATCCAAGTGGACATCTGAAGCACATTTAGCCTACTGTAATTGCAAGACCTTTTACTTACAAGCTGTCTACCAGCAAAAGTGATCACCCATGTCTTCCTCCAATGCTTTAATCCTCCTGGTTTCATTGGCCAGCACTATTGTAACCTTAGATATGTTGAAGGCAAAGAGTTTACAAATATGTTTAACATTTCTAAAAGGTTCAGGAGTTTCTCATTTATTTTGAATAATGTATTTCACCGTAACTTGTTTAGAACTCATTATATAATGACACAATCATCTTCTAAACCTTGTCTTATCTAATGCTTTTTGTACGACTTACAAAACATTTTTATATAAAGTTAAATTACACACTCAACCAAGAGCAAAGGAGGGCAAAAAGAATAAACTTGTAGATTAGTTTGAGACCAAACTGTAATTTTGCCAAATTTGGGCTGATCAGAAATTCAGCTGAATACTTGAAATTCAAGTCAAAATATACCCGAATGACAGACTAACTGAACAGAGCGATGTTTGGGTCGGAGGGTCAGTTGATGATTGATGAGAAAAAAAAGATGATTGATGTCTAGGAGACAGACACTAAATGTTGAATTTATTCACAGATCAATAATATCAATAAACATATGTTATATATAAATATAGATTATTTTTTTCAGCTTCTAATGTTTTTCACTCTACTGATTACTCTTTCTCATTTGATTTGTGAACCTAATGTCAGGAAAAAAGCTATTATCAGTGAATTGCAAAATATATGCATAATATTATAAATTGTATAGTTTGCATTATACTGATTGTCAAATTTTTGAGCCTCTTTCCTTTAGTTTGTTCTCCTGATTTTGTTCCGAACTCAAAATTCAGCCGAACCAACCTCCGGTGTCCCAACATTTTTTTCTATCTTTAGAAAAAAAGGATGTTAAGACACTCCTGGCACAGAGAAGTGAAACCGCAGCTTAGTTGAGCTTCCCCTCTTTAGTAATGCAGATTCAATTTGGGTAGACCTCAAACGCACGAACTGAAGCCAGGGGAATACGCCAATCTCCCGACCGCATCCGTGATAGTCTTCCAAACTCCCGAACAGTAAGCCCACGAATCGCGGCTAACAGCCGAACGGATATAATCTCCAAGCGGCTTACATTTCCAGCAATCAGTCACTAACCGTGTGTAGTTAATCCCCCCAATAATGAGACCAAGCTCCGCATTGAGGGTAAAACAAGAACTGGCTTTACTGTGGGCTACCTGGCCGTATTTATGCAGGTCTCCCACTTGGTGGACACTCCCTAGGGGACCAAATGGGAGACTATAACCAAGGACAGACAGGTATCAATTTAGGACACACAGTCACAATATATTCCCACAATGCATCCTGGCTTCCTCCTCACTGCCCTGGAGATAATTGAGAAGTAATTCAATTATCTCCCAGGACAAAGGCAAATCGCCATTATGCACGTGGGGATACTAGAATAGGAATTACTATTAAAATACACTATGTGACAAAAGTTACAATAAATATATAGATTTAACATATCTCCAGATAGCTCAGGTCTGAGCGCACATTATTAAGTGAATGGCGCTCAGACCACACAAATACAGTTTAATCGCCATGGAGCCAAAGTCTTTAATTCTACGAACAGGCTCCATGGCAGGCTATCTGGGTATTTTTCACCGAATACATTGTAACATTAAAAAGTCCCAAATGCTCCGTTCTTTGGTTCCCGAACGGGGCTGGAGACCCGTAGGCTCAGCGGGGCTTGGAAGAGAAAGTATCCGCTTTTGGTGTTCTGCCGCTGGGTAGGACAAGTGCCGACTACCCGGGAGGCTTCCATAACACCGCCATCGTGTGGCGGCTAAGTGTAACGGCGACCACCCAGTAATTGTCAATTAAGCCGCGGTTAACCGCAGATACTGGGTGGTCAATTGACTGCACACGCCAGCCTCCCGGTGGTCGCGTAATCGGTAGCCATTTGGTAAATACGTGGGGAAACAAGGGGGCTGTACGGGCAAGGAAATAGCTGAACAAACAGAAGAACGGAGGAAGATGAAATATAATCTCAAAGACAGATGGTTCTGTCACAAAGGATAAGGCATGACTGAATTTTCTCACCATGTACAGGTTTAAAAAAATAACAGGCAACCAGGAAGAGGTCAGGAACATGATGGAAAAGTACATTTAAAGCACGGAATACAAGCAATAAAAACCTGTTATTAAACTACAGTTATATTTGTAACAGATGATTTAGTGCTATAACTAACCAAATTATCCACACATCATATTCGGAAAATCGGAATAAAAATCAATTAATATTTTTGATTATTTCTTCATTTTTGACATTTTTGTCAGAATTGTTACTTATAATTTATAGTGTTATTTCATTGTTACCCGTATAGCTTTTCAAAACTAAACATTCTTAGTTCCCCTATGGAAAACCTTGAAAGAACTCGAATTTCTGAGAATCCCTTGATCTCTTTTTCCGGAACTTGTATTTCCAATAAACCTACAGACTGCTTTGAAGATTTACAATTTCCATTACAAGTATTCAAACGTTCATACCTATAAAGAATTAATTGTTAGTAAATCATGATCAGTAAACACAGTTCTAGCTGTCCTGATAATATTCTCAAACTAGGTGCTCAGCCTGAAATACTAAATTACAAAAAAAATAATAATAATCTAAAACAAAAAAAAAATAACACAAGCTTTCTGTATGCAAGTCATTTCTTGTAGCTTCTATCAATCGGCTGACCTTATCTTCAAGCATGGAGTACACCAATTGGATCAGGAGTATGCACTGGCCTTTACAAAATCTGTCAGATCTGACTGTAACTAATTGACCAACAGGCCTTTAATTCTCAGCTCTCTAAGACTGATCACAACTTGACATTAATTATCTTTGCTTGGTGGCATCCAAAGACACAACAAAACGTTTGTCACAAAGATATCTCATTATTCTCTTTCAGGTTAAGTATGAGACATTGTGTCAATATGACACGGTTCAGTATATCATTAGTGTGTTTGTAAACCTGCACAATGTATATTAACTCATGTAAATGTATGATTGCACTGCATTCTTCTATCCATGCATAATTCCTTTAACAAAATGAGCCGTTGCTGAGATTTGCATTCTTTTCTAGAACTTTGGTTCATTTTAATGAAAAAAACTCCACATAAAACTACAGCTAGATTCTGCGAAAACTAGCAAATTGGGCTCACATAAAAGAGAATAAAATATAACATAAAGCATGAGAAATGAATAGTTCAGAGAGAATCAACAGTAAGAGGTCCAATTAAGCTCTTGAAAGTCGAAGAAAAATTAGAAAAATATAGCAATACAGTAATCAGGCATAACATTGATATGATATTCGTATTTAAATATATCACTAGTGCTAGTATGCTAAGAGCTAAATTAAGTATTTTAAACATAATAAAACTGCATATGGATCTTATTTTATTGTCTTTGAGAGAGCTCTTTATAACGGTTCTGAAAATTTGGCAGTAATTGGGTGAAACACAATATGTAAGAAACATGAAACCTATGTCAAATATGCATAAATCTCATGTGGGGTTAATGTAATTTGGTCTTTAGACCTAAAGGGCACATTAAGTCGTTGATGGATGTAATTAAGTTCAATAATGCATTATTGTGCATATTTTGTTTTGATTAGCTCTTATAGTCATGAGACACAGACTGTCCATCGTATTTGGGACACACGTGAGGTCAAGATTCCATTTTGATTAAGTACACTAATGTAATTAAATATAACGGTGAATGTTTATGTGTATGTACAATTGTATCAAAATTATTCAACCCCCATTGAAAATCAGGTTTATTGGCAAAATGTACAGACTTTTCAGCTTTTTGCTATAAACAAATCAAACAAAAGCATTTGAAATAGCTCAACACGTTTTTTGCATATTTGTGCTGTTGTGAGGGATTCTATTCAGGGGGTTCAATCATTTTGAGACTAGAGGAGTCATTTAAGTTGCATTTTCAGTTACATTTGTGGAAACCCCTTGAAGCATTCATTGTGTTTAGCTATTTTAATTGCTTGTGTTTGTTTTGTTTATTGCAAGCAGTTAAAAGTCTGTACATTTGACAATAAACCTAATTTTCAATAGGGGTTGAATAATTTTGATTATAACTACAATTGCTAGCAGTATCTCCCAATTTGCTGTCTGTTTGGAAGACCAGGAATAACCATAAGGCAATATTAGGAAGGTAGCTAGGGTCCAGGGGTTAAACAGGGTCCCTGAAACTATGAATTAGCTTGTCCCCTTCCCCATACCTCTCTGAAGAATGAAGGTTGGGCACTGAATTGAAACATGCCTGGGGCCCTGTGGGACCTTAATTCTTCTCTACTTTTTGGGCAGTGTTGGCAACAGTGAAGCTTCAATACTCAGTGTGTTAGCAAGAGAGAGAGTGGGTGTATAACAGGAATGTGCTATTTGTGCAATTTCCAAATCAATATTTTCCTAATTTTGGATGTACTGAAATTCGAAAATGAATGAATTAAAATAAAATAGACATTTTTTCAGTTGTGCACATCCCTAGTACATAAAGTTATAGCTTGTTCCTTCCAGCTGTTTTAACAGCTCCTATTCCTCTGCTTCACCGCAGAGAATAAAGCTGCACAGGAATGACGAATAGAACCCTTAGTCGTGGAACAGCCACATCTTTATGGGAACTCGGTAAAACCACATGTCCGACAAAAGATAACTAAAGAAGAGGGTGGCTAAAACTAAGTATTTCTGTAAGACTATATATATCTGACAGTGTGTATGTTTGTGTCTGGCAATGTTGTATATGTGTATCTGGCAATGTGTGTCTCTTTGTGTTTGTCTTGCACTGTGTGTATGTGTGTGCGTTTGACTGTGTGTATGTAAATATTTGGCAGAATGTTTTGGTATCTGTGTGTGTCTTATTGTGTATCTGTGTGCACACACATACATGCATCACTATCTCAGTGTCTGTAAGTGGGTGTCTATGTGTGTGCTGGAGTAGTGTGTCTGGTAGTGAATATCTGTGTTCATGTCTATGATGCTATATGTGGTTGCATGTGAATCTATGAGTGTGTCTATAATGTATATCTGTGTGTGCTTGTCTGTGAGAGTGGTATGTGTGTCTGGGAGCAAAGGTGACTGTCTAGTGTTTGTTGATGGTCAGGAATGTGGGTCTCCAAGAATTCTGATGACTGCCTTGTATATTTCCTTTAAAATTTAAAGTAACAAGAAACAGTTAAAAAAAGGATTAAAAAGAAAATTGTTATAAACTACAACTCTTCGGTGATCAAGAAGGGGTTAGGTGCAAGACAATTGGTCTTCTCTTGCTGAACTCCTGACTAGACCATTTTTGAGGAATATCACAGTCCAACTCAACTTTCCAGGGATGGCCCTAAGCACTTTTATAAATGGCCCCTCTGGACAAAGAGTAGTTATTGCCTGAGATATTGTTTTTCCTAAATGACAACAACCTACTGTAAACCAAAGACTAGTAAACTAATTTTCTATGAAAGAACTACAGGGCATGTAAGCAGAAGATAATATCTCAACGGGAGACATACAACTATAAAGATTTCAGCATTTCAGAGATTTACCCACTTACTACTCTGAAGGTTTTGCCAAATCCAGATGAATTTGGGACATGTCATTCTTTTGACAATTTTGACAGCTACAGAATTTTGCCTAACCAAGAGTGATTGGATATAAAGTCAGGATTTGATTGCCTAAGACTATATTCATTGTGCGGCAGTGTGGCTATTTCTGTGTTGTAGAAGAAGCAATTGAAAATGATGGAACAAAGTCAAAAGAATAGGGACACCATACGCATACAGCCCAAATAATGTTTAGATAGATGGAAATCACCTTGAATGCCAAATACTTCTCTTGTTCATGTCTTCTATTGTTCAATAAATATATTATATGTTAAGTCATTGGTGTAAGCGTACAATACCGAGTAGAAGAACTTGTAATATTATAGTCACTGATCACAATATTCAGGGGAGCCTTTTTACACAAATAACATTATGAGCTGTAAAATCATTTGCTGGTTACCCAAGAGCAACAATGACAACCTTTCTTTAATTGGTTAATAAGCCTACATAACCAATGGCCAGTCAGACAGTAATCTAAAGTCATCTGTCCCCGGAGTCCAAAGGCTATTAATGGGAACAGGCCTGAAAACGTCTAGAAGGTGAAAAACTGGACAGATCAATGTACACAGAATCACAGAATATATTGACTGAAATACAAGATGCTAAGGAAAAACCAGTAGGGATCTTTGTAATTAATGCTACATGGCTAATTGCAAGAATCCCTGTGATAAAACCTATTTCCTCTAATTATAACCCTACATTTTAACTTAAGCAAGAGTAAATAATTATTGTCTTGGCTTTTTCATTAAACTTTAGATTTGTGCACAGCGAGAAAAATGTGGTTTGTCCAAATCAATTAGTTCGAAAAAATATTAAAAAATAAAATTTTGGTGGTCTGCATTTTGTTGATATGGTGTTTTGGTGGGCATGAATTTTCATTTTGGATGAACCAAAAGGGAGCAAAAATTAGCCATTCGGTGTACTGCAAAATAGAAATATAGATAAATAGATGCATTTTTGGTCCATTTGTTTCTTAGATTAAGTGAGAAAAAGTAACCAACAGAGTGAAAAAGAAGAGGAGTCTGCCCATTGCATCAAAAAAAGAAATGAGTGATGGGAAAAAATTATAATTGATGGCTAGGGGCCCGACCCTAAATGTTGATTTTATTCACAGATCAAGTAAGAAGGGAGTGAACCACAGAAGAAGAAAAAATAAGGAGCAGTTAAAAAAAATCTATATTTATATATAATATATTTGTTAAACATAACTAAATATATAACTATCATGTTTTCATTGCGTTTCCTCTTTTTCCCGCTATTGATTACTTTTTCTTGATCTGTGAAACAAATGGTTGGGAAATCACGTATCAGTGTACTGCAAAATATATACATAATCTCATCTGATTGACTGGGTTGTTCCTATGACAGAGACCTTCACTTAGGACACAAGCAGAGAAGAATTAAGATCCTAAAGATGTCCTAAGCAGGCTACCAGTTAGGGCCAACCTTCATTCTTCTCATAGGTATGGTGAATTGGGGCCAAGAATATTCTTGTTTCCGAGTCTATGTCTAACCTATGGTTACCTTATAATTAATTCTGCTCTGAACACAATAGTTTATAGAATTTAGATTTTAAATTCATTGCTGTAATATGGCAACAAGGAAATAATCACTTTATAGAACAAACCCCAATATAACACATTTTAAGCTACCATGAGTTTGCTACATTTTGAAAAATAAAGCTTGCAAAAGCAGTGGATTTGGAATTCTTGCAACACATGTCTGTCTGCATTGTTCTCCCAAGATGTTTTTTCAGAGAATAGAATTTAACATTCTAAGGATGTAGCAGGCATAATTTGGAATAATTATCAATCTATCCAGAGTGAGATTTGCACATCTTCCCAAACTGAACTGTAATACCTTTTGCGATATTTTGTTGGAAATTCTTCCAGGCAAAAATGTGAATTGAATGAAATATGTCAGGGTCACTGATTTCAGGATGGAGTAGCTTTGAAGTTCACACCTTTGTCAAAAGTTTTGTAGCAGTGACCTTCTAAAGTGTAATTGCAACAATCCTTCAAGTTTTATTCTCTGGTAGTAGAAATATTTCAAATGCTAAATGAGCGTGGGTCATTAAACTTTGTAAAAGAGTTGCTGTAGGCATCAATCACGTTAACCAGAAGAGAGCCTTTAAACCCAACGAGAAGCACTTTGCTTTATTAATATAGCTATGAATTCCTGAGCACATGAATTTTTGGTGTACAATTATAGACTATAAACACAAATTAGGATGTTTTATATATCGGAAACAATGAGGAAAACCTAGAAATATTATCACGGGATAGTCCTTATGATCCCACTGCTTTCCATAAGGATAACACCATGCTTGGAACTTTGAACTACCTTTTTTTATAGGGACCATTCTGTAAATCCTTATAAAATTAATAAAGTTAATTACTGCATTCTACTAAGAATTGTATGTTCTTTAGATTTTTTTTAAACTGCAGTTATTTTGATATCTGATAAATGGACCAGCTTCAGTGTCCAGGTCTTGTAATTTACAATGACAGTGCTAATTAAAGTGGCTAACTTCTTTCTCATATTGCATGTATATTAGCCTGGGGATAATTATATAATATAATCAAATTAATTCTTGCAGGTCCAGTTTTTGATAATTGAAATTGTTAATGTATGACATCTAATAGTGTGATAGTCTGAAGAAAAGGCATCAACACCATTTTCTGTAGAAATAAAACAGTAATCTCTCTGGTATGCAAAATCACCAGTGTATAAATATTCATTGGTTGCGTTAAGACATCTCACCAGAAATATAACATATATAATTGTAAATAATAAATTATTGTTTGGATTATAGAGATTTATGAAAAAGTCACTAAAAGAAAGCTGAAACAAACATTAAATAATGGAAAAATCACCATAGAAGTTATTTCAATGTTCTGGTTAGTTCTGTTAGTGTGGAGAGTGGTTTCTACATGTTTTCAACTTTGCCCAACATTTTTATTAGTAGAATTTTTTTTAGTATGTCTCTTCCTATTCCATAACTCTACGGTAACTTTTTGTAACAAGCTTTTATTTCTTTTTTGTTTACATTTGGTTTTCAATCAGAGTATACCTCACAACAGTCCCAATTGTGGAGGTATTGTCCCTATTATAGGGTACTGACCCAGTTTCCTGATGCAGTTATATGGTGTGCCATATCTGGGGATGCCAGGTAACTGTTCTCAGGGCAGCCCATCGCAAGCACATTAGTAGATGTTCTTGCATTCTCCTACAGGCACTGGGAGCCACTGGCAAGGCCCCCAAGAGCCTGCCCATACATGTCTTGAATCTATACCTCTAAATGTTGGGAAGTATGTTAGAAGCATGTTGGGTCTAGAATGCTTTGGGGGCTAAAGCTCCAGTTGTGGGGTTCTTTAGCCACAGACCTCTACAAGTGGTTGAGAGGCAGCAGGATACTAGTGTTTGGTTTTTGTTTTTTCGCTTTTCTTTCTACATTAGGCAACTGATTCTCAAAATAGTAACCTGCCATAAACAATTATTACGCAAATACATCCACTCCAGGCTACTAAAGGTGGTCCACATGACTGTCAGGCTGGCCCCGGATGACAGTCACATGGGTGTGTTGGGTAAAGGGCATTTTGCCTCCATTGCTTAAGCAGAATTACATTGAATACAATTTCAATAATAACATCAAGACTTCTAATTTCTCCATAATCTTAATTTCCTTCTTCATGACACATTTCCTTCATTGTGGATTTATATAAAAACTAGCATAAATTATTTTCATGCTATTTTGTCCACTTATGTCAGTTTCTTATATGTGAAGCTGTTGCTCCAAAAATTCACCATGTTCTTACCTCTGGCTCAATTATCCCTCGGTTGCTCCATATTTTAAATTGTATATAATTATCTTTGCCTTTTATTTTAATAAGTTAACATATTAAGGAAAAATTCATTTGTAAAGCACAACCTCCCCCCCCCTCAGAAAAAAAAAAAAACCCGGCAAAATTGAGAAGTGAAATTATGAAATTCAAAAGAAAAAGAGGCACAGTTCTAAACCTTTTCCTTTGTACTTAGCAAGCAATATAATTGTAAAAGTAAGTAAAATAAAACTTAAAAGTTGTGCAAAGAGTAAAATTGTTGCACACAGAGCAGGATAAAAAGTTGCAATTTGGAAAAGGATAAAAAGAACATCTAGAATGGTCTGCTGGTTATTATACATACCCCTTTATGTATCACTTAATAATAGATCTTTTCTTGAAGTACTCTTTTAAATTTTGTATTTTTAATATTTAACATACTGTTGGGTAATTTTCTAGCTCATATTTGCTCACTAAACTAAGGATCTGTGGAACATAAACAACAGAATGTCTAGAATCACAAGTGAGAGAACACAAAAACAAAAAGGTATCGGGGGAAAAGAATGATTTAGGTTTTTCATAACAGATGTATATCATAGGATTGTAGTGAATTAATCTTACCTCTATACCTCCTGGGCAGGAAGAGTAGTCTAGTGCACATTTCACATCCACATCCCAGAGGTGAGCCCGTTACTAGTATTTATGACTGCTCTCCCTCAGTAACATATTCTGTACTAGTCTCATGTTCCCTGATCCATGGAAATGAAAAGTAGATAAATGTAAGATATCTCCGCAACAGAGATGGTAAACTTGTGATAGTCGAAAACAATTTCCAAGCAAAATATTACACTGAAGATCGTCAGACAACAGAATTTTGTCTCCCGATGCAAAGTCCACAGAGATTATTTCATTAAATTCCGTAGAATAAAATTTACATGTATTCTGGGCAGATTGCCAAATGTGATTGATCTTGTGAAGGGGTACACAACTTTCAGACTACAGCTGTTACTTGCACCTGAAAAAGTAGTATTCTGGAACCTCGCCAAATGGAATTCAAATAATCTTCTGCTCCTTCAATTTCTATTTAAGCTTTTATAATACAATGAATAATCTTCAATGAATGGCCCAATGGAACCTGTCCAGATGAGCTTACTTGCACCAAGGAGTACAAATCCAGCAAGCTATAGCTATTTCTTACACACAAACATTGTAGAACTTGGAACTTTGCCAGAGTGAATTTCAAATAATATTCTATTCCCTCTGCCTTTGAGTTTAGTTGATACAAAGCATAACCCTCATGGAATAGTCAAATGGAATTCAAGCAAGTGATCTAAGAGCTTTCCTTCACCAAGTGGCATGCATACTGCAAGCTACAGATGTTGCTTACACCAGAAATAGTAGTTCTGTGGAATCGCTCTAAAATAAATTCACAATAATTCTCTGTTTCATTTATCTCTATGATGGGATGCTACAATGTGCTACATTCACTGACTGGTCAAACAGAACATATCTCCTCAAACTTTGCATGTAGTGTAGCTTGTATGTTTACTTAGAAATGTACATAGTTATAATTTTTGGCCAGGCTTGGTAAAGTGCAGGAGTGCACTACGATTCTTCTTTGTGGTGTTTAATGGAGTGTCTGTGCATATTCATTCTGCCATTTAATGGCTGGGTGGTTTCCCCAATGTATCATCCTAGGTGGCATTCGGTACACTGAATCATGTATACCACATTGCTGGATGTGCAGGAGTGTGATCCTTTAATTCTGTAGGTTTTATTGATGTGTGTAGCTGTGTTGTCTGTGCATATGTGCTGACACAGTTTGCAGTGAGGTTTTTTGCATTAACTGGTCCCGTTTTCTTTATTCTTCCCATCAGTGGGCAGCTTCCTGTTGATTAATTTTTGTTGGACGTTTGGTGGTTGTCTGAAGGCCAAAATTGGTGTTTCAGAGAACATGTTTTTCAGAGTCTCATCTTCTGTTAACATTGGTTGTAGGTCTTTAATGATTTTCCGTATTTCCTCAAGAGCTGGGTTGTAGGTGACCACAAATGGCACTCGTGTAGATATTTTTTTCTCCTTGTACTGTAGCACGAGTGTGTGTGGAATTTTTACAGCAGAGTTGATTTGTTTTGTAATAGTCTTTGGTTTGTAGTCTTTCTGTCTCATAGATTGGGAGAGTACATTTAGATGGGACGTATACAGTAATTATACAGTAATTGTTTGTGTTCCTGAACCTGTAGTGTTCCTTTAACCCCATCCCGACCTTGGACGTATCAGGTACGTCTGACCAAAAATGGTCCTAAAGGACCGCGGACGTACCTGATACGTTCACAGCAAATTAGAGTGCTGGAAGTGATCATTATCCAGACACTCTAACGGTATTGCAGCAATGCCTCGATGTCAAAGCATCCTACAATACCCGCCCTCACTGCCGGGATCACTGGGTGATCGCTCCAGGGGAGCAATCACTTCCGGGTTGCTCCATGTGGCACCCGGCAGTGAGGCTGAGCATCGGAAGCCATCAGGCAGGCTTCTGATGCTCTGCCTATGCTGAGTGCCTCTAAGGGTCAAGGCACTCAGTGAAGAAAAAAAGAAATGTTAAAAAAAACCTTCCTTCCCTCTCCCTTCCTCCCTCTCCCTCAATATGTACTTACCCGATCACCTCCGTTCCCCCGCCAGCGATCTGTCTTCTTTTATAGGGACACTGTCTGACAGCCCAGACAGTCCCCCTTCTGCAAATTAGGACCCCCAGAAGCCATATGATCACTCTGAAAGATAGGTGTCCATAGTGCTGCCAGGCAGTCCCCCTGCTGGTGAAAAAGGTTTCAAAAAGATTAAAATAAAAAATAAATAAAGTTAAATTGAAAAAAAATATATATGTATATATGATATATATATACATATATTATATCTATATATCTATATATTATATGTATATATATATAAATATATATATTTATTAATTATATATATTATATATGTCATACTAAGTGTATTTTTTAATATATGCATCTTTTAATATAAAAATACACTTAGAGCAAAATTACACACGTATATATATATATATATATATATATATAATAACTATATATATATATATATTGTATATATATGTTATTATAAAATAAATAATAATTAATTACACATAAATAACACAATGTAAACATATATATGTAATTTTATTCTAACTATATTTTGATATTTTATATATATATATGTATATATATATATATGTATATATATACACATATATATATATATAAATATTTATATAAAAATACACTTAGAATAAAATTATATATATATATATATATATATATATATATATATATAAAAAAAAAAATAATACAAAATATACATATGTCCATGTACATAATTACATAAATAATTTCATAAATATACATGTATACTTCAAATATATAAATATGTATACATATTTAAATTCTATGTGCATATTTATGTAATATTTTACATAATTAAGTAATTTTATTGATTGCAATTTGGGGTACCTGCCTGACAACCCAGGCCGAAAGTCCAGACAATTTAATTTGCTAGCACTATATTTAACCCTGTAACTTTCCGAGACACCCTAAAACCTGTACATGGGGAATACTGTTTTACTCGGTAGACTTTGCTGAACACAAATATTAGTGTTTCAAAACCGTAAAACATATCACAGTGATGATATTGTCAGTGAATGTGAAGTTTTTTGCATTTTTCACTCACACACAACAGCACTTTCACTAATGAAATCATTGTTGTAATACGTTTAACTGTTTTTAAACACTAATATTTGTGTTCAGCAAAGTCTCCTAAGTATAAAGTACACCCCCATGTACAGGTTTCATAGTGTTTTTGAAAGTTACAGGATCAAATATAAGGCCATTTTTTCACATTGATATTTGCCAGATTGGTTATGATGCCTTTAGGAGCGTATGGTAGCCCAAGAATGAGAATTACCACCATGATGGCATATCATTTGCAAAAGAAGACAACCAAGGGTATTGCAAATGGGGTATGTTCAGTCTTTTTTAGTAGTCACTTAATCACAAATATTGGCCAAAGTTAGCATCCATAATTGTTTTTTGCATTTTTAACACACAAACAAATATAAATGCTAACTTTGGCCAGTGTTTGTGACTAAGTGGCTACTAAAAAAGACTGGACATTGAATACCCTGGGTTGCTTACTTTAAAAAAATATGTACATGTGAGGTGTTATTCAGAGATTTATGACAGATAACAGTGTTACAATGTCACTATTAATACATTTTAAAAATATATATTTTGAAACAGCAATGTCCTACTTGCACTTATAGCTCTATAACTTGCAAATAAAAGCTAAGAACATGTTAACATTTGGGTATTTCTAAACTATTAGAAACTATTTAGCATGGGTGTTTTTTAGCGGTTGTAGATGCGTAACAGATTTTGGGGGTGAAAGTAAGAAAAAGAGAGTTTTTTTTAATTTTTTCATCATATTTTATAAAAAAAATTAAAGTAAATTATATGATATGATGAAAATAATGGTTTCTTTAGAAAGTGTTTAATGGTGAGAAAAACAATATATAATATGTGTAGGGAACAGTAAATGAGTAAGAGGAAAATTACAGCTAAACACAAACACAGCAGAAATGTAAAAACAGCCCTAGTCCTTAACGGTAAGAAAATTAAAAAATGGTCTGGTCACTAAGGGGTTAAAGTTCTCTGCAAAGTAGTCATAGTGTAGAGCACCACACCTATAGTTTTTTTGCCACATATTTAAGACACAGGGTTAACACGTGGTTAAATGCAGATTTAAAGGAACACTATAGTCACCTAAATTACTTTAGCTAAATAAAGCAGTTTTAGTGTATAGATCATTCCCCTGCAATTTCACTGCTCAATTCACTGCCATTTAGGAGTTAAATCACTTTGTTTCTGTTTATGCAGCCCTAGCCACACCTCCCCTGGCTATGACTGACAGAGCCTGCATGAAAAAAAAAACTGGTTTCACTTCCAAACAGATGTAATTTAACTTAAATAATTGTATCTCAATCTCTAAATTGAACTATAATCACATACAGGAGGCTCTTGCAGGATCTAGCAAGCTATTAACATAGCAGGGGATAAGAAAATCTTAATTAAACAGAACTTGCAATAAAGAAAGCCTAAATAGGGCTCTCTTTACAGGAAGTGTTTATGGAAGGCTGTGCAAGTCACATGCAGGGAGGTGTGACTAGGGTTCATAAACAAAGGGATTTAACTCCTAAATGGCAGAGGATTGAGCAGTGAGGCTGCAGGGGCATGTTCTATACACCAAAACTGCTTCATTAAGCTAAAGTTGTTCAGGTGACTAAAGTGTAACTTTAACCCCTTAAGGACCAAACTTCTGGAATAAAAGGGAATCATGACATGTCACACATGTCATGTGTCCTTAAGGCGTTAAGGGTTTAAGAGCATATTAGAAACCCTTGTGTATATAAAACTTTTACATAAGGAGGAGTTTAGTCTAGATACTAGACCTGTGTATGATGAAACAATATGTTGTTTATCCACTCCCCTATGTTTTAATATACCCCACACAATCCCAGGGGGATAAAGGGGGTAAACAATAGCATGTGCTTCTAAATATTTAATAAGTGGAAATGGGTTAGGGGGGGATTAGTGGGATGTCTCCCCAACCATTATAGTAGCTGCCACAGCACTCACCATTTGGGTGGAAGTCAGAATGTCTATATAGTGTCTCTCTAAGTTGAATTTCAGAGCCCCTACCTGCTGCTCATTGGTGGAGACTAGAGGCAGTGGTGTCTCTAGGATTCATTTTTAGGGGGGGCACATGGTGGACCAGGGACAGAAATAGGGGGGCATATTGTACCCTGCCCTTGCTGCTGTTTGACCCCGCCCCTGCCGCATGTTAAGCCCCACCCCCGACACGATGTGTTTTTTTTTTTAAATAATCACTGGTGGAGGATTCATTATTTTCACTAAAAAACAAACACATTTCCTTTGATACAGTGCCATAGTTGGCACTGTATCCATATACACAGTCCGTATACACACACACACAGACACACAGACTGCTGAGTCCATACACACACATAGACTGCTGAGTCCATACACACACACAGACACACAGAAAGCTGAGTATACACACATACAGACTGCTGAGTCCATCCACACACACACTGCTGAGTCCATACATACACAGACTGCTGAGTCTATACACACACATAGACTGCTGAGTCCATACACACATACAGACTGCTGAGTCCATCCACACACAGACTGCTGAGTCCATCCACACACACACTGCTAAGTCCATCCACATGCACACACTGCTGAGTCCATACATACACAGACTGCTGAGTCCATACACACACATAGACTGCTGAGTCCATACACACACATAGACTGCTGAGTCCATGCACACAGACAGACACACAGACTGCTGAGTCCATTCACACACAAAAGCTTCCTCACTAACAAACATACAGACTGCTGAGTCCATACACACACAGACTGCTGAGTCCATACACACACACAGACTGCTGAGTCCATACACACATACAGACTGCTGAGTCCATACACACAGAGACAGCTGAGTCCATACACACACACACACACTGCTGAGTCCATCCACACACACACACAGACTGATGAGTCCATCCACACACACACACAGACAGACAGACTGTTGAGTCCATACACACACACAGACTGCTGAGTCCATACATACACACAGACTGCTGAGTTCATCCACACACACAGATACACAGACTGCTGAGTCCATACCCACACACACACACACACACACACACAGACTGCTAGGTCCATACACACACACAGACTGCTGAGTCCATACACACACACAGACTGCTGAGTCCACACAAACTGCTTAGTCCATCCACACACACAGACTGCTGAGTCCATCCACACACACACAGACACACAGACTGTTGAGTCCATACACAAAAACACACACACACACAGACTGCTGAGTCCATCCCCACACACACAGACACACAGACTGCTGAGTCCATACATACACAGAGACACACAGACTGCTGAGTCCATACACAGACACACAGACTGCTGTGTCCATACACACACACACACAGACTGCTTAGTCCACACACACACACACACACACACACACACACACACAGACTGCTGAGTCCATCCACACAGACTGCTGAGTCCATCCACACACACAGACACACAGACTGCTGAGTCCATACACACACAGAGACACACAGACTGCTGAGTTCACACACACACAGACTGCTGAGTCAATCCACACACGCAGACTGCTGAGTCCATCCACACATAGACTGTTGAGTCCGCACACACACACAGACACACAGACTGCTGAGTCCATACACACACACACACACACACACTGCTGAGTCCTTACATACACACAGACTGCTGAGTCCATACATACACACAGACTGCTGAGTCCATACACACACACACACACACACATAGACTGCTGAGTCCTTACACACACACAGACTGCTGAGTCCATACACACACACACACACACACACACAAGCTTCCTCACTAGCAGACAGACACACACACACAAGCATATTAAGCCTACCTGTCACTGGAGGTTGTTGCTGGGAGGTCAGGCAGCCATGGTCTGGCCTTTGCAACAGCAGCAAGGTCTGCTGTTTAGCGGAGGGGGTGGGGCTTATGTACAGGAGGCGGGGCTTTGTTTGGGGGCAGCTACAGACAGCACCCAGTGCTCCATCCCCTCTGGCCAGACTGCCCTGCATTCCCTCTGGCTGTAACAGACTGTTACAGTCTGAGGGAATATAATTTAAACACATGGCCAGCAAGTTGCTGGCATTTGGGGGGGCCCAAGGGGGGACACAGCATGATTTGGGGGGCCATGGCCCCCTCTGCCTCCCCCCTAACGACGCCACTGACCATGGGTTTTTGTATAAGAAGTCACTGGTGTCTCACCCATGGGTTTTTGTGGCAGCTGGCTACCAAACGATGGCTTGTTAAATGATTAACCCTCGTGCCACCAAGGTATTTTTAACTCATTTCCCACTTGTTGATAGTGCTGTCAGTTGGCAGATATTTTGAATATTTAACTCGGAATATGTTCATATGGCTTTTACAGAGTTCAGGAATTCAGGTGAATCACGTAACCCCCAAGATTTTGAATGGTGAAGTCTACTAGGGTATTTCCCATGTGAAAACTCGATTAGTAAAGTCCAACATATGTACTACTAATCTAAGATTTGTTAAGGCATGACACTGGAATGGAACGCTGAAATACTAACAACGCATCCATGTGTTCACACATTTTGCATGTGTATGAAACTGCCTATAATTGTGCACTGATACACTGACACTTTGCAAGAATTTTATCTTCATCTATTTACAGCATATCAAACTCGCTAATCGTGTTTCACACGTTTAACACACAGACCCACAGGGGTAAAGCTTCCTCAAAGCTGACAAATTCACTCAGCTGGGTTAAATGGCAAAAACAGTGAGAATTTACAGATAAGCTTTGATGTAGCCTGATATCGTTATAACATGGGCTTCATTAACTGCTAAAATTAACCACTTGTGTAAGGACTACAAAATGGATCATTAAATCTCAATTATAAAAACTACACGTGTGAAAATGATGCATCAAGGAAAAAAAAAAGTGCTTTCTTAAAAAAATAAAATAAAAATGCAAGCCTCATGTTTGAAATGCATGTGATCTGCCCAATTATCAATTTATTTCTGGCTTAGTTGATAGAACATATCAAACCACAGGTAGCATGAAGAAGGTTGACACTTCAAGCAGTTGAACCCAATTTGGTCTGGATTATTCTGAAGCATTTAAAAATCTGAATGATTACTTCCAACATTCACATAAAAAATTAAATAAAAGCAAGAGTGAGGGGTAACTCAAAAATTGAAGAAACAACATAGTGTTAAGAATACATAATAATTTGTAACACTATAGTTCCCTGGTGGCCATTTAGGTGACAAGACCTCCCAGAAGAAAAAAAAAAGTAGTTTTACTTACCGTTTCACACTCGGAATGCTTCTGTTGCTGGCATCGCGTCCTTCGATCTCATCCAATCTAATGCTTACCTATAGAAACCCATTTCCAGGCTAGTGCACATGTGCAGCAAAAGGCCACACTGCTCCAAACAGATGGCTTCTCTGAGATAATTTGTTCGAAATAGCAGAGTTACACTTTGCTATTTCTGTGGATGCGCCTCAAATGGCTGTTGTCACAATACTTACATGTTCGATGCCATTAAACTCCCCTTCACAGGTCACGTGGGCCAAATGCTCTGCTAGGCACGGCCTGCCTCCTTACAGACATGTGGAGATGAAGGAGGATATACTTGCCTATTTGAAACCTTTAAACCTCTCTTCCTCTCAGTTAGCATGAAACGAATGCACCTCTCGGCGGCGCACTTCCCATATGTATTCAGACGCTGCCTGCTCAAATTACTCTTCCTTGTATATATTTAAATCCCGTAACGTCACATCTGGTCTTAAAGTACTCATGTCACCTCGGCGAAACTAATTCTTGTACTTTTTGGAGTCACTTAGATGAAATGTACCAATCAGAAGTTATGTTAGCCTATGTAAAGCTAATCAAAACCCTTATTCAGTGCCCTGTCGTGGTTTCTACCTTGATACATGTTTAGTGCTAAAAGCAAGTCTCTCTTGAATTTCTTATATTGACCTTGGCTTGTATATTGACTTTGAGTATTACTGGTATCCTAAACCGGCTTATTTATTGACTTTGAGTATTTCTGGAATCCTGACCCGACTTATTTATAGACATTGAGTATTGCTGGAATCCTGACCCAACTTATTTATTGACTTTGAGTATTTCTGGAATCCTGACCCGACTTATTTATTGACTTTGAGTATATCTGGAATTCTGACCTGACTTATTTATTGACTTTGAGTATTTCTGGAATCCTGACCTGACTTATTTATTGACTTTGAGTATTTCTGGAATCCTGACCCGACTTATTTATTGATTTTGAGTATATCTGGAATTCTGACCTGACTTATTTATTGACTTTGAGTATTTCTGGAATCCTGACCCGACTTATTTATTGACTTAAAGTATTTCTGGAATCTTGCCCAGGCTTATTTTTGACATTCTTAGTGAGAGCCACTAGAGGCACTAAAGGAACACTATAGGCGCTCAGACCACTTCATCTCATTGAACTGGTCTGGGTGCATTGTCCAAGTTCCCTTAACCTTCAATGTAAAACATGTTTAGTTCAGTTGCAGTTTTACAGAAACTGCAATGTTTACATTAAAGGGTTAAGACTGCATCTAGTGGTTGTCTACCAGGCAGCCACTAGAGGTGCTTCTTGTTTTACAGAGTTTAACTCCATGAAATGACATTGGACATCCTCGCGCATGTGTATTAGATACCCCCTCGCAATGATGTTCCCTTTATGTTCCTTAGAATCGCATGGCTGTGATACTGTTTTAGTGCATTCTGTCTAAGTTGGGGTATATTTGCTGCTAAGTAAACTCTTATTGTACTCAAACATTGAGTACAGTATAAATTCCACAAAGATGAGAATGGTCAGACTCTTATTGGATGGGGCACTGTTATAGCTGCTCAGCAAATATTGCATCTTTCCCAGTGCTTATAAACAAGCCAAGTGCACTCCATCAATCCTTACACTCCAGTACTAACAAAAAAAAAAGAATTAACCCTCACAATGTCTTCAGATCATAATGGCCTTGATTAAACCTTTTAGGATAAGCTTTTCAAATTATTTAATATTTTGAAAAATATTTTGATATAAAATTATTTCTAAATATTTCAATATTTAGTAAAAAAACAAACTTTAAAATCTTATCAAACAGTTTATTAATCATCTGTAGATTATAAGCTCGTTTGAGCTGGGTCCTCATCAACCTTCTCAATGTTCCTGCAACATTTTCTAATTGTCTCATTTATTGTTACATTGTCCCTCATAATAATATTTTAAAACATTGTGGAATAAGTTGAACTACATAAATTCCAAATAATAATAATTTGAAAGGTTATCCAAAAATATTAAAGCAAGGCCAATGTCAGTTACTAATGTTCCATAGTCATTTTATTATTTGCTCAACTACAATAAAGTTAGATAAATTGACCATTTAGAGAGGCAATAAACTCAGTTTGCCATAGTATCCATTTATGTCAAAGTATGTGTCCAAAACAAGTGGTCCTGTCTGTGTAACTAAAATTATAACTACCAGCATTTTCTGTTTTCTTTGGTGGATACCATGTTAAATAAGCAAAAATATGGAGTGGGACCTCTAATAGTAAAGAGTGATATGTGAGAGATTGTGGTCTTTTTTAACAATTAGTGCATTAGACAAATGCCATGCCTGTCTATTGTTAAACTCAACCCCAGAGGCGCAGTAACCCCAGAGGCGCAGTTCTAAACTCCTTACCAGACTCGTAGACATTGTCCCAAAGGGCTGACCCTCCTGCAGATACCTATTGATAACAACTTTTGTAGATGTAAAGGCAACCCCACAGAGGCTAAGTAATAACCTTTGCCAAGAGGTACAGAAATAACCTCATTCCAACAGAAAAAACCCTTAGAGACTTGGCAATAATTTCTTTCCAGGAGGAAAGCACACAGGTGCAGAGACCAGGCAATATCTCCCTGCTCTGAGGACAAAACACTGCCTGATGCAGAAATAAGCTCGCCATCTAAATTCTCTGGAGAGTTCCTAACTATGTACACACTACATAATGTGTCAAGAAGATGAAACACAAACTATCCTTGTTTTCTACGTTATTCAATATCTAAAGGTCGGTGGACACTTTTTTTATCATAGAAAAATTTAAGTAAAACATAAATTTTTATACTTTTTATGTCAAACTGAGGGACGGACGGCGCAACCACCAGACCAAGAGAAATGAACACTAAATCATTAGGAATACTTTGTTTAAATAGATATATTAACCAAGGGACAGGTCAGAGTGTCCTCTACCAGCTAAAGGCATAAGCTGGGGAAGACCTATGGCCATATCCCCTTGGTCAAAAAGAGGTCACCTAGTTGTACTGGTTAAGCAGGGGGTAACCCTAATTACTAGAATTAGAAAGGGGATAAAGACAATATCCTGGACCTTCACTCAAAAAGGAAGTAAATAGTAGCTCTATGCCTTATGGACTAATAAAGGTTTTACCAAATATTTGTTTGGCTTTTAGGCTACTAATCTAACTTAAGTTGTAATTATTCCTAGACACTCACTTCCTTTTGGAGTGAATGTCCTGGATATTGTCTTTATCCCCTTTCTAACGTTAGGAATACATATTTCTATTCCTATCACTTTAGTGGTAATTTTAATATACACTGCTCAAAAAAATAAAGGGAACACAAAAATAACACATCCTATATATGAATGAATTATTCTTATTATTCTTTTGAAATAATTTGTTCTTTACATAGTTAAATTTGCTGACAACAAAATCACACAAAAATAAAAAAATGGAAATCAAAAACACACTACAGGCTGATCCAACTTTGTTGTAATGTCCTTAAAACAAGTCAAAATGAGGCTCAGTAGTGTGTGTGACCTCCATGTGCCTGCTTGACCTCCCTACAATGCCTGTGCATGCTCCTGATGAGGTGGCGGATGGTCTCCTGAGGGATCTCCTCCCAGACCTGGACTAAAGCATCTGCCAACTCCTGGACAGTCTGTGGTGCAACGTGACGTTGGTGGATTGAGCGAAACATGATGTCCCAGGATGTGCTCAATTGGATTCAAGTCTGGGGAACGGACAGGCCAGTCCATAGCATCACTGCCTTTGTCTTGCAGGAACTACTGACACACTCCAGCCACATGAGGTCTAGCATTGTCTTGCATTAGGAGGAACCCAGGGCCAACCACACCAGCATATGATCTCACAAGGGGTCTGAGGATCTTATCTCGGTACCTAATGGCAGTCAGGCTACCTCTGGCGAGCACATGGAGGGCTGTGCGGCCCCCCAAAGAAATGCCACCCCACGCCATTACTGACCCACTGCCCAACCGGTCATGCTGGAGGATGTTGCAGGCAGCAGAATGTTCTCCATGGCGTCTCCAGACTGTCACGTCTGTCACACGTGCTCCGTGTGAACCTGCTTTCATCTGTGAAGAACACAGGGCGCCAGTGGCGAATTTGCCAATCTTGGTGTTCTCTGGCAAATGCCAAACGTCCTGCACGGTGTTGGGCTGTAAGCACAACCCCCACCTGTGGATGTCGGGCCCTCATACCACCCTAATGGAGTTTGTTTCTGACTGTTTGAGCAGACACATGCAGATTTGTGGCCTGCTGGAGGTCATTTTGCAGGGCTCTGGCAGGCTCCTCCTGTTCCTCCTTGCACAAAGGCGGAGGTAGCGGTCCTGCTGCTGGGTTGTTGCCCTCCTACGGCCTTCTGATGTACTGGCCTGTCTCCTGGTAGCCCTTCCATGCTCTGGACACTACGCTGACAGACACAGAAACCTTCTTGCCCCAGCTCGCATTGATGTGCCATCCTGGATGAGCTGCACTACCTGAGCCACTTGTGTGGGTTGTAGACTCCGTCTCATGCTGCCACTAGAGTGAAAGCACCGCCAGCATTCAAAAGTGACCAAAACATCAGCCAGGAAGCATAGGAACTGAGAAGTGGTCTGTGGTCACCACCTGCAGAACCACTCCTTTATTGGGGGTGTCTTGCTAATTGCCTATAATTTCCACCTGTTGTCTATCCAATTTGCACAACAGCATGTGAAATTGATTGTCACTCAGTGTTGCTTCCTAAGTGGCCAGTTTGATTTCACAGAAGTGTGATTGACTTGGAGTTACATTGTGTTGTTTAAGTGTTCCCTTTATTTTTTTGAGCAGTGTACTTTCCAAAGGAGTCAACGCTGCTAAAAACACTTTCCAAATGATTTATCTAGAGAAGTCACCATTAAAGTTTATAGGAATTTTTGCAGATAATTAATTTTGAAACTTATTGTAAAAGTATTGAATAATTTTTATTTTAGTATTGAAGCATTTCTTATGCAAGATACTACCAAGGAGCTTGTCCATGCTCTAGTAATTTCCCGCATGGATTATTGTAACCCTCTCTTTAATATGTCTTCCAAAAAGCCGTATTGCCCCGCTACAGTCTGTAATAATTGCTGCCGCCAGACTGATTTACCTCTCTAGTCGGTCCTCTCACACCTCACCCCTCTGCCAGTCCTTACATTGGCTTCCTGTATACTATAGGAGTCAATTCAAAGTGCTTACCCATACCTATAAAACACTGGCCAATTCTAGCCCCTCATTTCACTTCACAGATCCATAGGTATGCCCCTTCTCAGTCTCTCCACTCTGCCCATGACCTTCTCCTGTCCACTGCTCGCACCCATACGGCCAACCCACGCTTGCAGAACTTCTCGCGGGTGGCCCCCTTCCTATGGAATAGCCTGCCTACCACCATCAGACTCTCCCCTAGGTTTCAATCATTTAGGAAGTGCCTTAAAACCCATCTCTTTAGGAAAGCTTATGGCCTCCCAGAGTAACCTCTGCCTCACACACCTGTCTCTTGATTTCTCCTAAACGGCAGCACTCTACTCTCTCCTCCAGATCTACTTCACTCCCACCTTATTTGAATGCTATTTCCTGTCCTATTGTGGTTTATACCCCACCTCCTATAGACTGTAAGCTCGTTTGAGCAGGGTTCTCTTCAACCTATTGTTTCTGTAATTTTTATTTTAATTGTCCTATTTATAGTTAAATCCCTCCTCTTATAATATTGTAAAGCACTACAGAATCTGTTGGCGCTTTATAAATGGCAATAATAATAATAATTTGGGTTGCTTACTCAATCAAGATCATAGTTGAATATGTGGACTCTATATCAAAAAAGGTGCACGTTCAAGTGTTTGATGATAAATGTACAGTATAGAACACCACACATTAAATGTCACAAAGTCATGTTTATCTAACGTTACAATCCCCTCAGATGCCTAATTGTGGGTAAAACAATTAATTAAACAATCAGAAAAGAAAAATAGAACATTCTTTGTTTTTTTACAATACAACCGACTTGGGAGTGTAATATTTGTTGCACTGAACCACACAAGCATTGAGTACCATAGAACAGTCTCGCAAATGTGTAACAGACTTGCTGTTGAATATGAGAATGAAGTGTCTCTAGACATCTTTTGCTTATTAATGATGAAGGCAGTAATGTTAAATACAACAAAAAGAAGAATGATTTCTAGACCTCATTTTATTTATCTTGTGTATGTCTACATTCCCATTTGGTTACCTTGTTGAGCTATTAGCTATACTTTCAAAGTAATACAAATAAACTATTATCAAGTGCATTGTGTTGGAACCTTGAGATGATTTCCTATTAATTATGAATTACGGATCTTTCAGCCTTTAATGTCCGGTAAAGCCTTATTTTTCTGCTCAAGGCTGTCTCCTTTTAGTAATCTTTGTATTGAACAAAAACTCCTATTACAAACTTTTGTATTACTAATGGTCTATATTTTTAAGATAAGTTCTACGATAAATTATAATTGTAATGTAAGAATATGTTAAATGAAAAAGTTACCAAATATTAGTTAATTATCATTTTTAATTTGCCAGATGTCAATTTAAAAATTTCAAGGTGCTCAAATAGGTAGACCATATCTGTTTTGTAGTATATATAAATATATATTCTAGTATATTACCTATTATATTACAAAACATATATACAGTACACTGGAGTGCACATTTAGTGGTGTTTGGTTTACAGATTAAGTGAGAAGTAACCAATAGCTGTAAAAAAAAAAGAAACATATATATATAATATTTTTATTCGACATAATATATAATTGTTGTTTTTTCCATGCTGCTCCTTTTCCCTCTGTTTATCACTTTTGTCAAAACTTACCTGCACCTGGAGCCTGCGCCACTCTCCTCCTTGGCCTGTGCAGGCAAAATGCACCAGGTGGCCGCACTGCTCCTGTCCTCAGGCCGTGAGGCCATGTGTAGTAGGAAAAAATACTTACTTCCATGTATAGGAAAAATATTTACCTTCTGTCCCGTGAACGGCTCCCTCTGCTGGCTCGTGTACCAAACTACAGACCCTTAAATAGCATTGTAAAAATATGACCTCACGCCCTTAAAAGGACCGCATCATCTAGACAACTCCATGCTGTTTGGAGTCACAGAGATGACATGGACCAATGTGAACACATGTGAACTTATTTAAAGCCTATTCAGGCACCTTTAAGGCTATTCAGGCACTTACTCATTGCTCTAGTAACATGTTTAGTGCTCCTGCGACATTTTGTGATTTCCTGTTATTGACCTTGGCTTCTTTTTGACTCTGTTAACCTCTGGTATCCTTACCCAGCTTGTCTATTGACCTGGATGTTTCTGGTATCCTGTCCCAGCTTGTATATTGACCAGCATATTTCTATTTTTCCGACCTGGCTTGTTTTTCGTGTATCTCTGTATTTCTGACCTCGGCTATTCCTGACTCTGATTCTCTCTTGTAATATGTTTAATCCGACTACTCTCAGGCCCGATAATACGGCTTTTGGACCCTCACTTTGTGAGTATCCTTTTTTTTTTTTTTTCTTGCAGGTATCAGACAACTCTTACAGAGTTATTTCAGATACTCTTGGTTGTATCATCATAAGCGATAAGAAAAAAATTACAGAACCCATACCCTAAAATTGGTAGCCAAAAACACTACTTGTCCGATACCTTACCACAACACCTTTAATAGACAAACAACCTTCACCTCTTTCAATGCGACCCCCGTCTCCGGTCATCTGTCAACCCCTCGATCCCCCGACAGGGCTAGCAGAAAACGAATTCTCAGTCCCCCTCCCAGTGGAATATTTATCTGGGAATTTAGTGTACGATAGATGCCATATCTTGTAGAAACCTTCTAAATTAAAATGAGAGGTAAAATAACATTTTTCCATCCTAGCTACATGATAGATCTGATCTTTTACCTCTGTCCAACTAATATAATTCAGATTTTTCCAGTTTCAAGCAATTATAAGCTTCATGGCCAAAAGGACATGAAATACCAACCTCCTCAGTGCTGAAGGTAAAATTGTTAAACCACAATAAAGTATAGATATTTTCGGATGAGGATTAATTACAGACTTAGTCGGGGAAGAAATAACTCAAAAATTCTCTTCCCAAGTAGGTTTACATGTGTAGATTATTACCTTTGTTTTCTTCACGCTGTCTACAGGCCTCAGACATTGATGGATTAAACTTGTGTATCATTTGTGGGACAATGTACCATCTATACATTATTTTAAATTGTAGTTCCTCAACGTTTATACAATGTGTAACTCTTTTTGTAATGCTCCAATTTGTCGGCCCATATTTTCAACTCACTCTCAGTGCCCAGCTCTTGAGATCATCTACTCCAAGCTTCAGGGAACCTTTCTGGCACCCATTGTACCAACAAATAATACCATCTTTTTAGACTACCCGATTGGTGGACTTTACTTAGCAATTTTTCTATTTGGAAAAACAACTCGACCTTGTCCTCAAAACACTGATGTTTTACAATATAGTATTGGATTCTATAAACGCTAAATTACTGACTGGCTTGTTTTTCGTGTCTCTCTGTATTTCTGACCTCGGCTATTCCTGACTCTGATTCTCTCTTGTAATACGTTTAATCCGACTTCTCTCAGGCCCGATAATACAGCTTTTGGACCCTCACTTTGTGAGTATCCTTTTTTTTTTTTTTCTTGCAGGTATCAGACAACTCTTACAGAGTTATTTCAGATACTCTTGGTTGTATCATCATAAGCGATAAGAAAAAGATTACAGAACCCATACCCTAAAATTGGTAGCCAAAAACACTACTTGTCCGATACCTTACCACAACACCTTTAATAGACAAACAATCTTCACCTCTTTCAATGCGACCCCCGTCTCCGGTCATCCGTCAACCCCTCGATCCCCCGACAGGGCTAGCAGAAAACGAATTCTCAGTCCCCCTCCCAGTGGAATATTTATCTGGGAATTTAGTGTACGATAGATGCCATATCTTGTAGAAACCTTCTAAATTAAAATGAGAGGTAAAATAACATTTTTCCATCCTAGCTACATGATCGATCTGATCTTTTACCTCTGTCCAACTAATATAATTCAGATTTTTCCAGTTTCAAGCAATTATAAGCTTCATGGCCAAAAGGACATGAAATACCAACCTCCTCAGTGCTGAAGGTAAAATTGTTAAACCACAATAAAGTATAGATATTTTCGGATGAGGATTAATTACAGACTTAGTCGGGGAAGAAATAACTCAAAAATTCTCTTCCCAAGTAGGTTTACATGTGTAGATTGTTACCTTTGTTTTCTTCACGCTGTCTACAGGCCTCAGACATTGATGGATTAAACTTGTGTATCATTTGTGGGACAATGTACCATCTATACATTATTTTAAATTGTAGTTCCTCAACGTTTATACAATGTGTAACTCTTTTTGTAATGCTCCAATTTGTCGGCCCATATTTTCAACTCACTCTCACTGTCCAGCTCTTGAGATCATCTACTCCAAGCTTCAGGGAACCTTTCTGGCACCCATTGTACCAACAAATAATACCATATTTTTAGACTACCCGATTGGTGGACTTTACTTAGCAATTTTTCTATTTGGAAAAACAACTCGACCTTGTCCTCAAAACACTGATGTTTTACAATATAGTATTGGATTCTATAAACGCTAAATTACTGACTTAATGGGATGTTAAAATCACGATTTAGTTGAGCAAATATTTTTAAAAACAGGTCTATGGCTTTTATATTCTTTTTGTTTGGCCATGAATCTATGTTCAAATTAACCAACAAATCTTCAAGTATAGTAAATGGGACCACTTTACTTATATAATTTTTCATCTGGTTTTTCTTTTTAAATTTCTTCCAAATTCTCAAAAGCCTGTCTATAATACAATCATTTGAACCTTTGATCCTGACTGCTACTATGTCCTGCCCCATCAATAAAAGACTTGCCAGGTTATTAACCCCCATTAACTGTTGCTCAATCCCATACCAATCCACCATTATCGAGGAGGGACATTGGGTCTTGCTAACATGTGTGAACATACTGGATTGAACATACCTCTCCATACATAGTAGCCCTACACCACTTATATCGTTATGTCTATATAATGCATCTGTCTCTATGCAAGTTTTTTTTATTTTTCCAGATAAATTTACTTACAACCTTTTAAAATGTTTTACACCGTGCAGTGAGTATTGGAATAGGAATCATTCTAAGGTAATAAATCCATTTAGGTAAAATATTGCCCTTTTTTTTTTTTTTTTGCCCAAAAAAGACACATTTAGGCTATTCCATTCACTAGACTGCTTTATAAGATCTTTAAACAGGGGAGTGTAATTTAAGTCAAGTATCTGATCCAGATCCCTGGGTATATATATGCCCAAATATCTTGTCACTTGTCCACAAAAATGAAAATGTATTTGTTAGTTTGTGCATTGTTGCATGGTCCACTACAATCAGCATTGCCTGGGTTTTATGTATATTAATTGTATAATTAGACATCTCTCTATATTTATCTGCTTCCTCAAAACAGCTTCTATAGATGTTACAAGATTTGTCAAAGTCAGTAACATGTCATCTGCAAACAGATTTCATTTGCATATCCGTTCACCCACTTTAACTCCCTCTATGTTTTGCAAAGCCCTGATTCTTGCTGCCATGGGTTCCAATGACAAAATATAAAGCATTGGTGCCAACGGGCACCCCTGTCATGTTCCGTTACGAATCTGGAACCAATCAGAATTAAAACTCTGGCCCACTATTTTAGCAGTTGAAATAGTATATAAAGCCATAACTGTGTCAACTAACCCACTCCCAAAGTTGAAAGCTTTAAGAACCTTCTCAAGGAAGCACCAGTCAATCCAGTCAAAGGCTTTTTCTGAATCCAGGGCCAGAATAATTGGTGGAATTTTGTAAGTTGTTATATAATGAATGAGATATAAAACGTTACGGGTATTCTCGCTCACCTGTCTTCCTTTAATAAACCCTGTCTGATCATGATGAATAATAAAAGGAATAACGACTTTCATTATTTCTGTAATTACAGAAGAACACATTTTGGTATCGATGTTTATTAGGGAAATTGGCCGGTAATTGGGGACCCTTGTTTTGTTCTTATCCTGTTTAGGAATATGGACTATTGCGGCTTGCAACATTTCGGCTGGAAAATTCCTACTTTCCTTAATTATATTAAATGCATTTATCAAATGAGGAATTAACAAGAACTTTAGTTTCTTATAAAACAAGTTCGAGTATCCATCTGCTCCAGGGATCTTCTTGGTCCAGAGCCTATCTATAGCCCTCTTGATTTCATCTTCTTTCAGCTGGGAATCTAGCACCTCTTTTTGATCTTGCGAGATCTGGGTTAGATTTGAATCTCTTAAATATTTCACTATGTCTGGAGTTTCTGCTCTTTTAGGGAGGTTATAGAGTGTTGTATAAAACCTCTTAAATGCGTTCCCAATAGCCGCTGGACTCATGCAGGTTACCAACCCGACTATAATCTTAAAAATTCTGTTTCTCTGATTTTCCCTTTTAATCTGGTTTGACATAAGTTTGTCAGCTCGGTTGACTAAGTAATACCACTTTTGTTTCATCTTAACCATTATCCTATATGCTTTCATATTTAGTTTTTCTCTTATGGTCTTCCTTATTAAAGAGATTTCCTTAGATCTAGTTTCATCAAAGGCTCTTTTATTTAGACTTGTCAAATCAGCCAGTTTTGCATAAAGGCTTGCTATGTTTTCCCTCCCCTTTTTTTTAACTGAGAATCCATCTTAATTAGGTAACCCCGCATCACACTTTTAAATTCACACCAAGCAATTGGTAGGCTTACATCCCCTGTTAGACTTTCTTTAAAAAAATCTTCACCTATTTTTGACAAACTATCTACATTTTCATTTTTTAAGTTTCCAAGTTCTAATATTTATCTCACAATTATCTTGCATATCTAAAACTACTGCATCATGGTCAGACCATGCAATTGGAATTATTTGAATGCCTTTACACTGTGTAATAGAGTATTGATCTGTCAATACCAAATCAATTCTTGAATATGAAGAATGACGATTTGAAAAAAAAAGTGTAGTCTCTATGTTCCGGCCTCAGAGTACACCAAGTATCGTAGAGCTTGAATTTTCCTAATGTAGATTAAAAAGCTCGAGCTATACCTTAAACTACAGGGTTTAAATGTCTTTCTATAGCTCCACACCTATCAAAATCTAGATCCACCACACAGTTAAAGTCTCCCAAGGCTATAAATGTACCCTGAATCAAGTTCTGGATTATATCCAGCAAATGTTTACAAAATGCACTTGTTTCCTATTAGGGCCATAAAGATTCAAGATTGAAAACATGTTATCGTTAAGTCTACAGACCACAAAAACAAATCTCCCCGCTTTGTCACATAACTTAGATATAAACTCATTTTTAATCTCTTTTGAAAAAAAGATCGCTACCCCCCTCTTCTTCTTATGTTCCATAGATGAAAGTACCCTCTCTGGATAATAACCAAAGTTAACGCGAGCGGCATCTGATGATTTCTAATGTGTCTCTTGAACTGCTGCTATGTCAATCCTTTCTTTATGCAACATATCCATCATGGTCAAGTGCTTCTGAGGGCTATTGAGGCCCTGAACATTCAGAGTTAAAAATGTTAAATTACCCAAAATAAAAAAAAGGATCGGCCAACCGAAACCAGAGATTTGAGGTCACATTAAACCCACCCTTATACCACACACCACAAATAACATAAGATCTGCTCTCACTGGCAGCCCCTGGTTCCAAATCAATATTATAGATCCCTAACCCACAGATGCATCCACTCTGCATCCTTCGTGACCCTTGTGAAAGACCCTAACGAGTGTAACTATGACTAAATAAATGAAGGAGGAGATCTTACCCTACTCATGGCTCCATAAGGAGAAAAAATAAGGAAAATAATTCATACCCAGCACCCTTAAATCATTTTAAATGCCTAACCATCCACCTTTCTTTACATCCTAACTCATTATTATAGTAACGAGTAAAGAGTAAAGTAAATCTTTCTACTCTATCAAACATAGCATCCTTAATGAAAATATACAAATTTAACTATGATAGTGGTTTCAATCCTGTGTTACCCCTTAAGTCAATTTGTCAATTTCATGCTGACATTTTTTTTTTATGAAATAGATTACTATTAACAAATTTCAAAACTTAACCTTTCCACCCTTTCCTGTGTTCCATGTGTAAAAAAGCCAAATCCTTTTATAAGCCATGCTGTGCAACCAACATCATTTTGTGGGTCAATCCATTAACCTATAAATCTTTTAAAACTTTATATGAACATTCTTACCCCATAAAAAAACACTATGGTTACCCTAATTAATTTTCCTTGTGGCTAAATATATCATAACACGTGTGCCTAAATTAAATTTAAAAAAACACCCAGAATCTCTCTTCTTATTACCAAGACCCCCCTTTCCTTTCTTAACTAATCTAAATAATAGTAGTTGTTGAACCTGGTCTATGCATGATTAAGATGTTTGGACATCAATTCTTTAGCCTCATCTTTGGAATTTATAATGTATGTTCTGTCATTAAAACTAACAAAGGTTTTTAAAGGAAACCACCAATTATATCTTATCTGCTTCTCCCTTAACGTTTCAGCAATTTTACCTCTTGTCATTGCTAACAAATCCTGAAAGAATTTTAAGTTGCGGAATTTCTCATCAGATGCATTAAAGCCTCTCGTCGCCCCAACTATTTTATGTTTGACAAAGTAAGGTGATATTCTTATAATTATATCTCTGGGGAGATCATCCTTTATAGAACTTGGCTTAAAAGTTCTATGCACCCGTTCTATAGTTGGTTCGTCCTGCGCTTCAGATATCCCCAAGACTTTAAATAACTCAAGGCAATAACAGCACAGATCAGATGGTTTGATTTTTTCAGATACAACTCTTATACGTTTATATACAGAATAATATATATTCTGCACACTCTGTCCTCACTGTCAGGTATTTTGGACTCTAAGGTTTCAACTTTTCCTTTTAAGTCTTGAATGTGGGTGTTAGCAGCCTTAAGTTCAAATTCTAGATGTTCTATGTGATCCTCATTTGCTTTAATCCTACCCCCAAGAGATGCCAGTTGTTCATTGAATTCATCAAAATTATGATCCAGTATCTTTTTAAAATTGATTCAATTGGGCTTCCAGGAAGTGCTGCAGATAATCTTGTGTTAAATGAGAACCTCCGTCTGGTTCCCCCTCAGCTTGTATAGAGATAACCTCATGTTCTCCCTCGCTTAGGGGAGACGAATCATGTGCAGGAGATTTACCTAAAATCTCTTGTTTTTTATAAGATTGAGGGGAAAATAAAGAAGCAATTTTTCTTATATTTATCTTTGCAAAATCAGAATCTCTTTTTGTGTCTTTTTTGAGGCAATTTTTTGTATCTTTTGCCTCTCTTGCTTCCATAGCCTTTTGGCTCCTTTTAGTGGCCATACTATGACTAGAACTGAGTAATAACTATGAGTCTTAAACTCTGCTCTATAGTACTGTGTCATACCTTAACTACTCCTATGTTCGATATCTTAAGCAGGCATAGGAACAGAAAAAAACTTTTACAACATACAAAACATACAATTACTCCTGCACCCCAGAAAAAAAAAAGGATAAATACGACCTTGTCCTGTAGTAGGGAAAAGTAGAGGAACCCAGACTTGTTTGAGTAAGCATTAAACTTCTCCGTTGTGGCCGAGATCCACTCTGCCCCGTTTTCTAGTGAAACCACAGAATTATGGTTTCATTAGCTCCTTTCAAAGCTGAGGCACCTAATTAGCCCACTTGGGAAGCCACTCTCCTAGAGATTTGTCCACAAACACCCAGAGCCATTTTACATGAGGTTAGCTGGAGACACCAACATTCTTTGCTGCACCTAGGTCTCTCCGACGTTCTGTCAACTCAGCGTCGATACATCCCGTCCACTCAGCGTGGATACGTCATCGAGCTTCGTCTCTCCTAAATAGTGACCCGTGAGTATCCTTTTTTGTGTTTAAGGGTGATAGCAACCGTGACAACTTCTCACTTGGTTTGTGAATAAAATTAATATTCAGTGGTTTAACCAAACCATCAATCATTTTTATTTTGTTTGTTTTTGTTGTCACAGATAGACCTCTAGCTCAAAAATCAAACAAAACTGTACGTTCATTGTCCATTTATTTATTTATTTATTTTTGTCCATATGGTGCTTCATAGTTACAGAATTTAGACGACCTGCTGATTTCCCAATTTTCAGACGAATCGCAATTAACTTGAAACTGAATACACCTGTTTCCAGGTTTTCTTCTCTTACTCAAGATTTTTGGGGTATTTTTTCCTGGACACACCCTTGCATTCACATTTTAACCTTAAGTCTCTGCATTGATAATAATTTATCCTCTTGTTTTTGGTCTTGTCCATTTTTTTTCCACCCGGCTAAGGAAAGTCTGATTGTATACTTTTCATAGCTGGACAAGATCTGCTTGCAATAAAAAAAAATCTACAATTTAAAGTCCCAAGATTTTTTAGTTGCTGGGAGAAAGGCTTGACTTATTCTCTGTTGTTTAATCTTCTAGACATCTATTTTCAAGCCATGTAATTCATATAATACTGGGATATAGAAGTGTCACACAGCTTTAGTGCAAATTACTAGTAGCCAATTTATTGCACTAAGCCTTCTGTAATGTTGCACATTATATACTTCTGGTCATCACAAGTCTACTGCAAATACATTATTTAGTTGATGTCAACATTACCCAATTCTCTAAGATTGCGCTAATCCATTTTCAATTACCTCACCCCATCTAATTTTATAATTCAACTGCTATATGCCTCTTGATCTATACTCATTCCATATTCTATTTTCCTTACCAAGCTTCTACCTCTCTTTGCTCGGAAACCTTCACTGCCATATCTTAAAAGCATTAAAATTTTATCCTGTTAAATCATGATTATTCTTGGTCTCAGTACAGACATTATTTCAATACAAATATTCATTGCACACCAGATTATTTTGATAATACTGTACATTTAGAAGGGTGTGAGTGGTATTGCTGACATTGTGAGGTATCATCCAGTTTTCTAAAGAGTATGATAGACTTTATGCTGCAATCTACATTGTAACTATATCACCTCAATGCAAACAAATTAATCAGAGAGGAAGTATAGGCTGGAACAATGACACTGAAACATGCAAGTATTGTAAACATTTAAGATACACACTGACACACACACATTGACACACAATTACACACACTGACCCACAGTTACACACTGCAAACCGACACATACAGATATACTTAAATGTCATAATTTCTAAATGTTTAGTGACCCTCCTGTTTACATACTATTTGTGTGCAGAAGAGTGGTTTGCCTGGTGTCCAGCTGCTGGCTGCAGCTGATGGGAGTGTGGGTCTGGAGCTGACCCTATCCGATCCTCTCTAGTGCTGCCTCCTACTCTCTCACTCCCCTCTTGCTGTGCCTCCTCCCCCTCGCTCTCACATAGCTATCTCTGTAACTACAGGGTTCCAGTCACACTGGTAAAGGGCCACAGCAGACAACTAGACCCTTGGACAACAATACCCATCAAGTGACTCAATGTGCATTGGCCACCCGATGGGCTCCCCTGCGTGCAGGCCCCAATTCCCCCGAACAAAATAATTACATTTGCTTCCAGTAGTCCTTTACACAGTAGTCCTTTAAACATTGTATATGGGATCTCAATTTTGAATACTTTTTTAAAAGTTGATGCATATTTGCACTTTACACTGATTAAAGACTGAATATTGTTACATATAGACTGTAGAGGTCAAGGCATCTGTGATATAGATTGCTCAGAATCTATTCTTCAACAGCTGTTGATTGGGTATTGAATGTTTATTACAATTTTAGTGTGTGCACATGTATCTTGTCTTGCCAGGGGTTCACAGGTCCACTACATTTGTATTTTTTTGGAGTTATACTTTTAGAAACATGTCCTATGGGTCTTTGCACTGTTTATATCTATGTCTTTTCTTTTAGTAAATTTCCCCACTGACTGTAGCTGCGAGTAAATGACCGTTTACATTTTTATTATATGTTTCTTTTAGTGTGGTCTATCTTTTGCTCTCCTTTTTTGTTTAGGTGTTTGTTTGTTAGTTTTTTGGCATAAAAAAAATACAACATAAATTTGGTACAAGATAAGCGTGAAGTCTAATCACTGGGAGTAAAAGTCAAGAATAACATCTGAAAGCTTATGAAGAAAAATTTCATTTTTTTTTTAAACTACTCTAAGTTGTTTTTTTTTCTAAATCATTTTACCTCTATTTTATAATATAAAGACAAAATTGAATAGGAAAAACTCTACAGGTCAACACAAACATTTTTTCTTTTGTATCTTTCAACCTCATCAACTAATGTCATGAACCATGTAGATACCTGCCAAAGAGAGTCATTTCAGTTGTCAAGTAGGCAAACCAATTATCTAATATTTTATGAGTTCTATGTATTTCAGTAACTGAAAAAAGACACATTTACTGTACAGAGGACTCCATCCTACCACGTAGGAAAAATGCTAATGATTAAATGACAAAAAAATGTTTTTCTTTTCAGTTTCGAAATATAGCCAGCTAATGCAACTGATAGCAATTTGTGGCAATCAATAAATCCATAAAATCTCCTGAGGGTCAAGAAAATTAAACCATCAGCTCTCCAGTTAATAAATATTCTTGAGAAGAGAGAAAATATGCACATCTAAGCATAAAGATGACGGTAACTATTTATTTCTGATAAATGTCATGCAATCCATCATAAAGGCCATAGATCTGCTACATAGCAAAAATATTTCCTATTGTATCACTACAATAAAATATCAAATATTTCTGAAGTTTATCATAATTGAGGCTACTTATTTTATGATAAACGTAGAGGGATAGCTCTTCTTCTGGCATTTATAGAATATATGCCTTTCTATCGCACACATTTAAGATATTACGAGCCGCTATTTTTTGTTAAATGACCTAAAGTGCAATTACAGATAATGACTATTTCTACATGATCATGTTGTATTATTACAGGTTAATCTATAAATGCATTTAGGTTTTGTGCTGTCCCTTGGCTAGCCTAATGTGCCTATGTTTCTCACAAATCATGCTCCCTCCCTCAACAACCATTATGCCCCTATTTCTCATCAGCCACCTTGTCCTCTTCCTGGACATCTAGAATACTCTCATGGTGACAATTATAAATACCATTTTCTTCAGTATCTTTCAGTATTTCAACCAGACTCTGAAATGTATGTATAGAAACACAATTGTGATATGAGTTTACTCACTTTTTATTTATTTTTTACTTATTTGTTTAGCCTTTATAAAATATTTGGGAAATAAAATGCCTTTCTGGTAGCAGTAATAATAATAATATCTGTAAAGTTGGCTTAAAGTCCACATGCAGTATGTATATTTAAGCCAAGCAACTAAAAATACAAGTTTGCAAATTATATATCTAGTGTGCTTAGAACCTTCCTTTTCTCTCATATCTGGCTGCCAGAATAAAAGCATGAAGTTTGACATACAAAAGTTGCTGTAAAGTTTGGGAGAAGGAATCTGCCATTTAGAGTGAGTCTTGGTAGAAAAAAAATGTATTACTTATTTGCAATGTGAGTTATAGAACAGGGGCAAAGAGGATGGAAACCTGGGCTCTGTGAGCTATATTGAATTTTGAACATAGCTGGAAGGCATTAACAACACATGCCCCCTCCCACCTTAGCAACCGTGACCCAGAATTTCAATAGCCATTTCTCCATCTCAAAAGACACAGTGGTCCTCAAGATATCACAGAACAAGTCTGCTTGGAACAATGGTTTATATACAAACATAGATGTACTACTAAGAATCCCTCTACCTAAGTACTAAGTATACTATTACTGTATCCAGAAAAAAATGGGAGATAACTTGTAGTCCTGTATACATTGCATGAGCAACATGCTTTTAATTTCAGAATTAAAATTTATGGTAGCATTTTATTTTGGTGTCTTATCATACCTTTTACTTTTCAGTGGTCAGAAAAGGTTATTTCTGACTTTACCTTCCTGCCTATGATTAAGAGTTGTAAAGACTCCAGTTAAATTAGTATCTTCATATTTAACATAACTCTTCTGTACAATTCTAAGCACCATAAATAGTTTCTGATCGTTGAATTAGAAAGTTACTGCCGACACATACATTCCTTTTACTGTACGTAAAAACAATACTCTCTGTTTTTTCATTCATAATGCTTGCATTTCCTGTAAAATCGCAGGATTTATTTGGTAAACTGATTATTCTTCCATTATCTTGTCTGATTCGTGCATATCAGTTTGTCTTGGTCTCATTTAGTGTCGTCTTCTGAATGTTTACTATGGTTCTGTGAGATGGTGGGTAAGCCACATGCTGCTTGTGCAGGAGGTGAACGATTCAAAGTAAGACTTAAAGAGACCTGTTATACAGAGTGAGCTTAAGGATCCTAAATATAGGATTATGTCCTTTAAAGCATACGTGTCTGGTACCTGAAAGATTGGGGTCATGAAAGGCTGAGGAAATAAATAGTATAGAGACTCATTGTATTGAGCAACTTTCAGTAAAATGAAATAGACCTCTGATCAGCGGAAGATTTGTTTTGTTCTTAATTGCCAATGAGATATAGACTAGTGTGTGATAAATAATGGCATTGCTGTGCTTTTGAAAGGATTTATGCCCCATTTGACAAAGCTTTTTCAGGTGTTTTTTCTGACTGACCTCTTTGGCACAAGATCAGGCTGTAAAGTCTTGTTCAGGTTTGTTCAGCAGCATTACAATGTTAATGTACCTGTAACCCAACTATTATGACCATAGTTCCTAGGGACTCATGTTGCATACTTATCCTCAACAGCATTCCTGGGATTCCGACTTCCAAACAGTACAAGAATTTTCAATAGGTCACATTATTACAGTTAGTAATCAATCAGGGAGGATAGATGAGTGAATCAGTAAATTTCACTGATATTTTTAGCATTCCAAAATCTTCCTTTTAGCATAAGTTATCCTTTACAAATTAATGTTCTTTTTTCCTTAGTTAGTTGTGGTGGTTTTTTTTGGTTTGTTTTTTATCCTTTTCCCCAAATCCCCTAGGTTCATGTAGTCATATGAATTATACCTTATCACTACTACTGTTAGTGTTAGAGACTCGATTAATACATACTTACCTCAAGTATCATTATATCAAGACAGACAAATATTTTGACTCCCTGTGAGTATCTACATTTTTAGCATTTTTTTGTAACAGTCGTTCTTGCTATTTTTCTAAGGATCAATTGTGGTTTGTATTGCCAGACCGTTTACCTTTGTGTGATTATAAACATATGTCCTCCCTATATTCACTCCATAGACTGACATCTAATTAGGAAACTCCAGATGTATACAGGGAGTGCAGAATTATTAGGCAAGTTGTATTTTTGAGGATTAATTTTATTATTGAACAACAACCATGTTCTCAATGAACCCAAAAAACTCATTAATATCAAAGCTGAATATTTTTGTTTGTTTTTAGTTTTAGCTATGTTAGGGGGATATCTGTGTGTGCAGGTGACTATTACTGTGCATAATTATTAGGCATCTTAACAAAAAACAAATATATACCCATTTCAATTATTTATTATTACCAGTGAAACCAATATAACATCTCAACATTCACAAATATACATTTCTGACATTCAAAAACAAAACAAAAACAAATCAGTGACCAATATAGCCACCTTTCTTTGCAAGGACACTCAAAAGCCTGCCATCCATGGATTCTGTCAGTGTTTTGATCTGTTCACCATCAACATTGCGTGCAGCAGCAACCACAGCCTCCCAGACACTGTTCAGAGAGGTGTACTGTTTTCCCTCCTTGTAAATCTCACATTTGATGATGGACCACAGGTTCTCAATGGGGTTCAGATCAGGTGAACAAGGAGGCCATGTCATTAGATTTTCTTCTTTTATACCCTTTCTTGCCAGCCACGCTGTGGAGTACTTGGACGCGTGTGATGGAGCATTGTCCTGCATGAAAATCATGTTTTTCTTGAAGGATGCAGACTTCTTCCTGTACCACTGCTTGAAGAAGGTGTCTTCCAGGAACTGGCAGTAGGACTGGGAGTTGAGCTTGACTCCATCCTCAACCCGAAAAGGCCCCACAAGCTCATCTTTGATGATACCAGCCCAAACCAGTACTCCACCTCCACCTTGCTGGCGTCTGAGTCGGACTGGAGCTCTCTGCCCTTTACCAATCCAGCCACGGGCCCATCCATCTGGCCCATCAAGACTCACTCTCATTTCATCAGTCCATAAAACCTTAGAAAAATCAGTCTTGAGATATTTCTTGGCCCAGTCTTGACGTTTCAGCTTGTGTGTCTTGTTCAGTGGTGGTCGTCTTTCAGCCTTTCTTACCTTGGCCATGCCTAATAATGCACACCTGATATAGGGTGTTGATGTCATTAGACCACACCTTTCTCATTACAGAGATGCACATCACCTAATATGCTTAATTGGTAGTAGGCTTTCGAGCCTATACAGCTTGGAGTAAGACAACATGCATAAAGAGGATGATGTGGTCAAAATACTCATTTGCCTAATAATTCTGCACTCCCTGTATATATATATATATATATATATATATATATATAAAGTCAAACTGTACCTTGCACACAGGCTCCTTCCAAAACCGGGTGCTTTAGCCTGGGCTTCAATATCAATATAGGCAAGTAGAATGGCTGCACTCTCAGATTTCCAATAAAAAAATAACTTTTATTCAGATTCCCATAAAATAAATCAACGTTTCAGTCCAACTTGTGGACTTTCATCAGGATTACCAATACATTAACAATAATTAATCTTATATAAAGGATGCAATAATTTTAAAATTAATGACAACTCACCCCAGGTGCCATTCATGCTGAAACCGGCCGCGAAAGTGCGCATGCGGGGGTAAGCCACGCCCTATTACGTGACGTCACCACGTGACGCTACCGTCGCTGCCATGGTGACGCTAGATAACAAACATGATCTCCATGGCAGCTGGTGGCTGATGCTATCCCCACTACCTGTGATTAAATGATGTGAAAAGGAGAAAAATAAACAACATATAACAGAAAATGTTCCTAAATGGTGTGCCAGTGCAATCAAAATACTTATTGTATTACTGGATAAAATGTGTCCATCTTACACATATATAGTAAGGTTATGTATCACATTATATTAAAGTGCCATAAAGAAGTATAATGCTTACTGTTAAAGTGCAATTGTGCTACATTAAAGTGACAAATGTCCACAAAAAAGTGAAAAAAATATGTGCAAAAAAACAAATGAAAGTATAAGCATCCTATCTACAGAGCTGAAAAATATAGATATATACACACATATAGTGATGCTGAAATGACTGGCTGCAAGTCTATTGATTGTATATCCAAATATCCATATTAAATGGGAGCTAAAAGACCCATCGCTATTAACTTTTTCATAATCTCAAGTAACAATTATGGGAAATTTATATACAAATATTCTTCCCAATAGGCTCTCCCAATTAAAGCCATCAAATCTGCAACACTATAATATCTAAGAAAATACTAAATATATAATATAAAAACAAATACAAAGACCTATAACAAGCAAAAGCAATAATGTGGCATCATAAGAAGGAGTGTAAGGATAGCGCTTCGTTTAGTCCTCTGGGGGCGACTGTATCCAGTTCATGTATCCAAAATGCTTCCTTATTTAGGAACATCTTCCCCCTATCACCTCCTCTCCTGGGCAATGGTATATGATCAATCACCACAAATTTTAATTCATGTATATTAAAATTCTACATGTATATTTAAGTAATCTTTTAACATAATTATGTGATTTGATTAATTAAAATTTGATTGACATGCCTGACAACACAGGGAGAAAGTGCAGAGAATTTAATTTGCAAGCACTATATTTGACCCTGTAACTCTCCAATACTCCATAAAACCTGTACATAGGGGGTACTGTTTTACTCGGGAGACTTCGCTGAACTCAAATATTAGTGTTTAAAACTGGTAAAACTGGTACATTGTATTACAACGATGATATTTTAAGTAAAAGTTAAGTTTTTTGCTTTTTTTTTTTAAAGTCATGTTTATGGACTATATTATTGTTGTAATATGTTTTACTGTTTTGAAACACTAATATTTGTGTTTAGTGAAGTCTCCCGAGAATAACAGTACCCCCCATGTACAGGTTTTATAATGTTTTGGAAAGTTAGAGAGTCACATATAAGGCTTGCATTTCATTTTGTTGACACTGAAATTTGCCAGATTGGTTATGTTGCCTTTGAGACCGTATAGTAGCCCAGGAATAAGAATTACCCCCATGACGGCATACCATTTGCAAAAGTAGACAAAACAAGGTATTGCAAATGGGGTATGTCCAGTCATTTTTAGTAGTCACAAACACTGGCCAAATATTAGTTTTTTGCTTTTTTCACAAAAAAACTAATATGAACGCTCACTTTGGCCAGTGTCTGTGACTAAGTGGCTACTAAAAAAGACTAAACATACCCCACGTTCAATACCTTGGGTTGTCTACTTTTTCAAATGGTATGCCATTATGGGGGTAATGCTCATTCCTGGGCTACCATATCGTCTCAAAAGTAACATTACTAATCTGGCAAATTTCAATGTGAAAATGGAACGTTCTATATTTGACCATGTAACTTTCCAAAACACCATAAAACCTGGTAATGGGGGGTACTGTTGTACTCGCGAGACATCGCTGATTACAAATATGTGCATTTTTTTGAAGTAAAACCTAACAGTATTATGACATTTACAGCTAAAATGTGAGGTGGAACTACAAATTTTTTAAAAAATTTAAAATTTCTCACAGTTTTTAAAATTGTATTCATAATAAATTATGTTTCATATATAAATATTTGATATGAAATGAAATCCCTGTTTCTCCTCAACAAAATGATATATAATAAGTGTGGGTGCATTTACTATGAAAGAGTTGAATTACGGTTGGACAGACATGTAGCGCAAATGCCAGGTTTTGTTTACATTTTGTTTTGTTCACAACGTGTACATTTGGCTCCGCCCTTAAGGGGTTAAATGTGTGGAACCGTATCAAATGCCTCGGCAAAATCCAAGTAGAACACATCCACTGCAACACCCTGATCTATACTTCTATTTCTTTGTAGAATGCAATTGAGTTGGACCTATGTTTCATAAAACCATGCTGATTTTTGCATGTTCTTCTCAATGAATTCCTGAATATTATCCCTTAATAACCTTTCAAATACTTTCACAGTCACAGACTTTAAGCTCAAAGGTCTATAACTTCCAGGCAAGGATTTTGAACCCTTTTTGAATAAAGGAACCACATCTGCCTTCTTCCACCAGTACTGGGTTATTAGTACTGTTTTATTAGTACTAGTTTACTACTCATGTCATCAGTTAAATAAAGAGGACCCTGCCACAGTTTGCAGCAAAGGAGCCCAATATGCATCAATTAGTAGCAATAGCAAATACTAACAAAGGAAATCCAGAAATTATAGGCATTTTAGGCACAAGGTGGGCCCAGTTTCACTGGCAAATAGACAAACAAAGGTCAGTAACCAGGCAGGGGAACAGAATATATGCAGCAAGTCCCAAAGTAGGTTTTGGCAGGAACACAGCAGCTCTGAGCAACTATGGCTTGTCAGGAGTGCCTTTTTATTATTTGGGACACACTCCTGCATCATGCTTGCATCACCAGTGTCACTCTTGCATCATTCTGCACACCTACATTAAGTTATATCTTTTTGAGTCCCCATACCCCTAATGGCACCAATAGATGATGCAGGTTATGTAAAAAAAATAAAAAAAATAGCGGAGATGCCATAGTCAGTGCTTGGACCTCATGGCACTCGAGGATTTTGACATGCTGTAATGACTGATCCTGTAGTCAAGGACTTTGCGGATCATGCTGGAGACCATCATAGAGACATGTATACATGGACAGTAGGGGCGCAGAGGTCCTTGAAGTACAGGAAGTGCAAGGGGGCAGGAGAAACCCTGACAGGCCCTCCGGACACAAGATCCATGTGACCCACACAAGATCCTAACCCCATTCACATTGCTTCTGGTAGTGATTAAATTTCAGCAAATAATTATGTTGAGATCCAGAAACACACTCTCGTTCTAACAATATCTATCTTAGATGATGCTGAAATCACTTAATGATGTAGACTTGTTGAAGTCTAAAGCCAGTTACCCAGAAGGAGCAATTCTGCTGCATCATATACAGATAGCTGCATCTCTTTGGCAATATAGACAAATGCCCCTTTGGACAAGCACGTTTGTGCAATGGATTATATCTTCTGCCATTCCTACATACAAATATAAATGGATTTACTGAAGTACTGCAACCTCCAATATAACCTAGCATACTACAGTGACACAGACAAGGACCATCGCCAATGAGCTATTCCTTTATATTTCCAACAGACTGATGTTGCAGAACAACCCTGACAATGCAACAATTCAAAGGGAAACTTCCCAGAATTCACCATTGATCTTGCAGCTCTCAACGGGACTACATACTGCATGGATTTCCTAGTTAACTGTATGCGATACAGCAGAGTATTGAGATAGTGTCTTTCTTTGACCTTTGAGCATCAGTGTCAAAATAATGTCTACTATTTTATAAAAATAGAATTGCTTAGAACAGGTTAGACAAGCCTACATATTTCTCATCACTATTTATTACCTCTATCTAACATACCATAATATATCTCCTATTAAGGTACTCCTTGATAACAGCCTATAGAAATCGTCATGATCTATTTGATAAAATATTTTGTTTGTATAAACAAAATACCTTTCTTTCTTTTAGGAAGCAATATGTAGTTTGTTGGGGTTTTTTTTTTTGTTTTGTTTTTTAATTTACAATTTCCTTTGCAACTCTCATTAATAGTGGGGCGATGTTAACCTTAAGGTTAAAGAGAAAAGAACACAGTTTAAAAGTACTGGAAATATAAACTTCACCCAGTATGAATTTATGTGACTGGACTGTACTGTTGCTTTCAATAATTGTCCTACAGGTCCAAAATGTTGTTTTTTTTTGTTCTTCTATAGAAGACATGTAATATTGTCTCTTACATTTGTATAAATGTTGGAATCTGCATGTTTCATAACATGCTTTCATAGAATTGATTATCATGCCTATTCTTAACAAGTTGATTTGCATAGATTGCTGTACAATGTCTGCAATATGGGAACTGTCCTTATGATACATGTTAGGGACAACTTGTCTCAAAAAACCCAATGAGATAACATCTTACTGGATTTGAACAGATTACTGAAATCCTTCTGTGAAAATAATCTAAAATTTACAGGAACATCTATATTATTTTAAGAGTTAATCTGCCTTAAACAAAGTACCTACCAAATGCAGGATCTGTAGAAACGAATGTTTTGCATTTACAAAGACAAAATCAATGAAAATCTAATGTTGCTAGCCACAAATATTATAAGGGTCAACTAGTCAGCAGAGGGGCAGCCTAAACCTCTGAGGCTAAAATTAGAACAGGTTGTGAAGCAGTTAGACATTACCTTGCTAGGTGTAAAACTCAAGGGGGGGGCGGGGGGGGAGCAGGGTGTAATTGCTTCAGTTTCTTGTCCAACCAATATTGTTCGGTTACAAGAGCTTACAGTTCACTTACAGCTGTGCTGTAACAGACTGGATTAAAAATATAGTTTCTTTTGCCATAATAAGGTTTATATTTTAACTCCTTTGAGACAAGAATTAAGGCAAATCTATATGAATTATAACATATTTAATGTCATGTGTTTTGCAAAAGAAGAAAATATAGTAATGCATATTAAAATTTGAAGTCCTATGATATTAGTCATGCCTTAAATGGACACTCCACTGCTCCCCGGCCAAAAAATTTAAATCACTGTTTAGTAAATATACCACCAATGTAAATATGCATGCATTTAACTATTCGTTAATTTCTTTGGGTGTATATTTCAAAACAGCTAGCAGATCTCTTGTCTACAGCCTTTGCAAGCTTGTCTTCAGCCCTTCTAACCCATCCAAGACTTTCTTTGGTTGTCTAATAACATGTGTCCCAATGCAGCTCAATGAGAAATCTTTGCAAGGCAGGTGCTCTAGGCAATTGTTGCCTCTTGAATTTAGCTCCACTGAGCTAAACAACTAGGAATTAATAAAACCAGTTGTCTGATTGACAGCTATGGGGGTGTAACAAGGTTAATTTTTTAAAGAGACAATTTCTTTTGAAATCTGCATTTTTTGTAAAATGAAAAAAAGAGGTCACACACAAAGCATTGCAGCAAGCTAACATGCATTTGGGGTCTGGAATGTCCACTTTAAATGTAATTTGCCACTGAAAAATAAAGTATGCTCACTAGGGGTGAATTTAAACTTGCAAGGGCACATTTTTACTCACCGTTGACTAGTATATTATATATCTTAGTCCAACATTAGCTTTGTGTAGAAATGTCAGGGTAACACGTAATGCACAGTGTATGATGTAATGTCTTAAAAATTGAACAAATGACTTGCCTCAGCCTCAGTGAAAAATTAATGGAACTCTCCGCTTTGTTGACTGAGCAGCACAGCAAGCTATGTTCATTAAAAAGAATGCAGACAGAGATATCTAGGAAGATCCAGACATTTCTGTGTTAAAGCGCCTGAGGAAACATTGACGTGTCATTTTTATTTAAATTTCAACGCTTTTCTCAATATTATATTAAATCATCTTCTGCTTGTAGAAAGCTAAGATATATGATAATGTCGTGTAGAGTTCACACTGTTATTATACATAGTGACAATGTAAGCACAGCCTGGTGGGGCCACGTCCTCCCAAGGTTAAGCCATTATTTAAAAATCCCAAGTACTACAATGTGACTCATGAATTGTGGCTGTTTAGAACAAAATTGTTAATAGGTTTGTTCTGACGTTAGTGTTTTCTATATCTTTTTTTCAGCTAACTCGTCCATACACGCGCTATGGAATCTGTTGGCGCTATATAAATGGCAATAATAATAATAATAATACACCTCCATATTTGAATGGTTTTATTAAAGTTTGTTATTCACCTGGACATTCGGCCAGGAACAGAGCAAAACTGTAATAAATAAACCTAAATACAAATACATATAAGGTGATTTCGCCCACCACACTATACTATGGTACCAAAACATAGCAAATTTAAAGGATCACTATAGGGTCAGGAATACAAACATGTATTCCTGACCCTATAGTGTTAAAACCACCATTTAGCCCCCCTGGGCCCCTCATGCCTCCATAAATATAGCAAAATCTTACTGTATTCATGCCTGAAGCTGTAACGCTGCATGCTGTTTGACTCAGAAAAACAAGCTGTCTGCTGACATCATCAGAAGTGGTGGCCTGATCCAATCACAATGCTTCCCCGTAGGATTGGCTGAGACTGACAAGGAGGCAGAGCCAGCATGATTCAAACACAGCCCTGGCCAATCAGCATCTCCTCATAGAGATGAATTGAATCAATGAATCTCTATGAGGAAAGTTCAGTGTCTGCATGGAGAGGGAGGAGACACTGAATGTTTGAATGCATTTTAGGCAGCCATGACCCAGGAAGAATCTCTAACAGCCACCTGAGGAGTGGCCAGTGAAGTTATCACTAGGCTGTAATGTAAACACTGCATTTTCACTGAAAAGACAGTGTTTACAGCAAAAACCCTGAAGGGAATGATTCTACTCACCAGAACAAATTCAATAAGCTGTAGTTGTTCTGGTGACTATAGTGTCCCTTTAAAAAAATGACAGCTTACATATTTATTATGAAGCTTCCCATAATCAAACATAAAGTTTAAATACAGTCTAATAAGAGTTTGGTGTCAATTATACATACAGACAATGCCCCAAACATATGATTGGGTGAATTTCTGAGTGCACACTGGGCCTGTCTGTTATTATGTACTACTAACTCGGTTTTGTGATTATTGTGGAAGTTGTGCTAGGTGACACTATAATTAACAGCTCCTCCTGCTGGTGAGGAGTGGGTACTATAATGCTACGATCAGAACATTTTCTGTGCTCTAATGTGCACTTACTAATAGACTTTAACTGTCTGTGAACATCCGTGTGTCAAAGTTTTGTTTTGTTATTTTATATAATTGTTAACTTTTTCCTACTCTCCAAATGGACAGTGTATAACTGTGGTAAAGGAACGCCCTGGAATTTGTAGTTTACTTTTTTCATTTTCATATTATGACACTATTTGATTTTTTTTGTTTTGTTTCCCATCCAAAAATCGTTCCCTCTTCTTGATTTGCATTTTTGATGCAATGTGATTTTGGGGGGAGAAACCGATCTGTATAAAACAAACCTATTTCCATTTTAGGCGGATTGCAATGATCATTCATCCTCTTTAATTTATTCAAGCCCTGTCACAGAAAGAAAAACAGCTTTACTAAAATTACAGTTCTAATTTTCACCTTAACTTTTCAGTAATTTGCACGTTACGCATTTGTATCATTTAAGTATAGCATCATTTATTGTTTTGAATTTTATTTGACTCTGATATTCAAATTTGGAAATTACACATAAAATGTGGTATAGTTTAATAAAGGTGCCTGCCTTCATGGTGGCTGATTTCTTCACACTCACAACTCGAGCCTATTAGTAATCATCAATTACTGAAAAAGTACAATTCTCATTGTGCTGGGCCAGGAAAAAAAAAATAAAATGATCTAATTTTGGGTCTTGTTTTGCACCCTTTTGTTCAGACAATTACAAGCACACACTGACATTCATATACATATGCACATTCGTGTACATACACATTCACATTGGCACATATTAACATTCCTGTTTACACATATATTCATGTACACACACATGGACATATATACACAGACACTCATTTATAAACATACACAAACGGGGACATGAACACACACAGACATTGATATACACACATGGATACATATAAGGAGACACACACATTGATATATACATACAGTGAGGGAAAAAAGTATTTGATCCCCTGCTGATTTTGAACGTTTGCCCACTGACAAAGAAATGATCAGTCTATAATTTTAATGGATTGATCATTTCTTTGTCAGTGGACAAACTTTCAAAATCAGCAGGGGTTCAAATACTTTTTTCCCTCACTGTACACACAGAGTCTCTCTCACACAAACACACACACACACACATTCATACACACATACATACACACACATTCATATGCACACACACCTAGGCTCATATGCACACACTGACTGGTGCAGCATGGATCTCTATTGCTGACTGCCCAGCTCCCTGCTTTATACTGTTGTCGGGACTAGGATGAAGTTATATCCTGGCTCCAGCAGCAGTACAGGTTGAGTGACTGAGCTGGCAAATCAGTGTAGACTGTAAAGAGTTCCCAGCAGCTCCCTCGGAACCTGCTCTGCAAGAATTCACAGCAGAGCCTCAGAACAGGCATTGGAGTGCAGCACCCCAGCAAGTACCACCTCCTTCTGTTTGTCACCAGGGGAGAAGGGAGGACCACCCGCCACCACCTTTAGTAAACCTCTGGTAGAGATACCTGTATTTATCTCTACTCCCTGTATCTCTAGTAGGGTAATAGAATAAGTGAGGTGAATTCAGGTCAGGTGAGGGAGAGAAGATTAATATTTAGCGTTTGGGAAATAAAAAGACAGTAGAAACAGAGGAGTGGTTGAGAGAGAATACGGGTAAAATGTTTTTCGCCTTAGCACCGCTACCATCAGATAAGAATTAAATGCAACTGCAGGTACTGTAACTGCTTAATCTCATCAAAGTGGTTATAGTGTTTGGAGTCCCCTGGCACTGTACTTTCATTCAGAGTTAAAACGTTTTCTAATGTTTTAATGTTAAGTGATGAACTCAGCCGCCCATTGCCTGCCAGAGCAGCAATGGGCAGCTGTCATTGACTGAGTGAGTCAGCTGACCGCTTTCACCATGCCCATTGCGATATGGATTGTTCTGGCTAAAAGGAAGTGTGTTATCTCTGTCTTAGCCATACCTCCTGTGGGGGCTGGGCTGTAGATGGCCAGGGACCCTTATTTAGTGTTAAACTGCTCTAAAATGGTTTAATAGTGAATGGAGGGACAGGACCAGGAGACTCCATATATGATGATTAATACAATGAGGTGAAATGGTTATAGTGCTTAAAGTGTCCATTTACGCAGTGCATTTACAAAGAGCAGCTGTTGCTTGGGATTGCAACTCCCAGCAGACTTAGACATCCAATATATACAAGTCCTGGAATGTCTTAAGTTTAAAAGAACTCTTGCTTTATGCCTAATTTTAAATGACCAAAAAAAGTATAAAACATTTTCTCTCTCTCTCTCTCTCTCTCTCTCTCTCTCTCTCTCTCTCTCGCTCTCTCTCTCTCTCTCTCTCTCTCTCTCTATATATATATATATATATATATATACATACACACACACACACACACATATATATTTTAATAGCTTGCACTGAAACATGTGCTACCAAGTTTAAAGCACAATACAGGGATTAAATGTTATTCCCTTTAAAATGACAAGTAATGTTTGACATGACAGGTGCACTTTAATAGATCTATTATCCTCACATCTATTACAATGCTAGCAAAAAAATACTCATAAATGATAGCAAGCATCTAAGGGAGACTGTAATGAGACAAAATCTAAAATGTGACAGATTCACTATAAATTAGAGCATTTTTCGCTCACCATACATCTCTGTCATTATATTGTATTGGGACAGTATAAATGGCTTACAACCATTTCTAGAACCCACATTTATTTGTATAAGACTTCTAAAGTCTTTTTTTATATTATTATCCTCTAAGAAAAATTGGTTTCAATTTCCTGACACTGCTCTATAATGCACAGAGAATTCAGGGAGTCACTAAGCATGCCTTTTATACCTGGCCAGTTTAGCTTTGTTTCTGTTCTTTAAGAATTCTATAAGAAAGTGGAATGCTCCACCATGCTACCTACCCAAATTACAAAAAATAAAATAAAAATAACTGTTTAGCAGATATAACCCTAAATTAAACATGCATGTATTACTGTTTCACTGTGAGCATTGCATTAGAATTCCAAAGAGTGATAAAGATTGCAATTGCGCTTTTTAAATACCTTTAAGTTAAAAATATATTATTTAACTGTATTTACTGTGTGGGCATTATACTCAACTGCAGACATTCGTTTTTCATTGTGTTGATATTTTTTTTGTAAGCTGTACTGCTAGTTATGCATCAGAGGCCTTACAAATACCTATTAGCAAGCTGTATGACCACTGTATGAAAGATTGCAAGATAAAGGACACTGTATGCTGTCAGAATTCTATTCCCAAAAATGGTTTAAAAAAATAAAATAGAAAATTAGCAAATTTAGATAATGTTATTTTATTTGGTTTGTCTGAAAAGGAACTTGTATAAGAAATATCTGTTTTATTATACGTTTATATGCTAGCTATGTAGCTAGCTATCTTTTTTCAGATAAATATTATATATATTTGCTGATAAGCACCAGGCAACGATACCAGTAAGTTGGATTGCAAATCTATTTTTCTTTATATATATAGTAGCGTAGATTGGATTAGCCGTATTAGTCCAGTAGACAAGATGCCAAAATACCAGAGTATTGCAGTATGCAATGATACCTTTTTTAGTCCATTTAGTCCTTTTATATATATATATTTATATATTCAAACAAAATGTGTTTGGTAGTGAAGGGTTAAGGCAGAGAAAAAAGATAGAAAAAAAACTTAAAGAAAAAATAAAATCGGTACACAAGCAATATAATGGAGGTGGGAATTTAAATGTCTCTGCCACACCCATAAATTCAGAATAAATTATTAATCAAACTTCCTGTATATCATATGAGTGTTTCCATATTTCACGATGCAAATGCTACTTCGAGAACAGGAGAAGCAATTTATGTCCTCAGCCATTACATTCTGCTTTGTTTTCTGAAATCACTTAGGAGACACGGGTCTCAAATAAATAAAAATAAAAAACCATATTCCTTTTTAAAAACAGCACATCAAAATCAAATACAGTAAATTAACCTCTGTGTCCATATTAGAGCAAGTGTCCTCAGCTATAAATCTCGTTTTAAATGGTTGTTTCTTGTTGCATCCCTACCCTACGATGCTATATAACTATTCTGCCGGCTCATCGTCCCAGCATGATTGATCTTTGCTTTGAGTAAGACTTCTCATTTACATATCTGGCTATACGTTTTAAAAGCTAAAGGCAAACGCAGCTAAAATTGTCTGTCTTGCTGTGACTTCTCGTCTCCTTCCAATTTATTTATGGGTGTTGAAATTGATTATCATTTGGGATCAAAATTGTGGAGACTGATTTGTTCATCTCGATCTCCGTAGTGAAAGTCGAGAGATACATTTTTCAAGCACTTTGGATAGACTCCCCATAATGCAATACTTTGTTGAACAAACATTTTGCTGTCGTCTTGCTTTTATTAATACGAGCATTTATTAATTCTGCACAAACAATTTGCTGGGTGCTTGACTCAGAACTTAAAGCAAATCTGTTAGCTGTGAAAATTTCACTACACATAACCCGTTACAGTCCAGGGAGTATTACCCAATCCATTGATACATTGACACTTTTTGGGCAAACTAATTTGAAAAAAATCTTATGGACGCAGCAACTATTTAGAGTTTAAAGAGGAAGAAAATTCCGCCTATTTAATGCATAAACAGATAAAAAAAAAAAAAAAAAGAAACAAAATAATAGTAGAAATATATGCTAACTTTTAACATTCTAGAGCTGCAGTTAGCAGACCCCTCCCTCACCCAGAAGAAGCTCCACCCATTAAGAGTCTGTCATTCTAGTCTGTGGGATCTGGTCCAGCAGACGTTTATGGGGTAAGTAGTTTAACCCCAACTGTTGTTTCATTCATCACAAAATTGGAGTGGAACTGTGCAGTAAGCTGATAGCAGGCATATTTCGACTGCTACCAGTGTATGCACAGCTCCATGCAGTATAGTGAACTGGGCCAGTGCAGCATTCTGCTGAGCTTACCTCTCTATAAATTAAGAGCGGGAAGTCCAGCCTTGTAAAGCATAATCTTTTCATGTATGAGCTCCAGGGGCAAACTTATAGTGGCAGAAATTTTCAAAAATTAACCACCCTGAGTAGGGAGGTAAAGAGCAGGGTCAGGGCCGTCTTTAACGCAGGGCAAACGGGGCAGCTGCCCCGGGCCTTGTCCCTGCTGGGGGGCCCAAGACAGCTGCTCCTTTTGCCCTCTGCCCGCAAACTATGGGGGCCCATCAGGTGGCCCATGCACTTAGGGCCACCTGGTGGGCCTGTGTCAGCAGGGGCCCGGTCGGGCACTGTGGCGCTTTAACAGCGCGACCGGGCCCTTGCTTTTTCGGCAGCACTGGGAGGAAGTGACAGCCGCGCGTCACTTCCTCCCACAGAAACAAGAGCCACGCGGGAGGAAGGAGCTGTTCCAGAGGGGGCCAGGCCGGGAGAGCTTAACTCCCAGCCACCCCAGCCAGCCCACTGGACCCCAGGGAAGCCACCCTCCAGGAAAAGGTAAGAAACTGGAGGGTGGTTATCAAATTTTGCATGAGTGTCTGTGTGTGTGTGTGTGTGTGTGTGTGTGTGAGTATGTATGTCTGTCTGTCAGTGTGCCAGTATGTCTGTCAGTGTGTCAGTATGTCTGTCTGTGTGTGTGTCTGTGTGTGTGAGTCTGTCAGTGTATGTGTGGTTCTGTATGTCTGTGTTTGTCAATATGTCTGTCAGTGTCTGTGTGTATGTGTGTTTCAGTATGTCCGTCTGTGTGTATATGTGCCAGTATGTCTGTCAGTGTGTCAGTATGTCTGTGTGTGTGTGAGTCGGTCAGTGTCTGTATGGTTCAGTATGTATGTGTGTATGTGTGTTTCAGTATGGCTGTCTGTGAGTGTCAAAATGTCTGTATGTGTGTACGTCTGTCAGTGTCTGTGTGTATCTGTGTTTCAGTATGGCTGTCTGTGAGTGTCAAAATGTCTGTATGTGTGTACGTCTGTCAGTGTCTGTGTGTATGTGTGTTTCAGTATGTCTGTCTGTGTGTATGTGTGCCATAATGTCTGTATGTCTGTCAGTGTGTCAGTATGTCTATGTGTGAGTCTGTCAGTGTCCATGTGGTTCTGTATGTCTGTGTGTATGTGTGTTTCAGTATGGCTGTCTGTGTGTGTCTCTGTGTCAGTACGTCTGTCAGAATGTGCCTTTGTATCTGTATGTTGTCCGTTTGTGTGTGTATCTATATATAGTCAGTGTGTATCTGTATGTGTCCGTGTTTGTATATGTATATCTGCATGTGTGTCAGGTTGTGTATCTGTGTATCTGTGTGTCTGTATGTGTGTCAGTGTGTGTGTCGGTGTATCTATATGTAGTCAGTGTGTGTACCTTTGTATCTGCATGTATCAGTGTTTGTATCTGTGTATCTGCATGTTTGTCAGGTTGTGTATCTGTGTTTGTGTCTATCTGTGTGTCAGTGTTCTATATGTAGTCTGCGTGTATCTGTATGTTCTTGTGTGTATCTATATGCGGTCAGTGTGTATCTGCATGTGTGTCAGGTTTTGTATTTGTGTGTATCTATATGTAGTCAGGGGGCCCAAGTTAATGCATGCCCAGGGTCCAATCAGAATTAAAGACGGCCCTGAGCAGGGTACTCTCTGTACCATAACCATTGCAATCATGTAAAGCTCTTTTTTTTTTAACAAACAGCATCATAAAAAAAACCCTAATGCCCCCAAACTGATATAAATATTTTAACTTACAAGGTCAGGGTGGTGTAATAGAAAATTGTAAAGAATTGTCAAAATCATGTTTTAGGCCTAAGTGCTGAGTGTCACGGTAGTTTACCCCTACACGCAGGATTTAGTTCTACAATCGACAGAGCAGATATGACTTACCGGACCTTAGAATGGCCGGACTCGCCGTATAGCAGAGAATAGACAGAGTCAAGAACAAGCTGAGGTCAAGGGAACAAAGAGACAGCGAGAACAAAAACTAGCCACGGTCTGGTACACAGTAGTCAGTAAGCCGGCAAACAAGACAAAACAGGGATAGAGAGATAAACGGAGTCAGATACAAAGCCAAGGTCAAGCACGAAAATCACAACTGAACACAACAAGCGCTAAAGGGAACTGAAACAGAAACCACGATAGGGCAGGGAGTTAAGGGAGAGGTAAGTATAAATACCCTAAACTTTACTTTGATTGGCCCCTGTCATATCCACGCCCCCAAAATGTGAATGTCTGGGGAATGTGGGATGACAGGGGCCAATGGGAGCACATTTCATTTTTTGTCTCCCACTGCCCCTTTAAGAGCGTGCCCGAGACGCGTGGCACGCTCTTAGAGCTAGGTGGAACACGTGACCGCATCTCGCGGTCCGTGCCCGCCTTCATTTGGGAGCTGCGCGCGGCGGGAAGTGAGGACCTCGGCCGGCCCCCGGGTAAGGTAAGTACCGCTACACTGAGATAGATTTGAGGTTTATTCTAGTTTAGCTATTTTGTTCCAACTATTTGCTTGCAATCCCTTTTTCATTTTTCTACAATTCCTAGTTCATTAAATATATTCTGCAGCAGTTCTGAGGCAATATATAATGGTGATGTATGTAAGAAAATAGCACTATTGAGGAGTAATGTAGCCATCATAATTTATTATGTGACCACTTATGTAATATGTCTTTTATATTACATATTTGTTTTAAATTAGGAGTTAGGGTTAAGGGTCCCTTAAATCTTCAGCATCAAGGACATAAATATTCTTTTTTTTCTGAAATTGGATTTGATTCCTCTCCCCTTCCCCCCCCCCCAGTGTTGATATGCTGAGAGAGCAGCTAGGGAGATAGAATTAAACAATCTCTGTATCTCCAACCTCACTCGCTCAATATAATTGCATCTTTTTCACATTCTGAAGATCCCTTTTAAATTGCATTGACTAAATTGAGCAATTTTAATGTTACACTAACTGCATCAACTTTTTTTTGTTTTCAGTTCAGCTTTACCTGTGAAATTGTATTTTCAGGCAAAACTGTTTCAGTTTTACTTCAGTAAAATCATACAATGAAGGATCCTACAGAGGGCACTTTTCCTTTTTGAGAAAGCCTCTTGCTAGGTGAAACGTGCTAAGTGTATTTATTATTTTCTATAATAAAAAAGACAAAGTGGAAACACCTCCCAAATACGTGATATTATAACCATAAATGTAAATAACCTGAGATATAGGTAGTAATTCGCAGACAGAATCTGTATGGAAAATTAAAAAGCTAACATAGCGTAATAGTACTAGAAAAGTGAGTATATTAGTGAAAATGAATGCACTCACAAACAAAATTTGAATTCAGGCTTCTCACCCTCCAAAAGGGTAGTAATCTTAGTAGATAGTCCTCCTCTGTGGGATATATAGAAGAAGAATAGGAAACAAATATAGTGAAGCATGTAATTATATTACAGAATCATATTTATTGGTCACACTTACAGGAGAAAAGATTTGACAGGCATATCTCCAAATCACATGGAACTCCAAGACTGATATAGAAAAAGTCCAATAGAAGATCCAATGGAGCAGGCAGGATACAATAGAAATAAAATTAAAATAAAATAAATATAAAAATTACATACAGGATATAAAAACAAATAGCAGCATGTATAGGTTCAGAAGTATCCAACGCGTTTCGTCCGACAAAAAAGGGGACTTCCTCAGGTAATTTTTATATTTATTTTATTTTAATTTTATTTCTATACCAGTACTCCACCTCCACCTTGCTGGCGTCTGAGTCGGACTGGAGCTCTCTGCTACCAATCCAGCCACGGGCCCATCCATCTGGCCCATTAAGACTCACTCTCATTTCATCAGTCCATAAAACCTTAGAAAAATCAGTCTTGAGATATTTCTTGGCCCAGTCTTGACGTTTCAGCTTGTGTGTCTTGTTCAGTGGTGGTCGTCTTTCAGCCTTTCTTACCTTGGCCATGTCTCTCAGTATTGCACACCTTGTGCTTTTGGGCACTCCAGTGATGTTGCAGCTCTGAAATATGGCCAAACTGGTGGCAAGTGGCATCGTGGCAGCTGCACGCTTGACTTTTCTCAGTTCATGGGCAGTTATTTTGCGCCTTGGTTTTTCCACACGCTTCTTGCGACCCTGTTGACTATTTTGAATGAAATGCTTGATTGTTCGATGATCACGCTTCAGAAGCTTTGCAATTTTAAGAGTGCTGCATCCCTCTGCAAGATATCTCACTATTTTTGACTTTTCTGAGCCTGTCAAGTCCTTCTTTTGACCCATTTTGCCAAAGGAAAGGAAGTTGCCTAATAATTATGCACACCTGATATAGGGTGTTGATGTCATTAGACCACACCCCTTCTCATTACAGAGATGCACATCACCTAATATGCTTAATTGGTAGTAGGCTTTCGAGCCTATACAGCTTGGAGTAAGACAACATGCATAAAGAGGATGATGTGGTCAAAATACTCATTTGCCTAATAATTCTGCACTCCCTGTATTTGGATTTTTGTGAAGGAGACCTTGAAGTATGATGTCCATGACAAGCCCACTCAATACATCTCAAATTCTAAACCTATTCTGAAATAGGGTATAATGGATTGAAACAGAGCATAATGTAAATACCTATGATAAATTAGGAATGACTTGTGGCAAATTGGATGAAATATGACACATGAGAGATAAAATATTGGAATGCTGTAAAATATGGCAAAATTGGTGAATTATTGCATCACTTGTAAGATGGCAAAGCCAAATAAGGTAAAATTAACAAGGGGGTGATAAAGCAGAAAATGGAATGAAGATACATGTAAGATGAATCAAGGTACTCAAATTAAAATACAGAAAATGAGAAAGAAAACATTGTGCTGATGCGTGTTAGTCTGTCAGTCTCATGTATGTATGTAGTGGGCTCCTGATGACCATGACCATAACCTACTCACAAACCCCACAAGAGAGATAGACACCAACGTTGGATGAAACAGGCTACAGCATTTATTACAACACGGGTGCCAATCCTCCTCCCCATGCTCAATGTTTTGACACACCTTTTAAATATTCCAAAGAGCCACCATTCAAACTTTTATGAAGATGCCACAGTTTGCCTTTTAATGCCTGAAACTCATTTTTCTCTTTGTACTGCTTGAAAGCCAAGTCATATGTAGGTTTATTTAAAGGGACACTATAGTCACCAGAACAACTACAGCTTACTGTATTTGTTCTGGTGAGTGGAACCATAGAGATGCATTGATTCAATTCATCTCTATGAGGTGCTGCTGGTTGGCCAGGGCTTTGTTTGGCTTGTGCTGGCTCTGTCCCCGATCTACCTCCTTGACAGTCTTAGCAAATCTTATTGGAAAACATTGTGATTGGCTCACAGAATCACTTCTGATGATGTCAGAAGACAGCAGGCAGGTCAGGGGCAGAGGCAGCAGCTGCAGACTTGAATAAAAGTAAGAATTTACTATATTTAGGGAGGCATGGAGGGAAATGGAGGGTGGGGGTAGATGGTGGTTTTAACACTACAGAGCTAGGAATACATGTTTGTGTTCCTGACCCTATAGTGATCCTTTAACTAAAATGTGGGGCAGGTAAAGACATACACAAAGTCTTCTCTTATATAAGGAATCTATAGGTAGGTTCAGCAGGCCGGGGTCATAGCTTATAAAGAGAATAATCTACATTGATTGAGATAGCCTGAAGGGAAGAAACAATATTCATAATAATATATCAGGACTGTTAGTTGAGCTAATTGTCCTTACTGCATACAGCCACCCTCCATAAATAGATTTACAGTAATACATTGTTATATTTTGATTTGCTTACTGCCATCTTCTTAAACTAGACAAGGTTAAATAGGTTTCCAGCTATCAAAATTAGGCAATGTGTTCTGATCAGGAGCAATAGAAATATACAGTACACAGAAACTTACAACGACAAGGAGGTCTATGACGTGTAGCTGTTTACGGGGATGATTAAATGAGAAACGCAAATAGTTCATCAATTCCTAAGTGACGGTAAAGAGAGGAACTGATGGAACTTGATCTTTGAGAGATCAATGCATTACAAATAACCAAAATACAATTTCCTAGATAAAATCCTTATATTTACAGAAACCGCTAGAGTATATTTGTACAGACTCACATAAAATGTCTTCTTTACAATAATATTTCAGTAATGTTGCCAGTTGCCTTTCTCTTCTGTGCTGTTGTGCACAGCTCAAGGACAACAAAAAGATAAAATGCACAACTCCCTAAGGCAGATTAAAACCCAATGCTCATAACCTATATATAAAGAGAAAATGCTTTCTCATGTGCTACAGAAATAAAACAAATCCGTAGAAACAAAACAGGATAGTCCATCTAGCAAGCTGTGTACATATCTAGGTGTGTTTTCCCAATAATAAGCTTTGATTACAAATACAATGTGTACCATTTATCAGTGATATTGAAGAAAAAAGTGGCTTAAACACAACATATTTCAATTTGCAAAGTCAGGGGACCAGAAATGCATCAGTCCTATGCATTTCGTGGATGTGTTAAACATCAGAAGGTGGAATCATGAATGCACATGGCACAACAGTTGTGGAGAGGGACACTATATTATTTATTAATTACAGGACCACTATAGTGCCAGGAAAACAAAATCATTTTCCTGGCAGTATAGTGTAATTAGGTGTGTCCCCCAACTTCATGGCTCCCCTCCTGCTGAGCTTGAAGAAGTTAAAACCCCTTCAGCCCCTTCAGATCCGCGCGCGCATTCATAGGAAAGCATTACGTCTATGGACGTCCAGCGTCTTCTCACTGATTTTCACAGTGAGAATCACGGAAACGCCTCTAGCGGCTGCCAGGGAGACAGCCACTAGAGGCTGGATTACCCCTCAGTGTATCCATAGCCTTTTCCCTGAAACTGCTATGTTTTCAGCTGCAGGGTTTAAACTAGAGGGACCTGGCACCCAGACCACTTAATTGAGCTGAAGTGGTCTGGGTGCCTATATTGGTCCTTTAAATATTTTATCAGGAAGGATACATTGAGATTTCACTTGTTTTCAAGTATGTCCTGGGCCTACTAACACTGCATTGTTACAATAGGGTACAATATATTATATTTTTAAAAATGCATTATACAAATATATCCACATGTATAAATTTAACACAGAACAGCTATAGTACAGTTTCGTCTTGGTTCTTCCATACTTGCAATATGTGTAAGAATTTTATTGTTTTGTTTTATAATATAACATTTTATCGTTTTATAATCAGTATAGTTTGTGATATTCAAATGATCTGACACTAAAAAAACATGATACAGTGCTGACATTTTGTCAGAAAAGATAACAGTAATTTTGAAACAGGAAAATTGTATGTGTAAGTCTGTGTTAGTGAAATACACATTTTCTCTTTTTGTCTCTTCTGTCTTTATAGAGTACTCACAGTTGGAGTCAGAGATCATGCAACTGACATTTTATATACCGGTTACTACAGCAATCTGCTTTATGACACGTTTATCCTCTTCTTGAGTCAGAGATTGGGTAATGCCAATATATATATATGATCATCTGGACAATTGACAGCAGTGATGACTGACATGTTGGCACATACAGCTGTAGAGTGCTCTAGCTACACTCTTGTGAATTATGACAATAATTAGATGCCAGTACTCGTTAGTTTTATCTGCTGACACTCATGGCACTTGCAAACAATTAAACCAACAGGAGAAATTTAGTTGGAGTAAAGCCACTCCCTATTGTCCCTATTTTCTATTCTAATGTCCCTCTTTTCTAGGAGTTTCATATTGTTGGTGTGTCTGAGTGTATAACAGAGCTCCACAGCAATAATACTCACAGTTATTTATCTTTAAATTGCAATAAATGTGTTTGGAATTCAGTCTGTGTAAATAAGATACATTGCTTTTGTTCTAAATAACATTTTAGTTGCATAATGTGTTGTTAGTAAGGTACTTAAAGGGACACTATAGTTACCAGAACAACTGCAGCTTATTGTATTTGTTCTGGTGAGTATAATCATTCCCTTAAGGCTTTTTGCAGTAAATACTGTGTTTTCAGAGAAAAGGCAGTGTTTACATTACAGCCTATGGATAACTCCACTGGCCACTCCTCGGAGAGATGCTAGTGGTACTTCATTGGGGCTGCATGGAGACACTGAACTTTCCTCATAGAGATGCATTAATTCAATGCATCTCTATGAGGAGATGCAGACAGGCCAGGGCTGTGTTTGGCTTGTGCTGGCACTGCCCCTGATTTGGCTCCTTGACTGTATAAGCCAATCCTATGGGAAAGCATTGTGGTTGACTTAAATAATCACATCGGCCAAGCAGGTAGATCAGGGACAGAGCCAGCAGCTTCCGACCTGAACAAAAGTAAGATTTTATTATATTTAGGGGAGTATGGGAGTGAAGAAGGGGGGCTAGATGGTGGTTTTAACACTGTAGGATGAGAAACACATGTTTGTGTTCCTGACCCTATAGTGTTCCTTTAGAATTTCTCAGAACAGTCCCTTCTTTGGCCATATCCCCAATTACATCCTAAAATTAAAGTGTCTCTTTTTGTCCATTTGAAATGTTGGGAGTAGAGTTGAGCGAACCAGAACCGCAAAGTTCGGGTTCATACCGAACATTAAGTTTTTTGGACCCCGGACCCGAAAACGGACATATCACTGTATGTTCGGGTTGGAGTTCGGTGTTCAGCGATTTAATGGCGCGTTTTGAAAGGCTGTGTGTCTTTGACTCGTTTGCCCTTAGAAGCCATCACAGCCATGCCTACTAATGGATGCTCATTGTAAAAAGAGTCCCCCCTCCCTAAGCGGTGGGTGGAGGGAGGCCCTAAAGTAAAAAAAAGGGAGAGGACCTATTGTCCTCCCCACTGCTCCCACTCCTGAGCGGTGGGGGAAAAAAAAAATTGGGGGGGGACCTCCTGGCCCACACCCATGAGCGATGGGTGGGGGCCCTAAACAAAAATAAGGGGGGGACCTATTGTCCACCCCCCTGGCCCCCACCCCTGAACAGCGGGTGGGGGAATTAAATACAAATTGGGGGGGACCTATTGTCCTCACCCCTGAGCAGCAGGTGGGGGCCCTAAATACAAATTGGGGGGACCTATTGTCCTCCCCCCTGGCCCCCACCCCTGAGCGGTGGGTGGGGGCCCTAATTACAAATTGAGGTGGGACCTAATGTCTTCCCCTCTTGCCCCCACCACTGAGCGGTGGGTGGGGGCCCTAAACAAGAATAAGGGGGTGGAACTATTGTCCTGGCCCCCACCCCTGAGTGGTGGGTGGGGGCCCTAAACAAGAATAAGGGGGGGACCTAGTGTCCTCCCTCTGGGCCCCCACCCCTGAGTGGTGGGTGGGAGCCCTAAGCAAGAATAAGGGGGGACCTAATGTCCTCCCCCCTGGCCCCCACCCCTGAGTGGTGGGTGGGGGTCCTAAATACAAATTGGGGGGACCTAATGTCCTCCCCCCTGGCCCCCACCCCTGAGCAAATCCAAATTTAACCCCCCTCCCCCCAGGTGACTAGGGGTCCCCAAACCCCTAGTCACCCCCTCCCCCAAAAAATAAACCCCTACCTACCCCCCTCACCCTAAAAATAATGAGGGGGGGACCTTTAACTAAGTACCTGTAAAAATAAACTTACCATTTGATGTTTTCTTTCTTCTAAAATCTTATTTTTTCAGCCCCAAAAAAAGGCCAAATAAAAATCCATAATAACCAACGCAATAAAAAAAAAAAAAAAACGAGCGCAAAATAAAATAATCCATCTTCACCCGGCGAGGGCTCAGCGCAGACTGAGCTCTGCAGGGCGGGGGAAGGCAATTAGGCTCTGAGCACTCTGATTGGTGGGTTTAAGCCATCCAATCAGAGTGCTCTGACAGGTAAATGAAGAGACTGACAGGTAAGTCTCTACATTTACATTTACCTGTCAAGGCACTCTGATTGGTTGGTTTGAAATACACCAATCAGAGTGCTCTGTGTCATTTTACACAACGTGGGAAAGTTCTTTGGAATTTTCCTACGCTGTGTAATTTGACTCATAACTCTCTGATTGGTGGATTAAGTAACCAATCAGAGAGTTATGAGTCAAATTACACAGCGTGGGAAAAGGGGGGGGGAGTTTTTGTTTAGGGCCCCCATCCGCAGCTCAGGGGTGGGGGCCGGTGGAGAGGGCAATAGGTCCTTTCCCCTTTTTTTCTTTAGGGCCCTCAGGGGAGGGCCGGGGGGCAATAGTTAATTTTTTTATTTATTTTTTAACAGTGAGCAGCCACATGCTGCTCACTGTTTAATAGACATGCCCCTACTCACGGTACAGCGAGTAGGGGCATAATTTACTAATGCTAAGCAATCTTTACTTAGTATTAGTAAATTTGGCTGAAAGACCAATTCAGGTCTTTCAGCCTTTTAGTTGATAGCTCCCTAATACTGTGGGAATTAGGGAGTTATCTACTTATTCATTCCTGTCATTACATGACTGGCTAAGTAACTTACATTTTATACGAATGTGTGTTACTTGATTGTTGTAAGTGTTGCAAATGCTTACAGCTGAATCCTGGCTATGTTTGTATAGTTTTTATTTGAAATTGTATACAATGTAATATTCTTCTTCTTTCACTGGGTAAGTATTTTAGTACTTAGGCAATACTGTGCTTCGGACCTTCGGAACTTCGGCACTTTGATACCTCGGAACTTCGGCAACTTCAGAACTTCGGCAAATCGGCACTTCGGGACTTCGGCATTACTACACTTCGGAAATTCAGTAATTTTGGCACTTCGGCAATTCGGCACTTCGGCAATTCAGCTATTCGGACATTCTGAAGCACCCGAATGTCCGAATTACCTGAAATTCGGCCGAATTTTAATTCGGACCGAAACAAATTGCACATGTCTAGCGTCATATACTGCTGTCACATTGCAGTTTTTAAACTTAAAATTTTTTGGGTGCTAAAAAGTACATTAGTGGGGTGCACTTCATATCTGAAAGTCAAATAGAAGCATCAAATAATGAGCTTACAGCGCAATTGTAAACATTCTTATTTTCTGGGTGCTAATCTGCTAAATAGTAAATTTGGGGCGTGCTCTTCTGAGAGTCAAATAGAACCGTCAAATAGTGCTGTGACATAGCAGTTTTAAACATTAACATTTTTGGGCTGCTAAATAGTACATTTGTGGCCTGCGTAACACTTCATATCTGAGAATCAAATAGAACCGTCAAATACTGTGCTTTCAGCGCACTTTGAAAAATTCAAATTATTTTTGAGTGATAAATAGTACATTTGCGGCCTGCACTTCATATCTGACAGTCAAATGGAACCGTCAAATACCAATATAACAATATTGTAATTCGGGGGCAATACCCACACAAGCCAACCTGAGAGGTCAGTTTATAGGGAAAACTGTTGCCTGGATACAATTCTAAAACAATTTCCATATGTCCTTTGTAGACTTTACATGCTGGGAAAACACAGGTGCCAACTGCTGTGGCTTTCTGCAGTGTGCAGACCGGCAAGGAGGGCAGGGTTGAGGAGTGGGTGGAAGATGATGTGGAGGATGATGAGGTCCTACACTCCACATGGAATCAAGGTCATGCAAGTGACATGTGCAGTTTGGAGGAAGAGGCGCTGGTCGCACAGAGGCACCAGCACAGCATAAGAGGGAGCAGGGTGCAAAAGCGGAGTGGCTGCCCCCTAGCACTCGTCGGCACGTATTATCTTTAGAATTCCCACAGTTATCCAAGTAACAGTTGAAGCGATAAAAAGAACCATAACATATTTAATGAGCCGTTCGCAGTTTCGCAGTCCGGTGACTGGGACCCAGACACTGACTGGGCGGCGGTCGGACGACCGGGACCTAGTATGCCTGATGTTGAAGTTAGGAGTCACAGTGTGGAATGGATTAGCAGGGTCTGGTGCAGGGTCTCTGCGACCACATACCAGGACCCTGATGCAGCTTCAGTAAAAAGAGTACTGGATACCAAAAGCCATCACCAGACTGATCTGCAACTTGGAACAGGATGTGACATTCACTGGAGCGGCTGTGCGCGCTTTTGGCGTTCTCACCCTGCTGCTGCTCACCTGTCTGCGCTGCAGCGTAACTTCGGCCTTCCCACTCACCGCCTCATATGCGACATGCCCACAAGGTGGAACTCCACCTTGTACATGCTAGAGAAATTGTGCGAGCAACAGCAGGCGATAGTGGAGTTTCAGCTGCAGCACGCACCAGACTTGCCCTCCAATTGATCAGAGTTAAAGGATTTCAAGTGGACTCATTACAATTACAGGGCATCTAAAGAGTTCTGTATTGTTATTTGTTGTCACTACCTTCCCGTGTCGGGAGTGGGTCATTTGCGCGCCCGCTGCCTTCCTTGCATGTGGTAGCCATTTCCCAGGCTCCCTCTCAGGAATTGAACCTTGATTCCCCGTTACCCGTGGTCAACATGGTAGGCGCAGTAAATGGCATCAAAAGTTGATATGGATGACATACGAATGCGTCGTCGCCTTGTCGTTGGGGAGCCCATTGAAAAAGTGCTCTAGTGCTCTAGCATGACGAGCTAGGTGATCTCCTCCAGGAACTTGGCTTGATGGGAGTTGAGCCAGTTCTGGGTGGCCCTTGTGATGTGGCATGCCCACTCCGCATGGAAGTCCTTCCCCCCGTTCCAGGTCTCCCTAAACTTCTGGTACAGCCTGGTAAATATCCGCTTCCATCCCCACTAGTTTACTGGCCAAGATGGTGACCCAGTCGCTGGGGTCGACTTCTTGGAGTAGGCACTGACGCTCAAAGTCTTGTAAAAAGTCATCGATGCCTTCTTCTGCTTCCTTGAACTCTTTGAAGGCATTGTATGATAGCTTGTGGGCCAGTGTGGTTGTGCTTCCCGGCAACCTCTGCTCCCTTCTTCCTTCATCTGGTTTCATGGAGGTCGCCCTCTGTCTATTGGCAAGGACATAGGCTTGCTCCTCCAAAAAGATCCTGCTGACAATCTCCTCTGAGGGTGGCTCTCGGTAATGTGCCAGGCGCCGTTACACCTCCTTGCGCACTTCCTCCTCATCCCCGGCCCCTGGCTGGGGTTCGTTGCCTCACTGCGTGCCTGGTCATCCTCCATGAGCGCAGCAGTCAATTCGGCCTTGTTACGCCCACCAGGTGTTATTCCTCTGGCTCCACACAAGTCCTGCAGTTTAGGTCACTTTAGAGCACTGTAGTCCATGGGTTTGTTGGCAGGGACATGGGATCCCGCCACTTGCCACCAATTGAAGCGGGATCTGGGTAACTGATGGTTATCCCCTTTGATTAGAATAGGTCAGACCCATTTCCCCAGTAACCGGATGGGACACAGTTCCAGGATATAACGTTTGACAATCTTTATTTGGGTACACAGCTTTGCCTCCTGTTGCCTCCTGTTGCCTCCTGTTGCCGCCTCCTCCTACTCAACTTCTTCCTCCTCCTCCTCTACCACCTCCTCATCCGGTCAGCGTAACACCTTCACCACCAACTTCAGCACAGCCAGGGGGAAACAACAGCAGACTGTTTTAAAACTCATATGTTTGGGGGAAAAATCCCACACCGCGCAGGAGCTGTGGACAGGCATGGAACAACAGACCAATGAGTGGTTGTTGCCACTGAGCCTCAAGCCCGGCCTGGTGGTGTGCGATAATGGGCGAAATCTCGTAGCAGCTCTGGGCCTAGCCGGTTTGATGCACATCCCTTGCCTGGCGCATGTGCTGAATTTGGTGGTACAGAAATTCCTGAAAAACTACCCAGATATATCAGAGCTGCTGCAGAAAGTGCGGGCCGTCTGTGCGCGCTTTTGGCGTTCTCACCCTGTTGCTGCTCATCTGTCTGCAGCATAACTTCGGCCTTCCCGCTCACCGCCTCATGAGACTGTGCGAGCAGCAGCAGGCGATAGTGGAGTTTCAGCTGCAGCACGCACTGGTCAGCCGCTCTGCGGAACAGAGTTTTCTTTTTTTATATGTCCCAATATTTTGGGGGCTACCCCAATTAAAAAAAAAAAAAAAAATATATATATATATATATTTATATATATAAATATATATATATAAAAAACATTGTTTGCTACCTCCTCCTCCACCGCCGCTTCCACCTACAACGCCTCTGTCCCCGTCTCCTCAACCTATGGGTCACTTAGTATAAACTATGTACACAATAGCAGAGGCTTGTGAAGGCCTTTTCTCCATGCATCAGGAGTTGAGCATTTCTCCATGCATCAGAATGGCAAGAAATGCACCGCAGGCCGCAAATGTTTCTTTTTTTTATATGTCCCATTATTTTGGGGGCAACCCCATTTAAAAAAACAAAAAAAAAAAACAAACAAATAAAAAACAGTGTTGGCTACCTCCTCCTCCTCCACCGCCGCTTCCACCTACACCGCCACGGTCACCGCCTCCTCAACCGATGGGTCACTTAGTATAAACTATGTACACAATAGCAGAGGCTTGTGAAGGCCTTTTCTCCATGCATCAGGAGTTGAGCATTTCTCCATGCATCAGGACTGCAAGAAATGCACCACAGGCCGCAAATGTTTCTTTTTTTGTATGTCCCAATATTTTATGGGCTACCACAATTTAAAAAACAAAAACAAATAAAAAACAGTGTTGGCTGCCTCCTTCTCCACCGCTGCTTCCACCTACACCGCCACGGTCACCGCCTCCTCAACCTATGGGTCACTTAGTATAAACTATGTACACAATAGCAGAGGCTTGTGAGGGCCTTTTCTCCATGCATCAGGAGTTGAGCTCAGTTTAAACAATGAAAGCGAATACCCTGCACTCCAACCCTCTCTCAAATGGATAATTCTGGTGATCGTCCTGACAGCCATGCTTTAGATTTAGATTTATGTTCTTCAAAGCTAAAATCAAAGATTCCATCTAGTGCTATTTTATGGCTCAGCTGTATTTTTTATTTTTATGTTATTTTAAGTGATTTCCCTATCCACATTTGTTTGCAGGGCACTTGTCCTACTCTTACCCCATTTTACTTCCTTTTGCATCCCTCTAGCCCTTTCCAAGACTTATTTAGAGGCATTTTTGTGGCCAAAAGTTCAGGTCCCCATTGACTTCAATGGGGTTCAGGGTCAAATTCGGGGTCAAGTTTGATCCCGAACCCGGACTTTGTTTCAAAGTTCGGCCGGACCCGCTGGACCCGAACATCCAGGTTCCAGGTGTCCGCTCAACTCTAGTGTGGAGGTATGCTTTCAGACTAAAAATGTTTATAATATACTTAGAATAAAATATGTTTGTCTCATAGTGAATCTAGCAGATACCAAATGTGATTTTTTTTTTTTTTTTACTTTTAAGAGTTGATTATTTTCAACAAAATGGAAAGATGAGAACAGAGTACAGAAAATGATACAGCAAAAAAAAAAGTGAAGTCAATGAGTTAATGTTAGCGCACAAATAAAATAAAAAGAAAGTTTGGTTCAACATTTCAAGGTAATGTAATGCATAACGACACAAAGCAAATCATTCAGAATACAAGGTAATGTCAGTATTACAACATGTTACTCTGCAAGATTTAATGTTTTATCATTTGGTTCATCGTTATCTTGCGGCAATATTATTATCGCAGTATACAAGGGAGGCAGTGTTAATGTGAACACCATTCTTTTATCATTGTAAAGAATAAAGGGAAACGTCAAGGTATTCCAGTAGAATGGAGAACAATATTATTTAAAAAAAAAAAAAACACTCATGGAAAAGTGTTCATCTATAAAGCTGCATGGGCATACACAATGTGTATGTACTAATCTAAATACATAGTAGAAGAGAACTGTAACAATATGCTGTGTAGCCATTTGTCATTTTTGAGATGAAACCGTAATGACAGACAGACAGATAGACGGACAGATAGAGTGAGCTATGACTCGGGAATTCAAGGTAGAGCCCCTAAGTGTGGGATATTTAGGAATCAAGAAATATGTTTTAATAAATTCAAATAAAAAAAAAAACCCTGGAGTCTCAAGTAAGTTTCACTCTACAATTTGCCAAACGCTGTTGTGGTGTAAGATGCAGCTGTGTTACATGTATATATTGTACACGTTGGCTTGTAATAGCAGCTATTTAGTGGACACCATATTTGTAATCTTCATGGTACGATGATGGTATCTGAGTGAACACTGAGAGGAATACTGAGAAAAAAAAACACTGTGAAAAATAGGAATACATTGTTATCTATGCTCATGCATGTAATTTGCTATCAATTATATTGACAAAAGGTAACCTGCTAAGTAAATTTAAAAAACAAACAAAAAAAAAAAAAAAATTCCTGCCAAATACATTGAATACATCATATATTATAGAGATGTAAAATATTGAGCTTTACTCATCTTACCTCTGTTCCAGTGCCACTGAGCTTCCTGGGTGTGACTCTTCATGTAACATCCATCTCCAGTCCGCCATCGCTCCACCTACTGACTTCTCCAAACAAGGCAAGCCTCCTCCATGATGCCGACACACTGACTTCATTTGCCAGTATGCTGGCGTTGGAATGGAATGACGTCATTCACTCCATTCCTATACTCCCTAGCTTGGGCTAGCAGCAGTTGGCTAGAGAGTTACTATAACAACCACAGCATAAGAGCTGTGGTTGCTATTTGCAGAGAGCAGAAGGAAAACTTGTGTTTTCCTTTGACACAGTCAAGTCATCAGCATAGAGTCTATGACAAAAAATGTGACTGTGAAGTGGTAGAAAAACCTATTTAAAATATTTTTTTTCCCCAAACTATACATTTGCTAACACAACGTATAGACAGAATTTAATGCCCTTTCAAAGGAGTGTAAGTTAAAAGAGTGATGATAGGTTTCATTTAACATTATTTCCTAACAACAGGTCAAATTTGCCATGTCATGTTAATATCTGGAGCTCTGTGATCTATAGAAATAAAATTAACTGTCATATTTTAATTTAGAGTTAAACTAAACAAGGTTCAAAACTAGGGAGGGGCTGGGGGAGCATGGGCCCTGGGCGCAGAATGAAAAGGCACTGGGGAGCATGTCCACTGAAAATGAAAAGGTGCCAACTCTGCCCTCAACAAAGTAGCAGATGTTGCAGAAATTTGCCCGCCGGCGCAGCCATACTTTAACGGCATCCTGGAAATGGCTGCTTGGTGAGAGTGAAGCAGGATCCCCAACCACTAAATACCAGGGAAAACTTAGCATTCCGCTCCTCTCCTGCAACCTAAAGGTAGGATACAGGAGGCAGATTTTGTAACTGTGTGTGATTGTAACTGTGTGTGTATGTGTCTGTATCTGTGTGTGATCTGTGTGTCTGTGACTGTAACTGTCTGTGTGACTGTAACTGTGTGTGTATATGTGACTGTAACAGTGTATATCTGTATCTGTGTGCCTGTAACTGTAACTGTCTGTGTGTCTGTAACTGTGTGTGTCTGCATCTGTGTGTATGGCTGTATCTGTGTGTCTATGACTGTAACTGTGTATGTATAACTGTGTGTGCCTATAACTGTGCGTGTCTGTAACTGTGTGTGTATCTGCATTGGTGACTGCAACAGTATATGTTAGACTGTATCTGTGTGTGTGCACCTGTAACTGTGTGTGTATCTATGTGTCTGTGACTGAAACTGTGTGTATCACTGTAACTCTGTGTATGTGTCTGTATCTGTGTGTGAGCTGTGTGTCTGTGACTGTAACTGTCTGTGTGACTGTATCTGTGTGCGTGTGTCTGTAACAGTGACTGTAGCTATGTTTGTGACTGCATGTCTGGGATTATGTGTGTGGTGTATGAATGTGTGTGTGCCCGTAACTGTGTGTGCCTGTAACTATGTGTATGATTGTGTGCCATTGACTCTGTGTTGTGTGTGCTACTTTGTGCATTTGCCTGTGTTTACCAGTATGCTACATAGTGTATGTGTCTGACTATGTGCACCTGGCTACTGAGTGACTGTGTCTATCTGACTCTGTGCATTTGTATGTGTGACCATGTGTGTATGTGATTATGTGCACGTGACTATGTATGTTTTGTTTGACTATGTCCATGTGCATTTGTGCAACTGTGTGTATGTATGTGACTGTGTGTCTTGGTAAATGTATGTGTAAGTGATTGTGTGTATAATTGTGGAAATATTTATGTTGTGACTGTGTGTGATTGTGTATCTGTGACTCTGCATGTCCATGTTTGTATGTATGTGAGTGCATGTATGATTGTATATCTATGTATGCACAAATGTCACTGTGTATGTATATGCGGGACAAAAAAAGGTAAGAGGGTTTAGAAAAATACAAATGGTAAGGGGGGATAAGAGATACATACAAAAGTTAAAGACACACATAGTTGAAATTGGGATTAGGAGAAACACACAAGGAGGGTCAGGAGATACACACAAGTGGATGAGTGTGTGTGAAAGCGACACACAAAAATTTAATGTGGGTGTAGGAGTGCCGACATAGCTTCCCACAGGCAACAAGTGACCTAGTGACACCTCGGCTTGCTGTGCTAATTTAAGCAGGATTCAAAATGATCAAAGGATTTTAAACTGCTAGAATTGAGAAAAACGGGTATCAGAACAACATAGCAAAAGATAGAAACCTAAACAATGTATCAGTTAGAACTGAGATTATGCTTCTCATAGAGTGGAAAGACAAACTGTAAATCATTGTATAACAACATGTCACAGCGCCACCTAATGTTCAATATGATAATCTCTTGTTATATATGATGAACAGCCATCAGGGCATTATAAAATCTATACATATGTGCTTTTTTTCTCAAAACAGTGTCTAAACAGTAAAGCAGCCGTGCGCCGCTCCCTATCTCCACTACTCATGCTAGAGAACCGTAAATTCCAAAGCAGCCCAGGACTAGAACTCTGACTGAGGAAAGGGATTTAGGGGTGATTATTTCTGATGACTTAAAGGAAGGCAGACAATGTAATAGAGCAGCAGGAAATGCTAGCAGAATTCTTGGTTGTATAGGGAGAGTTAGCAGTAGAAAGAGGGAAGTGCTCATGCCATTGTACAGAACACTGGTGAGACCTCACTTGGAGTATTGTACGCAGTACTGGAGACCGTATCTTCAGAAGGATATTGATACCTTAGAGAGGGTTCAGAGAAGGGCTACTAAACTGGTTCATGGATTGCGGGATAAAACTTTCCAGGAAAGGTTAAAGGATCTTAACATGTATAGCTTGGAGGAAAGACGAGACAGGGGGGATATGATAGAAACATTAAAATACATAAAGGGAATCAACAGTAAAGGAGGAGACTATATTTAAAAGAAGAAAAACTACCACAACAAGAGGACATAGTCTTAAATTAGAGGGAGAAAGGTTTAAAAATAATATCAGGAAGTATTACTTTACTGAGAGGGTAGTGGATGCATGGAATAGCCTTCCAGCTGAAGTGGTAGAGGTTAACACAGTAAAGGAGTTTAAGTATGTGTGGGATAGGCATAAGGCTATCCTAACTATAAGATAAGGCCAGGGACTAATAAAAGTGTGACAGAACCATCTGTCTATTTATTGCGGTGGATTCGTCTGCTTCTGCCCCATTCGTGTAAATGGCTGTTTTATATAGCCCTGCCATACGAATGACTGTTTTTTTCCCGAACAAACCTACCGAACGGACGGCCACCCAGGAGAGAAGTGTGCTGCTGGTTAACCTATTGATCCCAATTAGAACGTTGTGGTTAACCGCAGACACTTCTCAATTAAACCGAATTCAGGGTGGTCGTCGTTCGTATGTCGACCACGAGGCAGCGGCCATTTTAAACCACACCGCTGAAACAACGGAACGCCTGGCTGCCTCCACGAAAGCGTACGAACACCGGCCGTTCGGGAGGTTTACAACACATGAAAGGACTTAACCCAGATAGCCTTCCCATGGAGTCATTCGTATACCGAAAGACTGTAAGAACTTTGACTCCATGGCGATTGAACTGTGTGTGTGGGATCTGAGCGCTATTCGCTAATAATATGCACTCAGATCCAGGCTATCTGGGGATATGTGATGCGAATGGGAAATGTTCGGTTATTTTAAAGTTATTTATTTTTATGTATTTTCTGGTTTTATATTTAAGATGGCGATTGTCTTTGTCCTGGAGATAATTGAATTTCTTCTCAATTATCTCCAGGGCAGAGGGGAGGAAACCATAGTGCATTGTGGGTAAAAGCTGTGACTGTATGTCTGGAATGTCCCCATGTCTGTCTGTCATTACAGTCTACCATTTGGTCCCCTAGGGGAGTGTCCACCAAGTGGGAGACCTGCATAAATACGGGCAGGTAGCACACAGTAAAGCCAGATCCTGTTTGACCCTCAATGCGGAGCTTCTGTCTCGTTATTGGGGGGATTTATTATTTGCGTTTAGAGACTGCTGATTGGAACCGAAAGCCGCTTGATGGATATTATTGTTCGGCGGCTATCAGCAGTTCGTGGAGTTCTGTTCAGGAGGTTGGAGCCGTTCACGGATCCCGGTCGGGAGATTACCGCTTCCCCTGGTTATGGTTCGTGTATTACACATTGATGCGAATGGATTACTGATATTGCGAGAGGGGAAGGTGAACTAAACGGCGGTTTCCCTTAAAGACACCCGGGATGTCTTAACAAAAAGTGTTTAGAAAATTGGGCAGACTAAATGGGCCGAATGGTTCTTATCTGCCGTCACATTCTATGTTTCTATGTTTCTATGACTGAGGAAGTCTGCTGATCATTGTAAAACGGCTTGCTTACTTACAATATGGAGACACCAGGGCACTTCTGGCACCATAACCATAGTTCGCTTGAAGTAGTCCTTTAATTTTTCTCCTTTGTGGTAGTTTCGTGTCCAGTCATTTCTTTTTTTTTTTTTTTTAAATATATCATTACAAAGCTGTGTAAAACAAAAAACAAAAACAAAAAACAATTTATGAAAGGAGTAAAAAAAAGGGGGGGGATCATATGTAATAAACAGCTTATCCCACTACAGCCCCCATATTTTCAAGAGTAATGTTTAGAACAGATATATTATATTTTAGCATTGGACATAATTAAAAGTGATAAAATGCCTGTGGGTAATGAAGATAGGTACCTGAGCGCTATTTGTTTTATGTATAGTTTTGTAGGTCTCTAACTTGGGCAGTGCTGATTCTATACAGTTATTTTATTTAATTATGCTTGTTTACCCTGTGCTTTTCATGTTGTAATACGCTTCTCCTTTAAAGCATTAATTTAATTCTCTCCCCAGAATCCCATTTTTCGAGCTCTCGTTCTCTGTTCAAACATTAATTTATAAAGCAGACTTTGCCAAAACAATTCTAAACACAGAGCTAATTTTGCTGTAGACAAACTGCCAGGCATTGCCTACACATAACCAGTGTTAATTGTAAATGTTAAAATATGGAAGTTGGCATGCAAGCGGCAAAGCCGTGAGTACTTTGTGCTAAAGATCTGCTGATTTTAATCAAAGCATACATTTTAAAAATAAATATTTAAAAAAAAAAAACGTGTATCTGGAACGGTAAAAAAAAAAATCAGTTTATCACTCCAACGTCAGGATGCAAGCGCTTAATTTGCATAAACAGACATTTTTACAACAAACAATTCTGTCTGTAAGACACATTTACATAGAAAATAGCTCCATCAAACCATTTTATCCTCCCCTCCGTTAGATTCACAATGTCAAAACATTTAAAATTTGTTCAAGTCAGTCTCTCCATTAACATTTTCTAAATTGGACTTTTAAAGTTTTTTTTCTCTCTCTCTGTTCATGTGTTCTGTTGTGTGACACGAGTCTGTACATTCTAGACATCTCCTTACATCCTGAATGATCAGTAATATTTTTACATATTTTTTCTCCTGTTCTGCCACTTTCGCATTATCTTGTGATTTCAACTTGTCTGCTTGGCCCCTTTCATCTGCAGGCTTTATGTGCATTTTATCAGATCCTTTAATACTAACTTATCTCTATCAATTACATTTTTGCTCTCACTTGTATCTGAAGTGATTTACATTCTGTCTCTTCCAATCAGTGTTCTTGCTTTTAAAAGGATATTTTTTCCCACCCCCTCCTCCCTATCTATGACTATTTGTACTGATGCCCAGGATGTCATGTCTAAGCTCTGAAAAAAATGTGTATGCATAGTGCAAAATTATATTTAAGGGTATGTACCACTTGATATTGTTTGATTCTCATGATTCCTTGTTTCAGTTACTCCTGAATTGATAAGCAAGTGACGAACAACTGTCAAAACAGGTATAAACACACAAAAACATATGTGCAATATTTTTTTAATAATTTTTCCAGATGTATCTCATTCATTATTAGACAACCATCACAATGTATGTCTGCATATGTTGGCACTCTACTAACCAGAAGCGGAACTAAAGTAGAGAGGGTCCTGGTGAAATACATTTTTTTTGCCTCCCCCCATCGCAAGAATGGAAAAAAAGGTAGATGCCTGTCTGTCATGTAACTTCCACAATGTTTTGCCAGCTGGGGTCTACCATTTGCTCATTCTTGCAGGATTGTATTTACCACTGAGCAGTGTTTGTATGTTTCAATGTAAGGGTGTTTTTGTATGTAGTATGTGTGTATGAATGTATGGGTGTATTTGTGTTTTGCTGTGTGATTTATGTACTGTTGCCATTTGTAATCAGTGGTTTGCTTTTGAGTAGTGTTTATCTTTGAATGTAGGGGCGTATGTAGTGCTAAGGTTTGAATGCAGGGTTGTATTTGTGTGTAGTGTTGGAGTTCAAATGCTGAGATAGAAACATAGAATGTGACGGCAGATAAGAAACATTCGGCCCATCTAGTCTGCCCAATTTAAAAAAAAAAAATACTTTCATTAGTCCCTGGCCATATCTTATAGTTAGGATAGCCTTATGCCTATCCCACGCATGCTTAAACTCCCTCACTGTGTTAACCTCTACCACTTCAGCTGGAAGGCTATTCCATGCATCCACTACCCTCTCAGTAAAGTAATACTTCCGGATATTATTTTTAAACCTTTGCCCTTCTAAGTTAAGACTATGTCCTCTAGTTGTGGTAGTTTTTCTTCTTTTAAATATAGTCTCTCCTTTACTGTGTTGATTCCCTTTATGTATTTAAATGTTTCTATCATATGAGATGTATTGTCACGGCCCCCGGCTCGCCACCATGTGCGTCCGTGCCCGACTGGCACGACCGCACCAACTCAGACGGAAACTGCTCCTCCACGCCGCTCGGGGAAATCCAAGATGGTGCCGACCATGAAGGCCGCGTCTATCCATGGCTCCACCCCCCAAAATTATACGAACGTGCCTACGTCAACGCACGCGCACGTTCTGGGGTCAGAGCCTAGAGAGGGATATTTAAATCCCTAATTCACCCCAGTACCTTGCCTTGTCGTGGTTTCCTGTTCCTGGTTTCCTGAGAGTGCGTTTTTCCTTGTGATATTGATATTCTGGTATTCTGATCTTGGCTAATCCTGGTTATTCTGATTTCTGGTTCCCCTGACTTGGCTTGTTTAAACGGTATTGTGTATTTCTGGCTTCCTTGACCTCGGCTTTCCCTTTGACCATTCTCTGTCTCTAACGTATTAGTCCGGCCATTCTAAGGTCCAGTTTATCCTTATATTTCCGTTCTTATTTCTATGTATAGGTTTACATAGTTTCTGCGTGTTGGACCACACTAGCAGTCGTGACATGTATACATGTATACACAGCCATACACACTGATGCGCATACACACATATACAGACACACACTGACACATCCAGATACACACACACAAGTGCGGACACACAATTACGGACATGCAGATACACAGACACACCCTGACACACATACAGATACACACACAAATACACAGGCACACATGATACACTGGCCCACTAATACACGTAAAAATAAACAGACATGCACACTGACACACATGCAGATACAAAGACAAACACAATGACACACATGCAGATGCACAGACACACAGATACATACAATAACACTTACACAAATACAAACACTGACACACATATAGATGCACAGACACACACATACCCAGGAAAGGGCACACATTGACGAACAGATATACATACAGACACACATAACATATACACACACACAGATAACACATGCACACAGTTAAGACATACACACACACACACACACACACACACACACAGAGATAACACATACATAGACATATACACTTAAAGATCATATTGCAAATTTTTAGCTACCCCCTGCTTCCATACCTTTTTGGTGCAAGAGGTCCAATGGCTTCTGGCTAAGTGTGATGGGAGTCTGTGCCAAGTTTTTCCTCCTCTGGTCCTGGCTCTCTGACTCCCTTCTCTCTGGTCCTCCCCTCTCCTCCACACACCTCGTTGGTAAGCTAGGAGGAAGTGACTTGTATTTACTTCCTCCCAGCAATGCGACTTCTCACAGACCTGGAGGCCTGGTCTTGTTGTTAAAGGGCTGTGTTGCCTCTCCGGGCCCCTGGTCAAAGATGGCTACCAGGTGGCCCTAAGTGCATGAGCCACCCAATGGGCCCCCTGAGCTTGCGGCCCTGGTGCAATCGCACCGGCTGCACCAGCAATAGTTCCTCCACTGCTATTAACTATACAAGAACGTAAATTAAATTCTAATATGAATACATTTGAATCCTAAAAATTGAGAGTGTGGGGAACATTTTTTAAAGTTCACTACCTTCATTCAGATAATCTAGTTTAATTGTTTTTGCTTAGTACAGAATAATTGTTGCTCTAAACATGTTATATCTCAGAGAAGGAATATAGAGGATTTGTCAGATTTGCAACACATACAGAGTTATTTACCAAAGTGAGTATTCAAAGTATTTCAAAGTTAAGGTCAGGGTAGTCAAATCTGATGCATAGCTGAGTTAGTTAATGCTTCCAGATCAACCTTAAATTTCTTACATTTGAGATTCCGGATGAGAATAGATATCTATTTTTTACTTCAGTGTCTCTTTAAGCAACTCTGAAACTTTTTTCATTACTTTATTTCGGGTGTTCATGCCAACATCTGTTCATGTTATTTGGCGGCATGAATTATTAAAATCTTCCCCACCAGTTATAGTTATTGTAGCTCTACCACCCTCGCTCAATTTCTGATTTTGTATTCCAATGAGCCAGTTATAAAGCTGTTTAAGAGGCTCTAATATCTCCTGCATTTTTATATACTTGGAATATCGAACAAAAGCAGAATGATGGTAACGGATCGTTAATGAAGATGAATAGACATTATTGGGAAATCACAAGCATAACTCTAAGAATAAAATCATACTGGGACGCTGCTAACCTGCAGAATCCTTCAGATCAATAACACTATTTATAACCTCACTCCTGTTTAATGTAATAATGCTTTATTGTTTTGTTTGTCACTGAGAGAAATTGCGCTTGCAGCATCACAAGTAGAGATGCCTTGACACATTCCCACAAGAGCTTGCCATCTAATAACTGGAAATTGTCATGTAATGATAAATTAGCCTGCCACAGGTCACTAGATTGTGTAAATGGACTTCAGTGTCAATACCTATAAGTCAGTGACAGTGGCATGGTAAAATGTGAAAATGCATTTTTTCAATGAAAAGAATGTGGATTTTAGCTTGATGTTAAGATATGGGGATGGGCCCGGTCCATGTACAATGTCTAGTCTTGCCTCCCGGTGGGACCTTATACTTCTGATAGAATTATGCAGTAATACATTAAATTATTTCCCTTGGATATACAAGAGCAAAACAAAGACAGCTTTTAATAACTGATATTAAGATGCACAGTATTCTTTTTTTTTTTTTTTAATTGTTATCATCTTAAATAGTCTGTAAGCTACTTCAACTGGAACCATTATATCATTAAAAGCTATAGCCATACCTGGAAATATTGTGTTAACGCTTGACCAGAGATTTGCCTCATTATATTACTGTGCTTGTGTATTTATAGATATATTATATATTTACTGTATTTAAATATGTAATATTTACATATTTAATATATTACAGAAAAAAAAAAACAGTGGGAAAAATGTACAGTAACTGAATTACAGGTTTTAATGAACCTGGAATTGCATTTCATGGACCCCATTTTATGTAGTGTTGTATACAGAAAGACTACGATTACCGAAAAGACTAGTGGATTCATTGGGGAACAGGAGCAAAAACTCAATATAATTCACCATCATCATTGCCTTAAGTAGATTCACAGTACTGTGTCTGTGCCTCACGCACACAGATATATGTCATAAAATAAAAATACATATTTTTACCCACCCTCCTGTTTCCATATCTTGTTAGTATAGAAGGGTGGCTTCCCCAAGGTCCAGTGGAAGCTGACTGCAGCAAGGGGAAGCTCTCTGGGGCAAGTACAGGTTCTCCCCCTTCCTCTCTCCCTACTCTCTCATCTGTCTCCCTCTCTGTTCATCAGAAGGAAAGTAAAGGATAATCAGTTCAATAGTCCCAGCACTTTGGTCACAGGGGAACTGCAGTTCTGATAGATAATCAGTTCACTGTGCTGTGGCCAGACTGAACTCATGATCAGAGATGTGTGAGGCAGCCCTAAGGTTCTGGACCCTGGGGCCAGTCAGCCATAAATTAGCTTGACCATCTTTCAATACACCTTAACAATAAAATAATGCCATTGCCAAAATGAAGGGGAAAATGAGGAAGAGGAACAAACCCCAGATTCAGTTACCCAACCACACTATGGACTTTGTGTCAGGCTTCCTGCCCGCTTACCTCTCGCCGAAGCTCCAAGTGCCGCAATCCCCTCCGGCATTCTGTCAAGCGTTCAGCGTGTATATATGTGCGACTGAACAAACTGAACACAGAATTCTGTAGACCGAATTTGGCGCACAGGAATGACATCAGAGGTCAGATTAGGATGGTCAATTACCTTCCACGATTAGTTGTCAATTCAAAATGGAAAAGAACCAATCAGGTGTAAGTGATGCCTATATATACTTATCTCAACCATTCCTTGTTGCCCTGTTGTGGTTTCTTGATAGCCCAATAGCGCAGTGGCGGAACCTATCGCCATTTACGTCTGTTTTGCCCCATTTCGTCTGTTTTGCCTTTTTTGTCTCCCGAATGAGGACCAGCCCTGTACCCCATTAGAATGTTCCCACCAGCAACTAAGGATCGAAACCGCAAGGGAAGTAATTAATGAATGCTTCCCCTAGGTGGCCGCAATTTATATAACTGAATGCACGTGGTTGACAAAAGAATGGCGACCATTTTGTCTCCTGAACATTGGCAGCGACACTTGGTTCTTGAGTGCCCGGAACTCTTTTCGGCTAGGCACTCTCACAAACCCCGGTGAAGATTATACCGCTGCCCGTTCTACTTCCCGACCAACTATGCGAACAACGTTCGGGAGATGGGAACTACTGAGGAGGTGCATTCGTACCCTGAAATTAAGACAATCCCTTGCCTGGTGTTCGCACAGGAACCCCCGAACTGAGACCGGCCAGGGCACCTATTCCCCTGGAACTATTTTGGGCTAGTGCCTCATGTCTGGCCGGACAAAACTTTACCTTGATGGCATTCCCGTTTCACCAAACTGATCTGAGTGATATTTGGATATGTTATACACTCAGATTGGGGCTATGCGGGGATATACCTTTTCTGGGGTTCCTAGTTACGGTGGGGGCACTTTTGGGCTACTGTACAATTTGTATTGTTTTTTTTTTTGTAGAGATAATCGAATTATAGATTTTTTCTCACTCAATTATCTCTCAGGCACAAAAGGATCCTGTGAATGGAAACCCTGCATTATTGTGTTGGAGACCCCATGTAAAGATCTGTGCATAAAAGCCGTTTGTGGTCTGAAATAAATCAGTTGACTCCAAGAACTATGTTTCGCTTGGTTACTGGGGGAATGGATGTGATCTTGTTTTAATGGTTACAGATTGGCTGAGAGAAGGAATTAGCAGAGGTAACAAGTCGGTTACCCATGGTCCGCTACAAGCGCGTTCCTCTTGTGTTTCTTGGTATATTGTTCTGGCTCTTGTCTATGTTTATCCTGTCCTCTGTTATCCATTGACCTCAGCTCGTTTAATCGTATTCTCTGATCTCTGTACTCCTTTGACCCCGGCTTGCAATGCTGACTCTGTTTGTTCGTTTAACATATTCTAAGGACCGGTATAATGGACCTATTCCTTTAGTGATTCTGTCTGTGTGTTCAGGTTCCAAGATTCCTGATACTTTGCAACCATTTTTTGCAAACCAACACTAACGATATCAATACCAACTGAAGAAAAATGAATCCATTCTAATCTGAATATACCATCACTATCACTTTTGAGTTCTGTGTGCCAAAAACTGAAACCATTCAACAAGGTTCAAGCTAAACCTAGGCCTATTTCAGTCCAGACTAAACATGCATTTTATATACAAAAAATTAGCTAGACAAGAAACTAAGATTGTTTGAGAACATCCATAAACATTTGAAGCCTATCCCACTTCAGACTGTCCACTAGCAGTATCAACATTTACCAATCATGACTAACCTTTTTGGCTTCTATACATTGTATTTACCATGCTGCTTAGGCAGCCTATTGTCTGACTTAATACCAAGTGAGCATATGATCTAGTGGTGAGCCATTAATGTCATTTAAGATGCAGATGTAAAAAAAATAACCAATGTCTCTTGTGTGTAGAGCTCAACAGAATGCTGCTATTTATGTCAGAAACATCCATCTACTAACAACTACTGTGATTGGTTGGCAGATGGAAGTGGTTGACGCTTTATTTTCTTATTCCTTCATTCTTGGACGTACTACAGACAAAGAGTCTGAAGCTGAGGTTTCATCATCACCTATGTTAATATGGACCTGGAAACAAAAATAGACTGTAACACCAGGAGGATTGCGTACATTTTTAAATGTTTTATTGCGTAGAATAAACTTGTAGAATTTAATATCTGAAATAAATAACTAAGATCCACGGAAAACAAATGACTTAATCAATTATCATATTTAGTTGCACTTACCTTTTCGAATCATGTGAGTGCCATATGTAGGGTAGGTGACATTTATATTTTACACAATGTTGTTGAAAAGAGTAAATGCTACGTTTCCCCTTGTTTTAAAATTTTGAGATATTTTTAACAGTGTTGGAGGAAACCCTAAACACAAATACAATATAATACATTCCAGTTATCTCTCTGTATTGAAATCACCGTTGGGTGGAGTACAAAGTAATGTTTCCTCTTTTTGCATGTCATTGTAAGGCTTTGTTCAATGAATGTTCACACAAATGTTTGGCAACCGTTCTGAAAATCACTTTACATTCATCTAGGATGATTGAAAGAACACATATAAAAGACAAATATAATGCAAAACTAAAGGTTCAAATGTGCATTCACCCTGGCTGAATGTTGAGCTTTTGAAAGTAGTCTAGGAGGCAAATGTTACTTAAACAGCGGGAGGTAGTATGTAATTACACAGTATTTACACTTTTTATGGTATATGGTGACACATTATCACTACAGCCAATGAATCAATGCAGGGAAAACTGGGAGGGAGGGTCTGCTGGAGATTGGCCGGGATGTGTCAGCTGACCGGAGTTCGCCGCAAACAGTTCATGGCGAACCGCGGCGAACAGTTCGCGAGAAGTTTGCGGACGGTTCGCGACATCTCTACCAATAACGTTTGCTATAAGAATTAGATCAAGAATCAAAAACCACTTTTGCAGTAGCAGTTTGCAGAAACAAATGCTATGTTTCCAATATTTGGTTAATTAGCAAGATATTAGCACATATTTGTTTTCTGAATGTATAAACAGTGAAATTAGTAAAATTAAAGGGACAACTGTGGCATCCTCAAATAACACCAAATATGGGTGTATATGTGGTGTCCTGCATAGAAACTGAAATTAGAATCACCAGAACTAAATAATGCATTCAAGGAACTGAGAAACCATGAGCGGTCAGTGTACACTCTGAGCAGCATGTTTATACACTCAGCCACAACATTAAAACCACTGACAGGTGAAATAAATAACATTGATTATATGTAGTGAATGGGATTCAATCACATTCCAAAAATACCTCCTAGAGTAAACGTTACAAAAATATATGGTAATAACCTTTATTAACTAAAAATATATAAGCAATCTACCCAAAATAAATATACAAAAAATGGTGATGAAGTAAGGGTAAAGAAAATCTTAAAAGATACCTGGGACAATGCTCCTAAACCTCATACAAGCATTATTGTATACAGATTGTAGAGTCCATTATGGTGAATCCTTTATAGCCTCAGAGAGGTCAAGGTAAAGCCATAGAAATCTACAATATATAAACAAATATAAATGAGGGAAGGAGCAAGTGTTTTAGACTGATCCACATAGAACTGGTAAAATACACCATAGAGCGCTAATAACAGCAAAATCCGTTGGTAGTGTTGCTGAGATCGTATGTGCCCGGTAGTGGGTAAAATGCCAATATAATAAAGGGACTTGACTGTAGTCACTATCAGGGGTTCCCCCAAAAAATACCCGAGTAGCTCATATTTAGAAAGCAGAGCCACAAAGGAACGTGGACGGATACTTGTAATATGTAACCGTCCCTGCTAATAAACCTCTCTGAAAATAATTAGTCCTGCATAGTAAAAGTAGATGGAAGTTCCAGTAATAATGTAAATCCAAATCTAAAGTCCATATAAAATGGAACAAAAGCAGTGACTAAGTCACACAAATAAAATCAAGAGTAGCCCCCTCCAAACTGGAGAGGACAACAGGAAATACCCTACGACACCCTGGACTAACTGTCTAGCCCACAAATAGGCCAAATCAATTAACTGCTACTTCAAGGCAGCCGAACAATATCCCTATAAATATATATCAGCACATAGTGGAAGAAAATAATAAAGGCATCAGTCACATCCCGGTATAAAATAAAAAAAGAAAATTAAGAAAAGCTTAATAAAAGTAAATGCATCGTCAAAATGCATTTTATCTTCCACTATGCATATATCTTCCAATATACCTGTGGGGTGTTTGGTGTTGGTTTGTCCAATACCATTACCCCTACTCTATATTCATTTTTGAACATTGAATATATCATTACAATTGCACTTGTCAAGGGGTGGGATAGCGAAAACTGTTCATGAACTTCCCGCGTACGGCTCGCCACGGTTCACCACGAACCGTTCGTGGCAAGCTCCGGTCAGCTGACACATCCCGGCCCATCTCCAGCAGACCCTCCCTCCCAGACCCTCCCACCTCCTGGACAGCATCCATGTTGAAGGGAGGGTCTGCTGGAGATTGGCTGGAATGTGTCAGCTGACCGGAGCTCGCTGCGAACTGTTCGCGACATCACTATTCAGTACTGGATACATCCCTGCTGCAGAGCCTCCCTATTCAGCTCCTGGGAGGTCTGCTTAATTATCTGCTCCTAGTTCCTGGGATCCGCATAAGCTGAATCAGGGTTCTGGTATGTGGCTGCACAAACGCTGGTGCTCAACACCAGGGGGCATGCGGTTGCCCTGCACCAGACCCTGCTAATCCACCTCCACACTGTGACTCCTACTCCGAACATCAGGCATACATGGATCCCGGTCCACGCACCGCCGCCTGGACAGTGTCTGGGTCCCGGGCACCGGACCGCCACCCCTGACAGAAGGATGGCTAAAATATGAATGCTGTGACTTAGTTTTGAGTGTATAGGCATCTCTGTGTGTATGTTTGTATTTCTTTTTGTATATATGTGTGCACAAGCATGTATGTGTGTCTGTTGTGTGTCAGGTGTGTGTGTGTCAGTGTATATATTTATATATGTTTGTATATATATATATATATATATGTGTGTGTGTGTGTGTGTGTGTGTTTCTGTGTGTACACTGTACACACAGAAACACAAAATTTAGACTCCCCTTCACATACACTCAAGACTCAGACTCTCCAACACACAAAATTCAGCCACCATACACATAAACACTTAACCACCAAACACAGGCATATTCAGCTTCCCACACATACAGCTGTAAGCCTCCTCTACACACACAACACTCAGCAACTACACTCAGTCTTCCCCACACATATACAACACTCAGTCACAACATACACAAAACTCACAGAAACAGATCTCATGGCCTTAGGAGGTGGTTCCAATCTGGCACCCAGCCTAGGGACCTGGGCAACCTTAACCTGGCTCTGCCAGCTCTAGAGTGTCAAAGAAAGGGGTTGGCTATAAGAAGCTCAGGTTAATACATATTTGAAAATTGGATGGTAAAACAGATTGTTTTACAATACACAATTTAGCTTTTTACTGTGCATTGTTGCTTAATGAATATATCTATTATCTATGAAAAATAAATGTTTTGGTATTTACAGTAGAAAAAGGCTATAATCTATATTACTACAAAGTTGTACACACAAGAAATAAACATAAGTTTAATTAAATATAAAGAAAACAACTCATGTAACAAAATGTGTATGTTTACAAAATATACACTAAAAGTTTTTTATTTTATTAATAGTTTATTATTCTGTGAAAGAGTAGACATATTACTCATGATTAATATTGATCACCAATAAATCACTGCACATAATTATTAAGCAGCTTTCAAAGCAATTAATTACAATTTAAAGGTTTGCCGAAAATAAAAATAGTGGTAGAGCTCTTGTAGATATCGTTGATTCCTTTACATAAACTGTCACGCTTATAACTGGCCCACATTCATCATTTAAGTGCCAGAGAGATCAATAACACATTAGTCTGTTTGTGCCATCAGAATGCCAAGGGTTAATTAACCCCTATTTAAAATCTATGTCGCTTGATACAACTGCTCAGTATGCAGAGCAGTCTTTATGAGTGTGGACTGTCTGTTCCATTTAGATCGTGAAGAGAATTCACACTCCCTATCAGCCTAACTGCTCAGTTTCATCTGGTTTTCCGTGTCTGACTTTTATTGGAGAAAACAGATTTAAAGCTTGGTGCAGACAGAAATACAGTTCTCATTTTTTCCAGATTTATCTCTCTACTCATAGATCATCAGTTCCTCTGTATTTCAACTCTCTGTATCAGCATCTACTCATTCCTGACTGTATGGTACGGGTTCTTATTGACCGAGCTTGGGATTTAGAACATGTTATGTTGAGTCAGTATGCAATATGATGCACATAAAACAATGTGCATTAAGTAGATGGCTGTGTTGCCAACACTAAAGTCCAGTTCTTCATTTACAATTAAAACAGTCTATTCACCATGCGAATAGTGACTGTTGAATGTGTTCAAGACTAATCTAGAAAGACAAACAAAAAAATATATATTTTTGAGAACACTGTTACATACTGGTAGAGTATAAGTACAAAACAAGCAACAACAGTTGATGTAATTTATTTGAAGCTATGTAGGTGTACAGTTTATTTGTCGCCTATATTCAATTTCATCAGAATAACGAAAATGCAGCAACATTGCAACTGAGCAGATTTATTTAAAGGCTTACATTCTAAATGTTGCAAGTACAATTAGCTGTGACTCTACAGATATGCCTACAAAGGCCAGTCAACACGATAATTAAAGAAGCTAAGAATATCACAGAACATACCATGTCTAATTATGAGGCCGAATGATGGCTGAAAGCAAAGTGAAGGAGCGGGTCAACGTTTTTTTGCCGAACATGGGCTGCAACTCACTTTTGAATGCTGCCAAGTGCGGTGGACTGTTATGGGCTGGGATGACTGTGGTGTCTCCTGATTTTGTTGCTGCCCGCATGGACACAACGTCAGGCAGAAAAGGCTTTCAAGCAGGAAGAACTCTGTATCATCCTTGCGACTTTTGGCGGCATTTTCCCTGTTGTATGTCGAGCTCAGTTTAGGGGGTTCAAACAAATACAAGTTTAGGGGGTTTCCAGGGTTTAAATTCCAGGCTACGCCTTAACATTCACACACACACACATCTATATATATATATATACAGTATAGTATATCTTGAATTCATAGACACAGACCCTGATTTCTCAATGGCTGTTTCTTATCTGTAGACTCATTTAGGTTTGTATGAAAATGAGATCTGTTAGTGAATAGTGATGTCGCGAACCCGAAATTTTCGGTTCGCGAACGGCGAACGCGAACTTCCGCAAATGTTCGCGAACCGGCGAACCGCCCGAAACGCCATTGACTTCAATGGGGAGGCGAATTTTAAAACACACAGGGACTCTTTCTGGCCACAATAGGGATGGAAAAGTTGTTTCAAGGGGACTAACACCTGGACTGTGGCATGCCGGAGGGGGATCCATGGCAAAACTCCCATGGAAAATTACACAGTTGATACAGAGTCTGGTTTTAATCCATAAAGGGCAGAAATCACCTAACATTCCTAAATCACAATCAATATGGATTGACACCTGACATATGACATATTGACACCTTGACATATGGATTGACACCTGTCCTCAGAGCCCCTGATGCACACGGACACAGAGCAGAATAGAGACTGGTCCCCCTACATAGGGTCACTTGGCAGATATGGATTGACACCTGTCCTAAGGATCCCTGATACACACTGACACAGAGCAGAATAGGGACTGTTCCCCCTACATCGGGTCACTTGGCAGATATGGATTGACACCTTGTTACAAACTGTTATTTGTAACGGGCCCTTTAAATGGCAAATTGCCCTGTTTCCCTGGGTTGTGGAGAAGCCTCTTTGCCAGCCTCCTCCCGCATGACTATGGCCCCTGGGAGATTGTGAAAATGTATGCACTTTTATTTGGTGTGTATGGCCCTTTAAGACTGTCGGTGGGCATATTGGGGCTTATGGACTTTTTATGTGACTGGTGCTGGCCCTTTAAACACCTTTTTTGGGACATCAGGAAGATTGGGACACTGCCCCTTTAAGGCCGTGTCCCCAGACTTGATGGGGACACGGCCCCTTTAAGACGGTGTCCCCTGTGTCCCCAGACCTGGTGCAAACCCTTTGTGCCTGCCTGGCTAATTCCCACTTGGTTCAGTAAATGGGAAATTATTTCAGCTGCAGAGACTAAGTCCCATTCAGCGATGGGACTTAGTCTTTTTTTCAGCCGTTTTTTTCAGCCTTATTTCAGCTGCAGAGACTAAGTCCCAATCGGCGATGGGACTTAGTCTTTTTTTCAGCCGTTTTTTTCAGCCTTTTTTCAGCTGCAGAGACTAAGTCCCATTCGTGATGGGACTTAGTCTTTTTTTCAGCCGTTTTTTTCAGCCTTATTTCAGCTGCAGAGACTAAGTCCCATTCGTGATGGGACTTAGTCTTTTTTTCAGCCGTTTTTTTCAGCCTTATTTCAGCTGCAGAGACTAAGTCCCATTCGGCGATGGGACTTAGTCGTTTTTTCAGCCTGAAATAGGCCGACCTCACAGCCCAAATCTATGGAACTGTTTTGGGCAGGAAAATGTGCTTGCGGTCGGTCATAAAGGGACCTCCAGCTAACTTTTTAACCCCTGGATGGATTTGGCTGATTTTTGGTTATGTTTATGTTTTAAGTGTGCTGATTCCAAATATGTAATTATGAAGATGGGATGTGTAGTTTTTAAAGTTACAGTGTATGGCTAAAAACTGTATTTTTACTGCCTGTGTTTAATTATGTTAATCTCTTCCCAAACGTCATTTCGTTCAAAGTGGAGAGAATGTTAAAAAAAAATATTTTTGTT
>OW240918.1:132104631-132178500 GCA_933207985.1 Pelobates cultripes | reverse complement strand
AACACACCCGCTTTAAGGACACTAACTGCTATTCAATCTATAACAGTGAAAAAAGAGGTTTTTTTTTTTAAATCCAAGCTATTGTGACACCAGATCTAATTGGTGGCACTGGTCACCGTATCCACTGTTAGCGTAACACAATCGCTTTAAGGACACTGACTGCTATTCAATCTATAACAGTGAAAAAAGTGTTTTGTTTTTTTAAATCCAAGCTTTGTGTCACCAGATCTAATTGGTGGCACTGGTCACCGTATTCACTGTTAGCTTAACACACCCGCTTTAAGGACACTGACTGCTATTCAATCTATAACAGTGAAAAAAGTTTTTTGTTTTTAAATCCAAGCTATTATGACACCAGTGAGTGGTGGCACTGGGCACTGTATCCACTGTTAGCGTAACACACCGCTTTAAGGACACTGACTGCTATTCAATCTATAACAGTAAAAAAAGTTTTTTGTTTTTAAATCCAAGCTATTGTGACACAGGATCTAATTAGTGGCACTTGTCAGCGTATCCACTGTTAGCGTAACACACCCGCTTTAAGGACACCGACTGCTATTCAATCTATAACAGTAAAAAAAGTTTTTTGTTTTTAAATCCAAGCTATTGTGACACCAGATCTAATTAGTGGCACTGGTCAGCGTATCCACTGTTAGCGTAACACACCCGCTTTAAGGACACTGACTGCTATTCAATCTATAACAGTGAAAAAAGATTATTATTTTTTTTAAATCCAACTTATTGTGACACAGGATCTAATTAGTGGCACTTGTCAGCGTATCCACTGTTAGCGTAACACACCCGCTTTAAGGACACTGACTGCTATTCAATCTATAACAGTGAAAAAAGATTATTTTTTTTTTAAATCCAAACTATTGTGACACCAGATCTAATTAGTGGCACTTGTCAGCGTATCCACTGTTAGCTTAACACACCCGCTTTAAGGACACTGACTGCTATTCAATCTATACCAGTAAAAAAAGTTTTTTGTTTTTAAATCCAAGCTATTGTGACACAGGATCTAATTAGTGGCACTTGTCAGCGTATCCACTGTTAGCGTAACACACCCGCTTTAAGGACACTGACTGCTATTCAATCTATAACAGTGAAAAAAGATTATTTTTTTTTTAAATCCAAACCATTGTGACACAGGATCTAATTAGTGGCACTTGTCAGCGTATCCACTGTTAGCGTAACACACCCGCTTTAAGGACACTGACTGCTATTCAATCTATAACAGTGAAAAAAGATTAATTTTTTTTTAAATCCAAACTATTGTGACACCAGATCTAATTAGTGGCACTTGTCAGCTTATCCACTGTTAGCGTAACACACCCGCTTTAAGGACACTGACTGCTATTCAATCTATAACAGTGAAAAAAGATTATTATTTTTTTAAATCAAAACTATTGTGACACCAGATCTAATTAGTGGCACTTGTCAGCGTATCCACTGTTAGCGTAACACACCCGCTTTAAGGACACTGACCGCTATTCAATCTATAACAGTGAAAAAAGATTATTTTTTTTTTAAATCCAAACTATTGTGACACCAGATCTAATTAGCGGCACTTGTCAGCGTATCCACTGTTAGCGTAACACACCCGCTTTAAGGACACTGACTGCTATTCAATCTATAACAGTAAAAAAAGTTTTTTGTTTTTAAATCCAAGCTATTGTGACACCAGATGTAATTGGTGGCACTGACTTTGGAAATGGGCACAGTATGCACTGTGAGCCTGACACAGAAGCTGGCAGCAGTGGCAGACAACTGACTGCTATTCAATCTATAACAGTGAAAAAAGTTTTTTGTTTTTAAATTCAAGCTATTGTGACACCAGATGTAATTGGTGGCACTGACTGGGGAAATGGGTACAGTATGCACTGTGAGCCTGACACAGAAGCTGGCAGCAGTGGCAGACAACTGACTGCTATTCAATCTATAACAGTGAAAAAAGTTTTTTGTTTTTAAATCCAAGCCATTGTGACACCAGATGTAATTGGTGGCACTGACTGGGGAAATGGGCACTGTGAGCCTGACACAGAAGCTGGCAGCAGTGGCAGACAACTAAGTGCATTTACATTAGATAGAAAAAAAAAATCCAAAAAAGCATACCCTTATCCCTAACCTAGCTATGCTTTTCCCTATCTTATGAACAGCAGCTACACTTTCCCTCCTCTTACTAAGCATGCAGCTTGAGAATGAATCTAAAATGGATGCTGTCCAGTAGGTGGGAGGGTCTGCTAGGAGGCTGTGCTGCTAATTGGCTGGAATGTGTCTGCTGACTGTGAGGTACAGGGTCAAAGTTTACTCAATGATGACGAATAGGGGGCGGGTCGAACCGCGCATATGTTCGCACGCCGTGGCGAACGCGAACATGCTATGTTCGCCAGGAACCGTTCGCCGGCGAACCGTTCGGTACATCACTATTAGTGAAAGATGTAAAAAGTGGGGAAAACATTTCATGTTCCATCCAACATGATAAAACCCTCTTTAAGCTTTAGAGGGTAACTGTTACTTCCTGTGATTTTTACAATTATGTTTGCTTATTCCAATATTTGACAAATATGTTTGTGAAGTGTGAGAAATAAACATCTTTTTTTATCATGTAACTGGGTGCCATCATCTTTGTCCTCTTTCAATCATTGTTATAACTTACATTGGAATTACTGCAAATGTAAGTTGATTTAATTAATTAACCAAACTAACCCAACAATTCTGACAACAGAGCAAAAGAAGATTAACTACAAAAAAACATACCATATATAGAATGAAATAAATGAATGCAGATTTTCTTTGTCAAATCTGAGATAAGATTTTATAACTATAAAAAAATTATTTCTTTTAGCAGAAAAAAAGTCTAAGACAGCTAAAATATGGATGAAGTCGAATACACGCACGTTAAGTCTATTAATATATTAAATGTCAATTACAGATTTTTGCAGATTTACTTCCCATTAATTAACTTCTACCCTTTAACTTAAATGTTGTCTAAATCCACAAGCGAGTGTCAATGGAATTAGTTTAACCTAAAAAAATTAAAATTAGAAAATCAGAACAGACGACAGCAATTTGAGTGGAATTCCAGATTCTTACCTCTTACAATCATGTTTGGTGATTGAATATTTTTCTGTACACCTTCAAAAGGAAGATTCTGGAAGCTGATATTGTTTTAGATCTATATCCTCGGGAATTCGTTTATTTATTGGCAGTCATGCTTATATAGTAGTTTTAGACGGATTCAACACAGAAGAAAGGGATCGGAGTTAGGTAAAAGTCATAATTGGTGCACACAGTCAAGGAGATGGCATACAATGACTTTGATTCAGCAGCTTTACTAGGCCAAGAGGACAGAAGACAATGATTCAGTCTCACTATGAGACTTTGTCAGGTCTAAAGTAACAGTCTCAAGTAGTTTTAGACAGGGTAAATGCTATTTTTTTTTTAAATATCCAGGGTCATAGTCCAATTTTCCATTTTATGGCCTGTACCCAATACCCAATCCTAGCTCCATCCCACAATTCTGCAGGTGCCATCTCTTACTCCCTACCTTGTGCCAGTGTTCCCTTACCATCTCCCTTTCACAGTACCATTGCTATCGTCCACTTCTTGCATATCTCCTCTCCTCTGCTGTCCCCCTCTTTGGCTCACCTTCTTTTCATCTATTCTGTCATTCTGTGTAATGACTCTCCCACAGTGACTCCATGTTTTCCCCATTTCTTTCCTTTGTTGCCCCTTCACTAAAATAGTCCTCTCTTCTTTTCCATGTTGTCAAGCCCTTTGTCTAGTTTCTTTACACACAACTATCTTGTCTGGTTCTCATTTCTATCAGTCACTCTTCCACACTTCTCTAATTTCTCCCCATCTCCTTCCTTTACCTTTTCATTTTCCTTCAATTCTCTTATGTTCAAACCACTCTTTATTATTTACTCTCACCTCCGTTACATCTCCTTTTATGGATACAGACTTTCTCCCATATATACACTTTTATCTTACACAGATACATAGATACAAACACATATGCATACTGTCTGCTTCTTAGACTCACACACACACACACCTTTACATACACAAAAACTTATGCTTTCATTACTTTACTCATAGATATGCATAAGTGATTGACTGACACTCACGAGCTGGTTCTTGCAGTCTCTCACATACTTCTTATTCGTGGCATGAACCTGTATGTCCTGAAGTACAGAGCACACACACTGCATAAAAGTTTCTTCTCAAACAGAATCATCAGCGTGGACGGAACATTTTTTATGCCTAATGGGCTACAACTTGGAAAGAAACTAGAGAATTAGCCGTTGGGAATGGGGGCACAAGAATGCAGCTCATGGGATTCAACATTAGGGGCTTCAGCCTCTAAAACTTTCCCCAGCAACACACACAATTTTAGAAAGTGAATTATTATTTTCTTTGTTTTAAATTAAAAGAATTCATTTGAATTATCTGTTGAACGGAATAAAGCTTTTCATGGCTAAAAAGACATTTATGTTTCCAAATTACATTTTTATTTAGGGTCATTGGCACTGAAAAATCAATCTTTACTAAGTGATAAACAAAGGATACTTATTACAAAATGTACCATACTGAAATAAAACATGTTCATAAACGATCTTGAAGTGGACATTGAAGGTCATTTTGTCGATGTTAGCAGATGACACAAAACTAGGTTTAACAAAATACAGTCTGAACATGATATAACTGATTTACAAAGGGATTTGGGTAAATTGGGGAATTTGACAAATGGCAGATGAGTTTCAATACATATACCGTTCTAATCAAAATTAGTTAACATTTATAAGTTTTATTACCAACATTTACAGACTTTTAGCTGTTTGCAATTAACAAATCAAACAAAAGCAATTAAAATAGTTCAACACAATAAATGTTTCAAGTGGCTTCCCCAAATTCAGCTGAAAATGCAACTTATATTGACTTCTCCAGTTTCAAAATGACTCAACCTGTTTATGGTAATTATCTTTAGTACTTAGTAGAGCACCCTTTTCCTGTTATGACATCTTGAAAATGGGATGCATGATCATCTGTGCCAACCCTCTGTCAAGTTTCCGCCGCGTCCGCCCCTGCATTATTTCTAGCGTGCCGCTCACTAGTGTTCAGTAAAACATCGGTCCGGCAACATACACGTCCCGCTCAGCCAGACACCCCTCCCAGTCATCCATTGCGGTAAGCAGCAGTAGCGCGAGGACGCTTCAATTGCTCACTCCTGCCCCTTCCCCTTTACATAGAAACAGCATTGAAGGTAAGATGTGTGTCAGAGAATGTGTTAGTGTGCTTCAGTCAATATGTTTGTTTGTCTGTATGGGGCATTGTGTATATGTATGGGGTAGTGTGTGTATATATGGGTCAGTGTGTGTCTGCATGGGTCAGTTCGTGTCTATATGTGTGTTTCTACATGGATCAGTGTGTGTATATGGGTCAGTGTGCGTCAGTCTGCATGGGTCAGTGCGTGTGTTTTAATCTGCATGAGTGGGTGGAGCGAATGGGAAGGCAAAATATTTTTTTGCCTAGGGTGGCAAAAATGCTTGCCCCAGCCCTGTGTATAGCCAGAAACCAGCTTCTGGCAGTGTTCCGGAGGAATCTTAGCCCATTGCTCATGAGCAATGGCCTCCAGTTCAATAATATTCTTGGGTTTGCGTGCTGCATCCACCATCTTCAAATCAAACCAGATATTTTCTATGGGGTTCATGTCAGACCAAGTTTTAACTTGCTCACAGACAGCATGACATTTTCTCTTAGGATTTCCTGATAGTTCAATGAATCCATCTTTCCTTCCACACGCTGCAGGTTTCCAGTGCCAGATGATGCACAGCAGCCCCAGTGCATCAGCAAGCCATCACCATGCAGTGTGTTTGACTGTGAGGGTGTATTTATACAGTGAGACAGTTTGTTTGTGGTAATGTGGGATGTATTTATACAGTGAGGCAGTGTGTTTGTGGTAATGTGGGGTGTATTTATACAGTAAGTTTTGGGCTTCCGGCAGACAAGTTGTCGGTTTTGCTTAGCCTCGTGGATTGGGTGAAAGGTTCAAATAAGTCAGATGCAATCTTTATTGGGCCATTTGGCCTTTGCCTGCAGAATGTAGACAGGGCTTTTTGTAGGTGTTTGTCCTTGGCTACCGTGGGAGTTCGGGAACCCTTTCACTTTGTTCGGGTCACGAGGCGGCTTCGAGATGACCTGCAGGTGTGGAGCTCCTTCTTGGAGTGATACAACGGCCATTCTTGCTGGCTGCGGTAAGCGACGGTGAATTCGATCTTGGATCTGTTTACGGACGCGTCGGGCTCCGTCGGGTTTGGTCCTTTTTTTCAGGGCTGGTGGTGTGCAGAAGATTGTCAGTTTTGTCCCGTTCAATTGTGTCAGAGTTATTTAGGACTCCGACCAGGGTTCGCAGGTTCTTTCCTGATGCACAAGGAGGGCTCCAAGTCACGTACTACCGATTATCCGTGATGTTACGAGCAGCTTTGGTAAACAGTGCTGTGGACTCCTGCCATTATTCAGAGCATTCCTTTCATGCAAGTGAGTTTGTTAGGTTTCTTGGATTCCGCCATTAAGCAGCTAGGTAGGTGGGAGTTTGGCGACTTTAAGTTGTATGTTTGACTAAGCTTGTTATGATTCTGTTTTGTAGGTCTCAGCCCACGGTACGTATGGATTTTGGGGCATTCATACATTTACTGGGCTGCACAGCAAGCGGAGGAACGCCCATACGGCTGGAATTTGGGGATTTCATTTGAGGTAACCCGGGTTAGGTGGAGGGGCATTAGGGGTTTAACATGGGATCAGGTTTATCCTGAGTGCGTGGCACTGAGCAGGTTTGTGTATCCTCTGGGTGGGTGGTTAATTAGGCATTTGGAGCTGGAGAGTGACAACGGGTGTTTGATGAGGAAGGACGGCGTGCATTTACATTTCATTGGTCTGGACATTTTTAACACGGGTTTGCGGTGAGGCTTGGAAGCTGCGCTGTCTGCGGGGGCACGATGCCAAGCAGGGTGGATCGTTAGGGCCAGTGCAGATACAGGGGGAGTCGCAGCCTGCTAGGGGAGTTGCAGCTTGCCAAGAGCTGATGGTGGTCGGCAGGCTGCTTTGGACTCTTGGATTTACGGTTTAATTTAAGCTGTCTGTTGAAGAAACACTCCAACAGCTGACAGGTCAATGTGTTGCTGGCAATGTTGGTTACACAAATAAAGCTGTGGCCGTTGCCCTTACCCAAAATTATATGTCTCATGAGTTTTGGGCAACGGAGTTCGGGTTGGATCCGCAGTCAAGGAGCGTGTTTGTATATGCAGTGAAGGTATATTTATGCAGTGAGGCAGTGTGTTAGAGTGTGAGTGTGTATTTATGCAGTGAATCAGTGTGTTTGAGTGGTGTATGTATGCAGTGATGAAGTGTGTTTAAATGGCTGGCTGTATTTATGCAGTGATGCAGTGTGTTTTAGCATTTAGCATCAAGTACAATGTGCCAGCCCACACAGGGGGTGCATCACCTTCTGCATGTTCACCAGGATGACAGACTGCTTAGAGGGTTGGGTAAGGTTATTTATATTAAATTTGGGGGTGCTAGGGGACTGGGAACCGATAGCCAGATGGGGAAGAACAGGGGTGCATGCCATTTTTGAGGGGGTGGTTAATGGCATTCCCATCCTCCCATTTTTTTAAATTATTTAAAGTCGCCATCCATGGGTGAGGGCTGGGGGTCACAAAGTACTCTTCCTTTAATATTATAAATAGGGACACCACCTGGGTGATCTCTCCACTCCCCATTATTTATTTTAATTCCCCCACCCAATGTCCACGCACGACTGGGGGCATGTTTTGTTATTTAACAGGCCCCCACAAGCCCCATCCCATGCAATTGCTCACTAGTCACTAGTTTTAAACATTAATCTGATATAACCCCACTGTCACATATTCATCCGCACATAAAAATGTTCCTGGACAGGAAAAGTTGTGCCGAGAAGCATTACCATCCTGTCTGGAAAAGTTCTTGCAGAGCAGCAATCATGCACATGGAAACCTGGTAATTGCTTTTGGGATCAAAGGCCGGTTACAGTCAATCGGATCCACAGGAAGGGTATTTAAACCAAATTCTCCTTTTGCTCATTGCCCAGTCTTGGTTTCATCCTGATGGTAATCCGAGAGTGCGTTCTTGATCTTGATTTTCTGGTTATTGACTTTGGCTTCGTTTTGACTTTTGGTATCCTTAACTTTTGGCTTTCCCTCATCGTTGTGTCTGATTCTGTGTTCCTTATTAGTGAAAATAAATGTGTGTTCCTGACCTCGGCAAGTATTTTGACTATTCCTGGATACGTTAAGTCCGGCCATTCTAAGGTCCGTTTTTTCGGTATCCTTAGTCCTAGGTGTGACACAGTTCGCCATGCTGGATCAACTTGTAATCCTGACACCCACCTACAGCATGGAAGGTGGGAGCACAAGCAGGTTTTAAAACTTGATTATAGTAATATATTTATTTTACTTTTTTAATTTGGAGGCTGGCTGGCTGGCCGGCTGGCCGGCTGGCCAGCTGCCACATAATTAACCTTTGGATTTTTAACTATTTGCCTGCTTGCAAAAAAAGCAAGTGAATGATAACTTGTGAATCCGCATCCTACTGGTTGCATTTACTTTAAAATTGTGAATATTCCGAATCCTATACTTTGTATACAAGTCGAATGCAAAAGCAACGATTTTAATCTGGACACCAAATGCATCAAGGCGATTGCTACAGATTAGCCTGGGCTGACCGAATTTTAACCGTACTTTAGTGTATATGAAAATTGCTACTGCAGTTGGAATTCGGTCATTTTCTCCAGATTTTTTCCGTCTGGACAAAGTCCATTCTTTAGTAAATAACCCCGTATGTCACTGCAAGAGAGCAATACAAAGTCAATGCTACTCGAATAATAGTAGCTCGACCAAGTATGTGTGTGTGGTTGGTCAGAACATTGGAACTGAAAACGGACACTATTTTCATACTAACACCGCTGAAGTCACGACCCTCCTTCGTCCTGTTCATCGGTTCATATGAACACCATGCCGTTTGGTACATTGACTATACGAACAGAGCCACCCCAGATAGCCATCCCATGGAGCCCATTCGTTTGACGAATATACGATGTGAAAGACTTTAGCTCCATGGCGATTGAACTGTGTGTATAGGATCTGAGCGCTATTCAGTGATATTGTGCACTCAGATCTAAGCTACCTGGGGATACGTTGAATGTAGGGATTCTGTTCGGTAGTTTGGGAATTGTATATTTTTATGTGCTTTTATTGTCATTATAAAATGGAGGCTATGCTCTATCCTGAGAGGTAATTGAGTTACTTCTAGCACTTAACTCAATTACCTCCGGGATAGAGAGGAGGGTTCTCTAATATTCATGTGGGAGTGTTTATGCATGTATTCGTTCTGATTGGTCACTGTAAGAAATTGTCACAGTCTTCCACCAGGTCCTTCTGGGAGTGTCCTTTGGTGGAAGACCTTCATAAAAGCCGGGCATGTAGCCCACATTAAACAGATTCCTGCTGGAACCTCAATACAGAGCCTCGCCTCGTACTTGGGGGGGATTATTTGTGTGTTTTCCTTTTCGGTGCTTAGGAGTGTTCGGTAGCTGATCTTGTATTAGGTAAGGGAACATCTTTGGAGGTGTTAACCCCTTCTATACCTGGGGTGCCGGGTATGGCAGTGGAGACAGCAGCTGAACATGTCACACAAACCCACCCATTGATAGTACATTAGTGTTACATTAGGAATACTCACACAAATATTACAAAACAGCATAGAACATATTTTAGTTGTTTCATGCTCAGGAGTGCTTTCGAATAGAAAGAAAACCTATGAAAGACACACAAGGCAATAATGAATCTAGTTAGTCATCTGTATATAGATATCTTATCTTAACATGTAAAGCTTAGAGGAAAGACAAGACAGGGGATATGGTAGAAACATTTAAATACATAAAGGGAATCAACACAGTAAAAGAGAAGACATTGTTTAAAAGAAGAAAAAACTACCACTTCAAAAGTATGTAGCCTTGAATTAGAGGGACAAAGGTTTAAAAATAACATCAGGAAGTATTACTTTACTGAGAGGGTAGTGGATGCATGGAATAGCCTTCCAGCTGAAGTGGTAGAAGTTAACACAGTGGAGGCGTTTAAGCATGCGTGGGATAGGCATAAGGCTATCCTAACTATAAGATAAGGCCAGGGACTAATGAAAGTATTTAGAAAATTGGGCAGACTAAATGGGCCGAATGGTTCTTATCACATTCTATGTTTCTATATTATGTAGCAGTAAAGGAAGTAAGGAAATTGATTACAGATTACAACTAACTATAAAACAAAGTAATGTGCATTTTATATACCAGAGCTCCACTGTAATACATCTCACTATAATATTATGTAATGTTTGTGTTGTCTGTGTATGTGATAGGTTTGATGACTGTGTGTGATATGTATGCTATGTGTTCGCTGTGTGTGATATTTGTAATGGGTGTATTAACTGTGTGTGTTACTAGTGTATTGGTTGTATGTGATATTTGTGCTGGGTTTATTGGCTGTGTGTGATGGGTATTTAATTCAGATAAAAATATGCATTTAAGCCCATGTGTGAATGCAGGTTTATATTTTTGCAGAGTTATGAACACAGTCCCACAGTCAGATGCACACAGTTATACGTATACACTGTCAAATCCACCACATACACACAGTCACAGGTAAATAGTCACATACACAGGATCAGGCAGAAACACACAGGTACAGACAGTAACACACATACACAGTTACAGGCAGATAAAAACACTCACACACAATTACACAGCCACACATACAGTCTTACACACACATACTTACATGCAGATATTCACACACATACACACACGCAGACAGCCACGCACACACACACAGGCAGACTGCCACACACACAGACAGCCACACACATATGCACAGGCAGACACACACAAACACAGGCAGACAGCCACACATACACAGAGGCAGACAGCCATACACACACACACACACAGGAAGACATCCACAATCACAGAGGCAGGCAGTCACACACACAGAGGCAGAGAGCCACACAAACACACAAAAGCAGACAGTGACACACAGGCAGTCACACAAACACACAGGCAGACAGTCACAGACAGGTAGACAGTCACACACACACACACACAGGCAGACAGTCACACACACAGGCAGACAATCACACACATACAGGCTGACACACACACAGGCAAACAGTCACACACACAGGCAGACAGTCATACACACAGACACACACACATACAGGCAGACAGTCAAACACACAGAGAGACAGCCACACACACACACACACACACACACAGGTAGACAAACACACATAGTTACCTCTGTTCATTATGGAGGAGTGGAGGCAGTGCAGCTCCTGGAGACTGGTTGTTGTGGATGCAAGGACTCCTTCATACTTCCCCTGCAGCAGTTACCTGGCACTTTTAGCTCCCCCTCCGCCGCACAGAAAGCTTTTTTTAGAATCCTGGCCGTACATGTGTGAGCTGTGTGGGCCACATGGCACCCCGTGCTCCCTTGGCGCCCTGTGCGGCTGCACAGCTCGCACACCCCTAAGGCCGGCCCTGCTCGTGTGCATCTGTATGTAGTCAGTCGTGCCAACGTCAGAATGGCATGACTCTAAGCGCTGATATGGTTGCTGTGAATGAACACAGGAAAGTCACGAATTCGGCATTCAAACTAATTTGGGTATTTAGGCGATCTAAAATGACATCAACCAATAGTGTAAGTGTTTTGGCTATTTAAAGTCAGAGCTTGATGGAGCAGGTTGCCCTGTTGTGGTCCTTGTTATATAAATTGTTAAATATCCTTTGCCAGGTGCCGTATTCTCAAGGCAACAAATATTCATCCCTTTTCTCTATTGTTTGTGGTTATTTGACAATATTTAGAAGGGTTGTAAACCCTGTCTCAGTCATACTACTAGCAGTGCTACCACCACCACCCTTCTCTTTTTGTTTCTCAGATTTTGGACATTCACTGAGGGAGAGCAGAAAATAAACTCCTGATGTAATTACCAGGAAAAAGAATCTATAAACTAGAACTTTGGAACGTTTCGATAAAACAAAAATCTCCAAATGCAAGAACGTTCTCCTATGAAATAAAAGGAGGCAAAAGACTTGTGTTGTCACTTTATTGTGGGCCTAAGAGAGAGAGTCGGTGTAAATACAGCTTACTGCAGTAAATAAGTGAATTACAAAGCAGTATTTTTCAAATGGTGTGCCGAAGTCTTTATCATAAATCTTAACTCACCAAAATGTGATAAGAATCTCCTCACTACCACAAACACGTTTTATGTGTAACAAAAGGGACTGTTAACAAATAACGAATTACTCAATTAATTTATTTATTTTTAAATGTATACATTTTTATTGAGATTTTCTTTTTCAGTTTGGATGGTATTCCATGACAATAGCAATCAATATCACAAACATAAAAGAAAACATTAAGTATAACATAAAATGTCCAAAGTACAGTCAGTAAATTATACATCACATCAAACATAATATAGGTCTGAGAGGTCATTGACGTCATGTAAGTACTGTATGTGTGATTCGGGAAGACTGTGTCATGTAGAGAGAAGATATGTAGGTATCAATGGGATGTAGGAAATGAGAAGTGAAAAGGCTAAGTGAGAAAGAAATAAAGAAAAATTAGGAAATGAGGGGAAAATACTCCTCTACCAAGAGAGGAGGCTAGTTCCATCAAAACCAGTACCCCTTTAAGAGCAGTACAAATGTAAAACTGCAGAAAAACTATATCACAGAAAAATAATAAAGTTTTATTAAAGATTAAAAACTTACAAAAAACGTATCAAAACCTATCTATATACCTACACTGAACTGCTTAGCTTTAAACTATATAGAGCTAATTGTAGAACAAATGGAGCTAATGTGCTCATACAAGGTGCAACATAGTTACAATAAATGTAATGAAGTATCCAATACTAGTGAAGAGTGGTATATTGAAAAAATGTTGCAATAAGTATGGCAAAGCAACAATAGATCCCAAATTATATATATGTAGCAGTCACAGCATAGCATCAGCTATTATATTTTATGGGCCCCCATTAGTCACGTGAAATTAAATTATATTATATGTAAATGGGGGAACAATATTCCCTCTATATCTACTAGTGGTAATAATCAAAATCCTACAGAATCCAATCGAGCTGACTAAATAACTAAAATCTAATTGTAGAATAATTAATCAGAGCTCAAAAGGATAGGTAAATCGAAAGGACAGGAAGATAAAGGTAATTGAAATAAAGTAGGAAGTAGTTTAGAGAGAATATATGTGCACAGTACTACTAATAAAAGAGAGGACTCGGCCGGCAAAAGAGTCCCTCAATAGAAAGCAACATGCAGAAGATCTAGCTGGTACTAAGACAGTATGTAGGGACAGCAAAACCCACAACCCGACGCGCGTTTCAGCGATAAATCACCTTTTTCAAGGGCACAAGCAAACGTTTATTCTACAATTAGATTTTAGTTATTCAGTCAGCTCGATTGGATTCTGTAGGATTTTTATTACTACCACTAGTAGAGATAGAGGGAATATTGTTCCCCCATTTACATATAATATAATTTAATTTCACTTGACTCATGGGGGCCCAATAAAATATAATAGCTGATGCTATGCTGTGACTACTACATATATAATTTGGGATCTATTGTTGCTTTGCCATCCTTATTGCAACATTTTTTTCAATATACCACTCTTCACCAGTATTGGATACTTCATTACATTTATTGTAACTATGTTGCACCTTGTATGAGCACATTAGCTCCATTTGTTCTACAATTAGCTCTATATAGTTTAAAGCTAAGCAGTTCAGTGTAGGTATATAGATAGGTTTTGATACGTTTTTTGTAAGTTTTTAATCTTTAATAAAACTTTATTATTTTTCTGTGATATAGTTTTTCTGCAGTTTTACATTTGTACTGCTCTTAAAGGGGTACTGGTTTTGATGGAACTAGCCCCCTCTCTTGGTAGAGGAGTATTTTTCCCTAATTTCCTCATTTTTCTTTATTTCTTGTATACTCTAGGGTTAGGCCCTTTAGTACCCCTGTAACCCTTTCCTGTACTTCTTTGCCGGGTTGTTTCCTGGTTAAGAGTGCTGTGCATAAATTAAGTGAGAAAGAGCAGAAGTAAGGGATATGAAATGAAGGGGAGGAAGAATAATGAAGGGTTTGTCCCCGGCAGCACTAATGAGTCCTAATGGGCATTCTGGTACACGGTATTGTCTTGAATTTGGATAGAGTGTCAGTGAGTTTATGGGTCATCTCTTTATATTGCTGTCTGTTTCAGGGAGGTCACTAGTGAGTAAGTCAGTGGTTGCAGGTTTGTTTTCCAATGTCCATCAATGTTTGTTCTCGTGGCTGTGAGAACATGTAATCTTCAGTAGCAGGGGGAACATGTTCAGGAGAAATTGTCCAGGTTGTAGTGGTATTATGGAACTTAGTAGTGTTGTAAATCACAGATTATATGGCTGTCCAGTAGGCTTTATTAAGAGAAAAGTCTCCGAAAATGCGAAAAAAGGTGCTGAGTTGAGGTCAGAACTTGTAGGGTAACTATGCGCCAGTCTCGTGGCCACCTCATTATCAATTTTCAGTTGGATTCCCAATGTGTTATGCATTTTGAGGTGCCGTGCATGTTGCATGTTGCTTTCAGCCATACAGGCAACAGGAAGGTGTTCCTCAATCTTGATTCTCATTGATGGAATGCCTTGATATTTTACTGATGTTTATGAAGAGGTTTTTTATTTTCTCATTCAATTTGAGACAGGTCGTTTACACATTTCCATTTCCGCAGTAGACCTGCACTGCGCTCTGATGGCAGGGAGGAGTGGGTGGAAGCTGCAGCTTTGCTATCTGTGCTGCTTTCACTGCTAGAATATTGAAGTCCATGGACTTGATATATGATGACATCTGAGGTCTCGGGTGTGTTCACCTTCAATTTCTTTGGTTTTCTGTGGAAGCAGCAGCACAGGGCTCGTAACACCCGTCTCATGCAGGATCCCCTCTTTTTCTTTTTTTTCTCCTCCTCTTCTTTGTCGCCTTCATCAAATTCACTCAGGATTTCGATTTCGTTTTCATCCGATGTATCCTTCCCGCACTGAGCTGGTGTTTCCTGGGTGTCAGGTACTATATCCTCCGCAACTACTTCACAGTTCCCTTCTGCTTCGCTTGACTCTTCCAGTAAAGGTCCATCTTGAGCATGCTAGCCACGAAAGGAAAAGAAAACCATCAGAATGTATTCATTGAAGGCGTCAATTGGGCATTGCTATTCATTAACTTTGATCCATTAGGTGTGTGTGTGTGTGTATTTATGTGTGTATGTATAAATATGTGTGTGTGTATGTATGTATGTATGTATGTATGTGTTTGTGTGTATATATATATTTATATATCAATTTCTCTGTAAAGAGTGGAATAAAATAGAAAGCAGACAGGATATAACTCAGCAATGCTGTGCTATGTGACATGAGGTTAGAGTGAGTCTTGCAGGGTTACACAACCATCTCCCATAATGCTCTTAAAGCCATAATTCTGGCAAAGCATCAGGGGAGATGTAGTTCAGATCATCTGGACTGCCAAAGTTTGCCACCCACTGGTTTATAGTGTATCACAGTGACACACATGGGAAGGTGATAAATCACACACCCCAAGTACTACAATTATCAAACTGTAAGCAGAATAAGCAATTTGTTCTAAATACGTAATTTATCCTTAGAACCATAGCATTAAATAAAGTTCTAAGAATTTCCTTTCGGTAATGTAGAGAGTATTCTCATCTTTCTTTCCCGTGTATAAGAAAGTTCAGAGATATTTCTCTAGTAAAGTCTCTACCTCTAGTCAATATCTAGTGACCCAAAACTTTTAGGACTAACCTGCCATATTGCATACATCCTTACCTGGTCTTGGATCTCGATCTGTGCTGATGGGGAACTCTCACATGCTCCCAGGGGCTCAGCCTCAGTTTCGCTCAATATTTCCTTTGCTAAGCCCATTTCGTTTGCAAGTGCGATAGAATTTGCATGCTACAAGTCAAAAGAAAAACCAAATCAGAATTTATTCATTAATGTATCCCTTGGACATTGTCATGTATCAACTTTCATAGTAATATGTGTGACACTATGAATGATATTTTATACACAGAGATATAAAATAAAAACAGCACAAATAATTGTGACTGGGCCCTGGAATTCCTCCGATCAAGAAAGAAGATGCAAAAAAAAAAGCAACACACAAATACACACTTATAGTGTACACAAACCCGACACACAAACACCCCTTGCTTTTCCATATAAACACTGACACATCTTTCCCTACATTGACATTTATGGGCACCTCACACTGATACACCCCTGAATTCACAGCACACTGATTATAAACACAACCCATTCATAAAATGTACATTTTGCACTCAGTTTTATGAATAGGGAACAAGTCAGTGGTACAAAGTCCAAGGCCTCCGGATCTAATGCAGAATCGGTTGAAGGCGCTGTGCAGAGCAGACAGGGTTAAACCCTTCATGGACGGTTTAACCCTTTATCATAGGGAGGCACGTAGGACTCCCTGGCACCATAACAACTTCAGTTGATGAAGTTGTTATGGTACCCAGAGTATCCCTTTAAGGTTACATGCAATCATCCAATTAAACACACAGTCAGACTCATCCTATCATCTCACTCAGATACATTGTTTAGGGAAGACTGAGATTCTTTGATTCTTGCACCCAGTTACACCCATGGAAGCACTCACAAGTTCCAGAAGTCTCTCGTTGCGATCATTCTTTTTTTCCTTTTCTTTCTTCCCAGAATCTTCTTCTATCAGCTGTTCCTTCTTGTCCTCTTCATTTGGTGACTCTGTCTCCATTTCTGGAGGCTCGGGACACACCTCCTGTTGTATGATAGCATAAAGAGAGAAAATAAATCCAGGAATTTGCTGCTCTGCGTCAATACAAATTAAATTGACATTTTTCTTATGAATACCAAGAGTGTATTTAGTAAAATAGAATATCATACCTTTACCTGTTCTATGGCTGTGTTCACGTTATAATTAGAGTTATGAATAATGATGATCCCCATCCCACAAGCTGGAGAAACCATTACATCTTCAGCTGCACATTGCTGTCTACTGGACACCCCTAACAATTCCCCTCCGGTTTTTAATGGGATCATAAGGAGGACTATCGCTATACTCACCTGTTTTTTGAGGAATAAAATAGAAAGCACACAGGATATAAACAAGTCAACACAATGGGCTATGCTGTGCCATGCTGTGCTATGTGCTATGAGGTTACAGTGAGTATAGCAAGGTTACACAACCATCTCCCAAAATGCTCTGACAGCCATTATTCTGGCAAACCATCAGGGGAGATGTAGTTCAGAACATCTGGACTGCCAAAGTTTGCCTCCCACTGGTGTATGGTGTATCACAGTTACACACATCGGAAGGTGATAAATCACACACCCCAAGTACTACAATTATCAAACTGTAAGCAGAATAAGCAATGTGTTCTAAATAAGTTATTTATCCCTAGAACCATAGCTTTAAATATAGTTCTAAGATCTTCCCTTCGGTAATGTAGAGGGTATTGTTATCTTTCTTTCCCGTGTATAGCAAAGTTCGGAGAGGTAAAGTCTCTACCTCTAGTCAATATCTAGTGACCCAAAACCTTAAGGACTAATCTGCCATATTGCGTACATCCTTACCTGGTCTTGGATCTCGATCTGTGCTGATGGGGAACTCTCACATGCTCCCAGGGGCTCAGCCTCAGTTTGGCTCGATATTTCCTTTGCTAAGCCCATTTTGTTTGCAAGTGCGATAGCATTTGCATACTACAAATCAAAAGAAAAACAAAATCGGAATTTATTCATTAATGTATCCCTTGGACAATGTCATGTATCAACTTTCATAGTAATATTTGTGACACTATGAATGATATTTTATACACAGAGATACAAAATAAAAACAGCACAAATAATTGCGACTGGGCCTTGGAATTCCTCCGCTCAAGAAAGAAAATACAAAAAAAGCAACACACAAATACACACTAATATTGTACACAAACCCGACACACAAACACACCTTGCTTTTCCATATACACATTGACACTCTTTCCAGATATAACCTACATTGACATTTATGGGCACTTCACACTGATACACCCCTGAATTCACAGCACACTGATTATAAACACAACCCATTCATAAAATGTTCATTTTGCACTCAGTTTTATGAATAGGGAACAAGTCAGTGGTACCAAGTCCGAGGCCTTTGGATTTAATGCAGAATCGGTTGAAGGCGCTGTGCAGAGCAGACAGGGTTAAACCCTTCATAGACAGTTTAACCCTTTATCATAGGGAGGCACATAGGACTTCCTGGCACCATAACAACTTCAGTTGATGAAGTTGTTATGGTACCCAGAGTATCCCTTTAAGGTTACATGCAATCATCCAATTAAACACACAGTCAGACTCATCCCATCATTTCACTCAGATGCATTGCTGAGGGAAGACTGAGATTCTTTGATTCTTGCACCCAGTTACACCTATGGAAGCACTCACAAGTTCCAGAAGTCTCTCGTTGCGTTCATTCTTTTTCTTCTCTTCTTCCTTCCCAGAATCTTCTTCTATCAGCTGTTCCTTCTTGTCCTCTTCATTCGGTGACTCTGTCTCCATTTCTGGAGGCTCAGGACACACCTCCTGTTGTATGATAGCATAAGGAGAGAAAATAAATCCCGTAATTTGCTGCTCTGCGTTAACACAAATTAAATTGACATTTTTCTTATGAATACCAAGAGTTTATTTAGTAAAATAGAATATCATACCTTTACCTGTTCTATGTCTGTGTTCACGTTATAATTAGAGTTATGAATAATGATCCCCATCCCACAAGCTGGAGAAACCATTATATCTTCAGCTGCACATTGCTGTCTACTGGACACCCCTAACAGTTCCCCTCCAGTTTTTAGTGGGATCCTAAGGAGGACTATCGCTATACTCACCTGTTCTTCGTTGATCTTCATGGCCTGGAAGCAAGGATTTACACTGGGAAAAGAGAGACAAAAAGAGTGAGATTAAATTATATAAAAAGGAAGAATGTCACTGAAAACAAGGAAGTGATAAACATTTTGAAGAAATTAACGAGTAAAAAATTATGGAAAAATGAAAACAAATGATGAGTAATAGACAAAAAAGTAATAAAATAATTGAATAAACAGGGAATTATATGAGCAAGAAAACACAAATGACGACTCGTTAAATAAAACGTTCCTTCCCAGACCTGAATGAAACATAATTTTAGCTGCTGTTAAAGTTAAAAAATACTCTCTTAATATATAGGAAAACTCCAAGCACCCTAACTGATCAGTGCACTGCAGTGGTTATTGTACTTGGCTTGCCCTGACACCCCTCAATGTAAGTGATCAAACCTTTTTAGGACAGTTTGACTTCACTGCTTCCTGCCTCCACTACACCCTTCACAGAGCAGGAAGCTCTCTCTCTTTCTCTCTGAGCTAAACGTTTCCCTCTCATTGCTGCAGAGTAGGTGGTCAGCTGTTTGACTTATTATAGTAGAGGAGGAGCCAGAACAGTATGCCTAAAGGGTTCCGTGAACCATCACAAGAGGCAGCAAAAATCTAGAGTGCTGGAGGTTACTCATACAATTTATATAATTCTACATATTCTAGTAGATACGAATGAATACGATTGATCCTCCTACTCCCACATTGATACCAATTTTTCCACCAATCCCATGCAACCTTCCAAGTGCACAAGGAAAATCACGTACTATGAACTCCGTGTAAAGTGCTGGAGATGAGCCATGGTGATGAAGGGATGGCTGAGAAGGCATATGGGAGTTATCCTCTTGTCTGGGTCTATAGTAAGCATTTCCTTCAGCAGATCAAGGAACTGCCATATGTCTGCCATCTCCACTAGCGTGTCACTGCCCTCCAACTTTGATGGTAAAATTATCTGAAGAGAAAGAAACAGTCAATAAGAAGATTATTTGTTTTAGTGAGGTTAGTATTCATGAAAAAATATACAAAGCAATACTTTTTTTACTGTCATAGGGCCAACATTATTCAGTAACTTGAGTAAGGGATTTGGCTGCTTTTCAGTATTCCCTACCAACCTCACAACTTGGTTTGGTAGGCTCTGGACTAAATAGCCACAATGTTACTGACGACACTAGTAGGGGTTCTAGGCAGATCATCAGATTCTTGTAACAAGATGGGTATATGAAGATAAGGCAGGGGTGCAAAAATCAAGAAATAGGTTCCTGTTTTATACTTTCCTGTTTTATAATTTCATAATATATATATTTCTTAAAATGCAACATGTAAAAAAATACATATTAAAAATGGAAAATGTAACACATATGTTACAACAAAATTTTTAAAAAGTGTTTATGTAGAGGGGAAAATATTCCAGACTTGAATACAAGTAAGATTTTACTATATTTAGGGAGGCAAGAGGGGCCCAGTGGAGCTGGGTGGTGGTTGTAACACTATAGGGTCAGGAATACATGTTTGTGTTCCTGACCCTATATCCTTTAAGTATTTTTTTTCTGCTGAGCCACAGAGGTGAGAGAAAGATTCCATGTGATTTTGGATTAATATGAGTGCCCTAGGAATACAGTACCTTCGTCATATCATCAAGAGAGCTGAAGACATATCTCCTTCTTTCCATTGGTCTAATACCAGTCTCATATTCATAGTGTATTTTACTCTAGAGAAGAGGAAAAACAAGATTGTCCATTAGGTTCTGGAATGAGAACATCACTCAGTGTAGCATTCTACAATATCTCAGTAAGTTTCCTGCTAGTGTTAGAAAGGAACCGATAAACACGTCTTACCATTACCTGACCCAGCAGCTTTCCCTGAGTCTAAACAGTTTAGTTTTTTATTTACCATGTGGTTGTGAAAGTTTATTTATGAAATGGCTGCAAAGCTGACTGAGAAAGGGGGAACTAGGTAAAACACTTTAAGGAGGAACTATTATTGAAATGTTATCACGTCGGAACTTCCAAATTGATGAATGTTAGTGTGTAAAACTTAATCTGACTTAATAAAATAAATTAAATACAAATCCCGAAATGTTGCTTTAACCAGTTCATGGCAGGTCATTTACTGGGACTATCATGACATCATAGGATTTATTTAGCCGTACATCCTGAAGGAGTTACATATCATTTTATTTTATTTAAACATGGCTATGGTTGATATATAAGGTCGCACCTTTAAACTCCATAATAAATCCTCACGTTCGCCGTCGATTCTAAAGTAATTCTCGGTGTTTGCTCCCCAATCGAGCATCTTATCAGGCGGCAAACCCTGGGTCTCTGTGATGTAGCGGATCTGCAGGAAGGAAAAAAAAAGTCACAACTTTTCATGCCAGTACCGTCAGCTTCTATTAAAACTGTAAACGTAACCGAAATCAATCATTACCCACAATCACCTGCTTCGAATCTGTCTGATTTACTGCATTTCTACAACTTATCAACAACTAACATTGTCTGTGGTTCTAACTTGAGAAATTAAGTAACTTAATGGAAACTAGCATTGTGAAATAATATATAAATTACTTAACGTTACAAACAGTGATACTAAGCATAAAAACTAAACTGTTTGTCTCCACATTCTAATGCCGCACACATTTTTATTAAAATGCTTTGACTTCTTTTTGCCATAGGGATACTCATTCTCTATTTTGTTTAAAAACTAGTTAAAATACAAATAATCTCAAATTTAAAAGTTGGAGTGCAATTACTTCTTATATTTAAAATGTTTTGATTTAATAAATATATTATTTATATAGCTATATTATTCTAAAGAAAGTTACCTAAACTACCAAATAGACATTGGTGTGAGTATGCTAACGTGCATGCTTTAAAAATGTGTTTCATATATGAATATTTGATGTGAAATAATAGCCCTGTTTCTCCTGAATAAAATGATATTTAATAAGTTGAGGTGCCCTTCATATGAAAAAGGTAAATTATGGTTGAACAGACATAGAGTTAAATTCCAGGTTTTGTTTTGATCAGAATGTGTACAATTGCCTCCGTCCGTAAGGCATTAATTTACTAAACACCGGATTGCGGTGAGTTAATAACCGTATCCCAAACTTCAGGGTAAAAGGTATGACAGCAGTTCAGTTGAAGAGCTCTTCAAAATTTGCACTTTTGCTTAAATTTTTCAAATTTCTGTCTTTGATTCACAACAATTCTTTGTTTAGTGAATAGTTCTCATTAAGTTTAAAGGACCACTAAAGTCACCCAGACCATTTCAGCTCAATGAAGTTGTCTGGGTGCCAGGTCCCCCACGGTTTTAACCCTTCAGATTTAAACATAGCAGTTTCAAAGACAGCCACTAGAGGCGCTTCCCCGACGCTCAATGTGAAAATCGCTGAACGTCCATAGGAAAGCTTTCCTATAGCCCTTTTTTGTGCACACGCAGCTCGGTCCACGCATACGCATTTGGCTCCATTCAGGAGCCGACGTCGAAGGGGGAGGACAGGTCACCAGCGCCAGGATAAAGGTAAGTGGCTGCAGGGGTTTTAACCCCTTCAGACCAACGGGAGGGGGGCACCTAACGACTATATACTGCCAGGAAAACAAGTTTGTTTTCCTGACATTATAGTGATCCTTTAAACAAAATTGACCATTTTAACTTTGACTCCCGTCTATATAAGCAAATTAAATAGCTATGTGATACCTTTCTATGTGAATTGATTCTGGATTCCTAACTGAGATCTTAATATATAATTAGACATAGATATCTATTAGATTTGAACTCACCTGATCATACGCCGATGCTCCAGGATACAATGGGTATCCTGTGAATAGCTCTGCCGTAATACACCCCACAGACCACATGTCGATAGCCTCCCAGAATGGCAATGCCAATATTATTTCTGGGGACCTGAATTTTATTAAAAGGAGAGAAGTCAGAAGGTTAGATAAATAATTTACCTTTTAGTGCTTAAATCACTGAAATTAGATGTAAATCACTGAAATAGTTACTATTTCTGTTAATTTAATCTTGGCTCTGTTTCATCTGGCTGCCTGAGAGTTATCAGTGGAAGTGTTTTACCCCGACTCCTAAAACACTCAGCACAAGTACATATCAACTAAAAGAGCGCCCAGCGAAACCCAACTCCCAGTTCCCCTAGCTTATTGAGAGACCATGGACAGTCTGCAGCCATTTCCAATTACTAATGGTGATCACTTTTTATAAAATGAGAATAATAGAGGAATACTGCCTAAATCTTGCTTTGGAATGTAATTGATATTCTATCATATTCCGCAGATTTACCCAGCTTCTCAAAGGCCTTTATATCGCTCTGTGCTCGTATGAGAATTTCGGCAGAGATCCCATGAACCTATATTTTGTAATCTTTTCTATAAAGAATATAGAAACATACAATGTGAAGGCAGATAAGAACCATTCAGCCCATTTAGTCTGCCCAATTTTCTAAATACTTTCATTAGTCCCTGGCCTTATCTTATAGTTAGGATAGCCCTATGCCTATCCTACGCATGCTTAAACTCCTTTACTGTGTTAAAAAAGTAGCACTATACTAACGAGAGTGACATGTCTTTTGACAGCTTGATATGCAAAGCTTTGAAGGAGAAAAAAAGAGGGAATATTTTGTCCACTTCCCTTCTCCCTCTGAGAGCTTTGTAACAAGCAGCCATGCCACTTTGGCAAATTCTGATCAATCAATGTCCACCTTAAGAGCCCTTTGTGCATGTGTAGAGCTAGCTGACTGCTACACTCCATCAAACGCCATAAATATCCCTAATATCTCCTAATATTAATAAATAAACTTTATCAAAATAATAAACCAGATCTAGTTAACATTATTTTTTATACTCATTTCATAAATGTAAAGGATATCTATACTTTATTTGAAATGTGAATGTCCCTTACCTATAGTATCTTGTTTGTACGTAACTTGAAACTCGAACCTTGGATGTATGGATGGCACAACCAAAGTCTATGACCTTGATCTTGAATGGGTACTTGGAAGTGTTTACCAGCATGATATTCTCTGGCTTCAAGTCTGTGTGAATTATTTGTATACTCTTTAGCTTAGCCAATGCATTGCCCACCTGCTGCACAATAGGGCGTATGTGTTTCACAGGAAGAGGCCTATTGTTGCGTTTCTTCATAAAGTCGTATAGGCTGATCTCTAACATCTCAAACACAAGGCAGATGTTATCGTTGTGCTGGAAATACTCATAGTATTTCACAACGTTAAATTCGTCTGGGTTTTCCTTGTTCAGCTGGGAGAGAATTTCCACCTCATCTTCAGCATCTTTAACAACGCGTGGCTGGTCCTTCATGATTTTGATTGCCACTTTCTCGTTGGTTCCTCTTACAACACCCTGCACAACGTTCCCAAAGGTGCCACTTCCCAACAATTCCTGCACTATGTAAACGTTAGTGTTAGACCACAGGATGCAAGCTTGTTCCAATCTACTGACAGGAAAAAAAAGGAAATAGTTTAAATTTAACACATTGCTAAATTTCAGTCACAACATGAAACCATCTAAATCAGGATTCTTTGACCATTTAACGAGAAGGTTAATAATACAATGACATGTACTTAGCGCATAGTGTCTACATTTGTACATCTGATATTTGTGAAGTTTAATTGTTTTGTCTGTTAACTTCAATAAACTCTTAGTCCCTTAAGTTGTCTGTCGGAAAATTCCTGATATTTACATTTTTATAGTGGACCGGTCACCTTCTTACCATTCAGCGTCATTGAAAATGTTTAATAAATTCTCCAGTTGTTTTAGAAAATATGGGATCAAAGACAGAGACTATTTAGCCTCAGCTGTGTTGAAATCAGTCGCCTAAATAATGAACTACAATCCATTTCTAGCTTTACGTTATAACGTCCACCAGACTGATATAACTAATTGGAGAGGAGTCTTTCAGTTAATAAAATTAGTTTTAACATAATAAACAAAGCTCGAATTGTGTCCTACGATGTGGTCATTGAAAAGAATTATCACCCAGTAATCTATAGAATTGGATGCACACCTGCAGAGTCATTTACTTGTTTCTATAAATTAACTGTGTCTAGTTAAAAGGGGATTTAAGTTCGAACAATATCATTACATTAATAATATATCAAATTAAATATTTTTATATAAACCTACAGCAAATCATTTTGTTACATAATTCAGCATTTTCCTCCATTTCATATGGAGGACATTTATTTTCAAATCTGGTTAATACTGTAATAAGGTTTAATTACTGAATATTCAGTACTGGGTATACCAGATAATGGACCCAGATACATGATATTTTGTATCATAATCATACTTTGTATCAGATTGTTTGGTCTGTAGCTGTAGGTAGAGTGCAATGTACAAGCATGGTCAGCTAGCTGCATGCATCCAGAGGTTCTGATGACCAATGATACTTTCATAATTAAATATATTTTATATAACATAGTGCATGGAGACACATTGTTGGAAATAGTCGTGTATTTTGGAATAAATGGCTAATTACTATTATAATCAATTTTCCAACTCTAAATCCCCGCCCTCCCCCACTCCCCCTACACTTTGTTAATTATTTTAATCATTTTTCTCAAATAGGCAAACATTCTAGACTTTACGGAATAGACCTTGTATACTGTATTTTTTTTAACATTGTATAATTGTTAAACTAATTCTTATCTGCATTGAATTTTTTTTATTCCTAATCTTAAAAATAATTTTAATTAGCGAGACTAGCATTAACATCATTATTATAGTTCTGGTAGTATCCAGCATGGTTGAGGTTATAATGTCTAGGGTCACAAGTTAAATATCAAACATTGAAATGATAAACAAAATATCACCCAAAAATCCTAACCTGTTAAATTGTATTTATATATATATATATATATGGATGGCCATAGAAGTAGTTATCTAGGGATTAACCTTCTAACTTAATGATTATGTCATTACTAATATATATAACAAATTATTTTAAATAAACCTACGGCAAGTCATCCTCGTGCTCCTCAGATTCAGCTATTTCTAGGTTTGTCTCCATTTTATAAACTGGATATCTTCCAAATTGATCCAATCTGGTTATGACTGGAGTAACTGTTAATCGCTGTCTACTCGACTCTGGACTAACAGATAATGAACCCCCAGATACATCATCATTTTACATCACATCTCCACTTGGTCTGATTGTTACCACTGTTGCTAGGCAACGGCAGCTGTGAGCTGGAGTACAATGGCCATGCATGGTCAGGTGACTGAAAGCATCCAGATGTTCTGATGAGCCAGTAGTACCTGGATATAGTCGTATTTTATATAATAAAGTGCACAGAGATATGTTTGTATGTACACTAAAACATTATTTGCAGCTTTTCTGTATTGGACTGCAGTAATAACCCATGCTTTTTATTTTACAAAAGTGTGTAATGGCAAATACAGAGAAAAAAAAAGAAAAACAATAAATAAAGTAGCAAATAACTGAATTCAAACCTATATTCTGATTGGCTGCTATTTTGAAAGTTAAAAAGGGCCCATTAGTGTGCAGGTTAACCAATAACTAAGGAATCTATGACAGTGGTTCCCAAACTTTTTAGGTTAAAGACGCCCTTAATATTTCAATATTTTTCTGTCAAAATTTCTAGGTTCTATACCTGTACAGCGCTGCGGCATATACTGGCGCTATTATTGAATATAATATAGTGTTGGTTTTTGAAGGGGTGCTTGTACATAGTTTTAGTGTTTAATACAGTGGTGTGTTTGTATGTAATGTTTGCATTTGATTGTAGGGGTGTGTTTGAATGTAATGTTCATCTTTAAATGCGAATGTACATTTATGCTTGAGTGAAGGGGTGTGTTTGTAAATCATTTTTGAGTTTGAATGCAGGGGTGTGTTTGTATGTAATATTTGTGTTAGATTGTAGGAGTGTGTTTGTATGTTGTGCTTGTGTTTGACTGCTTGAGTGTTTGCATATACACTACCACATACATAGATTCTTACACAGATATGCATGCATATTAACACACAGATACATATAAATACACTGACACATACACACAAATTCATATAGACTCCGACAGATCCACACACGCCCAGGGCATAAAAATATGCATTTAAGCCCATGTGTGAATGCAGGTTTATATTTTTGCAGAGTTATGTACACAGTCCCACAGTCAGATGCACACAGTTATATGTATACACTGTCAAATCCACCACATACACACAGTCACAGGCAAATAGTCACATACACAGGATGAGGCAGAAACACACAGGTACAGACAGTAACACACATACACAGTTACAGGCAGATAAACACACTCACACACAATTACAGGCAGACAGATACACACACACACAGCCACACATACAGTCTTACACACACATACTTACATGCAGATAGTCACACACATACACACACGCAGACAGCTACACACACACACACACAGGCAGACAGCCACACACACAGACAGCCACACACACAGACAGCCACACACAAACGCACAGGCAGACACACACACACACAGGCAGACAGCCACACACACACAGAGGCAGACAGCCATACACACACACACACAGGAAGACATCCACAATCACAGAGGCAGGCAGTCACACACACAGAGGCAGAGAGCCACACAGAGGCAGAGAGCCACACACACAGGTAGACAGCCACACAAACACACAAAAGCAGACAGTCACACACAGGCAGTCACACAAACACACAGGCAGACAGTCACAGACAGGCAGACAGTCACACACAGGCAGACAGTCACACACACACAGGCTGACACACACACAGGTAAACAGTCACACACACAGACACACACAGGCAGACAGCCATACACACAGACACACACACATACAGGCAGACAGTCAAACACACAGAGAGACAGCCACACACACACACACACACAGGCAGACAAACACACAGTTACCTCTGTTCATTATGGAGGAGTGGAGGCAGTGCAGCTCCTGGAGACTGGTTGTTGGGGATGCAGGGACTCCTTCATACTTCCCCTGCAGCAGTTACCTGGCACTTTTAGCTCCACCTCCGCCGCACGGGAAGCTCCGCCCCGCCGCAATATTTTTGTTTGTCTTGTTTTTTTTAGAATCCTGGCCTGCAATGTGTGAGCTGTGTGGGCTGCATGGCACCCCGTTCTCCCTTGGCGCCCTGTGCGGCCGCACAGCTCGCACACCCCTAAGGCCGGCCCTGCTCGTGTGTATCTGTATGTAGTCAGTCGTGCCAACGTCAGAATGGCATGACTCTAAACGCCAATTAGGTTGCTGTAAATGAACACAGGAAAGTCACGAATTCGGCATTCGAAAGAATTTGGGTATTTAGGCGATCTAAAATGACATCAACCAATAGTGTAAGTGTTTTGGCTATTTAAAGTCAGAGCTTGATGGAGCAGGTTGCCCTGTTGTGGTCCTTGTTATATAAATTGTTAAATATCCTTTGCCAGGTGCCGTATTCTCAAGGCAACAAATATTCATCCCTTTTCTCTATTGTTTGTGGTTATTTGACAATATTTAGAAGGGTTGTAAACCCTGTCTCAGTCATACTACTAGCAGTGCTACCACCATCCCTTCTCTTTTTGTTTCTCTGATTTTGGATATTCACTGTGTGAGAGCAGAAAATAAACTCCTGATGTAATTACCAGGAGAAAGAATCTATAAACTAGAACTTTGGAACTTTTCGATAAAACGTAAATCTCCAAATGCAAGAACGTTCTCCTATGAAATAAAAAGAGGCAAAAGACTTATGTTGTCACTTTATTGTGGGCCGAAGAGAGAGAGTCGGTGTAAATACAGCTTACTGCAGTAAATAAGTCAATTACAAAGCAGTATTTTTCTAATAGTGTGCCGAAGTCTTTATCATAAATCATTAATCTTAACCAAAATGTGATAACAATCTCCTCAATATCACAAACACTTTTTATGTGTAACAAAAGGGACTGTTAACAAATAACGAATTACTCAATTCATTTATTTATTTTTAAATGTATACATTTTTATTGAGATTTTCTTTTTCAGTTTGGATGGTATTCCATGACAATAGCAATCAATATTACAAACATAAAAGAAAACATTAAGTATAACATAAAAGGTCAAAAGTACAATTATACATCACATCAAACATAATATAGGTCTGAGAGGTCATTGACGTCATGTAAGTAATGTATGTGTGATTCGGGAAGACTGTGTCATGTAGAGAGAAGATATGTAGGTATCAATGGGATGTAGGAAATGAGAAGTGAAAAGGCTAAGTGAGAAAGAAATAAAGAAAAATTAGGAAATGAGGGGAAAATACTCCTCTACCAAGAGAGGAGGCTAGTTCCATCAAAACCAGTACCCCTTTAAGAGCAGTACAAATGTAAAACTGCAGAAAAACTATATCATAGAAAAATAATAAAGTTTTATTAAAGATTAAAAACGTACAGAAAACTTATCAAAACCTATCTATATACCTACACTGAACTGCTTAGCTTTAAACTGTATGGAGCTAATTGTAGAAAAAATGGAGCTAATGTGCTCATACAAGGTGCAACATAGTTACAATAAATGTAATGAAGTATCCAATACTAGTGAAGAGTGGTATATTGAAAAAAATGTTGCAATAAGGATGGCAAAGCAACAATAGATCCCAAATTATATATGTAGCAGTCACAGCATAGCATCAGCTATTATATTTTATTGGGCCCCCATTAGTCAAGTGAAATTAAATTATATTATATGTAAATGGGGGAACAATATTCCCTCTATATCTACTAGTGGTAATAATCAAAATCCTACAGAATCCAATCGAGCTGACTGAATAACTAAAATCTAATTGTAGAATAATTAATCAGAGCTCAAAAGGATAGGTAAATCGAAAGGACAGGAAGATAAAGATAATTGAAATAAAGTAGAAAGTAGTTTAGAGAGAATATATGTGCACAGGGCTACTAATAAAAGAGAGGACTCGGCCGGCAAAAGAGTCCCTCAATAGAAAGCAACATGCAGAAGATCTAGCTGGTACTAAGACAGTACCCATTCACCAGAAAGGTAGTAGGAAGGAGTCGGGCAACTATAGGCCAGTAAGCCTTACTTCAGTAGTTGGGAAAGTGATGGAAACCATGTTAAAGGATAGGATTGTTGAACATCTAAATCACATAGATTTCAAGATCAGAGACAACATGGGTTAACTTCAGGGAGTTAATGCCAAACTAATTTAACTGATTTTTTTGATTGGGTAACTAAAATAATAGATCAGGGTGGTGCAGTAGACATTGCTTACCTAGATTTCAGTAAGGCTTTTGACGCTGTTCCACATAGAAGGCTTATCAATAAACTGCAATCTTTAAGTTTGGATTCCAATATTGTTGTATGGGTTAGGCAGTGGCTAAATGACAGGCAACAGAGGGTTGTAGTCAACGGAGTATATTCAAAGCAAGGTCTAGTTACCAGTGGGGTACCTCAGGGATCTGTACTTGGAACCATTCTCTTTAATATTTTTATTTGTGATATTGCAGAAAGTCTTGATGGTAAGGTATGTCTTTTTGCTGTTGATACTAAAATTTGCAACAGGGTTCATGTTCCAGAAAGGATAAGGCAAATGGCAAATGAGTTAGAAAAATTAGAAAAATGGTCAGAGCTGTAGCAACTGACATTTAATGTGGATAAGTGCAAGATAATGCACCTTGGACGTAAAAACCCAAGGGCAGAGTATAGGATATTAAATACCCTACTAACCTCAACATCTGAGGAAAGGGATTTAGGAGTAATTATTTCAGATAACTTAAAAGTAGGAAGACAATGTAATAGAGCAGCTGGAAATGCTAGCAGAATGCTTGGTTGTATAGGGAGAGGTATTAGCAGTAGAAAGAGAGAAGTGCTCATGCCATTGTACAGAACACTGGTGAGACCTCACTTGGAGTATTGTACACAGTACTGGAGACTGTATCTTCAGAAGGATATTGATACTTTAGAGAGAGTTCAGAGAAGGGCTACTTAACGGGTTCATGGATTGCAGGATAAAACTTACAAGGAAAGGTAAAAGGAACTTAACATGTATAGCTTGGAGGAAAGACGAGACGGGGGGGATATGATAGAAACATTTAAATACATGAAGGGAATCAACACAGTAAAGGAGGAGACTATATTTAAAAGAAGAAGAACTACCTGTAACGAGAATATACCCCTACACGCAGGATCCAGCTAAACAGAGGCAAATACAGAGGAGAGATACGTCTACCGGACCTTAGAATGGCCGGACTTGACGTATATGAGAGAAGACAGAGCCAGGAACAACCGAGGTCAAGGGCACAGAGAGACAGCGTAAACTAGGACAAGCCGGGGTCTGGTACACGGAAACAGCAAGCCGGCAAACAGTACAGATAAGGATAAAGCGAAAACGAAGTCAGAATACGAAGCCAAAGTCAATACGAGAAAACACAACTGAACACTACAAGCGCTAAAGGGAACTGAAACAGAAACCACGATAGGGCAACGAAGCAGGAAAAGGTAAGCCAACAGCCTTTAAACGAGTGATTGGCTCATACCCACACCTATAGAATTTCCAGGTATTAGGAGCGCGTGGTATGACAGGAGCCACGGAGCCTTTGGCAAATGGCCCTTAATTGTTCATTTTAAGAGCTGCCGCCCGAGACGCCTTAGTTTCAGGCGGGACACGTGACCGCTTCACGCGGTCACTGCCCGCCTTCCATCCAAAGTAGTCGGATGAGCCGCGCGCGGCTCGTGCAGCCGCAGGACCGCGCGCGGCTTGAAGAGAGGACCGCGACCGGCCCCCGGTTAAGGTAAGTAACGCTACAGTACCCCCCCCTGAGGACACGCCCCCCGGGCGGGTAGGACCAGGCCTGGCAGGAAAACGAGAATGGAAAGAGCGCACAAGACAGCATCAGCCGAAATCCAACTGTGCTCCTCAGGCCCATAACCCTTCCAATGTACCAAGTACTGAAGTCGACCCCTAAGGAAACGAGAGTCAAGAACAGCAGACACTTCAAACTCCTCATGACCCTCCACCGAGATAGGAGGGGGAGGAGGAGTACGCTGGGTATAGCGGTTGCGTACGAAAGGTTTCAACAAAGAGGTGTGAAAAACATTAGGAATACGTAGATTCTTAGGCAGGCCTAAGGCATAAGAAACAGGATTAACTTTATGTATAATACGATAAGGTCCAATGAAGCGGGGAGCCAATTTCATAGAAGGCACCCGGAGACGAATATTCCGTGTGGAAAGCAAAACCCTGTCCCCTGTCATAGGACGGAGCTGCTCTGCGATGCTTGTCAGCCTGAGCCTTCTGGCGAGTAGCAGAGTCCACCAAAGAACGCTGAACCTGCTCCCAAGTATTACGCAAACCAGCCAAATGCTCATCCAGAACTGGCATGCCCTGTGAGGAGAATGCAGCCGGAAGAACAACGGGATGCTGGCCATAGACAACGTAAAAAGGGCTCTTGCCGGAAGAATCATGAGTGGCGTTATTCCGAGCAAATTCAGCCCAAGGAAGCAGGTCAGACCAATTGTCCTGATGGTGAGACACAAAACAACGGAGGTATTGTTCCAGAGACTGGTTGGCACGTTCAGCAGCCCCATTAGACTGGGGATGATAAGCAGAAGAAAATGAGAGAGAAATACCCATTTCTGAACAAAAGGCCCTCCAGAACCTGGAAATAAATTGGCTACCCCTATCGGATACAATAGATACGGGAATCCCATGTAATCGAAATACTTCTCTAGCGAAGATATGAGCCAGTTCCTTGGATGTGGGCAACTTGCGAAGAGACACGAAGTGAGCCATTTTGGAGAACCGATCCACTATCATCAGGATCACTGCGTTACCATTTGAAGGGGGTAATTCAACAATAAAATCCATGGACAGGTTAGACCAAGGTCTCTCGGGAACGGGTAACGGATGCAACAGCCCACAAGGAACTCTACGGGAGGATTTCATACAGGCACAAGTAGTACAAGCACTTATACAGTCAGTGACATCCTTTCGTAAGGAATCCCACCAAAAATACCGAGAAACAGCTGACACCGTTTTGGAAATACCAGGATGTCCAGCAGTCTTAGTATCATGATATAATGACATAATCTCCCGTCTCTCAGGAACATCAACGAACAGTTTATCATTAGGCCTCTCGCTAGGTGCCATGCTTTGTTTCGCTTGTATGGCCTGCAAGAGGGACGAGGAAATAGACAAAATAGTAGTAGCTATTATCCTGTCTGGGGAATGACAGGAGTAACATCAATCTCCTGTTTGTCAGTAGTTTCGAACTGTCTGGACAGAGCGTCTGCTTTAGTGTTGCGATCACCTGGCCTATAGGTGATAATATAATTAAAACGAGATAAAAACAGTGACCACCTAGCCTGCCTGGAAGACAATCTTTTAGCTTCGCTAAGGTAGGATAGGTTCTTGTGATCCGTAAAAATGAGGATAGGATCCTTAGTTCCTTCTAGCAAATGTCTCCACTCTTTAAGTGCTAAAATAATAGCAAGGAGTTCGCGATTACCCACATCATAATTTTTCTCTGCTTTGGACATTTGTTTAGAAAAGAAGCCGCATGGATGCAACGGCTTTTCAGGCGACTCTCTTTGGGATAAGACAGCACCTACCCCAATATCCGAAGCATCAACTTCAAGAATATAGGGCAGTGAGGGGACAGGATGCTGTAAAATAGGTGCAGAGGCGAACGTAGTTTTAAGAAATTCAAAAGCCTGAAGTGCCTCGGTAGACCAAACACGAGTATTGCCATCCTTTTTAGTCATACGGGTAATAGGTGCTACAATGGACGAGAAACCTTTGATAAAACGTCTATAATAATTGGAGAACCCAAGAAAACGCTGAATAGCTTTCAGACCTTGCGGTAGAGGCCATTCTATTACAGCAGCTAGCTTCTGGGGATCCATACGAAAACCTTTAGCGGAAATCAAATACCCCAAGAACTGGACTTCGGTTTGGTCAAACAGACATTTTTCTAGCTTGCAATAAAGACCATTAGCAAGAAGGGTCTTCAAAACTGTCGTAACATGTCTGTGATGAGTGTGTATATCTGTAGAATATATTAAAATGTCGTCCAAGTATACGATAACAAATGTGTGAATAAAATCTCTTAAACATCATTAATAAATTCTTGGAATACTGCTGGGGCATTGCAAAGCCCAAATGGCATAACAGTATATTCGTAATGACCGGATCTAGTGTTGAATGCAGTCTTCCATTCGTGATTTTCCTTTATACGTATCAAATTGTATGCACTCCTAAGGTCTAATTTAGTGAACACAGTGGCATGTTTCAGCCTGTCAAATAATTCTGTAATTAAAGGTATAGGGTATGCATTTTTGATAGTGATTTTGTTTAGACCTCTATAATCTATACACGGTCTTAAATCACCTTCTTTCTTCGATACAAAGAAGAACCCTGCTCCAGCTGGAGAAGAGGATCTCCTAATAAACCCTTTTCTAGTGATTCCTTAATATACTCCTCCATGACACGGTTTTCTTGAACCGATAAGGGGTACACCCTGCCCTTTGGAGGTATAGTGCCAGGCAACAAGTCAATAGCGCAATCATAGGGTCTGTGAGGCGGTAATTTCTCAGCCTCCCTTTTATCGAAAACAGTCTTTAGAGATAAATACTGAGGGGGTATAACCGTAGACAAAGGAGGACTGGTAGGTACCTCAATAGAATTCAAAGGTGTGACTTCCAACGTACAAGACTCGTGGCAGGCCTCACTCCATGATTTTATTTGCCCTGTCTCCCAGTCAAAAATGGGATTGTGAGCACGTAACCATGGATACCCTAATACTAACTGTGAAGAGGGAGAGGTGATGACCTGGAATCGAATGGTTTCATAGTGTAAAACCCCTGTGTACATGTGTAATGGTACAGTCTCATGAGTAACAACTGGAGAACTTAATGGTCTACCATCTATGGCCTCAACGGCCAAGGGTATCTCCTTCTCTCTGATGGGAATGTTGTTTCTCTTTATAAAGCCAGAGTCTATAAAATTTTCAGCTGCCCCAGAGTCAACCAGAGCATATATGTTGTCAACTATACAAATCTCTCCCATATATAAAGAAACCGGGAGAAGCAAGCGGTTAGGAGGCAATTTAGGAGACTTAGATATCACACCCAAGGCCAGTCCCCTATAAGGTCTTAGGTGCGAGAGTTTTCCGGGAGTAAAGGACATTCCTTTACCATATGGTCTCTCCTACCACAGTATAGGCAGAGTCCCTCCCTTCTCCTATGTAATTTCTCAGTATCAGAGAGTTTGGCAACCCCTAATTGCATAGGTTCCTCCTCAGACACTTTAACACTCTCTGGTATATTAACTCTGGGGTTAATGGGTGTAACAAAACGTCTATTCCTGTTCTTGGTATAGAGCCTGTCACGAATTCTATTATCAATATCAATGAGGTAATCGATAAGGTCCTCTAAGGCAATAGGAAGCTCCTTAGCTGCTACCTCATCCAATATCGTATCTGACAAACCTTCCATAAAGGCAGTAGTTAACCCATTGTTGGTCCAATCTACCTGCGAAGCAAGAGTGCGAAACTGAATAGCATAATCAGCCACAGACCTAGAACCCTGTTTAATTCTCATTAATGCTCTCGCGGCATTCTTTGACCTTTTCATTGTGTCAAAAGTTCTACGAAAAGCCGTAAGAAAACTGTTGAAATCATGTACCATAGGTCCATTAGCTTCCCAAATAGGATTTGCCCACTCAAGTGCCTTATCGGTAAGTTGGTGCATAAAGAACCCAACCTTAGACCTCTCTGTGGGAAATGAACGTGGATACATTTCGAAGTGAAATTCAATCTGATTAATAAACCCTCTGCAAGTCTTAGAGTCCCCTCCATACCTAGGAGGAGGTGTTAAATGGGCCGAAGTATTAGGCAAAGTAGATACTTCAGGGAGAAGGGGCGTAGGAGGGTTAGGTGTAGTTGCTGGAACGGTTCTAGCTAGGAGCGTCTGGAGAGCCTGAGCTATTTGATCCATACGGTGATCCTGCTCTACAAATCTTGCCTCATGGGACGCCATCTGTTGAGCTAAATCTGCGGGGTCCATGGCCCTATCGTAATGTAACGAGAATATACCCCTACACGCAGGATCCAGCTAAACAGAGGCAAATACAGAGGAGAGATACGTCTACCGGACCTTAGAATGGCCGGACTCGACGTATATGAGAGGAGACAGAGCCAGGAACAAACCGAGGTCAAGGGCACAGAGAGACAGCGTAAACTAGGACAAGCCGGGGTCTGGTACACGGAAAACAGCAAGCCGGCAAACAGTACAGATAAGGATAAAGCGAAAACGAAGTCAGAATACGAAGCCAAAGTCAATACGAGAAAACACAACTGAACACCACAAGCGCTAAAGGGAACTGAAACAGAAACCACGATAGGGCAACGAGCTAAGGGAAAAAGGTAAGTTTAAATAGCTTTTAAACGAAAGTGATTGGCTCCTGTCACTTCCACACCCCCCATAGGTAATTGTATAGGGAGTGTGGTATGACAGGAGCCAATGGGAGCCTTTTGGCAATTAGGCTCCCACTGTCTCTTTAAGAGCGCGCCCGAGACTCGCGGCGCGCTCTTAGTTTCAGGCGGGACACGTGACCGCTTCACGCGGTCACTGCCCGCCTTCCATCCAAAGCAGTCGGATGAGCCGCGCGCGGCTCGTGCAGCCGCAGGACCGCGCGCGGCTTGAAGAGAGGACCGCGACCGGCCCCCGGTTAAGGTAAGTAACGCTACACTACCACAACAAGAGGACATAGTCTTAAATTAGAGGGGCAAAGGTTTAAAAATAATATCAGGAAGTATTACTTGACTGAGAGTGTAGTGGATGCATGGAATAGCCTTCCAGCTGAAGTGGTAGAGGTTAACACAGTAATGGAGTTTAAGCATGCGTGGGATAGGCATAAGGCTATCCTAACTATAAGATAAGGCCAGGGACTAATGAAGGTATTTAGAAAATTGGGCAGACTAGATGGGCCGAATGGTTCTTATCTACATTCTATGTTTCTAGATAGTGGTAGTCAGGCTAGTTATTTATCACTAGTAGCAATAACTGATTCCATAGTAATGTCCATGTATCACCTTATATCATTTTATAATCTCATTGTTATTTTAAATGTAAATATGTTTTTCTTCCTCTAGGTGGAGGGTTGGGGTGATGGGGGGAGAGGTATCTGAAGAATATTGTTCAGCATTTTTGTACAGAATATTTAGTCTTGACACTCAATAAATCCTCTAAGAGTCCCTTGATTAACTGTCTGTCTATTTGCATAAGAAAACCAATCAAGCCTTTCTAAGCACTCACAAGGATGTGCTAGGTGATCAATTGACCTCTGGCCTGATGTATGAATATACGAAAATCTCATTATAAACACATTACAATGTTTACAACATAAACTCTGAAAATTAAAGCTCCCTGCATTGCTCACCCTCTATGACCTCTCTGCCACCTGAGATACAGCTCAGCTGGCACTTCACTTTTATCTCATTTTAACTTACAGGTGACATTCAGATCTTTTTACCTTTTCTTTCCTCTATGCCCAGCCTTTCCTCCTATATATCCTACTGCCAAATCAACTAGGTCTACAATTGTTTCCCATTCTCCTATTCCAATTCTTTCCTTCTGTCTACTTAAAGGACCACTATAGTGCCAGGAAAACAAACTCGATTTCCTGGCTCTATAGGGTCTTTGGGTCCCCCCCACCCTCAGGGCCCTCCTCCCGCAGGGCTGACAGAGCTGAAGGGGGAGGAAGGGCTTAAACACTCACCTTTCTCCAGCACTGGGCTCCCTCGGCGCTGGGGACTCTCCTTCCTCTTCCGACGTCATCCGCCAAATGCTTTCCTATGGACGCTGGTGTCTTCTCACTGTGAAAATCTGTGAAAAGTGCAGAAGCGCCTCTAGTGGCTGTCAATTAGACAGCCACTAGAGATTGGATTTCTCTGAAACTGCTATGTTTACAGAAGGCAGGGTCATTGAGCTGAAGTGGTCTGGGTGCCTATAGTGGTCCTTTAATACCTCTCCATCCTCCATAACAAAAACAGAACTCCGCAAGCACCATAACTACTATATTGAGTACCCTGGAACCCTCTCCTTCTCCCCCAAAATATATGTTGACAAACCATTTAGCAACAGTTTGATTTCTTACCTGGATTCCGTTGGGTGCCGCCCACAGCTTCCTCTCAGCCTATAGGAGAGCTGGAAGCTTTTGCTTAGAAGCTCCTATCAGCTATCCCAAGCTGATTGGCTGAGATTGTAAGATGATTGCTTTCAGCCAACGAGCTAAGACCTACACCTCTGAGTTTTACTAATCAGTTTGGTTTTTTACATTACCCCTGGCACATTCTTGTGGTTAGTGTACACCGAGTTTTCCTTTAAGTTGTATGTGAGGGAGTGATGTTATGTTGATGAGCTACATTTCTTTCAAATCTTGTGGTCATGGATATCCTGCATTATCTTCACATGTTTAATATGAACAGTGATTCCATTAATACAGTTTTTTCATTACATAACTACGTGTACGCTCACTGCTCTACACCAGAACTGGCAACTTGTTGTTGTTACAGTTACCTGCTGCTGGGCATTCCAAAATAGTCTGTTTTCTAGAATTCAGACGCTAGCACACAATCAAATTGTAACAAACCACCCCAAGCACAACATGTTCCCTGCTGTCGTTGCCCATCTTGTCATTTTATATACAGTAAAATGAAATATGCATGTCATAGCTCAGATAGTACTGTTAATTCACCAGCAATATGCCCCGTAACATATATTAATATGTTATGCTAACGGGGTTTAAAATTATTTCAGTAATATGCATCGAGAAACATGTCAAAACCTGTCATTTGTGATAATCTCCATCGTGCTACGGATATTATTCACTAACACGCGACACACACAGTCTCAAGAATGACAGAAAACATTATTCTTTGCAATGCACAGTACATGAATGAAATGAAACCTTGTTGTAGCAATACATCACAATGGGAAATTGATAAATCGCATCATTAACATGTACCATGTAATAAAACATTTACTAGAAACATGCTTACCCCAGTCAAACAAAAAATATGAATATAGACATCTGAAACCGATTGCTACATCAGCAGTTTTATCAAGGGTGGTTTTCATTCATGGAAATTTTCCAAAGTAAAATGATTCAGCTTGATTCTCATACACATGTATAATATTTTCCATGATCTACTCCAGTATAAGTACTGTCAGAAAATATAGGACAATCTCAACAGGCAGGGATGTCCATCTCTACCTCCAGCCAATGACACTTAAAATTCAATAATTTGGAAGCCAAAGTAGATTATATGTGCCCTTTATTCAATCACCAGCAGATAACCGGGCATCAGTTTCTATTCTTTTGAGTTTTTGAAAAAGCTTGACAAAGGAGGATTGAAACTGTTGCCAAACCATCCATTGATTACTGTCTAATAGGCACTTACAATCTAATCTGCTTTAGCGTCAGACTTATTTTATTTTAACAAAATTCAGGACAAATGAACACATTTAAATGCGATCACAATAAACAAAGTATCAGCAAAGTATCAGCAACTTATATCTCAGTGAAAGAACATCTAACCAGAGAGTTGTATATTGAAGCAATAATTTTCTAAATTTGGACACATGGATTTCGTGATGTCTGATGTGCAGATGAAGCAATACCAGAAGCTCAATCAGGAAAGCAGATTGCTCAGTGAATTGGCAGATAATTTCCAACAACATCTGCCATCCTAACATCAGATGGTCAACCAGAATCCAACATGGGCAGCAGGAAACCACAAAGTTCAATCAGTAACTCTATATACCGATCAAAAACAATAAATCACTAACTCCTCTATTTTTTCACTTTGATCATGTCAAATCTTGACAAAACTGTGAACATTTGTCTTTTTCATATTCCTTTTTACAAATAATGTTCAATAGACATCAACAGATGTTTTAGTGTAGCCCTTAATCTAACTCAGAACACTCTTTGAATATAAAAGTTCTAAGGTGCATGATGTATGTTTGGGTAAAAACCCATGTGATGACAGAGCACTTATGTATATCCAATGTCATGTGCATATATTGAGTATAATACATATCTAGAACTACGAATATCAATGCTAATATAGATGTTTTCATAGACAGCATTAGTCACTTCTTACGTGAAATTTACTTGTTTGTGAGTCGTTGATTTATCAACTGAAAATGTTTTTTGCTGCTTTTAATTACTCAAATACAAACCAGTTCAGTGAGTATCAATGAATAGGTTAGGGTATAATGTTTGCTAATAATTAAACTCTTCATGACAAGGGGTTCCCTATATATCATGACACTGTCGGGGTTCCGTTGACCTCACTAAGCTCGAGTCGCATCCCAAACTCAGTACATTCCATTATGTAGCTGACTTGTCATTAACATAATGTCCATAACAAAGGTGATCAGCCAAATTCACATATGTATAATATGTAATTTTGGTGCAATGGTGTGTAAAAAACAAAGTAAAGTCTCTGTAAACATTATCAGGGCATCACGATCACAATATAGTTACCAGCTTCACAGGAGTTGTTCTCATAAATAGAGGAAAAAAGGAAATTATTAGAAAATCTTAGTACATAATTTGTTGGAGTAATTGATTAAAAGTGAATTAATAAAACATACAAATTAAGCAATGGCACATTAAAATGTATGTGCCACAATCGCAATATTAGCGTAAATAGACTTAGTCTCTTACTTGGTAACAGCCAGCACCCTCTACCTTCACAATGTTTTGGTGCAATATAGTGAAAGGTAAAGTGCAAAATTAAGGTATAAAATAGCTGCTTGTATACCAAGTCTTTAAACCCTCGTGTAATGGTACTACGCATTTCGTCAATCCGACTTCCTCAGGAGCGTCTTTCTTCTTCCTCGACCTTGGGCTTTTTAAATCCACCGGTTTGCGCGTCTTCTTTGGTCTTCTTTCCTCATTAAATCCTTCATTCTTGAATCCCTACCTACCATCAATGCAGTGCCTACGATGGCTTCTAGCCCTTAAGTGAGTTTTTTTCATATATTCTAATTCTGTATAGTGACACAGCTTTTATCTCATTCATACATATTCTTGTTATTCCTTACCCGGCTAAATAGTATGTGTGCCTCTGCAACTACAGACCTCCACTTTGTTTTTGTTCCTATATATTTTCTGAGATGTTTGTATAACATCGATCCATTTTAAAGCTTAGCGCCTGCTCTCTCATTTTTCCTACTTCCTTTGTTAAATAGGTCTATATTGCACTATGAAGATCCCTATTCTTGTGTATTGGATCCAACTTGTAACTAATATTTAGCTATGGGATATTTCAGACTATTAGGATAATAATGTTATAGCAATGCATATGCAATTAAATACCATGCATGTTCAAGGCTGCCATTAGACCGGGTACAGCTAGTACTCCAGTAACGGGCTCAAAACAGTTATGGGATCGGATGCAGCTGAGGGCCACTTGGAGAGATTAGCTGATCTCTCAAACTGGTTCAGTATAATCTTGTAATCACAATAATTGTGGGGCCCCATAGTGTACTTTCCATTATTTCCCTTTCCACCGTCTGTTGGCCCTACAGCTCTTGCCATCATTATTTCCATCAGGCAGGGGGAGAGGAGGTCATATGGTTCCCTTTCCAGCAGTGTGACATCATAGCTCCTCTCCCTGCACATACTAAGCCTGCATGGGTGGCGCTGGGAATGTGCAGATTGCTGCCACCACGAGATGCCGTCAGCATGCAGCCATCTTACCAGCCAGCAGGGATCTGAAGCAAGGATAAATACGAAGACAGAGGGAAGCAAATGGGATGAGGTAGAGAGAGACAGTAGGCATGGGATAGGAGGTGAAGGGTGATAGAAAAGCAGTGGCACAAGTAGAGAAATTGGATAGAAGTGGAGAACTGGATGAGTTAATGTGGTATTAAAAGAAAGACAAAAGTAGAGGTGGAATAGATAGACAGATAATGTTCTGGTTGGTAGACTAGATAGGTGACGGGGAGTGGGGGAGTGGGATAGAGGAACAAATCTTGTTACAGGCAGAGACAAAAGAAGGGGAATGGGAAGATAATGGGAAGATAAGAAGTAAAAGAAAAAAAATGCTCTCATTCATAAAGACACACATTGTGAAGCTATACACACACATTCACATTATTTAATGCATTCATAAACTGCCAAAGGGTTTGCATGTTATAGACAAAAAATACTTGTAGCTGAATTGGAAAATGTCTAGAATCCAGATTAATTTTCAAGTCAGTTATTTTACTTTTTCAATTTGTGGTCAATTGTCCATGTTGTGTTATTAAACAGACATAGAGTCTGTTCATTGAATAGTTATTTTAATTACAGAATTCAAGTGAAAATACCCAAGCTGTGACTATAATTAAATTGGAGAATTTTGCAGTTTGTGTTTCAATTCAGTGCATTTCACCGTTTAGTGAATAAAGCCTGGTGTATTCAATGGATGTGAAAGGGGCCCAGGTTATATATTTTCCCACTGGCCAAGACTGCTGTTAGTCCACCCATGAATAGTGTGTATCAGTGTGTGCTTGACAGTGTGTAGCTGTGTGTCTGACAGTGAGCAGCTTTGTGTATATATAATTGAGGACAATTTGGCCTGTGCATGTTAGAATGTATATTTTAAGCTTGCATCTACTTCAACCACTCATTTTATTATGTACCTTATTTGCATTTATGTGATGTTTTTATTTAAACCTGATATCCTCAATTGTTTTTAAAATGAAAGCAAAAAACCTCCAAAACACTAAAACATGTTTAAACAACCATTACTCCTTAACTCCTTGAGGACCCATGACATGTGTGACATGTCATGATTCCCTTTTATTCCAGAAGTTTTGTCCTTAAGGGGTTAAATAAACACACCATTGCAAGGTTATTAAAATACTGGAAATCTATCTGTTGTAGAGCTGCAACATCCAAAATCGTTTGACAGCAAACTACTTTTAGACAAGATTCATAACTCACAAACACCAATATACACACATTCTTTCAGAATATACACATACACATTCCCAGGCAAAAACATAATGTCATGAACACACATGCAGTAACATACACAAGTACACAATGATAGACATACGCACATAGATTCCCACTGTCAGACACACATGCCACACGGACAGATGTGCACACACAGCATCAAACAGACACACAATTGGACATGTAAACACAGTCTAATACACTCTTAAACAAACACACAGCCAGAGACTTATGCACACTTTGTCAAACAGACACACAGCCAGACATACACTTACACACAATAGACGAACACATACACACCCATGTAAAACAGACACACAGCCAGACATGCACACTCACACACAGTATATATACATACACTGTTAATCTGACAGCCAGAGATACTCACAAACACAGATCCCCGACCTCTCCCTCCAAAGCAACCAGCAATAAATATCCCCTGCCCCTATTTTTTTTTACTCTTCCCACACATTCCTATCTTAGAGGCCATGTACTGCAGCTTGCAATCCCTTGCAGCAGTGCATTGTGAAAGACAGAGGGCAACTATATGAAATGCTTATCCCTGTTCCCCATCTTATCCTTAGCTGCCAGTTATAGCAGCTCTATTATAGCTCGGGAGGAAGTGATAACTATGTTGTCACATCCTCCAGAGCTGCCACCTGTGAGGGAGCTTTCTAGACTCTCTTATATAAGTACTCCTATGACGCCGCTAGCCAATCCAGTCCAGTTTAGGGAAATATATATATATATATATATATATATATATATATATATATATATATATCTCCCCAACCATATGAATAAGCACTAGAGGGCACCATGCAGGCCCCTGAGATGGACCCGCCTCTTACAAGTGTACTGCCTGTATGCCCCTGATTATTATTATTTTATTATTTATATAGCGCCATCAGATTCCGTAGCGCTGTACAATGGGTGGACTAACAGACATGTAATTGTAACCAGACAACTGGATGTACAGGGACAGAGAGGTGGAGGGCCCTGCTACATGAGCTTACATTCTAGAGGGAGTGGGGTATAGTGATGCAGAGGGTAAAAGCAGGGGTATGAAGTAGGGTGTTAGAAAAGTATTCACTGAGGGCTTAGTAGGTATTATTTTACAGTTGCAGGAGAGGAGTCATGGAGGGTGGGGGATGAAAACCTGCTAACATTTGAATTGATATGCTTTCTTGAAAAAGTGAGTTTTCAATGATTTTTTGAATGAGTGGAGATTGGGTGAAATTCTTACGGAGAAGGGAAGTGAGTTCTACAGAAGAGGTGCAGCCCTGGAAAAGTCTTGGAGGCGAGCGTTAGGAGTGGGAGTACGGACAGAGGATATACGTGGGTCTTTGGCAGAGCGTAGGGGCCTCGACAGGACATACTTGTGTATTAGGTGGTGGGCCTGTTCATTAGTTTTTTTAGTTAGCAAGCCAAGCAGTTGGGGGGATCTGATATAGTGCTGCCATTTCATTACTAGTACCTATAATTTGATAACATTGATAAAGTTGATTCCTTTCACAATGAGTCCATTTAGGTTACTAGCTCAGGTGAATGAATAATACACAACTGGTATTGAATAGAAAAACATACAATGGAGAGAAAAATTGCTGCCTGTCTGTTGGGCTGAGAAGGTTAAACTAATTTCTTTTTGTTTCTGTAAGGTGATTGATGTCACGGGTCTCTGTACATGCAGATCGCGACAATAAATAAAAACGATATTTGAATAAAGCAACAGAGTTTGGAAACCAGTTCCATAATTCTGCTAGGATTTCCACTTTGTCCTGTCATGAAGGTACAAAAAAAAAAGACAGTCGAGGATACAACATAAGCCGGTTAAATTGATAGCTGCAGATTATCATAGGCAGCCTTACATGTTCTTGAGCTGCAAATCTCCTGCCACAATTTTTAAAAGCCAGCAATGGCTAAGCCCATTTAGATTTTAAGATGCCAGATGGCAAACTTCTTTGGAAAACAATGTTCTGCTAAACTGACTTTCCTGGTTTACAGAGTGAAAGTAACAAAACAAATGTGAGCAAGCAGCCATCATTTATTTTTATTGTTTATTTCTTCATGTCGGATGCACCTGTGTTCACCTCTTTTGTACAATACCAAAGACAGGGCTAACAAAAAAATTCCACGCACACAGCTGTTCGGGCTCCCAAGGAAATTACCGCTGTGCTGATTGCATAGTATAAAAGGCCAAAAAAAACCAACTAACTTGTTATCTATATATTTTAAGCAATGTATATGTTAGATTGATATCATGTAAGTATATGATTTAAAAGTTAATTACACAAGAAAGCTGAGAGGAACTTACTTGTGATCTCTCCCTCTAAATCTGTCATCCTGCCTGAGAGTTATGCAGAATGTATGTTGCAGCTTTTAAGGAACTGCCTACACAGAGTAGTTCTAGGGTGCAGGCTCACAGGCAGATACCTGCAATGTCTTTCGAGCATGTTACCCAGCGACAATACATCTGCCTTGCCACAAATATATCAGGCCTCAAAATTATTAAAGGCTATACAGAGACAATATGGTAAAATTTTACCAATGATTAAAATGCCAAAGACTACTTACATTTACATCTATCTATCAGGGGTCCTATACTCACTAATGGTGCTATAATATGACTCTTCCCCAGTGTTAACATTGTATTACTTGAAACTAAACACAGTAGTGATGTGAACACTCAAGACTCATGCAGGGAGCTTTAGATTGCCAAATAAATGTTTTTAGTTTATTAAAGGGACACTGTATTCACCAGAAAAAGTTTAGCTTAATGAAGCAGTTTTTGTGCACAGTTCACGCTGCTGCAGTCTCACTGCCCAATTCACTGCCATTTAGGAGTTAAATCAATTTTGTTTCTGTTTATGCAGCCCTAGCCACACCTCCCCTGGCTGTGACTGACACAGCCTGCATGAAAAAAATGGTTTCACTTTCATAAGATGCAACTTACTTTAACAATTTTGGTCTCCTGCTCTGTAAACCGAACTTTAATGAAATGCATGAGGCTCCTACAAGGTCTAGCAAGATATTAACGGAGCACTAGATAAGAAATTCACATTTAACAGAAGTTGCAAAAATAGAAGTGTAAACATTAGATGACTCTTTACAGGAAGTGTTTATAAAGGTTGTGAAAGTCACATGCAGGGAGGTGTGACTAGGTTGCATAAACAAAGTGATTTAACTACTAAATGGCAGAGAATTGAGCAGTGAGACTGCAGAGGCATGATCTATAATAATAATAATAATATACACCAAAACTGCTTCATTAAGCTAAAGTTGTTTTGCTGATTAAAGTGTCCCTTTAACCCCTTAAGGACGGTTCAGGACCGTCATCGGCATTTTTGCATTGCCGACCGCTGACGGTCCTGAACCATCCTAACGGTCAGATTTACTTACCCAATTGATGTCGTTCCCCTGGCGGCGATCGGCGGTGCTCCCGGTGTGGGGAGACTGCCTGCAGCCCAGACAGTCTCCCCATGGCGGATTTGGACACCTGGGGCCATGTGATCACTCAACAGAGCGGTCACATAGTCACAATAGGTGTCCATGTGTCTGCCTGCAGGGGGACTGCCTGTGCTGACAGGCAGTCTCTCTGCTAGTGTAAAATAAAAATAAAAATACATGTTAATGTTAATAATAAAAAAAAAATTATATATGTGTATATAAATATGATATATAGACATATATCTATATAATATGTCTATATATCATATATATAATATCATACTAAGTGTATTTTTATATTAATATGTACATATATTAATATAAAAATACACGTATAATTAAATTACACACGTATATATATATAATATATATAATAACTATATATATTGTATATATATATTATTATAAAATACAAATAAGTAATTTAAATTAAATGAAAAAATTAAAAATAATAATAATTAAAAAAAAAAATTATATATCTATATGAAATGGTATTCTAACTGTATTTTGATAGTAATATATATATATATATATATATATATATATTTATATCAAAATACACTTAGAATGAAATTGCATATATATCTATGTATATATAAATAAATAAATAAAAATAATACGAAATATACATATGTCCATATACAAAATTACATAAATAATTATATAAATATACACGTAGACTTCAAATATATAAATATGCTTATATATTTAAATTATACGTGCATATTTATGTAATATTTTTACATAATTAAGTAATTTTATTGATTGCAATTTGAGGGACCTGCCTGCCAACCCAGGCCAAAAGTCCAGAGAATTTAATTTGCTAGCACTGTATTTTACCCTGTAACATTCTACGACACCCTAAAACCTGTACACGGGTGGTAGTGTTTTACTCGGGAGACTTCGCTGAACACAAATATTAGTGATTCAAAACAGTAAAACGTATCACAGCGATGATATTGTCAGTGAAAGTGGCTTTTTTTGCATTTTTCACACACAAACATCACTTTTACTGATGATATAATTGTTGTGATACATTTTCCAGTTTTGAAACACTAATATTTGTGTTCAGCAAAGTCTCCTGAGTATAACAGTACCGCCAATGTACAGGTTTTATAGCATTTTTGAAAGTTACAGGGTCAAATATATGGGTCAAATATTTTTAATTTGAAAATGGCCAGGTTGGTTATGTTGCCTTTGAGAGCGTATGGTAGCCCAGGAGTGAGAATTACCCCAATGATGGCATACCATTTGCAAAAGAAGACAATTCAAGGTATTGCAAATGGGGTATGTCTAGTCTTTTTTAGTAACCACTTAGTCACAAACACTGGCCAAAATTAGTGTTCAATTTAGTTTTTTTAACTTTTTTCACACACAAACAAATATGAACGCTAACTTTTGCCAGTGTTTGCGACTAAGTGGCTACTAAAAAAGTCTGAACATACCCCATATTGAATATCCTGGGTTGTCTACTTTTAAAAAAATATGTACATGTGGGGTGTTATTCAGAGATTTATGACAGATAATAGTGTCACTATTGATAAATTTTAAAAATGTATGTTTTGAAACCGCAATATCCTACTTGTACTTATAGCCCTATAACATGCAAAAAAATATGTAAACACTGGGTATTTTTAAACTCAGGACAAAATTTTGAATCTATTTCGCAGTTTTTTTCATTCGCTTTTGTAGATGAGTAAAAGATTTTTCAAGTAAAAGTAAAAAAACATGTATTTTTTTCAATTGTTCATCATATTTTTTCATTTTTTTTAAAATTAAATTACATGAGATTATATAAATAATAGTATGTAAAGAAAGCCCCTTTTGTCTTGAAAAAAACAATATAATTTGTATGGGAAAAATGAGAGAGCGGAAATTACAGCTAAACACAAACACCACAAAAGTGTAAAAAAATGCCTGGTCGCAAATTTACAACATCGCAAAAACAGTACGGTCCTTAAAGGGTTAAATAAAATATAAAAATTTCCATATGACCCCTTAACAAAACTCTGCCATAGATGTTTTTTAATATCTTATTTAACTTGAATATTGTGTACTTTACTGTAAATATATGTTTGATCCAGGGGCGTACCTAGAGCATTTGGCACCTGGGGCGGATCCTGTGCTTGGCACCCCCCCCCCTCTACACCTTCCCCCCCCAAAAAAAAACCTGTAAAAAATGTTAAAGGTTTTCTTTCTTTTTTTTTTACAATTTGTAAACTTTGCAAAACCGCTGTCAGCCCCTCCTACAAAACCCTTGTCCTCCCCCGCCCCTCCTACAAAACCTCTGTCCTGCTCCTTCTACAAATCCTGTACTGCCCCGTCTACAAAACCCACGCAACCCCCTTCCACAAATCCCCTGTTTATCCCCCCTTATAAAGACTCCTGTCCCAATACAAAAACCCCGCCCCCTTCTACAAAATCCCTGCAGCCCCACACACACATTTACAGGCAGACAGTCACACACTCAGTTACAGGCAGACTGTCACACACTCAGTTACAGGCAGACAGTCACACGCACACACACAGTTACAGGCAGACAGTTATACACAGACAGTCTCACACACACACAGACACACACTCTTACTTACAGACAGTGGGATGGATGAGGACTGGATTCCCTGAAGTCATTCTCTGAAGCCTGTGGAGAAGCAGAGATTCCATCTTGCTGCACCTCCTAACAGCAGTGGGTAAGGGCCATATTAAGCCCAGCCCCCAGTGCCAGTTTGGCTCCGCCCCGATTTTGCTTAGCTCCGCCCCACTTTTCCTCCGTGCGGCCAGTTTATCAGCTGTTTGCTTGTGTGAGCTGTACTGGCCACACGGCACCCTAACTACGATGGGGCACTGTGCGGCCACAACTCACACAGCCCCCTCCACCCAGGGCCGGTGCAAGGATTTTTGCCACCCTAGGCAAAAGTAAAGTTTGCTGACCCCCCCATGTGACATCACAATGCCTCACCCATATGATTTGCCATGTTAACTAACGCCAGTGCTGCAGTGCCGCCGCAGGGACAGGCTATAGACACCAGAACCACTACATTAAGCTGCAGTGGTTCTGGGGACTATAGTGTTTCTTTAATGTGAGGTAAATTAGAGCTTAGTGCCACGAATAATATACTAGATTGCCTACTTACAACCAGATAAGGATGATGATGGGCTCTAGCTGCAGTCTGGCTCCACTGGTCTGGTGTAGAACAGGCTCTCTGGAGGCGGTTTGTAACTGTGGTCACAAAAATCAATGTTCTGGGAGAACGGGAAGCAGCTCCATTTTTGGGGGCTCTTTACACAGCTCAAGGTCTGGGTCCCAGGGTCCACCTTCATGTTCCACCAATGAGTTTGTTCACAGGGGGTGGAGTGTGTAGGGGATGTCCTGATATGTGTGTAAGGAATGCATTGTGTGAAATTGTGTTTGTATGTGTAAGGGCTGCAAGGTGTGTTTCTGTGTATGTACAGGATGCATTGAATGTGTGTAAGGGGTGCATTGAGTGTGTGTAATGAATGCATTGTGTGTTTCTGTGTGTGTAAGGGATGCATTGTGTGTAACGGTTGCATTGCTTGTGTATGTGTGTCTGTGTGTGTAATGCTTTGTGTGTTTTTCTGTGTGCAAGGGGTGCATTGTGTGTATGTGTGTGTGATGAATGTCAATCTCCCCCCCTCCTCCCAATCTTTCTTTCTTTCTCCCCCCCTATCTTTCTTTCTCCCCCTCCCAATCTTTCTTTCTCCCCCCCTCCTCCCAATCTTTCTTTCTCCCCCTCCTCCTCCCAATCTTTCTTTCCTCCCCTTTTCTCCCCCCCTCCTCCCAATCTTTCTCCCCCCCCCTCTCCCAATCTTTCTTTCCCCCTCCTTCCAATCTTTCTTTCTTCCCCTCTTCTCCCAATCTTTCTTTCTTCCCAGCTCCTCCCAATCTTTCTTTCTCCCCCCCAATCTTCTTTCTCCCCCCCAATCTTTCTTTCTTCCCAGCTCCTCCCCAATCTTTCTTTCTCCCTCCCTCTCCCAATCTTTCTTTCTTTCCCCCCTCGTCCCAATCTTTCTTTCTCCCTCCTCCTACCAATCTTTCTTTCTTCCCCTCCTCCCCAATCTTTCTTTCTTTCCCGCCCCCTCCTCCCAATCTTTCTTTCTTTTCCCCCCCTCCTCTGAATCTTTCTTTCTCCCCCCTCCTCCCAATCTTTCTTTCTCCCCCCCTCCTCCCAATCTTTCTTTCTCCCCCCTCCCAATCTTTTTTTCTTCCCCCCTCCTCCTAATTTCTTTCTTCCCCCGCACCTCTTCCTAATTTCTTTCTTCCCCCCCACCTCCTCCTAATTTCTTTCTCCCCCCCACCTCCTCCTAATTTCTTTCTCCTCTCCCCCCTACCACTGTTGTAGCGTGGCCGAGCGCTTTATGGTCCGCGGGTACAGGGAGCTTTTGTTTCCTGTAGCCGGCCGGACTAAAAGGAAGTGCACACTGAGTGTGCACTTCCTTTTAGTCCGGCCGGGTACAGGAGACAGATGCTCCCTGTACCCGCGGACCAATAGAGGGCTCGGCCACGCTACAGTGAGGGAGTGACAGGAGGGAGTGCTGAGTGCTGAGCGCTTCCCTCCTCTCAGCCCCTCTCCTCAGGCTGCGCCTGGGTGGTCCGCCCTCATGGACGCACCGCAGGGCAAAGCTGCAGCCGCCTGAGGCTCTCTACAGAGCTGCTGGCACCCGGGGCGGACCGCCCCCTCCGCCCCCCCCTTAGTACGCCACTGGTTTGATCTAATTAAAATTGTTGTATTGCATTTTTTCTCTACAAATGACTTGTACGCTGAACTCTATTAATCCTACAGATACAGAACATTGTGCTTACTGTCTTTTATTCTGCTGAATGTTTAAATAGAAAGCAGTGGGTCTAGGGGGAGGTTGCTGACTCATGGTTACAATGAATCATCCAGCATCACGCAGATTAAATGATGGGGGCTACATATAACTAATATGCAATTTCAAACAGTGAATATGATATTTTTGGTCATATTCTACCTTTTTGTTTTTGTAGTTTACATAAAATCTTCTCAATTAACTTTGTAAATGAGAACAAAATGGTGGACAATCACGGATTCTAGTCTCATAATTGTGACTTTTTACAGTGTAGCTTACGCCAAATACAGAATGGCGTACAGTTGGGACTATTTTACTAGTATAATCTAGTCTGCCTAGTCTGAAGAAATAAATAGAACTAACAAGTAGATTGTTTTTAATTTATTTTATTTTGTTGCAAATGGTGCACAGGTATTTAAAAAAAACAAAAAACATAAACACAGACACTGAATGAGTTGCAATTGCCCCTCACTTTAAGTGATGAGATGGTTAAGCCAGAAATGGGTGGTGACAAGTGGCAATTCTGTCGAGAAAATGGGTGAGCAATCAAAAAAGGGAGCATGTGAACTGACTGACAAAATACTCTAGGTGGTCCAACTCAAGGCAGCCCATGTGCAGAGCCCTGTTGGAGTGTCCTGACATGGCTCAGTGCCCATGTAGCAATCTGCCCAGCACCAGGGAAACATCACTAATCTGTGCTGTGTGAATTCGTCATCCGTCCCGTTTGGTAAGTGGAGACATTGGTCTGGTATCCCCAAATGTGGGATACCAGGGAGCAAACCTGGTATGGTGGGACTGAAGGCAGCAATTAGGATAGTCCCACTGGAAACTGGACATTTTGGCGACATACACAGGACTCTTGTTTGCAGCAAAGTACCCAGAATACTGTAGGACTTCAATGCCTTTGATTAGCTGAGTGATAAAGAGATGTACATGCAAGCAATATGGCCTATAAACAGCACTGAAAAACATTATGAGGCATTATACCACAAAATACTTGGTTTTTTTTTACCCTAAAATTGTTACTTATAAAGTATGGACAAGCGATTGGCAGGAAGTTCTGCTTTCTTATCTCTTGTAACATTTCTTCTTTCCCCATTAAAGTAGTTTTATATTTTTAATAAATATAGTGTAGGTTTCCTCAGACCTACTGCTTTTGTTTTCATACAGTGTTTGGAGAAAGTGCTTGTGTTATTTTATGTATTTTTAAGTTTTGTCCTTGTCCATACCCCTGGTCACAGCCCTAAAATTAAAGTGTCTCTTTTGTCTATTTAAATGTTGGGAGGTATGTATTCTGCTTGGAAAACAGAAGATAAAGCCACTGAGAACATATTACTGTTTGTTGGTTAAAACCTCTATTCTTTATTCATGAAAAATTTAAAGTTTCCACTCAAAGCAGTACAACCAACGATGCCACCATGTTGCTGCCAATTAATCCATAAGTCTACACGTTTTGTGCAGCACTTTCTCAAGACCCCCACTGATCAAGTATACAGCTCTGCACTGATATATCTACCTAGATTTACACAGCCACAGGTAAATACGAATAACCCCTTCAGATATCAATTCAAAGGAATCAATCCCAAAATCTGGAACCAGGGCCAGATACCTGGTTTTGCACCGTACCTTATTGTATTCTATACAAACGGCCTTCTTGGAGAAAGTTCTATAATATTCCTTAAACTTCATCTGGATGTCAAGGGATCTGACTGATGATGTAAAAAGGGAATACATTCGCATGTAACTTTGTTGAATGGAAAGCATAATAGATGAATAGACTGTAACTAAAGTACAATGCTTTAATATACCATTTATCAGTCTGATACAATACATTCCTAAACTGATTCCCTAGCTTTGCGATGTTAAATCCTTTCTTGAGTTTGCTGCAGTTACACCTGCAAGGTCACAACTAATATATTAATTAGTCTCGAGAGGGAGACCCAACACTCATTAGTTTTCAATTGCTTTGCAATTAGACTTAGACTAGTGTGTAACAAAACCTGCCATTAATGCCTCATGGCTTAGTTTCCATTTCGTAGGAAAAATGGATTTTTGACTGTTGAATTTAATCCTCTCATTGCTGGAAAAGCCAACGGCCTAGTCTGAAATGACAGTGGAAGGATACAGTACAATTAGATGGGTCACTGTCTAAAGATGTCTGTTATTCAATGATGATGATGATATATACAAATAGAAATTGTCTGTATAACACCCAGCACTAGGTTGGAATTTGCTGCAGGTATACTTTATTCAATTTGTTGCATTTTAATGAGACAGTCACAAGTCTGAGAAAGTAGTGGATGCATGGAATAGCCTTCCAGCTGAAGTGGTAGATATTAAAACAGTGAAGGAGTTCATGCATGCATGGGATAGGCATAAGGCTATCCTAACTATAAGATAAGGCCAGGGATTAATGAAAGTATTTAGAAAATTGGACAGACTAGATGGGCCGAAAGGTTCTTATCTACCTTCACATGCTTTACTGCTGTAAACAAGTAAATATTAAAGCAAAAAAGAGATTTAAAGGGACACGGTTAGAAAAATAACCACTATAGCACAGGGTTATGCAATCAAACAGAATATGGTGAGAGCACACTAAAAGGCATAAATATTACCACACATGCAAATTTGATAATCCTGTAAATGAAAACACACAGGAAAAAAACAATAACATTTCGAAAAAGTAAAACATTAATTAAAATCAGTTTCACTCACATGCTGCTGAGCCACTTAAAATAAGTGGGCTCAGACTAAAGGTGTTGAATGGATAAATGTTGATGGTCTCAGGTTAAGATACCAATAGCTTGCTTGTGGTTCTTATAGTACTCCCATAGAGAATCCAGGATGACGGATATCAGGAATAAAATATTTATTTGAACATAAAAATAAAAACAGATGATAAAAAAACTAAATAGAAGAGTCCACGACAGCAACAAAAAATACCTGACGCGTTTCGGCATTAGCCTTTTTTTTTTTAAAAGATTACACTTTTGAGAAAGGTTAATGCCGAAACTCGTCAAGTGTATTTATTTTAGTGTGCTCTCACCATATTCTGTTTGATTGTATTGCACTTTTGTGTCGTGGAGTGACCCACATAGGTACTTGTCACACCTTGTTGTACTGGTTTAAACCAATCCTTTTACACTATCCATTTTATTATTATAGCTCAGGGTATCTGAGTACTGCTAAGTAGAGTTGAGCGAACCCGAACTGAAAAGTTCGGGTTCGTACCAAACATTAAGTTTTTAGGACCGCGGACCCGAACACGGACATATCGGTGTATTAAATTACGTGTTTTGAAAGGCCGCAGGGCAGCCAATCAACAAGCGTTTGACTCGTGTGCCCTAAATAACAATAAGGGGGGGAACCTACTGTCCTCCCCCCTGGCCCCCACCCCTGAGCTGTAGATGGGGGCCATACATAAAAATGGGGGGACCTAATGTCCTCCCCCCAGGCCCCACCCCTGAACGGTGGGTGGGGGACATAAATAAGAATTTGGGGGGGACCTACTGTCCTCCCCCCCAAGCTCCTTCCCCTGTGGGGGCCCTAAATAACAATGAGGGGGGACCTACTGTCCTCCCCCCAGCCCCCACCCCTGAGCAGTGGGTGGGGGCTATAAATAAAAATTGGGGGGACCTAATGTCCTACCCTCCGCCCCCACCACTGAGCGGTGGGTGGGGGCCCGAAATAAAAATTTACCCCCCAGGTGACTAGGGGTCCCCAAACGCCTAGTCAACCCCCTCCCCCCAAAAAATTACCCCTATGTACCTCCCTCATCCTAAAAATAATGAGGGGGGAACCTTATCTAAATACCTGTTAAAAAAATAGACTTACCATTTGATGTCTTCTTTCTTCTAAACTCTTTTTTTCAGCCCCAAAAAAGGCCAAATAAAAATCCATAATAACCAACGCACTTTAAAAAAAAAAAAACGAGTGCAAAAAAAAAAAATCAATTTTCACCCATGGAGGGCTCCGCGCAAACTGAGCTCTGCAGGGCGGGAGAAGGCTTATAAAGCCTTGGTCCGCCCTGCAATTAGGCTCAGAGCACTCTGATTGGTGGGTTTAAGCCATGCAATCAGAGTGCTCTAACAGGTAAATGAAGAGACTGACAGGTAAGTCTCTACATTTACCTGTCACAGCACTCTGATTGGTTAGCTTGAAATCCACCAATCAGAGTGCTCTGTGCCATTTTACACAGCGTGGGAAAGTTCTTTGGAATTTTCCCACGCTGTGTAATTTGACTCATAACACTCTGATTGGTTAGCTTGAAATTTAGCCAATCAGAGTGCTCTGTGTAATTTTACACAGCGTAGGAAAATGCCAAAGAACTTTCCCACGCTGTGTAAAATGACACAGAGCACTCTGATTGGTTAGCTTGAAATCCAGCCAATCAGAGTGCTCTGTTTCATTTTACGCAGCGTGGGAAAATGCCAAAGAACTTTCCCATGCTGTGTAAAATGACACAGAGCACTCTGATTGGTTACTTAATCCACCAATCAGAGTGCTCTGTGTCATTTTATACAGCGTGGGGAAATTCCAAATAACTTTCCCACGCTGTGTAAAATGACACAGAGCACTCTGATTGGTTAGCTTGAAATCCAGCCAATCAGAGTGCTCTGTGTCATTTTACACAGCGTGGGAAAATTTCAAAGAACTTTCCCACGCTGTGTAAAATGACAGAGTCACACACACACACAGTCACACACACACACACAGACAGTCAAACACACACACACAGTCAAACACACAGATAGTCAAACACACAGACAGTCACACACACAGACAGTCACACAGGCAGACAGACACACACACACACACACACACACAGAAAGACAGTTACACACACACACAGGCAGACAGACACACACACACACACAAACACAAACACACACACACACACACAGGCAGACAGTGACACACACAGACTGTCAAACACACAGGCAGTCACACACACACAGGCAGACAGCCACACACACAGGCAGACAGTCATGCACACAGGCAGACAATCACACATAGTTACCTCTGTTCCTTGTGGAGGCAGACAGACAGTGCAGCTCTTGTATTCTGGTTGTTGGGGGAAGCAGGGACTCCTTTCTGCTTCCCCTGTAGCAGTTATATAGCATTTTAGCCCCGCACGGTAAGCCCTGCTGCAATTTTTTTAAATTTTTTTTATCCCTGGCCGGCCATGGGTGAGCTGTGTCGGATGTCAGGTCGCCCCTGGTACATGGCGCCCTGTACGGCCGCACACCTTGCACACCCCTAAGGCCGGCCGTGTGTCCGCTCAACTCTACTGCTAAGCAGTATCAAAGTACATACACAGCCCATTTTATCAGACACTTAGATAATAATGTAGAACTAACACTTTGTTATTTTTACTCTCAGCTACTTCTAATCACTGTAGTACAGGTTGGATAAAATTGACATTGATACAAAAGTGTATACTTTATATTATCAATGTTGCTAATGAAAGGTATGTCAAAGGGTGTCCTGGTAGAGACTCCATTTTTTGACAAACCACTTAAAAATAGTTTGACATAACTGAGGAGAGAGTCCAGAAACTATGTAACATGTATGTATGTAGTGGGGAATCGTGATGCAGCATAGTAACATAAAACTATCCCAACTCACCACCCAAATAATGACAGACAATGTAGTGTGGATGAAACAGGCCACAGCATTTATTATAACATATGACAAATACTGAATAAAACAGCCATAATTTATTTGAATATTCTCCTTTCTTTGATATAACCAAAACGTCAAACATAAATAATCATAACTTAGCATATAACTTAACACATAGTGCCATATAGTATAACCCAAGCGTCCTTGCCAATATACTGACCATGAGCCTACGTACCACTTCCTCTCACCTCCCCCCTTGGCATAAATTCCCTTTCCTTCCAATGCTTACCACCAGCCACCTTTTCCTCGCTCGGTGGGCACGTCAAAAGAGGTAACCTAAGGTTAAACCTTTAGAGCATGTGAGGTTGAAACCTGAAACTTGATCACTTCATTCCACATATTAACCTAACCGCCTCAAACTTAATTGGCAAGGACATACCCCCGGCTAGCTGCGACTAAATAAACCCATGGGGCAGGCGGGAGGGAAGCTGTTTGCTGGCCTGAATCCTAAGTGGCACTGAGTTAAGACCACCCCCCCACCAAACTCACACAACACAGAATCCCACCCACACATTCATACACAACCAATCGCACGCATCCATCCCCACACTCATATATGTGCCCTTGTCCGCTTAGCTGCGCTATCTCAGCAGGGCCTTACCCACTGTGGAGCATGTGTTGTTTAGCATGCGTTATCAATATTTAAATAAATCTAAACTACTTTTTTTCAGTGTAGATATTTTGGCCTATATTTAATTTTTTTTTTGCATTTCTTATCTTTATTAACAATTTTGTTTTCCATATTTGGCCTTTATTTGGAAGTGCTAATAAGGGGTAACATCCCAAAAAATAAAAATGTGTAAGTTAATATCTAGTTCTAAGCAGAATACATGTATAAACAATTTAAGGAGCAGTATCTATTTGAAATCTGTAATAGTACTTGTTTGCAGGGCTGGACTGGGAAAAAAATCTGCAGTCTAAGTGGTCCTAATGGTGATTTAAAATTTAAAAATCTTGCAAACTACTTAAAATCGCCTACAATACATACTGCATACATTGTTTTGAAAGGCTATTCTCAAATCTATGCTTTTTTGTGGCCATGTCTTATATGTAAACCAGTGGGTTGGAGGGGTGAGTTACTCAATCCAAGGAATCTCACCAGGATGCACTAGACATAACTATCACAATTTCAAAACAAACCTAGACAATCAGATTGCAGTTTGTTTTCTACATTATAATATAGTGCAGGGGTCAGCAACCCATGGCACTGACCTATCAAGAGTTCCAGTGGGATGTCAGATGTCTGCTAGTAGAACCCAAGTTGTGATTGCAGGTGGCGAGGGGCTTCCTTCTAGCACTTCTAAACAGAAATCCCCACTGTAGTAGAGCAGCCCACAGAAGCTATGGCAGCTCCTGTCCTTGACCTGTACCTGACCAGCCTGGTCCCCCATGGACCACAGGGGGTGCACCCACACTGCTAGATATACACAGAGCTGCAGAATAAGCTATCCCATCATACTAATAATACAGCCCACACACAAACACATTCACAGTTCTCACAAACACAACACCACTAACAATCCACATACATGCACACAACCCCACAAACAGCCTCACGCATACACACCACCAAACACACAATTTGACACATCATCCAGACACACAATTCCACAAGCAGCTACCATACACAGCCCACATTCATAGGTCTCATACACAATGCCACAAACGACTCATGAACATATACAATATAACAGCCCACATACGCACAAAGACAATATTACAAAGCAACTGCAGCACTCATAACGAACACAACCACAATAAGGCAACATACACACCTCAATTTAAAACAAAAAATAGGACTGACACACCAAGGGACTTTAATATCTTGTTTTGGCGCAGTACTACTAAAAGGTTGCCTACCCCTGGTATAGGGTATCACACAGGAAGAGCTGTTGAGTTCACCATAAGTTGTTGGACACCTGTCCGTCTGCTTGCTCTAGGATGCTACATAAAACATGCTGCCCTACAGTATGTAGAATGCATACATTATTTAAATAAAATAATTAGTTGCAGATGATTCATAAAGCACATGGCTTGATTGATCAGTCGATTTCCCCTCCCGCAGCATGTGAATTCTATATACTGCCAACACGTATGTGTAAAAAAAGTGAAAAAGTGATGTCCACGACAGCCTAGTGATCTTGACGATCCGACATGCAGTATTGTGTATATAGAGTTGCAAAATAACTGTTTTATGATAGTAATTGCCTTATAATGTTGGCTTATGCACCAAAATGCCAAATGCATTTTACTACCAGATGTAGGCAGCATTCACAGATGACAGGAGTGAAATTGATCATCACAGTATAAAATCCAAAGAAAGAATTGGGATTTTTAAACAGTTTTTACTTCTATAGCTACATACTTATTGGGAACACTTTTCATGCAATATGAGGTTTTGACATCCCTAATTATTGAAGTGGCAGTTGACTGTTAATATTAGAGAAACACAGGAGCATCAAGTATCTCTGGGAACATTTAAAAGAAGAAAAAAAGCTGATACATTGTAAATTAAATTAAACGGTTCTTGAACGATCTAGAAGATATTTAGCTGAATAAGACAAGCGCTCTCGTTAATATTCACGTCTCAGCTGTCTAGACGACAAAAAACACTCCCATTAATTGTAAGACTAAACAAGCTCTAAGACTTATTCTCTGATGGAAAATTATACCAGGGTTGAAACATACAGTAATGCAAGGCAAACATTTTTCTCTATAGATTGTTTGCAATTCCTTTTCTTTTGCATTGATCTCATTTTACAGTATGATTAAATTTGTATGGGAAAGAACCAATTAGTTTTGTTTTACACATATTGAATGCGCTTTATGGTCAGGCAAATTAACTCTCAGCAGTTAGCGTGATTTATAAACCAACATAAGGGTTTATTGGTTTGTGTTTTTAAACAATGGTTTTAGAAGTGATGGCTAATCCACTTGATGTAGATGGTTTGCAGGTGCTGTCAAAACAATAGGAGTTGCATATAGCAAACACGATGTGAAAAGGTATGTTCTCTTTAAGAGCACCACTTACCTCTGTAAACCATGCAATGGCATTTTGAAGCATGTTAGGAGGACTGGCAGAGGACCTGCTAGGTTTTAAAATCAACTGGGGCTTTAGCCCAAAGCAAAATGTGGCACCTATCCTTCAAGACTGCATCCAGTGTCAATTCACCTTTTATCCCCTGCAGTCTTATAAATCACCCTTAATAATGTCTCTTTATTCTTATATGTCCCCATACACACTTTTTGGGTCTCTTTCTTTTTAGCACTCAAACTCTCCTAACACCCTGGTGTCTTCCGCCCCATGTCCATAATAAAACATTGTTTATCTCTCCCAATCTTCCCTTATCCCTATGACTTATTATTCTTATATTATGGCTAGTAGGATTTTGCTGACACCCTGCTGTACTGCTTTGAATAGCAGTTGCCAGAAATGAAAAGATAAAAGTTATAACATCCTGCCACCTGAACGGATCTAAGGCCGAAGAGCCACACATCTGGGGTTAGCTCCCAAAGTCAGCCCCTGGCAACAACTCTGAGCACTCACTCCCTAAATCTTTGTTTTTCATTCTATTTAGTCTTGGCAATAGAGCCAAAAAATCATATAATTATACTCACAGTTACTGTGCTAATAGACCCTCTAATGGGAGCATGATCAAACATACACACTTTTAATTTTTCTTTTATTTATTCATCTTCTACAGAAATATTGGGGCAATACACATTTCTAGAGATTATGTGTTACATTAGAATACAATATTTCAGACATGGTCTGAAATATTTGCGTCAAGTAACGTTTTATCTTATGCAGTGGGTGTTATATATAATAAATCATAAAAAAAACCAGTCAAAATACTCAATTAGTGCAAAATGTGTAAAACGTACTATAATGTACTGTATGAAATTATAACAATGTTAATGTACAGAAAGTACAGTTAAGCCAAGCATCTGTGCTACACTAAGCTTTCAAGGCTGCTTTAGGAGCCTGCAAATAAACTCTATAATGTACTCTGTATTTCATAGCCATCCCTTGTCCTTCCTAGATAATAGAATAAAGCCTTGACTTTTAACATACAAACATTGCTTTACTGTAGGAAGACGTACGATTATAGACCTTTTGCAGAAATATATAGGGGAAGAATGGTGCCCTGGCCAAGAAATTAAATATTATAGCGCTGTGACAATCAAGGTGGGCAAGAGACTACAAGATACCAACTGCTAACTATGTGCCCCATAAAGGGATAATTAAAATGTATCTACTGTTATTGCCTATGTATGTTGTATCTGCCTCTCACTGTATTGCCTGACTACGCAATAAAAAAAAAAAAAAAATATGTCGAGACTTGCTCAAACTGAGCAAATTACTGTTACCGCAAAATAAAAAAATAATAATAATTATTATTATCCAGCATGAAAACCAGCTGTTGCGTAACAAGACAAGGGAAGGTGACTTTTGGGGTTTTTCACTTGATTTAGGGTTTAAAGGAGGGGTGTGGTTAGCATGGTATTTGTAAGCAATACACTATAAAACCTCAGGGGGAAACAAAAATACCTAATGTTATGTGGATGCCTGATTGAAACTATATCATTAGTTTAGAATAGTACTTTAGAAAAAGCTGTGCAGCAGAATTCATTTTTTAACTTTGGAAAAGAAAATGCTTTTTGTTAGCTAAGAACTGTCAATGTGTCAACCTCATTTTGCATGTAATTACTATGCAGGCCGAAACTAGGTTTTAGGTTGCCGGAGGCCGGAGTCCTAACCATGTAGCTTGATGATGTAATTTAACTAATTAGCACCACAATCACTGTGCAATACAAGACAAATCGCGTCATTCGGATGACTGAGCAATAAATGAACCCTGCTAGCTTAAATTGTGCAAATTGCAGATCTTTTCTGCAGGTTGCTGAACACCATGATCTCCATTTTAAAGATTGCCTGCAGGTTTGGACTGAGAGCAATGTTTTCCCGTTGGCAGTATGATGCTGTGGGTTCTCTTGCTTGTGGCCTGGGCTGTATTTTTGATACAGGTAAAAAAAATTAAAAAATTCTTGCACATGAATGCCCCTGATATCAATGTAAATTTTTAGCTAATGCTTTTTTAAAATTTTTAGTAGGCATAGTTGTGTCTACATTCTCGGACAAATTTCCCACAATGCCACCTTGGCCACTCGGGGCAGTAAGCAAGAGATGGGCGGCATGGTCAGGAGGGATATAAAAGTTCCCCCTCACAGGCCAGCCCATTCTCCTACCGTGGGAGTCTGACACTCTACATGAAGAGAGAGGGGGCACGTTGCAGCAAGTGCTCTACTTACCTCATGCTGTTGTAGGTCATAGAAAAACCAGCCCGCAGCTCTTGCTTGGCCTCCTCTTCCAAACTCACTCTGGACCCTACTGCAGCATCATCGGCCTGGAGCCTACTCCCCCCGCACTGCATGCCCTCTGCCACCATGTTTAACTTCAGGGCTCCTCCTGCACCTTGTCTATTTGCCAAGATTCCCCTCTAATAGAATTGCAGTTGCAAACTGTACCTGTTGTTTGATACATTGGTTCAGAATACAACCTGGGAATAATTTAAATAACCCGGTTTGAATTATTTTGTCAACTATCAACAATTCTCATTTTAGTGTATTAATTGCAATAACAATAACATTTGAAAGTGGAAGAAATTGAAACAATTATGCAGAATTTACGATCTCTGTGTACTTTTATGCATGCGCCATTTCCAATAGTGTGCTTACTTTAATTTTCCAAAAAATGACATTTGGAAATTAAGCCCACCGTGCTGTAAACAACTTCATTGTCATCTGCATTATGGGTACAATATTGGTGCCTGCTAGGAATATTCATACATGTGCAAAATTATGGAAGCATGATTTAGATAAATAAATAAACTGAATATATAGTGGAATTAAGCATAGGCCTCAGCATGGGAGATTTACATATAGGGAAGCAAAAAGTCACAGGGATTATTGTATTGTAGCTAGAATTATTTGGCTGAAAATACTCGCTAAGCAGTAATAATATTATATCATATAAAAGTCATATGATTTATGGAATTTATGTAGAGCAAATAGATTATATTCACAGATTAATGCTAAAGTTCAAACTGACAAAACAGCAAAATTCATTATGCAATTATATTTTTGCAATGCTTTCCTGTTTACCATCCAAGTGTAAATGTATTTGATAAAATTACCAGATATCTAAAAAGATCATTGGGGATGTAAAGTAGGAGTTCCACCACTCACAATTTAATTTGACTTAACTATATAAAAATGGCTGCGTGCTCCCACAACGCATAATGCTCAATCCCATAATGCAATGCATGGTAGACTTAGAGATGTGGACAAAAGGCATACTGCGTAGTCTGTGTCTTTAAATAATTCTTTTTCTGCACTTTCAGATTTTAGTGGTATTAAGGAGAAAGTCTCAGGCACCGAGTTTGTGGAACCACCATCCTCTATGCCTAAGGTGAGCAAGAGTGCACCCCAGGACAAAAAGGACAAGGTGAGGCATGATAGAAAGCAGTTGTTGTTGAGGAATTCTATCTTAAGAGGGGTAGAGTTGAACAATAGTGGCTTTGTGAGATGTCTTCCTGGAGCTACTGCTCACAGAGATAGGAGACATATCTGTAATATTGTTAAGCAAGCAAAGCAGGAAGGGGAATTAGATGTACTTGTCCATCTTGGGACAAATAATTTGGCTTGTAATGAGGTTTCTGAGGTAAAGGAAGGGTTTTGTGTTCTTGCCAATGATATATGGCAGGTTGCTTCCACACTGTCATTCTCTGAAGTTCTGCCTGTACATAACACTCAGAATGACAGGCGGATGCTTATTAGGGACTTTAACTTGTGGCCTGGTGAATGGTGTCGGGAGCAAGGATTTGACTTTGTTTCTCATGGTAGCTCTGTTTGGAATAGAAATGAACTGTACAAAAAAGATGGTTTGCATCTTTCTCAATGAGCAGTTCAGAGGTTTTGCTAGGAAGTATTTAAACTAGGAGGGGGGACAGAAGGGTGATAAAACATTAATCCAATTCCCCCCCAAAACAAAAACAGAAAGTAACTGTAACAAGTGTGTTAAAAAATGATAAGCTTAGAGTCATGTTTACAAATGATCGCAGTTTAGGGAATAAGATCCATGAACTTGTGGCAATAATGGCAACTGAGAATGTAGATTTAGTGGCTGTTACTGAGACATGGTATAATGAGAAAAATGACTGGCAATACCAAGGTACTCTCTATATAGAAAAGACAGAGAAGGCGAGAAAGGGGGCGGGTTGGTCCTGTATGTGAAGGATAGCATAAAATCGAGCCTAATAAAAGTTAGTGAGACGAACATAGAGTCCGTTTGGGTTACGTTAGAATTTGGTAATCACACAGTAACTTGTGTAGGTGTGATTTATAGGCCCCCAGGACAAATAGAAGAGTTAGATAATCTACTAGTTGAGGAAATAGCTAAAATGACAATGAAGGGGGAAGTTATCATCATGGGTGACTTTAATCTTCCTGATGTTGACTGAAAATCCAAAATAGCTGCTTGTGCCAGGAGCACACATATTCTAAACTCCATACTGGGATTGTCTCTAAAACAACTCGATGAGGAACCAACTCGTTAGGAGGCCATACTAGATTTAGTGATTACAAATGTAGATTTGGTATCAGATATTACTGTAGGTGAAAGTTTAGGATCAGTGTGGTTTAATATAAGAAGAGTCACTGAGTCACACCACACAAAAACAAAAGTTTTAGACATTAGAAAAACAGACTTTTCTAAAGTTAGAATATACGTAAAGGAGTCCTTGTCAGACTGGAGCAGTTTACATGGAGTCCAGGAGAAATGGGATTATTTAAAAGTTGCACTGCTGAAGACAATAGAAAATTGCATTAGGCTTGTCAGTAAAAGCAAAACATTTAAGAAACCACTGTGGTACTCCGCAGATGTGGCCAAAATAGTAAAAAACTAAAAGTTAGCATTTAGTAATTATAAAAAAAAAACAGTGTGAGGAAGACAGACAGATCTATAAGATTAGGCAGAAAGAGGCTAAGCAAGTCATAAGAGCCTCCAAAGCACACACAGCAGAGAAAATAGCACAGTCAGTAAAAAAGGGGGATAAAGCATTTTTCAGATAAATAAATGAGAAAAGGAAAGTTAAACAAGGATTAGTTAGATTAAAAACAAAAGAATGAATGTATGTAGAAGAGGATAAAGGTCTAGCTGATTTCCTCAATTAATATTTTTGTTCAGTATTTATAGATGCAAATTAAGGAAAGGGGCCACAGTTAGGAAAAAGGACAAATGAGTCATTTGTTACATGTGAGTTTACAGACGAAGAGGTTCTATTTCAACTGTCAAAAGTAAAGACAAATAAGTCGATGGGGCCTGATACGATACACCAAAAGTTATTAAAAGAACTTAGTGGTGTGCAAGCAAAACCATTAACGGATTTATTTAACCAATCATTGTTAACAGGAGTAGTCCCAGAAGATTGGACATTAGCGAATGTTGTACCCATTCACCAGAAAGGTAATAGGAAGGAGTCGGGCAACTATAGGCCAGTAAGCCTTACTTCAGTAGTTGGGAAAGTGATGGAAACCATGTTAAAGGATAGGATTGTTGAACATCTAAATCACATAGATTTCAAGATCAGAGACAACATGGGTTAACTTCAGGGAGTTCATGCCAAACTAATTTAACTGATTTTTTTGATTGGGTAACTAAAATAATAGATCAGGGTGGTGCAGTAGACATTGCTTACCTCGATTTCAGTAAGGCTTTTGACGCTGTTCCACATAGAAGGCTCATCAATAAGCTGCAATCTTTAAGTTTGGATTCCAATATTGTTGTATGGGTTAGGCAGTGGCTAAATGACAGGCAACAGAGGGTTGTAGTCAACTGAGTATATTCGAAGCAAGGTCTAGTTACCAGTGGGGTACCTCAGGGATCTGTACTTGGAACCATTCTCTTTAATATTTTTATTTGTGATATTGCAGAAAGTCTTGATGGTAAGGTATGTCTTTTTGCTGATGATACTAAAATTTGCAACAGGGTTCATGTTCCAGAAAGGATAAGGCAAATGGCAAATGAGTTAGAAAAATTTGAAAAATGGTCAGAGCTGTAGCAACTGACATTTAATGTGGATAAGTGCAAGATAATGCACCTTGGACGTAAAAACCCAAGGGCAGAGTATAGGATATTAAATACCCTACTAACCTCAATATCTGAGGAAAGGGATTTAGGAGTAATTATTTCAGATAACTTAAAAGTAGGAAGACAATGTAATAGAGCAGCTGGAAATGCTAGCAGAATGCTTGGTTGCATAGGGAGAGGTATTAGCAGTAGAAAGAGAGAAGTGCTCATGCCATTGTACAGAACACTGGTGAGACCTCACTTGGAGTATTGTGCGCAGTACTGGAGACTGTATCTTCAGAAGGATATTGATACTTTAGAGAGAGTTGAGAGAAGGGCTACTAAACTGGTTCATGGATTGCAGGATAAAACTTACAAGGAAAGGTAAAAGGAACTTAACATGTATAGCTTGGAGGAAAGACGATACAGGGGGGATATGATAGAAACATTTAAATACATGAAGGGAATCAACACAGTAAAGGAGGAGATTATATTTAAAAGAAGAAAAACTACCACAACAAGAGGACATAGTCTTAAAGGACCACTCTAGGCACCCAGACCACTTCAGCTTAATGAAGTGGTCTGGGTGCCAGGTCCAGCTAGGGTTAACCCATTTTTTCATAAACATAGCAGTTTCAGAGAAACTGCTATGTTTATGAATGGGTTAAGCCTTTCCCTATTTCCTCTAGTGGCTGTCTCATTGACAGCCACTAGAGGCGCTTGCGTGCTTCTCACTGTGATTTTCACAGTGAGAGCACGCCAGCGTCCATAGGAAAGCATTGTAAATGCTTTCCTATGCGACCGGCTGAATGCGCGCGCAGCGCTTGCCGCGCGTGCGCATTCAGCCCAGGAGGAGGAACGGAGGAGGAGAGATGGAGGAGAGCTCCCCGCCCAGCGCTGGAAAAAGGTAAGTTTAAACCCCTTTCCCCTTTCCAGAGCCGGGCGGGAGGGGGACCCTGAGGGTGGGGACACCCTCAGGGCACTATAGTGCCAGGAAAACAAGTATGTTTTCCTGGCACTATAGTGGTCCTTTAAATTAGAGGGGCAAAGGATTAAAAATAATTTCAGGAAGTATTACTTTACTGAGAGGGTAGTGGATGCATGGAATAGCCTTCCAGCTGAAGGGGTAGAGGTTAACACAGTGAGGGAGTTTAAGCATGCGTGGGATAGGCATAAGACTATCCTAGACTTAAGATAAGGCCAGGGACTAATGAAAGTATTTAGAAAATTGGGCAGACTAGATGGGCTGAATGGTTCTTATCTGCCGTCACATTCTATGTTTCTATGTTTCTATGTTTCTATGTAAGCAATATGCATTATATTGCATACACATGTAAGCTTTGCACTGGTATTTCCCCTTTTATGTGTATCCATCTACATATGTATAGGTTAAATTGTTATAGTATCCATATTTTCATTATTATTAACGTTTAATTATATTTTACATGAAATTCTGCAGTGCCAGGATAGCAGAGGCACTTTAAGAGACCCTGGAAAAGATGTCTATTATATACCATGCTTTATTCCACAGAACTTCTAAATGTTGTTTCAGGCCTTCAAACAGACCTGATTTCGGCGGGACAGTGCCTATTTTAGGGTCCTGGCTCACTTTTGTTCCTTGGTGTCCCGCTTTGGAGAACTGCTGTTAGATGCACCAGTGCTATGCTCAGGGAAGTAGAACCATTTAGAGAGAGCAAAAACAGTGTTACCAAAATGCTTGGCCCTCAGTGGGCCAGCCTGTTTGTGGGGCAGACAGCCTGGCATGCATTCAAAAACAGACTGACCTGCCTATTCTTTGGGTGTGTCTTCCCCTTTGACATGCAGGTCTTCTCCACTTTGAGTGGAGCAAGTGACATGATTTATGGCACTGGTCCACCTCCTTTAACCCCATCCACCGGCATCCCACTTTGCAGAATGCCATTGTTGGTGTGTACAGTTTATTGGAGAGATTTAAAAAGCATTGCTTTAAAATTTATTGTGCCAAGTTCTAAAAGTGGAGCTGTTATCATGGAAACAAATAGATAGTTCTGCTAATTTTGCTGGCTTACACATATGCTTCCATTTCTGTTTGTGATCCTTTTATAAACCTCCCCCATAATATGTTCTCATGGAGGGTCTGTTAAGGATCTAAGACACTTGTTCATACTTATGGACAGGTCAGGTCAATAACAGATATGACAATCTGTAGCTCTAAAGTACAGGTTTTAGGATTATGATTACAGTTCTAAAGGATCAACATTATCTACAGTGCTATATAGTGGGTACATTAACAAAAAGACGGGGAGATACATAATGAAAAAACTGCCACAAAAGGAAAGGAGATCCATGCTCGTAAACCTAAAATCTAGCTTGCAAACTGTTTATACAAGGGGCAGCCATAGCACGCAAGCTGACAATCTAATGGAGATATTGGGAAGTATGCCAAAAGGTTCTGGAAGAACAGAATATTATATTGAGGTTCTCTTGGGGATTTAATTTAAAGGGATGCGCTTAACATATGTATTTTGTTGTGGTGGATTAAAACCTATAGGTTTAAATATACACTTCTTTGTGGTTTTTGTAAATAATAAAAATTTACTCAGTTTTTTGGGGTTTTTTTTGTATTCTTTAAGGTAAGCTATTTTAGACTGATTTTAGCAACTCATTTGTCGCACCTAATCAGTGCTATAGAAAAAAGTTTAACCTTATCAGAAATAAATGACTGATAGATCGTTCAATCCTAAACTGGACTATGCAGATTTTTACTTATGTAGAAAAGGTTATCTTAATGTTACTACAAAAGAGCCTCTACTCCACTAGTACTTTGACCTCGATGGTTTAATATCCGTGTTCTAATTCATTCACCTGATCTTCAGCACCCAAGTGATTTGCGTGTCATCATTCCACTAATCCGTGTCATGACTGAGTCAGCATCTTAGCCATCCTGGCAAAGCCGCGCTGTTTATAATTACGGAGATTTTCACTCTTTTTTTCCCTTCTTTTTCATAATTCCATTTCAGCGGGGATTAACTGGATAATACTTTTTATGAAGTCTGACTTAAATATAAAATTAAAAAGGAATTATCATTATAATAATGAAAAAATGACTGCATAGAATTCAGTGTGTAGTACTGTGAACTAATTTTGCAACATACAATTGAGAAGATATTAAAATACTTCTCCCAAATGTATCCTCTCTTTTTTTCCCGCATTTTCAGATAACAAAATTGTATAATCTTACCTCGTATCATATCTATATTGCTGGTAGAAAGGACATGAGCATACCATCCAACATTTCAAATGGACAAAGACAGACACCTAAATTTTATGGGTGTGTGTGGGGTGTAGCCAAGGGTGGGGCAATTCTGAGAAATATTAGGTAACTTACAGATATAAATTTATGCAACAAAAATGTGTTTTAGAAGAAGAACAATGTATCTTATTTTCACAGACTGATTTCTTAACACATTTGTTGTAGTTTAAAGACACAGTACTGGGAGTATTATTTCTGTGGAGCTCTGTTATACACTCAGACACATTACTGGGAGTATTATTTCTGTGGAGCTCTGTTATACACTCAGACACATTACTGGGAGTATTATTTCTGTGGAGCTCTGTTATACACTCAGACACACTACTGGGAGTATTATTTCTGTGGAGCTCTGTTATACAATCAGACAAACCAACAGTATGGAGCTCTCAGAAAAGTGGGCTGTTAGGATAGAAAAGAGGGACAGATGGATTTGTTGCCAAAAAATGGACTGTCCCTCCTAAATATGGACACTTGGGAGGTATGCAAAAGTTGTATGCATAGTATAATGCTTAGTACAGTCCATAGGAGACAAACAAAAGCATACAGAATGGTAATGTAACCATTAGCAATAATGGGAAGCATGCAAAGCAGGCCAGCAGACAAAACAAAACTAGCAGAGGCCATTCATAGAGGCCAGGTAAGATAAACATTAACCGAATGTAAACGGTTATAAAGCTCGCCAACAACAGACAATTGCAGTTATAAGCATGGAGACAGCAACCTAGGAAACACACCACAAACAAGAGTATAAAATATGCATGGAATTCTCTATATGTTTTTGCATTTTGCAATGAAATTCTACCTCCATGAGGTTATTGAGTCTCTAGTTTGCCTCATCTATACCTTTTGTAGTTTTATCATTTAAATATAATTCTAATGCAGTCTACTTGAGCATTTGGTCATGATCCGCTCTTGTTTGAAAAATTCAGAAGTGACAGTGCCACTTTCCAAGAGTCCCGATTTCAGTGGGGCATTCCAAATTTTAGGATCCTGCTTCATTGGTTGCTGATTCTAAGGGTTATGCACTGGCTGAGAGTGCAGGGTGTGGGTTAGCTCAGTGCCATCCAGGGTGGATGCATTTGGAATTGGTATTTTTAATTCTAGTTCTATGTCTCAGGGAGCATTCAACCAGCCTATGCAGAGGGTATGCTGACTGTCAATAAGAGGTTAAAGTGGCATGTAAGGCACAGACAATGTTAGATTTATTGTGCTGTTTACATTGTCATTATTTATTTATTTAATGGGGGAATGGTCAAATAATTAGTTTCTATTCATAAGACCCATCCCTCACAACCTGCATTGTTTCACTTTTTGGTCCAAAATATGGATCTTCATATTGCCATCAGCTAGGTTTCTCAGAGTTGTAGTTTAGCAATTGAACTACATTTTAGGGTTCAGTCTTGCCATCCTGCTTTAGTTCCTTGGTGTCCCACAGGAAACTGTCGCAGGGCAACATAGACCGAGCGCATCAATAGATGCGCTGCTTTGTGAAGCGGGAGCTAGGATCAAGCAGAGAGCGCATCAAAAGCCCTCACTGCAGGGTCCTGAAGACTGGGGGCCAGCCAAGCAGACTGTCACTGGGTTAGCTTTCCCCATTTTTTGGGTTTACCTGCCCCATTTCAGGCAAGAACCTTCCCATTGTGGTCATCACTAGAGACATTGCTCGCATCACTGGGATGCCCCATCAAGCCATCAAGACCTTTCCCCCATCTTGAGATCCCCAGGCAATATGCTGGAAAATATGCAACTCTCATAAACCCATGCTGTGCCCATGAATGAACGTTCTGGTTAGGTGAGAGCTCAATACAGAGTTTGGGATTTACAGCTAAGTGCAGGAACTGAATTTTTACTTTATATACAATACATTGATTGGTTCTGCATATATTTCATTAACTATTTATAAAATACTATTAAAGAAGAATCAGTCAAAAAACCCTTGCTCAACCTCCCAAATCCCCCCCCCCCAAAAAAAAAACCCCACAAAAAACCACACACATAATGTTAGTACAACTAGAATAACAACAATACAATAACGGTATTCAAAATAAATCCTTGGAGTTGATTCTAAATTAAAGTATAAAAAGAAAGCAACAACAATTGCATGCAAACTTTTGTTTTATAAAGTAAACAAGAGACACCTATTGCTTTTATTTCCAAAGCTAAAAGACAGCCATAAAAATGGAAATAATTGGCTCCTTTGTTCTCTCGCTGATGAAGCTTGAGGTGAAGGTTTTATGCAGTGCTATGTCTTCCAGCTTATAACAGCCTTCTCTACGTAGAGGAATAATCCCAAACAATGTTACTGTAAAAGTGCAAAAGGGCCATGTGCCATTTTTTTCTGAACAGAAGATCCTACTCATATTTATAAAAGGCTATCGGATATGTAATCGTAATTACGCTAACAAACAAACGAAAAAAAGTATGTTCAGACAAACCTTTGAAAAACTCAAGAAGTGTAAATATTTTTGCTAATTAATGTGTACATTTCCAAGGAGGTTGGTCTTTTATAATTATTCTAATCATCAGGTCTACAGTGGGGAAATATTTGCTGCGATTTACAATATTAAGTGGGGGATATAAAACAGCAGATAATTGACAAATAAAATAATATTGGCAGAACCCAAAGGGGAAGAGTGCCCTGCTCAAAAGTATTTTTATTCTAGGAGTTTGTTTATTTTGATGAGACTATACATTTCTTCATGCTTAATCCAGAATTTCTTGAAAAAAATACTTTTACAAGTTATAATATTAAAGTGTCAGACACATTATGACACATAATGAGTCATAAAATTGTCTTCTACTCTCTATTATATATTATTATATTGCCACCTTTAACTGTCTCTTTAAAATATCCTACATGTTAAGCCAACATAGCTGTGTTTTTCAATTTGACTATTATGATCTAAAAGCAGGCAATTCTCTTCTCAGTTCTATGGAAAACCTGATTTAGTCAAATGTCCAAATTTGGAATTTGTTTTGAAGGACATGAGGGAAGGTGGTTGGTTCATAGTCAAAATATTGGTAAAGAGTTGGTGGGGGTGGTGGGATTTTGTAATGGATTAAAAACAATTTATGTGGAGTACGTGCAGGGTTTATGAATATGTGTAAGTACTACAGCTGAAATGTTTTAAGAGTTCTGGACTAGGTTGGCCTAGGTTGGCCAATAGGCAGCTACCTACACATGTACATCTACAAGGAGATCCTACCCTGAGTACAAATGCACATTTTACTTCCTTTTCAAATACATTTTCATATCCTTTTTTTTTTAACTTAGTAACATGATATTGACATTGCATTTGGAGGGAGGTAGTGAAATATGTACCTTCTAAATCAGATTTATATTTGAGGAGGTTGGGGGGGGAACAGAGGTGCTTCCTCATTTAAGATGTAAATCTGACCCTGGACATGATTCGGTAAAGCATAGGTTTCTATTACAGTCATCATACTATCATTGGAGATTAAAACAGATAGAAAGTTAAGCATAGAGAGTGTGACAATCTTTCTATATAAGGCTGTCACCAGAGCCTTAACAGTTAAGCACACACAGTAGACTGATGATTGCTGCCTTTCTAATTATAATTGTCACAAAATGTGCAGAATCATAAACTGTTGTCATGGTGCATGATCAGCACCGCAATGTGACCGCATTTGATCGGTGCGGTCACACTAAAGGAGGAGAGAGTTTACTTACCATGCCTCCCGCACCTCTCCCTCTGTACAGCTCCTGTGACAGCGCTGGTTAGGAAGGACCCCGGCTGCTGCAAGGCAGCGCTACATGATAGCGCTGTCCACGATGATGTCACTAGTGACTTGAACGTGCGTGCGGCATCACATTTTTGCCATGCATGCACGTTCTGGGTTCATGGGACCCAATTAAGCAAGTAGCAGGTTTTCAGGGTTATTTAAATCCAAACCTGCAGCTGTTCAATGCCTTGTTGTGGTTTCCATCCTGTGTTGGTTATCCGAGAGCGCGTTCCAGTTTACTGTTATTTGGTTATTGATCTTAGCTTGCTTGACTTTCCGTATGTCTGGTATCCCTGATCTTTGGACTTTGTTTTTACTGTATATGTTCCTTTCTGTATTCCTGACCTCGGCTCATTACTGGTTATTCTTATACGTAAAATCTGGCCATTCTAAGGCCCTGTAATACGTTGTTACTGTTTGTTATTTTTCCATGTTTGACTTAATTCTGTGTGTTGGGCCACTGGTTTGTCCTGACAACTGTAGGACAGATCATTATTAGTATTATATTTAGCATTTCTATAGAACCAACATATTCCACAGCACTTTACAATTATAGAAAGGGGGTGTCTGACAACATGGAATTGACATACTGATTATGACAGTGGCAAGAGGTGAAGAATGCCCTGCCTAAAAA
>OW240918.1:132090100-132104531 GCA_933207985.1 Pelobates cultripes | reverse complement strand
TCATGCTAGAGCTCTTCAGCAGAGCTCTGCGCATGGTCTGCCCTGGAAGAGCATTGAACCAACATGCTCACTTTGAGAGGTGGCGTGTTTGTCATTGGTGATGACAAAACACACCTCCTCTGCCCCGCCCCCTTTTTAGTGGGCCGCTGTGTTAAAAAAATGCCCGGGCCGAATTTTTCTCCCAGTCCGGCCCTGCTCACACAGCACTCTCACATCCATCACTGACACACAGCACGCTCACACCCATCACTCACACACGGCACTCTCACACACCGCACCTCTCACATACACACAGAACCCCCCCAACACACTGCACCACACACATACACAATACTTCCAAATATATATATATATATATCTACACACACACACACACACACACACACACAAACACACACACACTACACTCTTAAAGGACCACATTAGCCACCCAGACCACTTCAGCTTAATGAAGTGGTCTTGGTGCCAGGTCCTTCTAGGGTTAACCCATTGTTTTATAAACATAGCAGTTTCAGAGAAACTGCTATGTTTATCAATAGGTTAAGCCTTCCCCCAAAGCCTCTAGCAGCTGTCTCATTGACAGCCGCTAGAGGTGCTTGCGTGCTTTTCACTATGAAAATCACAGTGAGAGCACGCAAGCGTCCATAAGAAAGCATTATAAATGCTTTCCTATGTGAACGGCTGAATGCGCGTGCAGCTCTTGCCGCGCGTGCGCATTCAGCCGACGGGGCGGATCGGAGGAGGAGAGCTCCCCGCCCGGCGCTGGAAAAAAGGTAAGTTTAACCCCTTTCCAGAGCCGGGCGGGAGGGGGTCCCTGAGGGTGGGGGCACCCTCAGGGCACTATAGTGCCAGGAAAACGAGTATGTTTTCCTGGCACTATAGTGGGCCTTTAACATACACACTCTGGATCCCCTATACACACACTAGATTCCTTGTAAGCAAACACATACTACACCCCTAAACACACACACACTATAGCCTGTATGCACACACTTGCTATATCCCCAATACACACATTCTCCACAGCCCATAGCCACATATGCATCACATTACACCACAAACACAACACGACTAAAACTGACCTTATTACACAATACCACACCACGACCAGCTCACTCTACACACACGCAATACCACAAGCAGGCTCCAAATACATGCACAATACTCTTTCCTGGCCTTTTATCTCCTGGTATCCATTTATAGACACCAGAGACAAGTTGCAAGGAAACACAGTGCAAGCATGTTATTAAATTTGCTTGCACTATGCAGAACAAATACAGGACTTTTTTCTCATGCTAGAGCTCTTCAGTAGAGCTCTGCGCATGGTCTGCCCTGGAAGAGCATTGAACCAACATGCTCACTTTGAGAGGAGGCGTGTTTGTCATTGGTGATGACAAAACACACCTCCTCTGCCCCGCCCCCTTTTTAGTGGGCCGCTGTGTTAAAAAAATGCCCGGGCCGAATTTTTCTCCCAGTCCGGCCCTGATCACGATTCATACCTGCAATGGGCATTGTGATAGGCTGGAAGCTGGCATTCTCAGCTAATAACTGAAGTTAATTGCTGCTTCCTCATTAGCCTGAGCAACACAGAATTAGGTTGCAGGACTCTCATTTAGCATTAAAACATTAAAAACAGTTTAACAATGAAAGTCAGGATGGCACCAAAGTCTCCAGATACTATAACCACTTTAATGAGATTAATCAGTTAATGTACTTACAGTAGTAAGGTAAAGTACAGGTTTTTTTTTCAGACACAGAGTAGCATCCCAGGGGTAAAGTCTAGCACCTCACTATCTTTAAATTTCCCTAGCCTTCACTGAACATAGACCGAAATCAAAGGCTCCTGATTGGCCAATCAACTTCCTAGTGGTGGTTTATATACTTTTTAAACACATTATATATACAATGCATTAAAAAAACAATGGGATAAAACTGGGATAATTTCAGCCACTTTAAAATCAGGGCAATCAGGCACAGCTCAATGCAGCTATGTAGAATATTTATTGCCAAACCCTCATGTTCTAAAACAGGGATAGGCAACCTTCGGCACCCCATATGTTGTGGACTACACCCCCCATAATGCTCTTACACCCATAATGCTGGCAAAACATCATGGGAGGTATAGTCCAAAGGTTGCCTATGCCTGTTCTAAAATATGTAAAAATAAATAAATTACATTTTATCATGAGTGAATCATAAGAAAAAATGGTCAGGACGTGTGTGCGAGTAAACAGATTATTAAGTAAAGTTGGCAGGTTTTATTGGACACGGGCAGAATTTGTCCATAACTTCAGATAAGCTTACCTAATCAGTTCAGGTTACAGTATGTCTTGTCCACATTGTAATACATCTATCTATCTATCTTGATCCACCTCCACAATTAGACAGTCTGCCAACTATGCAGGTCAAAAATGGTTCTATAATTTACCTAAGTCATGTGAGCATATAGAAAGACATCCTGTAAAATTATAAATACATATCTGGCTGTTGGCTAACCTTTGATTTGCCCTTTAAATTACTTATCCCATGATGCTTTGGTAAAATTTGACTTGTGCCTGTCCATATACTCAGTATTTGCCAAAAGAGAAAAATGAGAAAAAAAAACAATCGCACTCCAATCACGTGAAGATCCGGGTGCTAAACTGGACCAAGGGCAAGCGTCAGCCCCAGGGAGTAGATACCAGTGGTAGAAAGAGGATCCAGGCACTAAAAGTATCTTTAAATGTATTGATTAAGATAAGTGAGACACTGCAATGTTTCGACCCCTAAAAGTGTCTTTGTAAAGCTTGATAAAGATCCTTTCAGGGGTCGAAACGTTGCAGTGTCTCACTTATCCCAATAAATAAATTTGAAGATACTGTTAGTGCCTGGATACATTTGAAGATTCTTTTAGTGCCTGGATCCTTTTTCTTCCACTGATATCTAGTCCATATGCTTAGCACATTTTGGAAAATTTTCCTGCATTTTCCCAAAAGTTCCACAATATGAGGCCAAAGTGGAATCAATTCCCAAAAGCTGACAAAAGAAGAAAAACATTCACTCCTGCTGATACATTTTCATATTACCAACTATCATTGGTAAAGGACGTTTCTGTCTGAGCTGTTTTTGTTGTGATATCAGATTGTCGATATATGAAAGATCTGTATCTTGAAAAATGAATAGCATAAGCGATAGCTACTTTTACGTCTTAAACTAAAATTGTAATTCCTCGTATGTGATAACATATTTGGGGCAGGTCCTCTGTAACAATATAAATCGTCTTTTGTCTTTTTCTGTTTGTGTCTGATCCACTTCAAAGGCTCGATCCTCTTTTTCCAGATGAAATACTCATGCCATTAATTGTATGCATAGCTAATTCAACTTTATTAGAAAAAAATAAACAAATAAATGTTCAAGAACAAAATAATGAACAAAATATAGATGTATACACTAGATAACCCCCACAAACAAAAATAAATAAACGCGACCAAATTCACTGAACATTGTTTTCTCAATCTCCACATCAACAATCACTGCACATTTTTAGATTTAACCTTGTATCTTTCTACTCTCTTATTCATGGATTCTGCCTTTTACTCTGTACACTATTTAAGACTTCTTAATAGCATTACCTACTTGGGGCCAAGAGTGTCTTTACCTTTGGGGGCCTCCAAGCAATAAAATAGAGAGCGAGCTGGCTGCTTGCGTGCTATAAGACTTACAATACTTTTTTATTATGTTGCTTGTAGGCTAAAGGTGGCTCTGTCTCCAGGGAGGAGTGTTGTATTGGAAGTGGAATTTACATGTCCTCTTTTATAACTTCAACCAATTAGCTCAGGAGCTTCGAGATCCGTAGACAACGCAAGGTGACCTCCTCAGTACACAAAGAAAGGAGACTGCTCTGGAGACAATCGGTTATGTTGTTTCATGTTACAGATTTATTAAACATCCCTGATAAATAAAATGCTTTTTAGTAACTTCCAAATGCAATAGAATGCTAAGATTTCTGGCAAGGAAAACATACATATTAAAGGGACACATCAGGCTCTAAAAGAACGCCATTTATTCATGCATTAATACATAGCTAATTCATACACAGATGCAAAAAAAATAGAAATGTGTTTAGAGCATACAAACAATACTTATCAGTTCTTGCAGCTACTGCTATTCCGCATTTAAGAAGCAGCAACTGTGAGGTATGCCAAGACCAGGAAGTGGCTCCCGCAGTCAGGATCGTCTCATTCTGTTCTATAGGGTCTGAAATCATCTAAAAATTCCAGTCCAGAAAGGGTTTAAGGGTATATAATTCAGCCCCTTGCCAGCCATATTGCCATTACTATCGGTCTGTTGACAGCTCCACTCAGTTTTATACAGGGCCTCCATCATTGCGTAACAGGCAGTGATCCATTAAGGGATCCAGTTGAGCAATGGGGTCTGCAAGGATTGGACTGGACCCTTACCAGACTGTACTTGCAGCCTAATTTTTACTCTTGCGAAGTCAGATCACCTCCTTTTAGCATGCGTGAAGGGGAAGCCAAGCAGCAGGTGTGAAGAGTAGAACATAGATGGGACCAATCTGATCCCTACTAGACCCCTGGGAAGCCACCCTCCTACAACAAAATAGTAGTCAAAATAATGGGTGGATAAATAAAACAACAATTTCAATATGTATGTGTGTGTGGCAGGGTGTATGTGTAGTAGTGTACCTGTGTGTAGAACTATATGTGTGGGTAGCAGATTGTGTGCACATAGCAAGGTATGTGGGTATAGCAATGTCTATATGTGTGCAGAAATGTGTGCAGAAGAGTGTATGATTGTATGTATGTTTATCAGAGTATGTGTTTAGCATTATGTGTGTGGCATTGTGTGTCTGGATGTGCCTGGCAATGTGCATCAGGGTGCATGTCTGTGTGTAACAGTATTCTTGTGCATCTGTGAGTGTCTGTCTGTGGGTGTACATATTTGTTTGTGTGCATCATATAAGAGAGTTTGCAATGTATAGCTGTGTGTGGCTGGGATTGTGTATCTCTGTCTGGGAGTGTGTATGGGAATATCTGTAAGGGACATTAGAATTCTAATGGTGACGCTGGTTTTACATTTGCATCAGCAGCTCCCGATTACGGAACCTATTCACTTATACATAGAGTGCATCTCACAAAGCCCGTTACTGGAGGTGGGAACATAACAGAGTACATTTGCAACATGTGCTCAACAGTGCAAATATTTGTACATGCAGAGAAGGAGGAAATGCAACTTTGTTATATTTAAAAGTTTGTGAGTAAATGAACAGACTTACACTGATCAGCCACAACATGAAAACCACTGACAGGTGAATTGAATAGCATTTATTATATTGTTACAATGACACCTGTCAAGGGGTGGGATATATTAGGTAGCAACTGATCAGCTAGTTCTTGATGTTCATGTGTTGGAAGTAGGAAAAGCAAGAGAAAAAATCTGAGTGACTTTGGCAAGGGCCAAATAATGATGGTCAGAGCATCTCCAAAACGGCAAGTCTTGTAGGATGTTCCCATTATCTAGTGGTTATTATCTACCAAGAATGGTGCAACGAAGGACAACCGGTGAACTTGTGTCAAGATCATGGGAACACAAGGCTCATTGATACACGTGGGGAGTGAATGCTAGCCCTTCTAGTTCAATCACATAGAATAGCTACTGTAGCTAAAATGTCTGAAACACTTATTAATAGCCATGATAGAAAGGTGGCAGCGTGTACACAGCATTTCACAGACCATTCAGAGTGCCAATGATGACCCCTGTCAACTACTAAAAGCACCTTCAATGGGGACCTGAGCATCAGAACTGAACCATGGAGTAATAGAAGAAGCTTGTCTGGTCTGATAAAACACATATTCTTGTAGATCAAATGGATGGACATATGCATTTGCATCGTTTACCTGGGTTAGATATGGCAGCATGATGCACTATTGGAAGAAGGCAGGCTGGGTGAGGCAGTATTATGCATTGTTCTGCCGGGACATGGCAGATCTGCTGTCCTTGGATCTTGGCAGTCACATGGATAATACTTTGACACATACCACCTACCGATAGATTGCTGCAGACCACACTGCCCTTCATGGCACTGGTGCTCCCTGATGGCAGTGGCCTCTTTCAGCAGGATAATGCACCTAGCCACATGCAAAACATTGTTGAAGAATAGTTTGAGGAACATGACAAAGAGTTAAAGTTGTTGCCTTGGCTTCCAAATCCTCCAAATATCAATCAGATAGAGCATCTGTGGGATGTGCTGGAACAACAAATCTGATCCATGCAGGCCCCACCTTTCAATTTGTAGGATTTAAAGGATCTGCTGCTAATGCCTAGGTGTCAGCTATCACAGGACATATTCAGAGTTCTTGATGCAGTAGAGCTGTTTTGGCAGCAAGAGGGGGACCTACAAAATATTAGGCAGGATGGTCTAGTGGTGTGGCTGATCAGTGTATAGCTGCAGTAGTTCTCACCAAATGGCTACAGTAAGCAGTAAGTGTGTGTAAGGCAGGGGAGGTATGGCTATATATGATGTGGGGACAACTACAAATAATACATTTTGTGACCAAAGTGGCAAGCTCCCTTTATTAATTGTATATTGAAGTTTGATACTAGCACAGCAAGAAATAGAAAACTATAATATTAAATAATACAGTTATATAGATTAGATTTGTGCAGTGAGGCAGCAGCCCTCTCTATACAATTGGCCGGCGGCAAAATTGCTCCCCTGTACCCATTGCCAACCTTTCCATGGTGCAATGAGTCCAGGATTGGGAAACTCTAATACCATAAAAGGTGCAAAACGTCCAAATGTGTCTGCTCAAGACTACCCAGAATAAACAACATTTTATAATAGACGCCATGCTATATTTTGCTAGCAAATCATTTCTGTTTGAATCGTTTAATTATGCAGGTAAAGAGAACATATTTCAAAGCTCAGATTGATGTGATTTTGAGACCACATCTTGTGGCTCACCTTGACTGGAAACCAGTAAATTGGATAAAGTTAGATCTGAACGTAAAAGGCAACACAACTAGTTTTGTTTTCAAACAATATATTTTGACAGAGACATGCTATTCGGAAGGTTGTTTTTTTTACATTCCGTGGTAAATATAGCAGAATGACAGATTTGTCAAAGCCAATCCATCGAAAAAACACTAATAGAATTGTTGAAATGACATAGTGATTCGAATACCAAACTTGCTAGGATGGCAGTAATGTCAAAAAAAATCCCTTTTTTGAAACCCCTTTCCAATGATCTCTCAGGGTTAAAAGAAAGTTCATCTCAATCTTATGAGTAAACTAACTGACAGCCTATGTTATCTCGTTAGACATTTGATTGCAACATGTTATTTTCTCCATAAACTATTCATGAACATGTCTTCAAATATAAATGTATATGTAGTGTATATACAGATTTACAGTATGTAGGATGAGATATTTTTGTGTATGTGTACTTATGTGTCCCAGAGCACATCTTGCATAGGAAGAAGAAAGATGGAAACAAATAAAACTCGGAGGAAATAGGAAGGAGAAAACTAACAGAAGAAAGTTAGAAACTGGGATTACATCTGTGCCATAACGTAATTGAAAATAATGTTTCTGAATTAAGTTATTTTCAGCTGCTTCAGATTTTTCAGTTTGCAAAAGTTAAAATGCTATTTTGTTTGTTTTTATATTCTTTTTTTGTGTTTATAAACTGTAGTCAACTTTTAGGAGTAATACTTTTATATAATAGAGACAGAAGGATACAAGGCTTCTCATTTGTCAAGATTAACCTTTAAAAGATAAATTAGACTGCATTAATCCACCTCTAGAGATGCAAGTATTGTTCTGTCCGAAAAACATAGCAGCAACAGAGACATAATTCTTCTGGGACTCTGTAGATGACCACGGTTCTTCACGAGTCTTCCTATCCTCACCTCTATCTCTTTGTTATTCTAAAAGAGAGATTCTAAAACTTGTTAGTTTTATAGACACTGTAGCAATAGACTTGGAGATCAGCTGAAATGTAGCCTAATTACAAATCAAACCATTTGTGCAATGGACGGACATACTTTTTTTCATTTTCATTCATGTTTCTGAATTCTATTTGTAGCACCAAAGAAAAAGGATGATTGATGGTAAAAGAGATGATTGATGTCTAGAGGACAGTCACTAAATGTTGATTTTATTCACAGAGCAAGTGAGAAATGACTAACAGTTGGGGAAAAAAGAGAGGAGAAGTAAAAAAAAAAATCTAATTTTAAGTATTTAAGAAATCACATATAAATTTAGAATTTTGACTGTTTATCTTTTTTTTACCCTCTATTTTTTTTATTTATTGTTTCTCACGTGATCTGTGAACCAAATGGAAATGTAAAAATGCTCCTATCAGTTTACTCCAAAATATATACATATTTATATTATTCTCAAATTTTGAGATAGTCTCAAAACATTTGGACGAGCTGAAACACAATATGGCCGACATTTGGCCATCCCAAATTATTTTTATTCCCAGGCAAAGTAGTTTTCAATGTGCACAAGTCTATTTAATAGTGTGTTTGTCACAGAGGACTTTGAAAATATAATTTGTAAGCTCAATATTCTCTGTTTTCTAGGAAATTCAATATTCTCTGTTTTAAAAAAATAATTCCAGATAAATTGTTAAACCACGCAGGGGTGTTTTTCTGGTACAAACGTATTGAGTGGTGTGGGCAAAGTAAAAAAGATTCATTATAAAACTACCTTGCTGACTGAAATAAGACCAGAAGAACCTATGATGGGAGTATCTTAGGGGTAAGTAGTTACAAGTGGACTTGAGGTAAAATAGTCGTGGAAGAAATAAATTTCTAAGAAAGTAAATATGGATAAGTGCATTAAAAGCAAGTTTGCCTCCCCACAGCAGACTTGGGGAGAATGGCAAGGAATTGAACAAACAACGCAAAAGATTGTTAGAAGTCAGGGCCGTCTTTAATAATGATTGGGCCCGGGGCAAGCATTTGATAGGGCCCCCTGACCCTAACTCCCTGGCATGCAATCACGATCTCCACTTCCCAACGCAGTAACGGAACCATTTTCCCATGCTTGCAGAGTTGTATTTAGCAATGAGTTGTGTTTGTGTGTTTGAATGGAAGCATGTTTTTGTATGGAGTGTGTTTGTGTAAATGTTGGGGTGTGTTTGTAGGTGGTGTTGGTGTTTGAATGCAAGCATGCATCTGTGTATTTTTTTTTTAATGCTGGGTGTGTTTATATATATTTTTGGTGTTTAACACAAAGATGTGTTTGTATGTATTGTTGACGTTTCAATGCAGGACTGTGTTTGTATGTAGTGTTGAAGGTTGAATGCAGGGGTGTACTTGTGTGTAGTGTTGGCGATTTGAATGATGAGATGTACGTACATGTACACATACACTGCCACACACACACACTGTGATACACAAATACACACTGAAACACATGCAGATACATAGATATAAACACTGACACTCACACTAACACACAAGCAGATACAGACTGACACAGATACACACACTAACACATACAGACACACAGATACACAACCTGACACACATACGGAGACAAATATACAAACACTGACACATATGAATACTCAGACACACTGATACATATACTGACACACATGCAGATACACAGATAAAAACACTGACTACATACAGATGCACACACACAGATATACAAACGCAGGTACACACACTGACAACGTACAGATACATAAATACATACAATGATAACTTACAGATACACACACTGACACACATACAGACACGCATATACAAAACCTGAGACACATGCAAAGACACACAGACCACATAGAGAAACAGATATACTAAATACAGATACACAGATATACATACTGACAGACATAATGACACACTGACATAGTGACACACACTGACAGACATACTGATACACACACAGACGCACACAGACACCCTGACAGACATACTCACACACACATACTTAGATACACACAGACATACTAAGACACACACAAATACTGACACACACATGCAACGTTTACATTTTTACACATTGACAGGCATACTGACACAGTGACAGACAAACTGACATGCACACTCACAGACAAACTGAAACGCACAGACAGACATACTGACACGCAAAGACAGACATACTGACACACACAGACAAACTGACATGCACAGACAGACAAACTGACACGCACAGACATACTGACATACACACATAAGCCCTGACAGACATACTGACACACACAGACATACTAAGACACACATACTCACACACACAGATTTACTGACACACACAGACACCCTGACACACAAATACCCTGACAGACAAACTCACACACATACACACATACTAAGACACACACAGAAACCCTGACATACATACTCACACACATACTAAGACACACACAGACATACTGACTCACACAGACATACTGACTCACACACATGCAAAGTTTACATTTATAAAGCCACCCTCCAGCCCTACCTTATGGATTCCCTGGGGTCCAGCGGCAGGCTGAGGTCGTTGGGAGTGTGAGGCTCCTGCACTCCAGATCCCTCCTGACGGCCTCCTCCTCCTTCCTCCCGCGCGGCTTCATTATATCTGGGAGGAAGTGACTTACGGCAGTCACTTCCTCCCAGCCTGCTGCTGTAAAACAAGGGGGCCAAAGTGCCGACCGGGGCCTCTTAGTGTGGGGGCTCCCGGTGCAGCCGCAGCACCGGCGGGCCCAGGGGGTAGCAGACAGCGGGGCCCACGGGGTAGCTGCTTTGGGCCCCCCAGGAGCAAGTGGGCCCGGGGCAGCTGCCCCGTTTGCCCCGCTTTAAAGACGGCCGTGATAGAAGTGGTCGATGAAAGGTGGGTAAATACTGTGAAAATGCCACTTGAAAGTCCTGTGTGACCTAATCTGATAGAAATCATTGAAAGGACCAGAAGTAGAGCTTCATAAGTAATTCAGTCCATATCCACTAATGAAACATAGAAACATAGAAACATAGAATGTGACGGCAGATAAGAACCATTCGGCCCATCTAGTCTGCCCAATTTTCTAAATACTTTCATTAGTCCCTGGCCTTATCTTATAGTTAGGATAGCCTTATACCTATCCCACGCATGCTTAAACTCCTTTACTGTGTTAACCTCTACCACTTCAGCTGGAAGGCTATTCCATGCATCCACTACCCTCTCAGTAAAGTAATACTTCCTGATATTATTTTAAACCTTTGCCTCTCTAATTTAAGACTATGTCCTCTTGTTGTGGTAGTTTTTCTTCTTTTAAATATAGTCTCCTCCTTTACTGTGATGATTCCCTTTATGTATTTAAATGTTTCTATCATATCCCCCCTGTCTCGTCTTTCCTCCAAGCTATACATGTTAAGATCCTTTAACCTTTCCTGGTAAGTTTTATCCCGCAATCCATGAACCAGTTTAGTAGCCCTTCTCTGAACTATTTCTAAAGTTCCAAACAAGGACCAAACAATAATAAGAATATAACCATTTTCAACCTTCTATGGAACTGCAGGAAGCACCAATAGTGGCTGTCTGGTTTACATCAACTAGAGGTAGTTTTAGCACTGCAATATAAACATTACAGTTTTTTTTTAAATTGCAATGATTTATGTTGCAGGACTAAGAGGAACAGGGACACAGCATCCAGACCACTTTTCTGAGATAAAGTGGTCTGGGTGCCTGTACTGTCCCTTTAATACCCATAGCAGACTTGGAAATGCATTAAATAACAACACTATTGCCCAATCTGAAATACACTAACTTGTTGGGCTGGAGAAACACCATTTTCTGTTGGGTCTTACAGTCACTGAAACATGTCTTTTTGCCACTGTCAAATTTTGCTGCAAGGTCCAGCTTAAGATACAGATAGAGAAATGTATATCCTTTCAATCCACAGTTGACGGTTCATGTCACTTTTTGTCTAGACAAACGTATACTGATTCTAGTGAATAAGATTTTTTTTGTGGTTCTTGGATGAATAATAAAAACATAAAGCTAATTTACTGAACATTTAGCCACTGTGCACACACGGTGTATCCAAATCATCTTAGCCGAACTGCCTGTGTCTAGACAAGCTACTGCCCTTTATCTAATAGGGCTTTGGATCATTTTTTTTTATTTAAGATCAAAGTTAAAAATAAAATGAATCAACTGCAAATATAACATAATAACTTTTTGCTAATACTAATTAAGATGCTTATTACTTCTTCTTGTGCAGCGACTATAGTCGGCGTACAGCCAGAATGAAAGAAGTCTGAAGAATGTTAGCAAATCTGCCATCGTAAACAAGTAAGTAGCAAAGTAATGGCAGCTAAAGTCAACCACCATGAACATTCTGTTCTGAGTAACAAAATTCCATCCACCACATTTACGTACGGTTTATTTTAAGAGCAAATTACAGGTTAACAAATATGTGTATTGGTTGTAGTAAAGAAGAAAATTCTGATCGATCCAAAATACAGGCTTTTTATTATGGCCACGTGGTCCCAAAAGAGACCACAACACACTTCACTAGTGCCACCTATCTCAAGATCAGTACCCTCACTGCCAGAAACTGACAGTCTTGCAATGTTTGCAACTAACCAGATGTAAGCAGAGATGAGCAAGATGTGCTTTGGTTCAAAAGAAAGTTATATTACTTTCTCTTACATGGTTTTCCCCACAAAGAATACGTTTCGATCCTGGAAGGGGAATGGGATCAGGGGAAGTATTTGTAACATAATTTTAATACGTTTATTACATTAAGTTGAGAAATAGTTGCAATTGCTGTCCAGAGATGTCATGAGGATGAGCCTCTCTCCTTTGGATAATGTAAAGAACACTTTGCATTGAAAATATAGCTGAATTAACATTCGGCCCACCTAGTCTGCCCAATTCTCTAAATACTCTTATTAGTATTTTATATCTAGGATATTCTTATGCCTATCCCACGCATGCTTAAACTCCTTTACTGTGTTAACCTCTTCCACTTCAGCTGGAAGACTATTCCATGCATCCACTACCCACTCTATAAAGTAATACTTTCGGATATTATTTTAAACCTTTGCCTCTCTAATTTAAGACTACGTCCTCTTGTGGTGGTAGTTTTCCTTCTTTTAAATAGTCTCCTCCTTTGCTGTGATGATTCCCTTTATATATTTAAATGTTTCTATCATATCCCCCCTGTCTCGTCTTTCCTCCAAGCTATACATGTTAAGATCCTTTAACCTTTCCTGGTAAGTTTTATCCCGCAATCCATGAACCAGTTTAGTAGCCCTTCTCTGAACTCTCTCTAAAGTATCAATATCCTTCTGGAGCTACTGTCTCCAGTAGTGCGTACAATACTCCAATGAATATTGTTGACCAATGAAAACAATTAAAATTCTGACTAAACTAAAAAAAACTCTGACATTTCTTAACAAACAATTCCAAATCATTTCCACTTATCTAAAACTCACACCTAGAACCATCACTACCTAGAACTACTTCCTGTGCAATTCTGTAGCTAGCAAGTGCCAAGAAACTGGACCTACCCACCTCACTCATTAAACAACTGTTAAAAAAAAAAAGCAACACAAGAGGTCCTATCTACATTCTGAAGAATATTATACACTAAAACAAAACAGAACATCTTGCCTGTTGAATTTCCATTACTTATTATATCTGCATTATTTTGCACATATTTGATTAGCTATAATTTAATGAAAATGTCTATAGTCTATAGAAGCATGCTCATTTTATGCCTGTCTACAGTTCCTTTGTATTGTAAATTCGTTTTGTAATAAATGCATGTGGGTCGCGGTAAAGCTGTCTGCCTAGGTGCTTATCGGAATATTCATTTGTCACGACAGCTATAGAAATTTGAAGTCTGGCTATAGAGTGATTTATTAGACTTTCATCGTCCACCCTGCACACTCCCCTCCATCCTTATTTCATGCAGTTATTTTTTACAAAGAGGATTAACTGTATTGAAAGAAGAAAAAAAAAGAGCGAGGACCACTCAGGAATATTAACTGGGCTCTTTAATCTGTGCTCATTTTGTGCAGAACTTTGCAGCACAGGAGTAGAGAGACAAACTAGCTGAATTTCAATTCTTGTTAAGTCCCTAGATAACCAGATGATTCAGAGATGGCTCTACTTACTCAGCTTCTCCATGGCTGAACAAAACACCCTATCAGTATCAGCTATGCATTGTTTTGTAATTACACTTCTGACTGTGTTGGGATTAATTCTTGGACTGGACAACATAAAATCAAATGGCGATCAATAGACCGTGAACATGCTTCCCAGCATAATGTTACTCAACCACTTATATGCATCCAAAGCGTCTGCTTTTTAGAATGTCTAAAGAGAATACCCACCCCAGAGATTGATCTTTTTTTTCCCGGATTCATCAGCAGTAGTTATGTAATTTCAACACATTGACTGTTGGACGTGGCGGAGGGGGTGGAGGGGTTACACATAGGT
>OW240918.1:132018601-132089676 GCA_933207985.1 Pelobates cultripes | reverse complement strand
ATTGCCTGTCATTTGTATAAGATAATATTTAAAATAAAATAAGATAATATTAGGAGTCTTAAGAAGTGACAGTTCATCTTTAAGAATTTTTAACCTGTAGGAAAATACATTTAGTATAACATTCTGCAAAATAAATTCAACTTGGGGGAGTCCTAGTCCGTATCAGTGTTAGTTTAAAAGATTGCTTATAATATATTATTATTTGTATCTCTCACGCAGTATATCCATGCAGCTTCCATTACAATAAGCAAATGTAAATTAGCAGAAGACAAGCAATAAAAGCGCTTGGGATGCAAGGCATACATTTGTCCTTTTCCACCAGTGCCAGCTGTATGACATGCTTCACTGCATTCCAAAAACCAGACTGCAGACCTGCCAACTGTTCTGGATTTCTAAGGACAATCCCTAGTTTAAACTGTCCATACCAAGTACAATGAGACTGCAGTTTTCCAGATTTGTATCCGGCAGGCTGCAGAGCAATTTTCATGAAATTTTGCACTATTTTTTTTAATTGCTTTAATATATGTGGATTGAAGATATCAGGGAATTTCAAAAGGGGAGTACCATCACAAAGTATTCCAATGGAATTCAACCAGAGCCAGGTCCTAGGCTCCGTACCATGTGAGTTGGTTTGGCCTCATAGTTTATTCGTGTTAAAATTAAATCATATAATATTATGTTATTGCAGACATGTTTTTCCCTTATATCTCCCCTTTGTACATGTATTCATTATTTAGAAGGTGAAGTTCTGCTAGTCGAGGGCAAAAATTGATGTATAAAATGAAACCTTAGCATGTAAAATGCAAGGGATGATTAGGTCTCTCATCCACAGAACAAGAAATAGACAACTGACTCTTTCCAATGTTTTATTACAATATTTAAACAAATGCATGGAGAAAAAATTTAATTCGATTCAGTAATTCCAGAATTTGATTCGTCCAAAATGCAGTAATTATTAATTCAAAACAAAATGAAATGTGCCAGAAATGTTTGGAAACTTCCATAATCTGGACATCCATAAGTCTTTATAGGGTCCTGTTAGTAGATAGCTCCCTAATTTGGTACCCTGACTGCTGACCCATAAAACTTTATTCCCCCATTGCCCCAAATAAAACACACCAGACCTGAATAAGTTGGGTAAGGGCAACGACCACAGCTTTATTTAACCATAAACATCATGCCAGCAAATTCCTGTGTCAGCTGTTGAGGTGTTCTCCAACAGACAGATTTACTGTTCTCCAAGAGTCCAGAGCAGCCTGCCTCCCACTATCAGCTCCCGGCAGGCTGCGACTCCCCAAGTCACCTTGGCATTTTCATCCCTTGTATCTGTGCTTGCCAGAAAGAACTGCAAGCTGTGACAAACAAAACACAAAGACACTGACACCAAAAAACAGAACACAACCAAATCTACTACTGTAAGGGGGGGTGGGAAAGTCTGGATCCCTCAACTTGTCTGTGCTGACTGGTAAGGCCCCTCCGCCATTCCCCCCTTTTTTTATCTCTTTGTCCCCATTTGCAACTATGTATCTATCTGGGTATCACCACCCCCTCCCCCAACCCTGGGCATCAGTCATGCTCCCCCTTCCTTATTTTCCAGGGAGAAACTTTATGTTAGATTACCTATTTAAGTGATACGACATGTGACTCTATGCATTTATGGGCAAATAAAAGTGTGAACATATGAGGTTAATGGCAGTGTATGTTAGAGTGTGCAAGTATGGGCAAATAATAGAGTATATGACTTTGTACATATATGGGCGAACAACAGTGTGAACACATGGGTAAAATGACAGTGTATTTGACAGTGTGTGCATGGGTTAATGAGAGTGCATGTGACAGTGTGCATGCATGAGTAAATGACAGTGTACATGCCTGTGTATGTATAGGAAGAGAACAATTTGAACACAGTTTAATGATTGTGTATGTGACTGTGTGAATGTATTGGCAAATAACAGTTTGAGCGCATTGACAGTGTAGGTGACACAGTGTGCGCTTGAGTAAATCTGGCAGAAATTTACACAAAATTTGATTTTTCCAAATCTCAATGCACATATTTACAATATATGATCAAGTGTCACTCATTCAAGGCTTACATGCTGGTGATGTGTACAATAAGATGGCGATTTTCTTCGGAAATGCATTATGATGGTTGGCTTTGCAAGTGCACTGAAGGCTTCTTAAACCAATTTAGACATCTAAAAGCTTATTCTTGAGCCCTCCAGCCACTGCTTTGGAGATGCTAGATTATTTTTAAAAAAAACATTTTTTTTTTTTTTGCATTTAGGTATTTTGTATTGTCACATAGTTATGTTGGGTTGTTTTCTCATTTTTCTGGGGGGTGGGCATTTTATTTTTACAGATTATTTTTTTTGAATAGACAATTCCACACCTCCTAATTTATGTTATAGGGGAAGAAGTTGGCAGTGCATTTTATATTGGAGGGTGGCAGCAGGGGTATGTTGGTGTCTAGTGGTTTGATTGTGTCAGGGTGGCGGTCCAGTGCCCAGGACCCAGGCACTGTCCGGGCGGCGGTGCGTGGACCAGGACCCAGTATGCCTGATGATAAGTGGTAGTCTTCAGCGTGAGAGTGGATAGGTCAGGGTCTGGTGCTGGGTAACCGCACGCCCCCTGGTGTTGAGCACCAGCATTTGTGCAGCCACAAACCAGAACCCTGATTCAGCTTATGCGGGTCCCAGGAACTAGGAGCTTGGAATTAAGCAGACCTCCCAGGAGCTGAATAGGGAGGCTCTGCAGCAGGAGTGTATCCAGTACAGAAACAAGGCAAGACTAGAGATAGGCACCATACATGAAAACAAGACAAAACTAGGAGAACCCAGAACCAGAGCAGGACAGAAAGTAGAACATGTACACAAGACATGAGGAAAACAAGAACAGGGCAGGACAGGACTGTACATGAACTGGGAATACAAGACAAAATAAAACAATAAGACAAGATATAATAGGCAAAACAAGAGGAGACATAACTAAGCACTATATATGAAAAGTATGGGGATTTAGTTACATTATATGATCATACATTGCATAAGCCTGCCACAACGCCAATGTACCCCATATTCGATAGGTCCTACACTGCCTAATGTTCGCTAAAAGAACCATACTAAACCACAATATCACTTCCCTGCAAGAAAGGGCAGCGACTTGAAACACTGCTGCAGATCCAGGCTGAAACAAAAGGAAAATGGAAAACAAACGGTGGTGGCAACATAAAACAAACATTTAAATGAATCCAAGAGACTGGGAAATCCAGGGACGGAATATAAGAATGAACCCAGAAACCCAGCATAAAGAAAACCAGACATAGAATAGAAAACCAGAAAACCAAGGAAAACTAAAAAAGAATTGTAAAAAGAGTACTGGATACCAGAAGCCATTGCCAGAATGATCTGCAGCTAGGAACAGGATGTGACAGTTTGTTGGTGTAGGTAGGAGCTACATCTTTCAAACCAGAGGAATGGGCATGTCCTAGGTCTACTTGCCTTAATTTTTAGGACAAAATGCTTTGGACAGCCTGTGGTCCTATGGCTATTGGTGCAATGCCTATTGGGCATTGCCTGGTTCTTCGATTATTGAGTTAGGGTGGATGAGGATCACCAATCCTCTTTCCCAGTCACCAGGCACTCGTTTAGCCTCTTTCCCATTGCCCAGGGTATATGGATGACAATTGTTCAATTGCTCAATTAGCTCAATTAGTATAGAGGGGAGGGAAAAGATTTGCTGTAAGCATAATAGTAGGTACATGTGCAAGTGTGATTACCTAAATTGGATTGACCTATAGCTAATTCATACCTATTTAGTGTCTGATGTACTATAAGCAAATACCTGATCTGAGTAATTGGTAAGATTGGGCAAGCATTGACCTAACCCAAGTGACGCTATTACATGCTAAAGAATTAATTGGTGATACATTAAGACACCCATAGACATATCCTTTCCACAACAACTGGTGAATAAAAAATATGCATTGCTGACCAGAAAGGAATCATTTAGTCTTTACAATGGGTGGGTATTCAATTTTTGTGCTGATTAAGTTTGTGATAGTTGGAGCTGGAGTGCTATGCAACACTCTGCACATCGGAAAAAGAGTGCAAACCCGAAGAGCCTAATGAAAGCTGTCAATCTCCCTGGAGAGGCCATGGTGTTCTGAAAACAAAAGGAAATCTCAGCATTCTAGGACTTCAGTTCAGTAACTGCTGTACGACAATACTTGGCTTATTTCTCCTCCTCACCATTAATAACTGATTGTCTGCAGCAGCCACACAGCAAAAGGTAAAATGAGAAGCTATTATAATAAGCAATTAATTGCATAACGGTTTGTTCATTTCCTCAATACAGTAAGAGACAACAAGAAATACATTTTCCTTTTCAGAGGATTCCATGTAATTACCTGCATTGGCCTTATTATATTATGGATGGTTCTGTAATAAGTAAGTCTTTAGATCCTTCTGTTCCCATGCTTTATCGAATTGATTTTATAGAATGAAAAGAATGTGGAATGCTATTGCAAAAAGTGTCTGCGGCAGGTAGCTCAATGGACAGATTTAGAATGGGCTAAGACAAGCTATTTATTTTACATCAAACCTGAGAGATACATCACAGCCTTAAAATAAAGTGTTTCACTCATTAGTTTGAAAAGGCTGCAAGAGGTTCAGATTCATGTAATTTGGGGACAACTAAAGACAGAAAACTGTGTTTGAATGGACATTAAAGGCAAAGCCTGCTCTTAAAGCGGCAATGTAACGTTTGAGTGTATTTTGGAGTTTTTTTTTTGTTTTTTACAAAAGATAGAATTTCATTTTGCAAAAACGATTGATATAGATCCAATGTGATCTTTGTTATATTTAGGGGAACCCAGTTTGTTTCAAGTACAATTGGAGAAGCGTGAATTAGACACCAGTAGTGTATTGGTGATCAAAATAAGCCTCCAATCTTTATTTTGTTAGTTGTGTTTTTATACATTAAAAAGTAAGTGCTTACATGCAAATAGTCATAGAACAGTAATAGGAAGGGAGTGAAATAACAGAGAAGGAAAGAGAAGGAACAGACTGTTTTAGGAGAGACAGCTCAGGTGGGGGCTATCTGCTCCCGGAACTAGACATATATGGTCTTAAGTGTCGTTTTAAGCACTAAGCATTTTCTGAGTCCAAGTTAGCCAGTTTTAATATAGGATATCTAATATGATGTATGTAGACTGCTTTGGAACTTTTTAAAATTCCAGTACAATCAAAAGATGTATATGAGACAATGTCGCCAATATGTAAGCGTCATATTCTGGACTCATGGCAGAGATTCAAACAGCTTCCACCACTACAACTTGCCATTTGCCATCAGCCATCATGAGTAAAGGCTGATGGGTATGGCATCTTCAAGCAGGGTCTCACAGGATCTTACACTAACCTCCTTTTTTACACTTATTTATAGAACCACAAACAAAATTGGGATACGGCTGTATAATATATGGAGAGAACATAGATTGTGCGCTTTAAATTAATGCACTTACAAGATGATGTAAAAGAAGAGCGTTCATAGTATGGGGGGCTAGTAGTCCCCCTTGCCAATGCGAAGCAGCCAATGGAACACAGGACTCCAGGTAGGTAATAATCAAAGATCCAATACTTTTTATTTTCTTTAAAAGGTGAAATACACCATAAAGATAAAAGTAAAAAATACAACAATAGGTCAAAACTAGAACTTCCTAGAACTTCCTCAGGGACCGCACAATAAAAAAATAACATACAATATCACAAATTGTAAAATAATGCAGAGGATGCAAAGTATTGGATCTTTGATTATTACCTACCTGGCGTCCCGTGTTCCATTGGCTGCTTCGCATTGGCAAGGGGGACTACTAGCCCCCCATACTATCAGGGGAGGCACCTTATGAACGCTCTTCTTTTACATCATCTTGTGAGTGCATTCATTTAAAGCGCACGATCCATTGTATATACTGTATTACCCTATTTGGTTTTTAATGTTCTCTCCATAGATTATACAGCCGTATCCCAATTTTGTTTGTGGTTCTATGCTTGTGTAAAGATCGTTTGTTGTGGATAACGATCTTGGGAGGCTGCATACTAATTGAAGTTAAGTAACTTACACTATTAGAGCACTGAGTTTGTGGTGTTTATGTTTGTTTTGTTGTTTTACACTTATTTAGTCTGAAAACAACCATTCTTGTGAACTCAACGACTTAGCACAAATTAGAACAGCAAAATAGATAAAATTAATAGATTTCCAAACAAATACAAATATCTAATGGAGAAGACTAATGCAAAGTATTGTTACAAGTAAAGTGGAGCAAAGTTAAGATAGATCACTGGGTAGAGCTCCCGTGGTAGTATTTCATAGTCATGGATTTGATTTTTAGCATGTTAAGTTTAGACTTTAATTCTTGAGACGTCAATAAAATGAATACCTTTTAAATTGGTGTCAATAACATCTAGACCTCAGGACATTCTTAGAAACTAGTGTAAAGCTGGTTAAATGTGGATGATATTATTATAAAATCTGTAAGTGAAGGAAAGTTTTTCAACATGCAAAACAGTGCTAAAAGTTGGAATGTTGAACTGTCTATGCCTTTTCAGACAATAAAATGTATCTTAGCTTGCTTCCTGTGAAGTCAATACACTAAAACACAACCACAAATCCTCTGAACCAAATGTGAGGTCAGTAAAACAAGTATAAAAAAAAATATATATGTAAATATACCATTTACATATTTTTGTTTACATACTTGTTTTCCTGACCTTGCATTTGCAGAGTGAAGAAAATATCGGTGGTGGCACAATAACTTTCTATATGTGCGGTGGAATGATACTGCTCCCAATATCCTCCTCCCCGTTCTATATTTTTGAGTTGTATATTTTGGTTTAATCCATGGCGCTACATTGGTTTAAAGTACACCACAAGTTATGTTTTTATCATCATAGCTATGGATTACATTTGCTTTTGTAATGCTATTAATGGTAGGTCATAAAGTGCAGAATTCACGAAAGACATATGGAACCACATGCATCATGGTTTTATGAATAGTTGTTAGGCTCCACTTAGCGCACTTAAAAATAATCACAACCTTCATGTTTGATTTTATGTTCTACTGACCATGTGCCATGTGTCCAAAGCTCATATTCTGTCTTAAATGCCCTCTCGAGGTTTGCTCCCACAACCTCTAGTGTAGTCAACCAACCCCCTGTTCTTAATTTTTTTTTGTTCTCTGATATGAATTTTAATCTTTGCAGTTTATCATGTAAACCTTTCTTGCCTCCCTGTTACTAAAACTTACTGTCCAGAATCCTCTCGAGAATGCAACTCTGACATAACAAACTGTACAATAGAATCAAACTAACAACTTAAATTGAATGGTATAGTTTCTCTATAACATGATGTGAAGATATCCCCACACTCTTCAATATTGGGTATTATCTTTTTTTTTTATTTGAATGGATCTGTGATCTTTGAAAATAACAAGTGGCCATCAGGCCTTTGTATCACTGAGGTAGGTAGATTTGCAGTTGACATATATGTGTGTATATATATATATATATATATATAATTACAACATATACCTCTTTTATTCTTTTCCACATCCATTAAGATAAGCCTTTTGTTGAAATAAAGTATGCCATATCTTAAGTGTTTTCCATTTGTATTATGACAGCAATAAAATGATTTCTTGAGAGAACTGCGTGCTGCCAATCAAAATCTCCTTAAAGGTGTTTTAATGTCCACCCACTCATGCACAGCAAACAGTAAGGGGCTGTTTATACCATTTTAACACTGTCAGAGAGTGTCGAGACTAGAGGATTTCTGCGTTGACCTCTATTATTTATGATGTGATGTGGAATTGATTGTGGTTGCAAGATCCTTACTGGAATAAAATGAGCTTCTCAATTATGGTCATACAAATAAATCTTTATTTTTTTCGACCCGCCAGTCCCCCGGGGAGCTGTTGGATAACTCTTTGGTAAGCAACGGTTGTGTGGATTACACTAGTGTATACCGTTGCATCTTTTTCTAATGAAAGTCAAGTCTCCCTGAAACTTGCAAGGTCAAGTGCATTTCTTTCTCAAGTCATCTGAATTCTTCAATGACCGTTGAGCAAACAAAAATTATTTTGACATGCAGACCGAGTTTCTGCTTAATAATCATATGCTGATTTTAGACAATGTCCCTCTTCTACAGTGAGGAAGAAATCACAATCAACGATCTTTAACAACTGCAATCACACCTCACAATCATGATCATCAAAAGCCTTCAGAACTGATAATGGATGTCGGTGTTGAAGTGTCTGATACATATGCAGTGTCATTTCCTAAACATGTCTTATTGGTTTTTTTTTCTTCCTTTTTCTCATTGGAGGAGAGAATCATACGGAACAAAACCCAGATAATTAAAATACTCAGTACTAAGAGCTGGATGATTAATCTTTTATTGATTGTTACCATCCCTGACAGATGAGAATCTAGAAATAAGCGGTAGAGTTATTGAGGCATTTATCATTTTGCTACAGTATCATATTTATTATCGAAGAAGATAATATGGGGTTTTAGGCATGTCTACATTGTATTAGCTTATAGTAACTGCCCTTTACAGCAAAAAAATACATAAAGATATTCTTAGTGTGGATGGAATTCAGAATAAAAACATAATTATCTTGATATTTTTTGCTCATCTTTGCTCAGGCATTTTATTTTTTTTTAAATTCTGTGGTTGGCTCAGTTAGAACTGAGCTAGAACTGGTGATAAGAATATAAATTTTTAATACCAAAATTGCATTAAAGGGACCCGTTTAACCCAGAAATTGTAATTATTGCAGTTATTGAGAAACTGCAATAATTGCATTGCAGGATTAACTCCACCTCTATTCGCTGCCTACCATACATCAGCTAGAGGCACTTCTGGGTCATTAGGCAACTTTTGGTCGCCTAACTGATGCTGGATATCCTCACGCTATGCATGAGGACATGAAGAGTCAGCTAAAATCCCATAAGAAAGCATTGATTCAAAGCTTTCCTATGGAGTTTTCCTAATGCCACTGCGGCGGTCGCTGCACATGCACATTAGGTACCCAACATAGGACTATGTCGGGGGAGAATGAGCAGAGGCGGAGCTTGACTCAGCACTGAAGGAACATTGGAGCTGGATTGAGATAAATGAATTAGGGGTTTTTAACCCATTCTGCGCTGCTGGGGGAGGGGAGGAATACAAGCGATGGGGGAGCAATAGGGTACTATAGTACTAAAAATTCTATTTTGTATTCTTAGCCTATAGTTTCCCTTTAAAGAGGAGAAAAAATCCTATTTGTGCATTTTGCTATAAAAAAAAATAGTATTTTGTGGACCCTGAACCATTTTATTTACATGCTCCTCTCTTTGTATTTTAGTTAAATAAATAAAAAAAAAACCACAAAAAAATAAGATTTACCTTAACCCTCTTTTCCTACCATATTAGTGACCAGTGGATACCTCATCTCTTGTTGTCTAGTAGGAAAGAAAAAAAAATCTGCAACTCTTCTGGCACAGATTTCTTATCCCTGTCACAATTGTAGTCATTTTGAGTATTGGCTACTGGCAGAGATCTGGGATATGGCATCACAGTCTTAATATTGTTTAGTTTTGTTTTTTACCAACAAAGCAGAAAGACTGTTAAATAATACTGCAAAAGTCATCTTTGACAGAAATATCACTGTTTTGCTTGTTCTTTGCGTTGATGCGGGGGTAACTGTCATTCTAATGTCAAATCCACTGAACTACAGATCCATCCCAACCGCTAGGTTCCATGCTAGCTATTTACCTGCCTAATACATAAAGTCCTTGATTGGATGATTTTAATATTCTATGGCTATATTAAACTAAAAAAAGAAAGGTCTAAAACCAGAAGGTGCTTTGTTTTTGTTTGTACAAACTCAAAATAAAATGCATGCTTCTAGCATCCCACGATTGGTATTGCCAACCTCCTGTTGGTTTCAATAGCAAACAGAATACTGAAACAATATGCGCTTCTTAGGAAAATAGAATTCTTCGCTTCTTGAAACAGCCGAAACTCTAAAAATTGTGAAAATGCAATTACCGGATCATTGCATCTTTACTATCAAGTTCAATGCCCTTATTAAGGTGCTTCAAGTTTAGTCGAAAAAGGTATAATGCTTTACTACTCAAAACAGTCAAATAGATTTTTCCAATTTGTTAAAACTCAAACGTAGGAGGATCACATCATTAATATTTAATAGTGAAACGTTATCAGGCTGAAGAACTGGATAGTCGTCTTGAGCAAGTGTTTTGTAACTGCACTTAGTTTGTAGGTTTCAGAGTTTCATTGTTAACAGATTTATTAAATCACTCAGGTGGCAAGGCAAGAGGGGAAAACAGGCAAAGTAATGGAAAAATCTCTTTAACACTCGTGTCATTCTTTAAGGACAGAATCTTTAATATCACTCCCTGAAGCTAAGGATGCTCACAGCTCACAGGCACTTTTTATTTCATAAGATCCCCTATCTTGACATTGTATATATGACAAAATACATTCTATTTTATCACCTTCCTGCCAGCTCCTGGCACTGAGACTAATTAATTCAGTGAATCACAAATTTAAAATCCGGGTGAGATGTAGGAGACAAATTGAAATGATCTGGATTGAGAATATATAGATTAGGTTGCCACTTAAAACTTGACTGGAATATACAACTCCCTTAAAGCGGCTCTTGCTCTTTGAAGGCTTTGCTTTAAATTGATTATTTTTGTCCCTCAATTGTTTTTTAATTCACCTTATACATAACAAAAAGTAGGGACTATTTTTTCTTGTGTGTGGTGAGCATGATCTTTGACAAATTTCGGCAATTGATGGAGTTTGAGCAAAACTCTATTTTAGTTTCTAAGCTAATTTACCCACAATCCTTCAGTCAAAATAATCCTACATAACAATAAACTGCAGACATTATGGACAGAGGAACAAAACGGAGGCACCCAGGTGTTAAGATCCGGAGCGCTGAAGATAAGATAATAGAAATAAGGGCAAGTGGCAAAGAGGGAAATTTAATCATTAAGCTACAAGAGGCATAAGGAAAGGAAAACTGAAAGAAAAATAAACATGACAGAGATGCTTTAAATAGAATTGTCGGAATCGAGTATCTATTGTAGATAAAAGGAAAGCACCTGAATGTTCTTTGAAGAAGATCTTTGCAGTAGTGGTAAATCCAGTGAACAACGTGAAATGTCCAATCCTAGGTCAATAGCAATGAATCCATCCAGATGAAAGGCAGGAACCAAAGTCCTAAATTGATGGGTAATAGAAGGAAATGACAAGGAATAGTTAGCTGAGGTCCGAATCTGGAGAACAAACAAAAAGTAGAGCAGGCCAGAGGAATTGTTAGAGAGCAGTAACAAGATTAAATATCCAGTACAATGATCTGGTATATTGGATGAGACAAGGAGACTTAAAGTAAAGCCCGAGGTAGTGAGCCAGAAAATCCATTCAATTAGAGGTTAATCCATAAGAACATTAGTTAAGAAGTCTTTTGATATGGTAACCAGTAAATGTGTCAGAGATAAGGGAGCATTCAAGACAACAAAATCCAGGAAACGAGCCAAATAGAAAACATTTATTAATGTGCGAGTGTAAGGGCAAGCCAAAGTACATGGTGCAGGAACTTGAGCAGCCACGGAGAGACTGAACAATGGGTGGAGGGAGAAAAAGCAGGGCAGGAGCTCTGAAACAATGCCATAAAGTGAACTGCTTGGTGCTATCAATTGGCAGCAATTGGCAGGTTTAAATGAACACTAGAGGGTCAGGATCACAAAGATGTATTCTACTCACCAGAACAAATTCAATAAGCTCTAGTTGTTCTGGTCACTATAGTGCCCCTTTAAGGATGATAACATAAATCAATTGATCACATTGCTGAAATCATGATAAAGCTGGATTATTTCAGTACATTTAATAAAGTGCCTTTCATAAGAGTGATATTTAGCATTGTGATATTTTGTTTTGGTCAGAGCTCAGTAACGTAGCCACATGGAGAGGTAAGGACAACTCTCTCTTTCCACAGAATGGATACAAATTTAAAGATATGGTATTTCTCAAAATTTGAGACAAAACGTGTTGCAAATTGATAATTATTAAAAATTATATAGTTTACGTAGGATATTTTAACCCTTAGATAACACCTACAAAGTCCACATTGATTCCTTTTTTCCCCATATTTTCACATTATCTTTTAACCTTGCACTATTGCTAGAACTATTAGATAGGAAAATATACATTACACATGGCAACTAACCAGAGAAGATTTGTTTTAGCTCTGTTAAGTTTACTGGCATCACACTTGCCATCTTCAAACATTTTAAAGGCACATGCAAGTTAACAGGCAGGCCTACAGTCACGATTCTGTGTATTGTACCTCCCATTGTAGCTAGGAGAGATGGCAATTACAGGAAACATTATCTATTGAGTTGGGTTTGGGTTAGAAGACTAATTATGAAGAATAGAGGTTATACTTGCATTTAAGATGCTGTATACTACATTTCCCATCACTATCAGCTGGAGTCTCCTCCTGTGTCTTTGGTTCAGCTATGTCATTTAATTATTTTTCATGAAGGTAAGTAAGTATACCGCAATATTACCATGCTCTAAGAATGCAGACAAAGAGCATGAGTTAAATTTCTATAATGACTTACACATTTATGTCTGTCTGCAATACAACATAGTGCAAAACTGTATAATAAAGTGACGGTGTATATAAAGTGCCAATTGGTCACTCATACTTTGGAGCCAAATAAAGAGCCTTCAGAAAATAATCGGTATCTTATCAATCTTCTCAAATCATGAACTTTATTGAAGAGAAAAGATAAAGTGCAACCAAATTTAATAACCATAAGAATAAAGTGCACAATGCAAACAATTGCAGGTGTAACTTGTCACCATAGATTCACAGTAAACGTCCAACGCATTTCACCCCGGTCAGGGACTTCCTCAGGGACAGTTTCTCAAATCAGGACAGAATACAAAGTGCATAAGCTCCCCTTTCCCTCCCTCTTCCTTCCTTATATACACCCTTCAATAAGTACAAAAAATATTCCTATCGGATGCTGTATCCTCCTCCAGGTGGTCTTGATATTTTCCTTGATTACTTCCTGGTTCCGTTCTTCCTGACGTCATCGCGTTATGCATGTATACAGTTTTGCATTATGTTGTGCTGTTCTTGTTCGCCCTAGCTGTATTCACCCTATATATTGCATTTGTATTGTAACAAAGATTTGAGGTGATCGTTGGGTGATTCCATTGCTAGAGGGAAGTTTGAGTGTTTAAATATATACACTTTAGCACTTTTTTAAGGAGGGTGTTAACACCTGCAGTTTCTCCACTTTACTCTGTGATATTGTGAAATACACTGTTTTGTTGCACTCTAATGAAGTCAACTCAATTACACTATGGTAATGACGTTCATTTAAAATGTGTTGTTTTGTCAACATTTATTTCCATAATAAAACTAACATTCTGCACTTTTTATAGAAGATACAATAGGTGGTTGTTAAAATAAAAGCAACAAAAAAACTAGAAAACAAAATATATTTTATATATAAAATATTTATGTCTTTCAGAATCGTCTTTCTACTAAAAAAAATAAATCAAAAAGTAAAAAAATAAAATATTTCCTGTTTTGTTTGTTGGTCAGGAGAGCTGAGAATAATGTTGTTCTGTTCCTTGTACAAAGTGCAAAACATAAACTTAACAGCTGGATAATGTCATGTATTAGGCTAGAAACATATTTACACTTTCAGCATGTGACTGTTTCAGCTTTGTCATGGGAAAGCATGGGAAAGTGAAATGATTTTCTGGCACCAATATCTTAACATCAATATGACATTGTCAGGATTACTAGATGATCCAACACGCAGAACTGTATCACACCAGGGACTAAAGGTAACGTCTTACCGGGCCTTAGAATGGCTGGACTTAACTTACCAGAGAATAGTTAGAATACTTGCTAAGGGCAGGAACGCTCAGAAAAACACTCTCGGAAAAAAGGAGTTTAAATAAACCTCCTTCAGATCCGATTGGCCATACCTGGCCTTTGACCCCAGAACGTGTGTGTGCATCCTTTACGTGATGTCACACACACGTCAACGTCATCAGTAGCGTGGGTGGACGTGGGGTTACATATGGTGTGGATCCACCAAGATGTCGCAGGAGTCAGATACATTGCTGCATGACCGTTGAACGGCACTTTCGCATTTGTCAGGAAGGCAACTACTGCAAATACCGCAAGGTGAGGCTGAAGATGTTACAGACATGCCCAAAATCTCTTTTGCTTGATTCAGCACATAAATACACTTGTGCCCTTTCAGCTTATAGAAGGTTCAAGTACTGCTAAGTTTGCATTCCGATAAACATAAACGTGCGGAAATAAATTCAACTGACCAAAAAAGATTACAGAGTAAAGTGATGGCTTTCAAGCTGCTTAGTAATTTTAACTGTCCATAAATTCTCAGGAGGCCACAAATGCAGTGTGTTTATGCTCTTGTGTCCCAGCAGGGGTTAAGAATGAATTAGTGCTGTATCAACTAGAATAAATAGTTTTGGAAGATTCTGAATTTTAGTCCAAAAAGTTTAACTTATTTTTCACTATTTTAGAGAGTCAAATGCATTGCTCACATTTTTTTTGTTTGTTTTTGTTGCGCACTAGGTGTGGCCTAACTAAGAAAAATGACCAACTTATGAATTTACAAATGTTTTGCAAAACTGATGCCAAGAGTTGAGCAAAATGTGGTTCTTGCTAATTATCCTCTCACCAGTCAGTTTGCTTCTTGGTCGTTTACCAACATGTTTAGCAATGGATGCTCAACTCCTGTCTCTTGGCACGCAAGATGTATACAAGGCCATCTAGCCTAGCTATCAGTGATAATAAGCCGACACCTACCTAGTTTGTGAAATATAAAACAAACAAAAAAAGAAGCTAAAGAGAGAGTGTCAGACCAGGAAGATTTTACAAGTTCTGGGCAGATGGGTAATATGCAGGTGGAAAATCAATGCAAAGCCTAAGGAATGTGACCTCTTAACAATAGTCAGCAGAAATCACACACTTATCTTACTTCCTCAACAAATTATGTCTAACACAAGATAGCAACAACATAAGATGTAAGATGTAGGAAACATCTGTATCAATTTTACTTGTACTTAGCCACTGAGATTTACTAGTCTGAGTGATCAAGGTATCGGAAAGTGGAATAAGGTCATTGTTCCTGCCATAAACAAGGCCATTGTTCCTGCAATAAAGCCTTCAAAGTAGCGGCAATATTAGATATGCTAAATCAGCACTGTGTTCATTAATGGTAAACAGAGAATCTGCCATTGCTGTCTTACCCTACGTGACAGGCAGTAAAAGCAGCAACATGGTTGTATCCAGCCACTCATAGAAGTTCTTCCCATGGAGAAAAACAGGAGATTCACATTTTAGAGACTGGCTTTTTAGCAGCAGTTGCTGGGAACTCCCTGTCGCTACTTGTGGAAATGGCTGTGACTCATACAACCTCCATGAAAAAAAAAATCTTTCATTTTCAAACAGATCTTACAAAAAGGATCCAACAATCAAAGGTCAAAGAGAGGAAGGGTGCTTTACCAGTCCTTAGAATGGCCGGGTTAAGCAAACTAAGAATAGTCAGGAGACAAGCCAAGTAAAGGGAGCCAGAAAACAGGAGAGCGAGAAACAAGCCAAGGTCAAAGGAATGGAGAATACAGAAAAATCGGAATAACAAGCCAAATAATCAGTAACCAGAGAGAAACACGAGCAAACTGCACTACAGGTATCACAAGACCACAACAGGGCACTGAAAGACAGAAAATGTAAGTATATAAACCCTGTGCTTAATTCTGATTGGATAACTTCCAATCAGAATTTACAAACACACGTGGGGGATATTTACACCTCCCACTGTGATTATGGTGCTGTGTCTTTAATGCTGGGTCACGTGACTGACCCCGGCGTTCGCATAAGTGCACAGGGTCCCAGCGTGCAGCGTTATACATGCTGCCGCTGGGAGGCGAGGAGGAGGACTGGACTCGCCGACAGGCAGGGGAAGGGGAGACCGCAGGCCGCGAAGGACTGAGGGTGAGTACTGCAAGTGGATTGCATCCTCCTTCTCACAGCCACCCGCGTGGCCCTGACAGTCTGTGTTTGTGTAGTGGATGCAGTGTGTGTTTGTGTAGTGGATGCAGTGTCTGTGTTTGTGTGGTGGAAGCAGTGTGTGTTTGTGTAGTGGATGCAATATGTGTGTTTGTATAGTGGATGCAGTGCCTGTGTACTGGAAGCACTGTAGTCGATACAGTGTGTATGTTTGTGGGCTGTGGGGAGGGGAGCAGTTTTTTTTTAATATGTATATATATGAAACAGGAGGGAGGGCTGCACTCACCTGAACATGCATAAATGGGGTGCTGCTGGGGGCCAATTTTTACAATACATATATATATATATATATATATATATATATATATATATATATATATATATAAAATAACATTTATTCACTCTTCCATGCCTCTTACCTGTGGGGAGGGGGGACACAATATTTCCTGGTGGTCCGGTGGCACAGCAAATAGTACTATGAAGAGGGAGCCGAGAGCTCATTTTTCATGTCCAACAGTATCAGCTTCTCTCCTATCATGAGCTGCGAGAGGGTTACCGCGAGTTGCAATGGCAGCGCTCCAGCATGCGCTGCGCGGGGTGTCGTCATGGCAACCCATGGCAATGCTCTTGCAGTTTGCGAGAGGAGCTGATCCTGTTGGACATGGAAAATTAGCTCTGGGCCCCCTCTTCATAGGACTGGGAATAAAAAGCAGCCCTGGGAAATTTTTATAACAGTCCTATCATTAATTGTATCAGCTGTAACAGGTATACAGGTGGAAATTTTTTTACCAGTAGTTAATATATGTAAGAGATAAGTGTTAACCTAACAACTGGAAAATAATCATTGCAATATGTGTGTGATTTTGTATTTTCTCTATACGTATGGAATACGTCATTAATAGTACATATTCTTTGTTCTCTTAATGTTCCAGGCCCAGTGTATCGTGTATTTCAAAAGTCACTGGGACTTTGCAACTGCAAATAAATAAACAGCTTTGTTCTTCCAACGACCTGTGTTTGGAGTGTGTTCCTCTATTATCTGAGACCTGTGGAAGTCTGCTACATTTTGGCCGGGAATTCTAAGAATACTAACCGGGACCCACTCAGTGAGGTGTTCCCCGGAGCAGGTTCCGCTGACCTTGAGGTAACTTTGGTGCCACTGGACATGGTTAGTCCGGAAAGTTTCTCGTGCCTCTCCTAGGCTTGCTCCGGGACACCCCGGAGATGCACTCCTATTCGGGTCGTGGAACTAGCAAACTTCTGGATTATAGGTAACACTCCGGGGTTGTTCTTGTTTGGTAAATGTATAGTTTGACCTCTTCCCCTGGAGAGAAGGGAGACCTGATCACTCTCCTCTGTCTGTATAATCTGGTTTTGGTGGGGCGGGGTTTGTTTGTATGTGTGTGTGGCTGAGAGTGCTGTGAGTGTCTGAGACATTATCATTAACGAAGCGAGTGCGGACCATGTGTAGGTGCATTTCCTGGCCGGGCGACCGTGTCCAGGTTACCAATTAGGGTAACTTATTTGCACTGTCTGCCTGTTGATTTTATTGTCTGCCATTATGGGCCCCTTGATTGTATGATCAATAACTTTAGAAAAGGTTATAGTGCTGATTATGGTGTTAAGTAGACATGTGCACCAGTGAAATTTTTGGTTCCATCGCATTATTTCATACTAAATAAAAATGTAATTTGTCAATCCTGAATTTCATCCGCAAACCATTTGTTTTCTAATGAAATTTGTTAAAAAATCACTATGACCCCATATTAATAAAAGGGAGGTTAAATTCTCCTGAATGCCCCTACTCGCGGCATGCCGTGTGCAAGGGCATGTCGCCTAAACAGCGAGCATCCACTGGCTGCTCACTGTCATTTAACACTAAATATAAATGAGTATGGGGGTCACTATGACCCCCATATTGATAAAAGGGAGGTTAAATCCACCCACATGTTCTACTTATGGCATGCCACGAATAGGGTCATATCGCCTAAACAAATTTAAAAGTACTAGTGACTGGGCAGCTATTGACTAGTTCACATGACTGGTCCACGTGCTAGTAACTGGTTCCCCAGGTCACCCTGACCAATTTCCCTATATTGATGCCTGGCAGCGAGTAGTTGAAAAGCAGCCAGAATGGTTAAAAAGGTGTTCAGAAGAGGCAAGTCATTTAATGCTTGCCAGACTGGCCTCAGCTCCGAAGTCTGCTCCCGTCCTGAAGCCCACACTTGATGATGCCTCAGATTCTAGTGATTCTGTGCTGCACATCAGCAAAAAAAGAAGTAGATTTGAATGAGTTTACAGATGTTAAATCAGATTTAAATGAACAGTGTAACAATGTAACACAGAGTACATGCTGTAATTGACAGAGATTGTCAGAAACAGTCTGTGAACTAGGGGATAGAGTTGAACTAAGAAATGATCTTATTTGCCAGTTCAGAAATTATTATTATTATTATTATTATTATTATTATTATTATATTTATAGAGCGCCGTCAAATTCTGCAGCGCTTTACAGTGGGTGGATGAACAGACATGTGGTTGTAACCAGACAAGTTGGACACACAGGAACAGAGGGGTTGAGGGCCCTGCTCAATGAGCTTACATGCTAGAGGGAGTGGGGTAAAATGACACAAAAAGGTAAGGATAGTATTAGACTAGTGACAGTTGCAGAAGAGGAATCACTCAGGAGCTATTAACAGTTTAGTAGCTATTTAATAGCTATTAACAGTTTAAGAAATAAAGTAAAGCAAGTGTGTGTGAACACAAGAAAAGTGCAGGCACATAATTTAATCCCAGAACCAATAGATACTGAAAACGTATCCTCACAGAGTGATTTGCAGAAATGTAAATTTCAAGAGAGACCTGCAAAACGTAATTTAAAAATCCAGGAACAATTAATGCCAATTGTGAAATATATTCCAGTTTATGACTCAGTGGATGCATTTCAAATTTGGACAAATTTGGACAAATTTGGACAAATGTAGCCTAAATGACAAAGAGTTTTTAAAATATGGCTGCTGACTCAAATGGCATGTAGACAGAACATGCCCGAAAGATATGAGGATAATGAAGAAATAATGTATGAGAATGAGCAAGACAGATTAACAAAGTTAATAAAATTAACAGGGAATGATTTTACAGACATTGAAATGTTGGTAAAACTAAAACCAGACATTGATGAGGATATTTTTAGTTTTCTTGTAAAATTTGAAAATGCATATAGACTTGTTGCTAATTTTCCTGAAGATCAGTTAATTAATGAACTTGTCAAACAATTTGAAGGTCTAGAACCAACTGAAATTGTAATTGCTATAGAAAAAAGAACTTTGAGAGACGTTGCTTTGTTTTTACATAAATTAAGGTGTGAGTGCAGAAATGAAGGGGTTAAAATGGCTTGTGAAATTAGGCATAGAGAGAATTTGACAGCCCAGATTTTACACCCCTCCTCCTTTTTGGACACAGTGGAGAAGAGTGATACAGACAGCTGAACCTCTCCCAGTTTTCTCTACTAGAAACTGCAGAGTTAAGGGCAGAATATAACTCCTAAAGTTATTTGTTTTTGGTGCAATAAAAAAAACATTTTTTAAGGTATTGCAGATATTTTATCCTAGATATTAAATCAAAGGGAAATAAGAAATTGAATTTGTTGATTGAAAATTTTGACAGAGAAAATACATGTAGTAAAATATCAATAAAGGCCTTTCCTTGTAAACTGATAGTCAGACAAATAAGAGAAATGTTAGCTAAATCGAAATTAGGAGACACAAGCAATGCAGTGTAACTCACAAAGTATTAAGAATCAGAGAACTTCACAAGACATGATCAGGTTAGAGAATGAGCATGAATTTGTGTGCCAACAGATGTGCATAGGTTGATTGCAGAGTTAAGAACAGTACAAAAATTTAAATATATGATTGTTTGTTGTTTTACTGAATTGTTAGTCCGTACTGTTTTTTCATTGTTTTTATGTGTGTTATAGGAAAGTATTAAGTTAATTAACTAAATGAAATGTGTACATCAAGGTTGCAAGTGTCTCAGAATGAAATACACAAATGTAGCAGTTGTTAGGAGCATGCAGTGTATGTTATATTGGTTATAAGCACATGTATTCCATGTTACTTCTGGGGTTGATTTAAAATCTTTGATTTAATTTGTGAGAATGAGATTTTAATATCATGACTGGTAATGGATTACTATATTTTGCAAAGCCTGGACATAAATATGTTTTGACTGTATATAAGAAAAATGTTTTGATAGTATAAAACATAGATTTGCAAATACATTTGATGTAGGAAACAATAAATGTATTTTGTAGTTTGCTTCATGTGACAAAATGGTGCCAGAGTTAAGACAAGATGGCTACCATTGCTAAAGTATTTATAAGAATATATATAGTATATATAAGAAAAATGTATTGAAAGGATATAACATACATTTGCAAATTCATTTGATGTGGGAAACAATAAATGTATTTTGTAGTTTGCTTCATGTGACAAAATGGTGCCAGAGTTAAGACAAGATGGCTACCATTGCTAAAGTATTGTGTGAAACTATTTTTTGTGGATCAGGCCCCACTAAATTTGCAAAGACCCAATATAGACAAGTTCATTTTTAGACCTGTACCTATTAGTGTCATTAAAAAACACATTATAATCTGAAAATGAAAAACCAGTCTGGACCTGATCAAATCCCAGCAATGTTGTTGAAGCTCAGTGCGCCGGCAATTGCTAAACCTGTCACAACCCTAATCAGCGAATCCTTGGTGTCTGGATACATACCCAAACTTTGGAAGACTACAAGAGTAGTGCATATCCATAAAACTGGTGACACTACTTTGGTTTCTAACTATCGCCCAATATCATTGCTCCCAGTATTGTCACAAATCTTAGAAAATTGCGTCCATACGCAACTATGTGAGTATTACCAACAATCAAACTATCTGACCCCTGATCAATCGGGTTTTCCTTGTTTTTGCACAGCCTTTGACACAGTAGACCACGACATTCTACTGCACAGACTCAAAAACTCAGGTATTGAAATAGGATATGTTGCTTCCCATTGCCCCAACAAAATTTACCAGTCTTTCTCCTTTTGAAATTATGTATGGGCACCCACCACCTATTGTACTAGGCCTCAAAGAAGACCTCCACCAGATAGGAGGAGAGATTACACGTTAACAAGTAATCCAGTTGGGCAAGACAGTGGAGGAAATAAGCCAATGGGTATATGAGAAGTTGCCACTCAACCTGTCCACACATTTAGACCCTTACACCCCTACTCTTCTGGTGACTCTGTTTGGGTAAAAGAGTGGACTATTACCACATTAGGACCTAGATGGAGAGGGCCTTACACTGTTCTTTTGTCCACCCTCACAGCTGTAAAAGTGGATGAGATCACCCGGTGGATCCACCATTCTAGAATTTAAGCCTGCTTCTGCTCCATGGGAAGTATCATCTGCTGATCCTGACAAGCCTTTGAAACTCCATTTTAAGAGAGTAAAGGTACCTGTTGAAGAAAATATCAACAAGTAGGTGGTTTGATTGCCTAAATAAAGCCTGACCACCTGCCATTGATGGAAAACCGAGGACCCCAAAGGATGCCTCATGAAGCCGATAAGAACCAGAAGTACTCCTTACCATGCAACCCTCACATCCAGAAGCTTCTTGTATTTATGCTAATGTCATTTTGTTATCCTTGTCTTTCTACCTCTTGTTCCCAGTGCATATTTACCACTAGAACTGACAATCTTTCATTTGGCATTCTCACTTTGATTGTGTTACAAAAAATATTTCTACTTGCACACACCAAGGCATTACCTATTCTATTTGTAACATGCCACAAGGCTCAGCTTGTTTTGACCCCAAGTATGCTCCCCGTAAAGTCTGGTTAGTTGCTTGTAGTTTCAATTCTAGAGGCAGTATTATAAATAGAACATTATTTTTAAATGGAGAAAAGCCTGCTTCCCTCTATTTTGATGCGTGCGCAGCTATTAATTTAAACATCTAGCTCAGGAATCCCTGCACCAATGTGGCGTGGGAAAGAATGTATATGTCAAATTATAAATGTAACGGCACCCGTGGTATGAGAAGGGGTTAATGCCGCCAAAGCTGTTCTTTTTCCCGAATGCGAAGTCAGCTACCAAACACTCCTAAGCGCTGAACAGGAATCATACGAATTATCCCCCCAAGCACGAGACGAGACTCTGTGTTGAGGGTCAAGCAGGATCTGGTTAATGGTGGCTACATGTCAGCCTTTTATGCAGGTCTTCCAGCAAGGGACACTCCCATAGGGACCTTGTGGAAGACTGAGACATTGTTACAATATCCAATCACATGTAGTTACAGTATGGAAACACTCCCACATAAACAGTACAACTCCTCCTCTCTATCCTGGAGATAATTGGGTTAAGAGCCTTGAAGTAACTCAATTATCTCCAGGTATGGAGAATACCCTCCATTTTATGATAACAGTAAAACACATAAAAATCTATAAGTCTTATTTTACCAAACGGAACCCCCACGTTTGACATATCCCCAGATAGCTGAGATCTGAGAGCTCAATATAACCGAACAGCGCTCATATCTCATACATACAGCCAAATCGCCATGGAGCTGAAAGTGTGTTCACTGTGAGTTTGGCAGAAAGCATGAGCTCCATGGGTTTAGCTATCTGGGGCAGTTCCGTTCGTGGATTGTAAATATACCGAACGGCACAGCGTTCGTATGAATCAGAACAAAGAGATGGATGGTTGTGATCTCAGCAGTGTTCTTGGGAAACAGTTTCCGAAATGAGTTCCATGTATTTGTCGACGAACATCGCTGGGCGTTCGACTATCCAAGATGGCCGCCGCCATGTGTTCGTTCATACGAACGATGATCACCCAGCCGACCATTCGGGAGTTGGAAGTGGCCGCGGTTAACCACAATGTTAATAAGGTCAGCAAGGTTAACGAGCAGCACACTTCCCTGCTGGGTGGCCTGCCATTTGGTAGTTCATTCGTCTCTTAGGGAATATACTCAGGAAACACACGAACAACCGGGGACTGGTGAACAAACAGACAAAATAGTTGAAAATAATAATTCAGAGGCAGAGAGGTCTGCCACAATATGTATATGTGCCCACTAAGTAGGAACTGCGCATACCCGGAGAATAATTTCTGTGAGTATTGGAATTGCATCTGGTGGGCCACCTATAAACCATGTACTCTGACTGCAAGCCTGCAGAACCTGAATAATCAGGTTGCAAGCCGTGGGTTAAATAGTAACCAATGAAACTGCAAAGCAGAATACTAGGATGCAGTCTGCTATTTATCAGAACTGTCTAGCCCTAGATTATCTAATAGCCCCTGAAGGGTGTGTGTGCGGGAAGTTTAACCTGTCTAATTGTTGCCTTCAGATTGATGAAGAAGTGAAGGCCATCATTGAAAGAACAGTGGCCCATGTTCCAGTACAGACATGGAACGGACTTGACCCTAGTGGTTGCTTCACAGGATAGTTCATTCATTCATTTGGGGGTTTGAGAACTCTATTGGGAGGAGTTCTACTTTTGTTGGCACTTTGTATGTTACTCCCATGCCTGATTGCATTGCTCTTTGAGCCCGTAAATATATTTTAAGTATGAATATACTAAGTACTTGGCCATCAAAATAAGTGTTATGTGATGCCTTCTATGATCCTGCAGGTTATGCAACCTTCTGCACTACATATCCCACAATGCTTTTAAATCTTTAATGCTGAAAAGGCATGTATTCCACAAATTCGGAAGTTCCGAAGGCTACCTACCACTGTTCTAGTATATAGAGCATTTTCTGGGCATTTTGCATACTATTGCTATTGCTATTTTCCTTCCAGTGGCTGCCATTATTTATTAATGTCTGTTGCTCTGTCTCATAATTCTTTTAACAATCTATTTTCCCTAATCTTACCACCCAAGAGTCTGCTTGTTTACTGCTCTGCAGGCACTATGGGAGACACAAAGAATGTATTCTTACAGACAATATACATGGTACATAGTACACACTAGGGGTTCAATTCATTTCTTTGTTGCATTTTTTTCTTTAGATTGGAGTGTTGCCACTAAATGTCTAGAACGGTGTTTTGAAACCCTAGAAGTCATATTACGTGATTATTCTTTTGATGTTGCTAAGGACAAATGCTGTATGCACAACAACAGGACTATCAATCTGCTTCATACGCAGTTCTGAGATTTCTCCATGGAATCTAATAAATTATTTAACCAACAAGCATGTTTTCTATTAAATTCCTTACAAAAATACCTTTCCAAATGATGAATTAATTACCGTTTTGGACAAACAAGTGCTGTGAATTTAGCCTCTTGTAAGCTGTAAGCTACATTCTAAGTCTGATAATATGCACTATGAATTGAATATAATATTTTACCCATCTGTTGCTTGAGTTTGCTCGGCTTTTTACTCACGGCAGGAGACTGGTAAATATCATACAACCTTGTCTGCTACCGAGGGTCATAAACAAGCAGATTTACCCACTGCTTACCAAACCCATGCTGTGGCTTTCGGCTATTAAAACAATAAATGGAAATCCAAACCCCGCAGTTACATGTACATGTGAAACATTGGCATCTAACCGATGCCTCAGGGCTCTACTTAATAACTCCCAAAGATTAATTCAATGCTTCTAACTCATTCTTGGATAGTTTAAAACATGTCGAAAACTTTGCAGATTACCAACAACTTCTACAGGATGACAGAAACATTGAAAAATAATCAGTTTTTGCATGTTCATAGTTTAGAGATAGCCTTAATGTTTAGACAGAAAGCTGTGTTTTACGTACCTATATTAATTTTTATGTATATGTAACATTTTTGGCCTGAAAAGCTACCACGTAGTTGTGACGTTATTCATCAGATCCTGGCACCGGCTGGGGTCCTCCGCTCGAGCCCTGTGCGGCTTGAGCTCTTCTGCCTCCAAACGAGCTGCATGTTGTCCCACAGTCCACCTAGTGTAACTAAGGGCACTGCTCATGTCATGAACATGTTCTTAAAGGGTTATTGGAGCCCCAAGTCATTTCCATCTCCCATTGGTCCCCGTGATTCCAGCGCCCCATGCATGCACGTTTAGAGCTCGCTGGCATGACGTGGATCAATCAAATGTTATATGAAGGTATTTAAACTTCCCAGCCCTATCTACTGTGCCCTATTTTGGTTTCTTTTCCCAGTACCCTCTAGTGTGTTCCTTGATCTATTATGTATTATTCTGGTATTGACCTTGGCTTTGTTACTGACCCTGCATTTATCTTTAACCCTTTCCTGTGTTGTTTACCTGTATGATTGATGACTGTGCACCTTACTCTGGCTAGTTTTTCTTTTAGCTGTCTCTCTATTACCCTGAGATTGGCTCGTTACCAGGGCTCGAGTCCTGCAGGAATGCATGGGAATGGCATTCCTGCACTTTTTTCACAGCAGGAACGCCATTCCCCCTGCAGGCACTAACCAGAGGACGGAAAAAAATGCCGCCCCCAAATGCCCTCCATGTTCCCCCTGTCATGGGGGAGAGGGGGGCACCTGATGGTGTGTGTATGAGTGTAGACATGCCTGTTAATGTATGAGTGTATGTATGTCTGTTAGTGTGTGTATATGAGTGTATTTACGTCTGTTAGCGTATGTACGTGTGTGTGTATGAGTGTATGTGCTTCTGTTAGTGTATGCATGTGTATGTGCTTCTGTTAGTGTATGCATGTGTATGTTTGTGAGTGTCTGTCAAATCAGTGAGTCTGTTTGTGATTTAGTGTGTGTGTGACTATTAGTGTGTGTATGTCAGTGTGTTTGTGTGTGTCTCTCTGTCAATGAATGAGTGTGTGTCAGTGAATGCGTGTGTCAAATCAGTGACGTCTGTGTGTTTGTCATTGAGTGTGTGTGTTACTGTCAGTGTGTATCTGCCAGTGTGTGTCAGTGAATGTGTGTGTGTCTGTCAGAGAGTGTGATTAAAGGGACACTATAGGCACCCAGACCACTTCAGCTCATTGAAGTGGTCTGGGTGCAGTGTCCCAGTCCCCTTAAACCTGCAAGTGTAATAATTGCATGTTCTCAGAAACTGCAATAATTACCTTGAGGGGTAACTCCACCTCTAGTGGCTGTCTGCCAGACAGCCACTAGAGGGACTTTTCGGGTGGTTAGGTGACCAAAAGTCGCCTAACTGATGCTGGGTGTCCTCACTCTGTGCATGAGGACATCCAGCATCTGCTTAATACCCATAGAAATTTTAACCCCTTCAGTGTCAAGTGGGGGAGGGGAGGACATGAGGGAGGGGGTTACTATAGGGAATAATAGTGCCAGAAAAACAGCTTGGCGGTGGCCATCTTAAATTGTCGAATGGCCAGCAGTGTTTTGTCGTCAAGTGTATGGAACTGTTTTGGGCATGGGACCATGTGCACATTGGGTCAAAAGAGACTTCCAGGAATTTCCTGAACCCCTGCTCTGATCTGGGTGATTTTTGGATATGTTGTTCACACAGATCAGTGCTATTCGCGGATGTGTGGAACCTGGAGCCTTGTCGTAGGTCCAGTGTGGGTAGGAGACGGCGAGACCCCAACCAAGCTGCAGCAGTGGGGGGGGGTGGATCTTGGGTGCGTTCCCACACTTTTTTCCCCAGGACCTGACCCCTGCTCGTTACTGACTACAGTTTTTACTCTGTCTAATGTTAAGTCTGGCCATTCTAAGGTCCAGTAACATGTTATTTCCTTGTTTCATCCCTTGCTGTCTTATACTCTGCATGTTAGAGTTTTACCTTGTGACATGAGTACAAAGAACAAATGCTAAAATATGTATTTATAGAACAATATTCCAATGTACTTAACACCTGTTTCCATCAGGTGTTAGATCATCTATTCAGGTCCGTATCATGTCTACCTGGGAGATCTGCCCCTACCTACAAATTAGAAGATGCAGGGTCCTACTTTTTTTCTTGAGAAAGCTTCATTTTAGATGTGAAATGTGTCCAGCAATTATATTATTAGAATTTATGTATCTTCATTCATAGTTTCATGATTTTTGCCGTGTATTTTATGAGACATCTATTACAATAAACAATAATAAAATCTGCGGAGCGCTATTAATAAAAATTACCTACAAATTGTATTTTACATTCAATCACACAATAAACAACCCTTATCTTAATGTTCAATCCAGTAAAGGACCAATACCAATTTTTTGAAAAATAAAAATAAACATAGAAACATAGAATGTGACGGAAGATAAGAACCAATTGGCCCATCTAGTATGTCCAATTCCATGCATCCACTATCCTGTCAGTAAAGTAATACTTCATGATATTATTTTTAAACCTTTGCCCCTCTAATTTAAGACTATGTCCTCTTGTTGAGGGAGGAAAGACCAGAATTTCAGTTTTGGTCAAGTTTAGTTTAAGGAAATTGACAGCCATCCAGTTAGAAATAGCAGAGAGGCAGTCAGAGACACTAGTCAAGAGGGATGGGGAGAGATCAGGAGATGACAGGTAGATTTGCGTGTCATCTGCATAGAAATGATATTGGTTAGCATGAAGAATGCTACAGAATGCTGCAAATATTAAAGTGGGCATTCAAAAATACAGCTAATCATTCAGACTAATGATAAATATTTATTTGAAATTAATTTGGAAGTGACATATGGTGAAACGGAATGCTGGTACTGTTAAAAGGACACTATAGGCACCCAGACCACTTCAGCTCATTGAAGTGGTCTGGGTGCAGTGTCCCAGTCCTACTTAGTCCTGCAATGTAAATCATTGCAGTTTTTAAAATTACAATAATTACATTGCAGGACTAAAATTGTCAACCAGACAGCCACTAGAGGCATGTCCTGATGGTTAGGTGAGTTTTGGTCACCTAACTGATGCTAACCTCACGTTTTGCTCTATGGGGAGGGCCTAATGACTTTGGAGGAGGCAGAGCACTGACCAATCACTGAAGGGATAATGGTGCTGGAATTAGGTGAGTACAGAAAGGAGTTTTTTAGCCATTCTATGATGGCAAGGCCACAAGTTAAGGGTGGGGGAGGGGTCGGAGTGAACCATGGTGTAAGGAATGCAACTTTGTATTCCTTACACTATAGAATCCCTTTAAATAAGGAATCAGGCTGGCTGTCCAGTGCATGAGTGTTGCTGTGGAGTAGTAGGTAGAGAGCAGTAGAACACCATGAATATGCCACTAGTGATAGAGTTACTCAGGTGATACTAGAAGATGAACCTAAACTCAGGTTAGAACCTGAACTCATCTTTTATTGTATGTGAATAACCCCCTTTTTTATGATTCAGAAGCTTTTGTCATTCTACCGGAATGGCGGAATTGATAATAGTGGAGAATGGTGGTGTGAAGCCCAGATTCTAAAGCCGATAAGAGGGGCTCCAACCAATGTTAGTTTCTTTACATTTCGTGTATTTTTCTTGGTTTTATTGGTATACACTATGCTGGTTTCTCTTATCTACTTTTGAGAGAGGATTTCAAACAAAGAGTCATCCGGAGATTACATTACATTGCTACAAATGGGAGTGGCCACCCGTATAGACATGGAGGCAAAGTTAGATACGGCTAGCTTGTTAGCTCTACCCTATTTAAGTATTTAGAATTCTGATTTTGGTGTTTAGTAACTCTCAAATCTTTTAGAGTCAATAATCTAAATAATAATCTAAATAAAGTAATATAAAGTGAAAAGAAGGAAAAAAGCAAGAATCAGAGACTGTCCACCGTAACTCAGTGGGATATGTAGTGGGACGTTTTGTGTATGGTGTTGGTCAAGAGAAAAGGGACGACACTCTACTAATACTATTAGAGACAATACCACCCATACTATATTTTACTTTTATTTTGATTTATTACTTATACTTGTATTTATTTTCAGTGGTTTAATTTATTTTCAACTCCAACCACGGGGTGATTGTTTCACAGCTATAGTTTTTTTAACTCTCGTTTGGACATTTCTGTCTTTCTTCAGTGAGGGGAGGGGGGACTAGCGTTTTTTAAGGGATGCCCTCGAAGGCACAGCAGTGTAGAGATGATCTGTACATACTTCTACTCCGTAGGATCTCTCTGCTCTACCATACTACCAGCAATTTTGTTTCATCTTGCTTTCCCCCGCCGGTTAATTTATTATTTAACAATCGTTACTTTTGTTATTTTATTTCCTTACATTTTCTTTACACATTGCAACTTTCAGTGCAATCACTCTACATATCCCACTGAGTTACAGTGGACAGTCTCTGACTCTTGCTTTTTTCTTATTTTCGCTTTATATTACTTTGCTTAGATTGTTTATTACAAGTTTATACTTTTCCTTTTTATTGTTTTTGTAGGATTTCTTTTTTCCAATGAAAGATACCTATTTGATTTTCTCTACCTGAGATCGAGTTTTTAATATTTATATAATTATATTAAAAGCTATGTTTTATTAGGGTTACTCTATATCCATGAGGGTTTATCTCCTGCATGGTTAGTTATTGTGTTCTTTTTGCATATAGTTTATTTATCTTGGGGGTAATCCACTCTCCCCCCAGCCCCTTACCAATACTGGCAACATTTTGTTCAAATTTTTATGACATTCATTGACTGAGATTACTACCTGACACTCTCAGTCAATGAATGCCAACCAAACATGGGCCAGATGGACATTGTTAATGCTGAACGTTGCTTAGAGTGCTATTTATTTTATTCGTGTTTTGTTTAAAGATTTGCTATGGACTTTATGTAAAACAAAAAAATAACAACATACACCAAATCGGACTGTCTTTATAAAATGAAAATAATAAAGTCTATGTTAATCGTGAATATAGAACCCCCTTAACTGTACATGTCTCTAACTCTGGCACTTAACATGTTAAAACCTCATTTGGCATTTAATTAATTCCAGCATTGTTTAACATTCTGTGAGTGTGGTGTCTTTAGAAAGTGTTTTTTCAAATTCCCTCACTGAATTAGCCTCTAACCCAGCGTTCCCGAAGTTAATTTTCTATGAACATCCAGCAAACCAACTTTGCTTTCTCTGTTATATAATTCTATTGATTGCCCCTGTTTGATATTAACCCCATGTAAACCACAAATAATCAGCCTGGCAAAGTGAAAGACCACACAAAAAATGGGAAGCTAAGCAACTAAATCCAATTCTCAAGAATGCTGACGTATTATTTAATCCACAAAGATACTTTCCACTTTCATTAATTTTCAAGAACTTCCTCTGCATGTTATTATTATGAATAATATTATTATTAACATTAATTAGAATTAGAAGAGAGCAGTGATGGTCATTGACTAATTTAAAGCTTTTGCCTAAAATATAGTGATTCAAAAACATATGTAATATAACAATATACTCTATCCTTGATAGTGACAATATAATAAAATGTAGTATAATGATAGACGATAGCTCCCGAAGGTCTGGTTGCATTACAATTATGCATGAAAGCTTTGTTTAAGAGATGGACCACATTACCTGATTACCATTCTATCTCCGGGCAGGTAAGGGAAGTTTGGGCTAAAAGTAGGCAAAAGGAGTTAGCCTATTTAAAGGTAGCATTGCTGTCCACTCAGGGGCTGAGAAAACCTGATGTTATAATACCATTTGAAACCCTGAGATAAACTTTTATACATTAATTATTTCAGCCTGAATGATTAGCTGTGTTTTTGAATGTCCACTTTCATTTTTTCAGCATTTTGTAGAATTTTTTATGCTAGCCCAGCCACCTCCCAACTCTATCCTATCTAGCCAGCCACCTCCTAACTTTATCTTATCTAGCCCAGGCACCTCCCAACTCTATCCTTTCTAGCCCAGTCATCTCCTATCTCTATCCTATCTAGCTCAGACACCTCCCAACTCTATCCTATCTAGCCCAGACACCTCCCAACTCTATCCTACCTAGCCCAGCCACCTCCCAACTTCATCCTATCTAGCCCAGCTACCTCCTAACTCTATCCAATCTAGCCCAACCACCTCCTAACTCTATCCTATCTAGCCCAGCCACCTCCCAACTTTATCCTATCTAGCCCAGCCACCTCCCAACTCTATCCTATCTAGCCCAGCCACCTCCCAACTCTATCCGATCTAGCCCAGCCACCTCCCAACTCTATCTTATCTAGCCCAGCCACCTCCCAACTCTATCCTATCTAGCCCAGCCACCTCCCAACTTCATCCTATCTAGCCCAGCCACCTCCCAACTTCATCCTATCTAGCCCAGCCACCTTCTAACTCTATCCAATCTAGCCCAACCACCTCCCAACGCTATGCTATCTAGCCCAGCCACCTCCTAACTCTATCCTATCTAGACCAGCCACCTCCCTACTCTATCCTATCTAGCCCAGCCACCTCCCAACTCTATCCAATCTAGCCCAACCACCTCCTAACTCTATCCAATCTAGCCCAACCACCTCCCAACGCTATCCTATCTAGCCCAGCCACCTCCTAACTCTATCCTATCTAGCCCAGCCACCTCCATACTCTATCCTATCTAGCCCAGCCACCTCCCAACTCTAGCCTATCTAGTCCAGCCACCTCCTAACTCTATCCTATCTAGCCCAGCCACCTCCCTACTCTATCCTTTCTAGCCCAGCCACCTCCATACTCTATCCTATCTAGCCCAGCCACCTCCCAACTCTATCCTATCTAGCCCAGCCACCTCCATACTCTATCCTATCTAGCCCAGCCACCTCCCAACTCTAGCCTATCTAGTCCAGCCACCTCCTAACTTTATCCCATCTTCCCCTTTTAAAATACTTTCTTCTTGCTGGTTACTGTACATGTTGTATTCAGTTCACTTTTAGCCCCTTCCCCTAACCAACAGTGCCCACTAACAAAGTGTTCATTATTCATCGGGAAGAACATCAAAGGTTTCTGACAGCTGTAACTCAACTAGTATCTTTCATAAACAGAAAACTGATAACTGGAACACTTCATAGAAACCCTTTATAGAACTGAGGTTCTTTACAGAGTGCATTAAAATCTGCAAGTCACTTCCTTCGCATACACTTTTCCCTTGCAGTGCTGGGTTAAACATGTCTAACGCTACCACCCACTGGAATATTGTTCGCATCATTGGATTCAAAGAGCTTATACACTATAATTAGGCATGTGCAACAAAGCACTGCAAGGGCTAAAGTGTAAGGGAATCAAGGGTAACCCGATGAGAGGTTCCTGACTGGCCAACGTACTTCCTGGAGTATATTAATGTAAAGGCTGATAATGTAAATTGGGGAGATTAACAGAAAAAGTAACCTTAAAACAATGTTGTTTTTTTATATTTAATTTTGGATTATTTGTGTTTGCATTTCTTTTTTTTTCTCAAAACTATACATTAAAATAATAGGTCAGTAGGACACAACTGTCCCTGCTACAAAGAAGATTGGTTTTCTCATGACCATGCATTTCTATTTAATAAGTATTTGCAATGGTATCAATTCTTTAGAATGTACATAACTATGTGGAAGACATGCCAGGAGACCTATTATTAGAAATACAGAATTAACTACAGTGTGCTCTGTAGCCTCGCACCTAGAGTATGCCCATCAAATGTCAGAAAAATGACTATTTTGCTGCAAGGTTTTTCTTTGTTAGTGTAAACGTACGGGAACAAAAAAAATGTCAAATGCAGTATCTTCACCTTCAGCTCTTTGAATCAGATATTGTCAGAGTTTGCGACCAAAAACTGACACATACAGACTACTTCAATTTAAAACACACAGAATCTAAAATCAAAGAATTTACAGTACTAATGGAAGGAACTAGTTTAACGAGCAAGTTAAGGGATTTAAAAAAAAAAAAAATATATATATATATATATATATATATATATATATATATATATCCAAATAATATCCAAATAATATCAGGGGTGCACTCACAGGTCTTGTGAAAAAAATTGTGGAAACATCTGTAATGCAAGCAACATTTTGTCCCCTATGGGTCAAAGGATAAAATTAAAAAAAAAAAAAATATGATATATATATATAGGCTAAAATAGGCACATACCCACCCATATATATGTGTTCGTGTGTGTGTGTGTGTATGTGTGTGAATAAATAGAGTATGTCAATGAAAATAAAGGACTTAATATTTTTTTCTTTTATTTTGTAAAATGTGGAGAATTAAAAAAAAAAATAATTAAATGTGGAGAACGTAGAACTTTTAGTACAAACAGCCATGCTGTGATTATTGCAGAAATCCCACCAACATTCAGTGTTTTATCTTGCATAAGTAGAGGTTTATGTATTACATGACTTTACCAGTGTATTAACAAATACTCGTTTATGAGGTTTGAAAAATTACATGTAGAAACTTTCACTTCTGTATATACCTCGAACTTGGAACAATGTCTGTCATTGTTATAAGTTCTGCCATTTTCTGTCAAAAATTGCAACGTTTGTCTTGGACGTGTCTGGATGTAACTGGAGTGTGACATCAAATGCTAAATCTTTTTATCGATTTAAAGATGCTAAAACTATCGTAGATTTAGAAGCAAATGTTTCCATTTTTAGTTCATGTTGAGATTTAAAAAATAAAATGACAGTTCTCCTTTAAAAGAATTACTCCCACTTCAGCGAGTTAGATTTTCTTATTCTCCTTTATTTTGGCTTACATTTTGCAAGTCAGATGTCATCTCACCACATTGTTCTGTTTACCAAATGGACCCTGCAGCATTTATTAATCTGTTTCAGTGTTACTTTGTCCAATTCGGTTAGACTTCTATTGCTCCCTAACCAGCACTTGGTGTCAAGGGAAATACAATGTATGCTGATGACACTAGGATAGTATATATGCAGTTGCCTGATTGTTTCTTTGCTGCAGTGTTATGAATCTTAGCAGACAAAGCTTGAGAAGATTCATTGCATGTATCAATCTTCCCAGGAAGCTTTCTCTACATAATAATCTTTAAGTCAATTTCCTGGTACAGTCAGTCCTTCTCTGCAAGTCGTAGACCCTAATCAGTGCATTAAACAAAATCTTAGAACTAATAACTTTGGATCCATGTCCGAAGGGAAAACAAAATATGAAATTTTATAGCTGGTTTTATTTTTTTATACTTTTTTCCTTCCGGGTATTTAATGTCTACTTCTCAGTAGCATTTGGATCATATAAAGTCATAATTCTCTCATTCTTCTGTGCATACTTATGTTGCAAACAAATATTTTGTTTAAAGACCTTGCGAGTAACTAGCATTCTCTTTCTCAAGACTGCTTCATATTGAGACCATTTGTCAAAACTCAACATATTTAATGCTATATTTGCAGCTTTGGAAGCCAAGCTCGTTAAATATTTCCCACTTATGCATTATAGAGACTTAATAGCTCCCACTTTAGTCACTTATGTTTTACAACAGTTCTTCATAAATCTCCAATCATTGTTGGCAAGAGACAATCCCCCCCACGCATTGTTATTAATGTAGGTAATACATATGCTTAGATAGAAAATGTGTTTTCCCGGTTGAGAAATATTTAAAAATGATTCAATATAGTATGTTTTTATTTTGTCGTTCTTTTTCTTGTAGTTTTGTCAACTAAAATTTAACATGGGCTTCCGCTTGGGTTTAGAAGAATGGGCCACTTAAGGTCTGGAGTTCAGAGTGAATAGAATTGTACGTTTGGAACAACTGTTTGGCAAAATATTGAATAAGGACAATTACCAGAACAACTTATGGAATGTGTTTGCTGTTTGTTTCAAATTAAATAATTTGCCCTATAATTGCTCCAATTGTGTACTGATAACTCTGCTCATCATGAAATACTTTGTTATATATTATACATTTATTTAGCTAAATAGTTCAGCAGCAATTCAGGGATGAAGAAGAGTTATATAAAGAGAAAATATAATTTAACCAATATAGGGCTCAATTGTATAACTAACATGATTTCCATTATTCATGTGCTATGTTCTATTATTACAGAACCTGATTTAGTTACACCATTATGTTTATAAACTTGCTACTCTGGGAGTTAAAAAAAATGAAAAATTTTTTTTCCTCAAATTAGACTATTTGAATATTTGGACATTTTCATATTCTTGTTCAACTGCAAGTTGGAGGAGCCAGTGAATTCTGTTGAAGTCACATGGAGAAGTTTTGGTAACAGCAAGATGTTTTTCACCAAGTACAAGAACAAACGCATGACTTTGGTCCTCCTCAACTCATTTTCGCCTTAAAGTAAAAGTCCATTTTAAGGGATTCAGTCAATCTACTGGTTTTTCATCTTGCCCATACTTGGCTGAAAGTGTCCTTTGAAAGGCACAAAAATGGCAGATAAAACAAAGCGAGGGTTGAAAATAGTAAAAAGATCTGTAAAAACAAATGAAGATGGCATCTGAAAATGGCAATCGAACATTTAAGATGACTTATTATCAAGGAACAATTAAAAGCAGCAAAGATGAGATCAGTAAAAGCAGGGGAGATCATGGAGGATAAGATGGATAAGAGTGTTGATGAGAAGAATGTGGACAGGTGAAAGGTGAGTGGAGTAGGCATAATGACCAACTGGGGAAGAAGGGTCAACATTTAAAAAAATTACAAGTTCCCTGTATTTGTAAAAGATGTTCTTTCCTATAGTTATTTTATTAGTAATGGCATTATTTTTGTTTTTCAGTTGCTTTACAAAAGAGGGAAAATGATTCATAGATATGCCTTCAGCTATGACAATGTCACCTCCTTGTCACCACTCAGAATGCATTAGTCAGACACAGCACCATAAGAAACAGTGTAATTGCAACAAAATTTCATTTAATGCTATATCACTTCTAAGAAATTACATTCACCCTCTCCTTTGTTAGAGAGACATCTCATCACTCCAAGGCCAGGGTGGGGAATTTTCTATATCCTATAATTCTACGATAATAGCATTATGTCATATCTCCTCTTATGCAGAGCAGAAAAATACATTTTTACACAGCTGTCCTTACACTTTGAGTTTCAATGGATTGTCGATCGCTCCCTTTTCTAAAACACTCACCCCCCACAAATCACAAAGGGAAAGTTTTTAAAGGGATAAACAATGAACAAAACCCTGGGATCTGAACATATCTGTCTGTCTATTCATCCATCCATCGTACTTATTCATTTATTTATTTTTATTGCAAAGTAAAAAAAACACATCAATTTTCTGTTAATATTATAGGCTTTAGTGAACTAAATCATAATTACAAAACAAAGTTGTTGTGGCGCGTGACTTAAAAATGCATATTAATCTTTTAATTAATATATAATAATTAAGCAATAAGTAAAAACATTTATATTTTTTATAGTTCGTGGCATTATGGTCAAATATGTGGATAGAAAATACACAAAACATAGTAATATTAAATGTATATTTAATATAATTATAATAATAAGTAGCAGATGCTAGCAGAATGTCAATGTACTACAATATTTATACAACACAATACTACAAACATAGATGTAACAATCGATTAAACATGAATAAACTTATACAGGCTATAGCACATGCTAGATGTTACAATGGATTCATATTACTTACAAGGACCCAGCCATTTGGGCCATCTTCGGGTCAGTCAGGAAAAGCAAAGAGACTCAATCCTTCCTACATCTGGTTTTTATTCAGTGTATTCCTAAGTATGCAGGCCTGTGATGTCACTGCTAGACGCACATGGATTACAGAATCCTACACACTGCCCCTAGTAGTGCCTCTAAAGCATTAACTCATTATGCTTTATTTTATGACATAATTTATTATATTAATGCCATTACATAAGGCTGTAGATGCTGAAAGCCAAAATAATATCACTACATGTCTACCTGTTGTGTTTGTATGCTGCTCATTTGTGGGCCATACATTGCATTTCATGGATAGCTAAAGGGACACTCCGGAGCCCTAGAGCACTTTAGCTTTCTGAAAAGCTTCTTGTGTGAAGAGTATGTCCTCTTTTATTTAAAATAAATTGGCACTTTTACAAATTAACCTCCTGGCTGCCAATCACACAACAAGTAATTTTACCTCCTGGAGGCTTAGCTCAGTAGAGCTAAATTCACAAGGCAGCAATTGAGCAGATCATATGACTTGCAAAGACTTCTGCTTAAGTTGGATTGGAAAGTCTGTGATTGGAAAGTCAGAGAAAGTCTGGGTTGTGGAATAAGGGGATGGCTTGCAAAGGTAGCAGATAAGAAATCTCCAGCTTTTGCAAGCTATTTGTAGAAATAACCCCAATTAAATGCATGCATGGTTTCATTTGAAGTAAGCAATTATTTATTGGGGGATGAGGGCAGTGAAGTGATCCTTTGACTGTATGTAACTCCAAGTATGGTAGATCCTAAGGTTATTTCATTTTGTCCTGCACACTGTCTGAATGTTCTGTGCACAGTTAAGTTATAGAAACTTGTTTATGTGCTGGTTAGATCACTTGTAGCATCATTGTCTTAATCCAGGCTAGACCACCTTACCAGTAATTATCTTTGGTAAGAACATCTCATGACATTTTCCATGAACGCACCCGACTCCAAGTGTGTGCGCAACTTGGTTCTGCCAGTGTAAGGGATACACTTCACTATTTGTCAGCACTAAACCAAGAATAATTATTAAACCCCCCCCCACCCACTAACACCACCCACACTTAATTATAATATAAATAATACCACCACCAATAATTTATAAACTAAAACCACACAAAATATTTTGAACAATAGCTACGTGTTTTCAAATTACTAATAAATTGGCCTAACCAGGTAACTTCAATCTTTACCAGACAAAGGCAGAACTTAATAAAATAATATTTATTATGAGTAAAACAATAGTCACAGTGCATACAAAGACAGATGATATGCAAATTATTTACAACAACAACAGATGATAATGAAAATGTGAAATTAACCAAAGTCTTAATTACTCTTTATTAAAATAACTGTCTTCTGCCCGGAGGGCTTCTGCAAGGAAATGTGCAACTTACTCACAATTAGATATTTCCCCATAATAAGAACACTAGACATTTGCACATCATTAGATTTATACCATCTGTATTCATCTCAGGTTTCCAAACCAGTCCAGAGGTGGTATAGTTGGAGGGAAAGCTTACGAACAATAAGTAACCTCCCCCTTGTGTTTCAGACCAACGCCAATCCAAATAGAACATTTTGATTTAATTTTCTCTTTTGTACTTGCCACAGAAATAGTTATTACATCTATGATTTTGTTGCAGTTTTTTTGATTCTATACATATGTCACACTTCCTACTTATGACCTAATACCGTGTACTTCACAATTACTTCCAAATGGCTTAATCTGTACTAGCCATTTTTATACGTCTTTTGTAGGGTTTGCTTTCCCCATTCTGAATATGCACAAAATGAGGCATGATTATTCATCTGTGTATTATTAATCCTTCTTTTTGATATGATACTGGAAGACAATGGTTCTCCTCAATGCTAATAATAATTAGCATATCAAAAGAACCCACTATCTTAGAGAGGATACAGGCACATGGTAGAAGCCAGTTAGTTTACATTGAGGCCAGACTTAGAGGCAACCCATGCATAGGCGTGCGCAGCCTATTGCATTACCCTAAAGCACAAACATGTGTGACAGTACAATCCTTTACTCCGTCAAGCATTTCCTTCTTCCCATAAAGTAAAATCGCCAAGTAATCCACTGAGTAATAAATCGCTGTTATCATCGAATAATCCACACATGAGCCAAGGCTTAATGCTGGAAAAAGTCTGATTTACAAACAATTTATACAATACATAACTCCTCCTCTGGGCCATATCCCTGGGTAGCTGAGGGTGATGTGAGCAACATATCCAAATTTCGTTAAAATCCGTTTGGCAGTTTTGGAGTTATACCATGTGGAAGTTTGACCGTCTCGCCACGAGGTTGTAGCCGACTCAGAGTTCCATGAAATCAGTGGTGCAAGCCAGTCTCCGTTCAGATGAAAATTACATGAAAATCCACATAGATGTAATGTAGCTGGTTACATGAGAGTGCTCCCCTCGTTCGGTAGATTGAAACTCCCGAACGCCATTCGTGTACAATTCGTGGAAATGGGTCAGACGGGACTTCCATGGGGGACCGGGGATTGCTGGAGAGCCATGCCGAAAATAGTTCCAGGCGCTCGACGCCTAAGTCCCGCTGGCCGGCCGTTTGGGAGTTTAAGATGGCCGCCATCCATTGTTCATATAACACAGGATTCTATGTTTTAATTGCTACCCAGGGTGGTTCTTGTTCGGTAAAATAGCTATTTTACCAAAAAAGGGATTTTGACAAATTAATGTACCGAACAACTAACAATAAAAAGTAGTGGATTCCACGAACAAAGTAGCAGGGAGGGAAGGTACCAAATGCATGGAGGGTGATTCTTCACAATGGCCCCCCTTTTACTCCCTGCTCCGGCAGACATGACTGGACCTTTCCGGGTCCAGTGGGGCTGACGGGATTTACAGCCATTAGTCCAAGAATAAGTCTGTTTGGCGGGAAAGCCCACATACAGCATTTAAAGGGCAGACCTTCCCGGGCCCATAATCCCACGACAAGAGGCCGGCAAGTAGTCCTCTCCAGGCGCGCAGTTGCCTGACCTTCCGTCTGTCAGTACCCAGGTTAGTCAGGCAGCCCACCCCCAATAAGGAATCAGCAGAGTGCCCCCCCCACCATAAACAGTGCTGGCCTGTAGGTCCCAGGTTGTAGCGGGCGGTTCAGTATCCTTGGTCTCCCTGGCGCAGTTAGGCAACCAGCTATGGTTGCTTGGAGGCCAGAGGCCAGCGGCGCTCTGCACAGGTGCCAGCTCTTTTGCTGGGGGGGTCAGTGGGTATCGCAGGCTCATCCACTGCCCCTAGGACCCGGTCGGGATGTAGCTGGGGAGGGGGAGGCTTGCTTACCTTCTCCTCCTGGTATCCCTGTGGGGAAGGTTGGGGATCTGGACCGCCCGTCCAGCATCTCCGTAGGACTGGCACAGAGACCGCGGTCCCATCTGCGCCAGTGTGGTTGGGGTTGTTCTCAACCTCTCCTGGTATCTCCGGCTGCTGTTGGAGTGGAAGGCCGGTTGCCTCCCCTCCCCTCCCCAGGACACTGGTTGCTGTACGGTGGAGGGATTAGTTAGTCCATCACCTCCTCCTGGAACTTAGGCCGCCGCTGGGGAGAGAGACCGGTTGTCTCCTCTCCCTGTGAGATGCACTGCCGCTGGGGATCTGGGCCGGGAACCCAGCATCCCTGTAGGGCCGGTGGAGAGACCTCAGTCCCATCTCCAGCTGCCATCTGTGTGTCCCCCCAGGACAAGTCTAGGAGGTTGCCCACCTCTGGTACCTCCGGCTGCTGCTGTTGGAGAGGGAGGCCGGTTGCCTTCCCTCCCCAGGACGCTGGTTGCTGTACAGTGGAGGGCTCTACCATCACCTCCTCCTGGAACTCAGGCTCCTCCGCTGGGGAGAGAGACCAGTTGTCTCCTCTCCCTGTGAGATGCACTGCCGCTGGGGATCTGGGCCGGGAACCCAGCATCCCTGTAGGGCCAGTGGAGAGACCTCGGTCCCATCCCCACCTGCCATCTGTGGGTCTTCCCCGGACCAACCTATATGGTGGCTCGCTTCTGGGGCTGGTTGGACAGAAGAGGGTACCGTGTCCAGGCAATCCTCTGGGCTGAGGGACGGTGGTTGGGCTAAGTTGAACAGTTGATGTTAATCCTGTTCTAGCTCCCATTCGATTGAGATCAGGCAGGTGATACTGGTTCCAGTTCAGTAGCATCAGGGAGCTCCAGTGCATCCAATCGCCATCCCCTCATGTCCCAATACCGGGACTCCTCGGTGCTGCCAAAGTCACTGTCCTCCTCCAATGCCTCCCATAACAGACCAGGGTCATTGTAGTCACTGCCCTCTGGCCTCTCACTCTCAGTCATCCAGGGGCACCTCTGGGCCGAGAACCACCATAGCGCCCGTTAAGCCTCATCCAGCCACAGTTCTTTTCTTATCAACCTCTGCAGTTCCAGCACCCACTCGCTCCGGGGCAGACATCCCAGGAAAGGCATCCTCAGCGCTGCTTGTTTCTGATTGTGCTGTGCTTCGCTTAGGAGATCCTCTCCCCATGGACCTTGTGTCCACTCCAAGGCCTCCTGCCAGAGCTCTCGCCGTATCCAATCTCTCCAGGCCAGCTCCTTCTCGGCTGAAATAGGGCCACACTCCTGGGCCAAGGCATTTTATAGTCTCCATAGGAACTCCTCCTTGTAGCGTGACACTGCCCGGGGGCTAGCTTGCTCCATCCCTTTGAATTCCTCCGAACCCAGGGTCACTGCACGAGTGATAGCATTGCCCTCAATTCACTGTACACTAGTGCCTTTCCTTGGATCCTCTGTGCATGGAAAAAGAAAGGGAGAATCCCGCCGCTGCCAACCAGTTGTGACAGTACAATCCTTTACTCCGTCAAGCATTCCCTTCTTCCCATAAAGTAAAATCGCCAAGTAATCCACTGAGTAATAAATCACTGGTATCGCTGAATAATCCACACATGAGCCAAGGCTTAATGCTGGAACAAGTCTGATTTACTGAGAAACAGGGCACACAATTTATACAGTACATAACTCCTCCTCTGGGCCAGGCTAGATAATTGGGTTTGAGCTCTTATCAAACTCAATTATCTAGTGGCCAGAAAAGTTAAAATTTTTCACAATTATTAGAAACATACTTTATGCATAACATATCAATATAAAAACCATATCCCTGGGTAGCTGAGGGTAATGTGAGCAACATATCCAAATTTTGTGGAGTCATACCGTGTGGAAGTTTGACCGGCTCGCCATGAGGTTGTAGCTGACTCAGAGTTCCATTAAATCAGTGTAGCTGGTTACATGAGAGTGCTCCCCTCATTCGGTAGATTGAAACTGCCGAACGCCATTCGTGTACACTTCATGGAAATGGGTCAGACGGGACTTCCATGGGGGACTGGGAATTGCTGGAGAGCCATCCTGAAAATAGTTCCAGGCGCTCGACACCTAAGTCCCGCTGGCCGGCCGTTTTGGAGTTTAAGATGGCCGCCATCTATTGTTCTCGCCACGTGTTCGTGTCCAGAAATGGCAGCCACCCAGGAGCACTCAATTAGTTTGCGGTTTTGTGTAATAACACAGGATTCTACAATCTAATTGCTACCCAGGGTGGTTCTTGTTGGGTAAAATAGATATTTTACAGAATAAGGGATTTTGACGAATTAAAGTACTGAACAACTAACAATAAAAAGTAGTGGATTCCACGAGCAAAGTAGCAGGGAGGGAAGGTACCAAATGCATGGAGGGTGATTCTTCACAACGTGTATAAAGCACACACACCACGTGTATATGTATATGTGTATATATATATATATTTATAAATATATATATACACACACATACATACATACATACATACATACATACACTGCTGTGTGTGTGAGTGTGCTTTGTGGGTGTGAGTGTGTGTATGAGGGTGCTGGTAGTGTGCTGTTTGTGCGTGAGGGTGCGTGTGTGTGTGAGAGGGTGCTTTTAGTGTGCTGTGCGTGTGAGGGTGCTGTTAGTTTGCTGTGTGTGTAATGGTGCTGTTAGTGTGCTGTGTGTGTGTGTGTGCTGTGTGTGTGAATTTGTTTGGAGTGATTGTGTGTGGGGGTGGAGGGACAGCTTAGGAAATAGCCGCCGTCCCTTCTTACCTTTTGCCTGGCAAGGGGCATTCTTGCTGCCATCCCTTGTGGTCCTAGTGATGCGTGAACTTTAGCCTGCAGGCAACGCTCCGACCTCGAGAGAGGAACCCAGCGGAGCTGAGGGCTAGAGCTCCCTGGGTCCTTACCTGCCTCCCTCCCTGCCTGTGGGCCGGTGAGGGAGATCTTTAATCTCCCAACCGGCCCATGGAGGCACACAGTAGGGCCGGCGTTAGGATAGGGCCAGCTCTGCATGGACCGACAGGGGAGATCCTGTGATCTCCCCTGCTGGCCTCAATCCATGTGCAGCCACAGGAATTAGTGTTTGCCCAGGCACACCTGGCACACCCTGTGCGCATGCCTATGAACTCATGTGTAACATTTCAGACCTTGCAGAGGAGCTCTGGAGTCACAGCTTCAAAAGAGGATTTCATATTGTAAACCTTCAACATCTATTACATTCCTGTACAATCAAATTAACCCATCTCATCCTGAAAGTGGCCATACAACCTTTACCAGGTAGCCAATTCAAGTATGCACTACACAAATCTCATTTAATATCGATACTTTATAGTGCAGTAATGAATTATGCACCCTTGGCATCACAATATATATATAACTGTTAACCTAAAATCCTCATAGATTGTAAGCTCATTTGAGCATGACCTTTTTCTCCTTTCTATAATTGTAAAGCTATGTGGAATATGTTTGGTGTTATAGAAATAATAATAATAATAAGCTCTGACATTGCTTGAGTGGGTGCAGAAATATAGCTTTCTAGAAAAAGAAGTAGATATTAATGCAAAGTTTTGTTAATGTGACAATTATAAAAATGTATCTAATTGATTTAAAAAAAGTATTTGTGAATTATAACCTTGAGTTCCCCGTTAATTATTGTTATTAATCTCTTTCTTTTTAGAAAATGGTGTTCACCAGTAGTTATTCTGCCTGTCTGTTACTGCATTTTAAATGTAACTTCGGATATGGCACAGTTTTTTTCTTTTCTTTTTTATTTACAGCTGAAATTTTCCTAATAGAGGTTGCAAGGCAGGAGAACACTTTTGAAAGCGTTATCCAGTAGCCATGCAATTACTTTATCACAAAAAAACAAATAAAAATGTACAAAGTACAAAATATTTGTTTTGGTCTTTTCTTAAGAGGCCATTTATCCAATTCTGTTGTCTCTCATAATCATAATTTTCTTGTCCTGTCTGTACTTCGACCACAAGCCCAGTTTATACATCTATCATTTCCATAGAAACAAACATATTTAAAATAAAAGCATTGAATATACGAAATTAGAAGCACAATACGTTATAGAATTGCTTGTCTGATTTCTTTTCATGTCTCCGGTTGTATTGAATTTTAAATAAAAGTTTTTTTTTTTCAGTTATGTATTGGTAATCATGGCATACAATGGCCAGAACAAAAAAGTGCATTTATAATATATTGTATAAGAGTTTTATAGTATTAAGTCCATTTTAGCCTAGCTGACAAAATTGCTATTCCAATAATAAAGTCAAGATTAACCTTATGAGTTTCAGGGGAACATTTGTCTCTTGCTATGAATGTATTATAAAATTGTTCATATTGTACTATCATTTTATCAATATATTATCCCTTGCCAATGTTGGAACTTTTGTTTGAAAACATCTGAATGCTTAAAAAACTAGAATATTTGTGACTTCCTACTTACTTTCTTTTTATTGGTCTGTACAGCCCAATTCCTTGTTATTTTTTTGTTTCCTGTTTTTTTTTTCTTAAATTACTGCTTTTTGTGTTTTGCTTTTTTTTACATTTTACTTTCCTGTATAATTTGTTGGTGTTGTATAAAAATAATGATCAATCTAAACGGCTGTGATGATTCTGAGTGATAAACAATTCAATGAAATTCATGAATGTCCTTTTAGTCTGTGAATACACATGAAAATTAAAAATGAATACCACACTATCAAGATTTAAAGATAATACAAAAATAATACTGCCAAAAACTCAAAAAGCTGTTCAGTTTGAAGACTGGTGGTCTTGAATGCATTTTTGTAAATCATTGCTGGTTTGCCAGATTATTGAGATCATGCCACAAACAAACAGAGCACACGCTTTGGTGAGTAGTTTGATAGGATACATTTGTAGAAGAAAATTGAGCTATTTTGCATTACACTTGTACATGAACTAAGCAAGGTCTATAAACTTCTTTATGCTTAAGATGATAAGTGTTTACTATTTGTTAGGCAATCATAAAATGTGTATAACATTCCTGAAAAAATGCCAATTGTTCTGTTTGTTGATTGGCATGGTGTGTTGAAACTATTCCAAAGGTTGTCCAAGGTGACTTTTTATAGCTCTTTGTTAAGAGTCATTAATATTCATATTATCATGAAGAGTAATTTGGAAATCCGGTTTAGAGTTATTTTACATCACTCTAAAAAACTTTAAGATTGGCAGAGATTTTTTAAGGATTTTGGGTGAAAGCTACCTGCCATCAAAATTGAGTTTTTGAGTCCTTCCAACAAAGTGAACAATTAAGTTTGTCACTGTCATGATTCCCTGTAATGCTGATGGAAATGCAAAATTGTGCAAATTGGGAGGATAGAAAATGTAAGCATCAAATGAAATGGCTTTACTTTATCTCTCTCTGCATAGACTGTGAGCCCATGCACCATGGAGTGATAAAAATCATATCAGATTAATAAAACAGAAGATATTTACAATATATACCGTAGAATAAGCTCCAAGTACAGTTGGTTAGTTTGCATAAAGAAGAAGAATTTCATAAGAGGGGTTTGTAATGACTTGGCAGCCATTTAGTGGACTTTGCCAGGAGACCTACAATAATGCAATACGTGAAGAGGTCACTTGGGGACTTACAGAGTAGCTTGGAGAATCTGAAGTGAGCTGCTTATGTCATCCAGTGGAGACAACGGAGAACCTTGAATAAAATATTGAATGGAAACAAGGCAACTGAGTGGTTTAATGTGGAAAGGTAATTGGTGCAAATACATGGAGAGAACATAATCTTTTGGAATGAGTGAGCAGAGACTTTATTGACCAAAGTGAAAATTCAAAGTGAATTTCAAATTTAAGGTCAAAATAACCAAACATTTTCTAAGTAAGCTTTACTTTCAGTTCAGCTACTCTGGCGATACATTTGAAATTTACTTTAAATTAGCTTTTAATTCTCACTTTAGTTAATACCCTTTTAGAAACAATGTCCTTAATATTGAATTGTATACAGAAGCCGGATACCCAGAAGGGCAGCACACATGAAGCATGATCCAAGAGAGTAGTTGTCAAAGGCTGCGGTCCGAAAACCCGGACCCCTGTGTGGCAGATAATGATGATAGGAGTCTTGGCGTGGAAATAGACAATCAGGGTTTGTGCGGCCATGTAGCAAAGCCCTGATACAGTTTAGCGGATGCCAGGAGCTGATATTAAGCAGATATGTATCTAGTACAGAAAATATGGCAAGACTAGAATAGGCACCAAAGATAAAACAAGACTAGAAGAACCCGGAACTGGAGCAGGACAGAAAGAAAAACCCAGAACATGTACACAATACATGAAGGAAACATGAACAGGACATGGACAGGGCAGGACTATACATGAACGGGGAATACAAGACAAATAAAACAAAACAAGAGATACAAGGCAAAACAAGAGGAGACATAACTAAGTACTGTAGTAAACATTGGAGATTTAGACATACATAAATGGCCAACCACTGCGCCAAAGTACTCCAAGTACTCCAAGTACGGTGGGTCCTAACTGCGTAGATATGCATGACTAAATGTACAACAATAAAACACACACAGTACTTATCTGCAAAGAAAGGAGCAGAGGAAATGAGACCACTGCTTGCAGGAACAGACTGAAACAAAAAGGATTAATTGGCAATAGAATGGGTGTGGCAACAAAAAAATAAACATTTAAAGGAATCCAGTAGACTGGGAATTCCAGGAACAGAATAAAGGAATGAACCCAGAAAACCCAGCATTAAGAAAACCAGACATAGAATAGAAAAACAGAAAAACCAAGAAAAACTAAACAAGAATTGTATCTAATTTACATTACAGACTTATTTCTAAACACATTGGTTGTAGTTTAAAGACACATTTCCAGTAGTATTATTGCAGTGGAGCTCTGTTATACACTCAGACACATCAACAATGTGGAGCTACTAGAAAATAGGGACATTAAGATAGAAAAGGGGGCAGAGGGATTTGAGCCCAAAATAAGTACTGTCCCTCCTAAATAGATACTTGGGATTATATGTATTCAGACTACTGAGATGGCATTTTGAAAAAACTAAGCCTTAGGCTTTCTCAAAACCTTATCTCCCACTAGTAACATTATAATTTATCTGAAACCCATTCAAAAAAGAGTACTGGATATCAGAAGCCAAGGCCAGACATTTCCGCAGAATGGAACAGGATGTGACAGTAGTCAAGAGCCAACAACGGAGCACATATACAATACCAGAGAGTAGTCAGCAACAGAAACTGAGGCTGCAAGGCAACAAAGTAATGCACAGCAAGAGCAACAAGGCTACAAATAGCAAGAGCAACAAGGTGACATATGGAATGCAATCCAGAGCAATTCAAACATTTAGCAATGAGGCAAGCCCGGGGCAAAGGTTAAATAGGCAATCATTTATAAGAAGAGCCTAAATCAATAGGATATTGAATCATGACATCACTTAGCAAGGGATATAGACTATTCCTTGGGCATTCTGTCAGTTGCCGCTGATGAAAACTGACATATTAACACGTTCAATGGATTTGTCACTATATAAGTGAAGCATACACTTCAATTCAGATAGTTAAGGTAACTGAACAGGTTATGCAAAATGATAAAAATATAATCTATAAATCTTGAATGTTTGTGCTGACCCAGTGGCTGTAAATAATCTTTATGTATCTTAGGCAGTGTGCAGACTATTGAGCATTTTGAATGGGTTTCAGATAAATTATAATGTTACTAGTGGGAGATAAGGTTTTGAGAAAGCCTAAGGCTTAGTTTTTTCAAAATGCCATCTCAGTAGTCTGAATACATATAATCCCAAGTATCTATTTAGGAGGGACAGTACTTATTTTGGGCTCAAATCCCTCTGCCCCCTTTTCTATCTTAATGTCCCTATTTTCTAGTAGCTCCACATTGTTGATGTGTCTGAGTGTATAACAGAGCTCCACTGCAATAATACTACTGGAAATGTGTCTTTAAACTACAACCAATGTGTTTAGAAATAAGTCTGTAATGTAAATTAGATACATTGTTCTTGTTCTAAATTACATTTTTTGTTGTATGAATTGTTATCAGTAAGTCTTTTGAAATTTCTCAGAACAGCCCCACCTCTTGTCATCCCCTCCCCCCCCCCAAACCCCTAAAATTAAAGTGTCCCTCTTTGTCCATTAGAAATGTCGGGAGGTATGTGAATAGTTAATTGTAACAATTGCTCATCATCCCCTATCAGCAAGGTGAGTGCAAATCTTGGGGAAGGAGGCCACAATTTCGTTCCCTTTCTTGTTTTGAAAACTGTTACCATGAGTTTTATGATAGTTTGATTAAAGTCTCTAATTTTCCAATCTAAATTTGTGGCTGAACGTTTTGACGACCAAATGTAAGTAGTAGATTAAATCTGCTTTGCAGTTCTAGCACATCAAAAGTTAAAGATGTTCCTTTAGGAAACAATGTATGGTTTAGTTTTAGATAACGTCCTAACTTGAATTTTGGGGTTATTATATCATTTTTGTCTGTCTTCCTCTTCCTGTTGTACAATGTTCACTGAGATAAAAAAATAATAAGAATGTTGTGATCTAGAGAACTATCTCTACCTAATAGTTGTACCTGCCTAATGGTCTTCCCTTTCTTTGCATGCAATTTATTAATGAAAGGACATGGGTTGGAAATTAATTCCTGAGCAGTTCTTGAGCTACATCAGACATTTTCACCACTCATACATATAATTTATATGTACATGATTGGACCCCAAAACGTATTTACACTCATAGACAATAACTATTTCTGCTGATTAATCTAAATTAAAAAATAAATACATAAATCGTGTAATCTAAAAGATGCACACTGCTGGTATGGGGAAATAATGTCATCTTGGGAAATATTTGCTCACATTTTATTGTGATGTCTCCAGAATCAATAAGATTTCACTTGAATCTCTCTCTAGAGTTTAATTTTTCTTGCTTTTAAAGGGACACTCTTAAAGGGACATTCCAAGTACCGAAAGCACTTTAGCTTGCCGAAGTGCTTTATGTTTGAAGATTGTGTCCTCTTTTTTCATTTTACAAAAAGTACAGATTTAAATAGGCACTTTTAAAAATTAGCTTTGCTGTCAAGACTGGTTGTCTGATTGACAGCCATTAATCCAAACGGTCCTGATACTTCCCGAGTGTTTAGCTCAGTGGAGCTAAACTCAAGAGGCAGCAGTTGCCCAAAGCACCTGCCTTGCAAAGACTTCTCACTGAGCTGCATTGGGATGTCTTCAAGCTTGCAAATGGTATAGACAAGAGATCTGCAGCTTTTGAAATCAGTTTTTAGATAAACCCCAAATGAAAAAAAAATGCATAATTAAATACATGCATTTCATCATGGGTATTATAACTAAATAGTAAAAAATAAATATGACAGGTTAAAAAGAAGTAGACATGAATTTAAATAATCCCAATACATTATTGTGTTCTTCATTCTTTCACACCTTTGATGGAAGAACTGGAAAGTCCTAATTTTATCACATAGTGCTAATGATCATAAACGTTTCTCATGTGATGTAAACACAAAACCATGTGAAATGATGTTCGGCTGCACAGTGGACTTGATAAATCAAATTAATATTTGATATGAAAGCAAACAGGTTTTCAGAATCCATCCATGATACCACTGAGTATAATAACAATGTGTGACCTTTAGCAGCATGAAGAGGCTGCAACCAACATTGCAATCAACCTCTCAAAGAAAAAAATGCATTTTAATAGGAAATTATACAGAAGACTCCATTGTTTATAATTACCATAAAATATTTAGTTGATATATTTATAGCAGGTTAGTTAATGTGTGCCGCTAATAGATTTTAAAAAATGTGAAAGAACTCAGTTTAAAAACAAGTTTAATGATGCAAGCAAGACTCGGATATCTGACTGCTCATCAAATGCGTTTGGTCTCTAAACAGAATGATAAACAAATGAGGCAACAGAATCTGTGGCTTAACAATAAAAAAGAGAACAGCATGAAGTCAGGGCCTTGATCATGTGTCTACCTAGCGAATGATGGATCTGATTTCTTTCTGATATGTTTCCTTAGTTATGTGTTCTTTGACCAGTCTTTCCTTTACTTATATTTCCAGTTTTTGATCTGATCTGTGGAATATTTTCTGACATTCTAAACTTGTGGATCTTGTCCCCCTGTTCTGCATGCAGTTCTGTAGAATATAGATCCTTAATTCATATCTAGAGTTGTCACATTTGGAATACGTGGCTTGAATAGTCCAGCATTGATCTCTAAACAGCTCAAAACTCTGGTAATCTAAAACCAGTCTAAGCATAGTCACCATAGTTTTTTGTAGCGGTTATCGTGAAATTAAGTTTTTGGGTATACACTGTTGTCAATCTGTCTCTATAAAACTATTTTGCAGTGGTTTGACAAAATATGAGGCTCACTATACACCCCATGCTCCCAGCTTACCATTACTGTCCAACTGTGGACAAAAATGCAGAAATGAAACTTTCACTACATCTACATTTTTTCAAAAAAATACTACTCCTGGAATCTGAACATTTTGGGTGCCCTGGAAGGTAATGCTTAAATGTATTTTTCATTTCAGTATGCGTGTCTCTACATTCTAACAAGTCTCTACATTCAGCATGCAAAGGCTTACAGTATCATTGCTCCCTGTACCATGCACTGTGAATTAGCTACATGTGGTTATGACATAATTTGCAAACAAAACTAATTTGCATGCATGAAATTGTATTTGCAGTTATGCATATCATGTATACTGTACATGATTCTGGGGTATGAATGCCTAGACATCTACCTTAAGCCTCTAATCTTTTACCTAATATTGCTACCATTTTTGGCTGTTAGATTTCTTTTAAGTATATGTATAAAAGTTGAAGTATATTTGGTTATAGGACTTCGGCATTATTTGAAACCGCAGACAATTGTTGATTTGATGGTTCGGCTCATCCAATATTCAGGGGAATTTTAAAAAGGGTGCAAAAATAGGCAAATCATTGTACTGCAAAATATTCTCATAATGTAAGTACATGGTGGGGCATAAAGATCTCCCACATTTTGAAGGAGTATAAAAAATGAGCAAATATATCTAGAAAAATGTGTGTATATATTGTGATCCTTGTCAGCAGGTAGCACGGTCCTCTAGGGCAAAAACATGCACAGTCTTTTAATGCAACTTCATTCCAGGCACTTTATTTGTAAGTTTACATATGAGGCAGCAGCAAATGAAAACATAAGTATAAAAAAAGGTTTCCCTTTAAACAAAAATCTAGCTCGTCTGAGCACTGACTCACTTTGAATAACCCTCTCTATCAGGGCTAAACTAACAAAACATACTGCACCAACCTTATTAGATAGCAACACTCTGCTAGCTAGCCTGTTGCTTTTCTTTCTCCACTCCCAGTGCTCCAAGCCAGCCTTGACTGCTTCCTTTCTGCACTCCCAGTGCTCCAAGCCAGCCTTGACTGCTTCCTCCTGCACTCCCAGTGCTCCAAGCCAGACTTGACTGCTTCCTTTCTGCACTCCCAGTGCCTAGTCTCCTTGACTCTCTATCTGAAGAGAACAGCCTCTCTCCTACCTGCTTCCTGGGAGAAAGCCAGCAATCCCTCTCCTTTACCTGCCTAGCAGGGAGAAGTTTATTCCCACTGCAACAGCTGATTAACTGCAGCTGAGCAGTGGGTTGGAGACGGTCAAAAAAACCCTGGCCTGGATCTATGTCTCCCCCGAAAACCACTAAACTGTGGAGTGGAGCATTGGCCCACCCTTCTCTCCAAATGCTACACCCCAGGGGCCCATAACTAAACAAAGCTTTGTGTTGTGCAACACACAAACTACACGTATTTCCCCTGGGGTTAAAAGGCCTATCTGCCTTCACTTTATCACAATATATATATATATATATAGTCGGCAACTGCACACCAAACAGTTACGCGAGGAGAGTGGAGAGGTCATTTGTGGAGTTCACAAGGATTGTGTTCAGCCCAATAGTGAACATTCTGCTTACTTACAGCTCCACTGATATGGAACCTGTTCAAGAATTTCTGCACTTAAGACTCTGCGGTTGGCATGATTTCTCTTACTTAACTCGAGCCAACATCATTTTGTAAGGATTCAGTTTTAAATCGGCATGCATAATCCTCCTCAAATTTCGACTTGATACTGGTACCATGGCATGCTAATGAGCAAAAAGCCTTGGCAATTGCTGGATGCTCTTACTGATTCCACATTTTCCACATTTTCTGGCATTCTAATGGTCCAAGGTCTGCCAGGTGATTTTCTTTTTGGTGTTGATCCAGTTGCCCAAAGATTAAGAATCCAGAGCAAAATCGTTTTCCGATCTGGTACAGATGCATTTCGACCGAGTGCGAAGTGTGTACGGAACACTCTCTGCATCGTTATCACAGAATGGTTGTTCTCATAATACACTTGAACAACAAAGCCCCGATGTTCACTGGTCCAACTCATGATGGGTACAGAAAACAGCAGAGCCTTACCTACCAAATTAAACCTACCTCACCTTTCTACCCCCACTACAGCCCGCACAGTGCCCCTTTGAAATATGGGAGATCTTTATGCCCCACCCTGTACTATGTATGTATTTAACAGATACATTGAGAAAAAGTAACTTATAGAGGAAAAGAAGAACAGTAAAAAAAAAAAAAATCTAAATTTATTTATTTATATATATATATATATATATATATAGTATATATTAATAGTAATATTAATATGTATATGTTTCTAAAATATATAATATTTAAATATAGATTTTTTTTATTGTTACTTTTATTATTTTTTTCCCTCTATTGGTCACATCTCACTTAATCTCTGTAATCTTAATACAATTAACATTTAGTGGCTATCCCCTAGCCATCGATCATCTTTTCTCCCATCAATCATATATTTATGGCGCAACAGGCATAATTCCAAATCCAGATGCAAATTAGTGGCTAACTGTATAAATAAAAAAAAAAATACATTAAAAAAAAAAATCGCTGTTTAGTAACTTTGAGATAATTTCTGTTATGTGAATTGTTTATTTGAGTGGCAAATACAATTTACTTATAAACAGCCATTACTCTTTGTGACAGCCACTATAATGATCAGCATCAGAAATGAGTCCCTTGTGTTTACAGATGTAGTGTTAGTGTAATGGAGGCAAATGTTGGCAACCCCAGATATTTATCAAGTCTGGCTGAGCATCATGCAAAATGTAGATATTATTTTTCAAACTCTTGACTTAAACTAAATTAAAGAAGCAAAAAAACTTTTGTATAACGTCAGCATTTTAACTGTGTTTGGGTTAGCAAAGTGTAGAGCAAAAGGATGTTGAAGTCACCATCTGTGCAAGTCACTGGAGGTAATTCCATTCAGGAAAGACGCTCTGACCAAAGGTGCCTCAGGCAATAAGTATTTTTGGCTGCATCCCTCCCTGACACCTTCCTATGTGGATTTCATGACATTTTGATGGATAAATCCCACCTTGTCTCAACCGGCATAATTCTGCAAGCAGATTACTGGTTACATCAAAGATAAGACCAGTATATATCTTATCTAAACACACAGTAGAACTAAATTTAATATTATCTCTTAATTGTATTAAGACACAAACGTGTGTGGTGCTCACATGGCCAAGCACATCTAGACAATTACCCTGAAGTCCTGATATTCATTAAAGGAACACTATAGTCACCCAAACCACTTCAGCTCAATGAAGTGGTCTGGGTGCAATGTCCCTCAGGTTTTAACCCTGCAGATGCAAACGCTATGTTTACATTGCAGGGTTAAGCCAGTCTCTAGTGGCTTTCTTCAGGACAGCCACTAGAGGCGAATCTGCGACGCTGGAGGCATATTATGCCTCCATCATGCAGAGCATCCATAGGAAAGCATTGAAAAATGCTTTCCTATTGACAGCTTGAATGCGCGTGGGGCACTTGCCGCGCATGCACATTCGGCTCCGCTGACGTCGGCAGAGGGAGCTGACGTCGGGGGGGGGAGGAGAGGTCACCAGCGCCGAGGGAGCCCGGCGCTGGAAAAAGGTAAGCTGCTGAAGGGGTTTTAACCCCTTCAGCGCCACGGGAGGGGGATCCTGAGGGTACTATAGTGTCAGGAAACCGCTTAATTTTCCTGACACTATAGTGATCCTTTAATTATTAATTATCCATTCATCAGGGTAACTACATAAATGATAACTACTGGATTGTCATGTGTTGCTTATTCTTGATATGTTGATTCATTCTAAAAGAAGCACAAGAAATTATTAAAGTTGTATCCTTTTCTGTTGAAAAGACAGAACTTTCCATATAACTCTAAATTGGCAATTCAATGCAAGTAGCAGCTATTCTTTTCCTTAGACTTGATTGTATTGTGGAAAAAATGCTAATAGTTCTGCAAATGGGAACACAACCTAAGCTATGTATTTTTAACAGATAGGTCACCTTGGAGTTGGCTAAACAACAGCTCTGAGCTTTATGTGATTCAGTTCAATTCCAAAAGGACACTCAGAGAAAAGTGAACACAATATCACAATAAGTTGAACGAGTGCTGTAATCAGAGTCTTTTTATGGAGATCTCTGCCACATGGTTCATGGAATTCAGGCTTAACAACGAGCTTGCAAAGACGCACATTACTAAATATATACACCGGCATTTCTCTCTAATTAACACTTATCTGCTGTAGACACAGTGGCTCATTGTAAAGATGGATGTGGCTTCAGGGCTTTTGAGTTCTAGCCCAGTCTGCCTATGGGCAATGGTCGCAATCTCAAAATTGACTCTTTCTGACATATAACGTTCTTTCAATTATTTTCTGGCAGTTTGTAGCTTTCACTTGTAACAATACCTTTGTTCTTTATTTCCAACTTGTACAAGTAACTGATTACTATTATTATTATATTTTTTGTCAATGTTCTCCACTAACAATTATGTTGTTTTTTTTTTTGTTTTTGTTTTTTTTTTCATACCTCAGCTCTACACAGAGTTATAAAATATAGAACAATCATAGTTTTATTGCAACATCTTGTATTAATGCATTAATATAATGGTCAACAAGAAAATGAAGCAGTTTTAAAGAAATATTTTAAAATGTATTATAAAAATTTTAAAGCAATATTTTTTTTCAGGGAATCTTTTTTTTGTTTAGGAACAGAATTATTAAAGGGACACTATAGTCACCAGAACAACCACAGCTTAACATAGCTGTTCTTGTGTCTATAGTCTGTTCCTGCAGGCTTTTTGTAATGTGAACAATGCCCTTTCAAAGAAATGGCCACTAGAGGTGTTTCCTATCTCAGTGATGCACAAGGTGTAACACTGCTGTCCAGTGTCTCCACGCTCTGCATGGAGGCACCAAACTTTCCCCATAGAGATGCTTTGATTCAATGCATCTCTATGAGGAGTTGCTGATTGGCCACCACAGCGTTTTGCTGTGCATGCGCAATAGCCTCCCAATACTTTTCTATGAGAAAGCATTGGATTGACTGAGATCATCAATTTTGATGCACTCAGCCACAGCACTCCTGCCCCTTTGTTGTTCTTTAAAGAGACAATAGTGCATAGCGTATTGGTGTTATATTAGTTTATCATGAAATAAATATTATTCGCTGCAAAGTATAGCACTCCTCCCATTCCTACCTTCCATTACCCCAGCCAATCAAATTTAGCCAACTTGCTTTTGGCAAATCTCATTGGTTGCAAATTTGTTTAGAACCAAAATACCGGTTACATTAATAACCTTCCACCACCAGTTGTACAATAGCGACAGCAGGCAGTTCCTCCCCAAAAATTACTTTGTTTTGCCCTGTGTCCCAAATGTAATTTAAACTCACACCATAATAGATAAAAAAAAAAAAGGTGGAAAAGATAAAATGGAAAGCAGGCAGGAAATTGTGGAATGACCTCAAATAAATTTGTATTCCTAATGCTACAGTGCCCTTGTCATTGTTTAGGTAACTGGACCTAAGCTGTGACGGTTAAAAAGATGAGTTTACTTATCGTCTCTCCCTAACTGCGCAGGTCTCCGGCGAGCATCTCCTTCTCTTTTGCTGAGATTATCGAGAATGATGACCTCAGCCAATCCAATGCTTTCCCGTATGAAAAGCTACTAAATGCAGTTTAACCATTTTTTGTTTATTAACTCTAAGAGTAATATTAATTTGAAACATGGCGAGCCTTGCTAGCACAAAGCCAATCGAATTAGCAACTCTTATGCTCTACAAGGACAATTAAGAAAAGAAGTAAAGGATCGTTACGATATAGGACTTTAAGGTGCTATAGCATAATTGAAGTAGAACCTATAATGTTACTTTGTGATTTTGGAGCCTTCTTCTCCTCCATCGGTTAGAATGTAGTCACAAAACTGCTGCTGTAGGAGCACAACAAAAAGGAAAAAGCTACATTACTTTGCATTTTCACTGTCAAATCTCTGTAGCTAAAGCTATTCTATTAGTACTTTAGCACTGCGGGAATGTGATGTGCATATGACAAACTATGCATAACCTAAACCAACTTCTGAGTCCCCATAGCATCGATGTGAAGCATAAGTAAATAAGTTTTTTTTTTTTAAGAGCTAGGGACATAAAAGAGCACAGGAGCCATCTATTCTTTTATTCTGTTTGATTTTCTGTACAGGTCACATGAGATTACAGTAGAAAAAGAAACTCGGAGAGATACAGTTGGAAAAAAGTCTGAGCAGAAAAACAGCAACAACAAAAAAAAGAATTAAAAAAAGATGTATGTGTCCTTTTATGAGACGTGTCCCTATTTTTTTAATCTAAATCCTTTGTTGGCAATTCTTAAGACAATATATACACATATATAAAAGTGTTCATGCATGCATGCTTTTTGTTGCTCTAACTCATTATTTCTAGACATTTTGTTTAAGTTAAATTCCCCTAATATCAATATGCACTCCCCCAGTTTAATGTCAAACCATTTAGGAATGAATCAGAGCTCCCCCAGTGCCCAGAGCCTGCCCCTCCTCGGTTGCACTCATAATGCTGCTGTGTCAATTTAGTTCAACCTGTACGGTGGTGATTGGTAGAGAATGCAGTGACCAAGTTAGCCCAGGACTCTCAGCCAATCAGTACTATCCAGGTTGGACAAAATTGACATTGTCAGTGCAGAAGTGTTTATTCTGCATTGTCAATTCAGCCGAGGATGGGGTGTGCTCGAAGAATTAGGGAGAACTTGCAAGACTGCACCACTATTTAAAACAACTACAATGAGCTGTAGTAGCTATGTTCCTTTAACTATTCAAAAGACATTTCTTTTTCTCAAATGGCAACAAATACATGTCAGGAATCTGGGACTGATATTAAATAAACTGTTAAAAACGGGTTAAAAGAGAAAAGCCATCCTACTTCTGTCTTTCTATCTCTTCTCCTTGAATGAATTAGTTAAAATGTTCTTCAGTGATGTTTCGTTCTCTTATGGTTGAGATGGGGTTAACTGATCAGAGATAGATGCCAATATGTTTTGCAGACATGTGTTTGAGCGATCACCAGTTGAAAGATAATGATTAAAAAAGACTCAATAGCCAGATTCATCAAGCAGTAGATGTTTCGACTGCCTTTGGTACCAGTTGCGTATTGATTTACCAGCCCGTTAATGCTGGATGCACATTCTGTTTGGATTTATCAAAGAAGTTTATACCCAAGAGCTATAAACAAAACAAAAAAAAAAGGTTCTGCTTCCAGCCTGCTAATGCTATACAGACATTCCTTCAATCTAGCTAGCAAGGGCACCGTCATTTAGGAATAAACAGATACCTCTCCATCCTATCAAACAATGTGAAATCATAGACTGAAATTAAAATTCCAATCATTTTTTCATATTTCACGTAATGTGAATATAAAAAAGATATTATTTTTCTTTGTCTTTATAAAGTTCTAGCATTTTCAGTAGCACTGTAAATGGGTAAACAAGATATGTACAGAAGTGAGGACACATTTAAACCAGCGGACAGACGGACAAGGTGATGGATGTTCTACCACTAGAGGGGTGTAAATATACAAAAGCTAAATAACAAAGAAGGTTACATATACAAGTGGAGGAATTTATTTCTGGAACGATTGCCATGCTTTTTGTGCATATGACATCTTCCTATGCATAAAACAGTTCCACTAGCATAATTACCTCGAACCTAGCCTCCCAAGTTGTGGGGCTTGGAGCCAGGTGACATTCATCGGGTCGTTTCTCCTAAATAATGGTACTGCTCTTATTTATCCACATGATGTTGAATTGTCTGGACATCCCACTGCTAATTTCATGAGACAAACTTTGCTGTTACTAATTTTGTCTCTGTTGCTTCTCCTCCCCTGATGCTAATTTTAATATCTCCTAAATTCTATGGACCTGTGAGTCCTTCCACTTCACTTCTTTCTGTACCCTTTCATCACATCTAATACAATAAAAACTTATAGTTACCAAAAAACAGTACCTCTACATTGTTTTTCATTTATCTGTTATAGTTTGAGAAAGTGCTAACATTTTGAACCAACAAAAGCAAAAAATACCATGTGATAAAACGTGACTGTACAGACACAAAGGGAAATTATATTGCGCTAAACGTACTTGCATAGATTCATATAAGAAGTTGATTGCAACATGTTTTTACATAACCCCTTATGTTTTCAAAAGCAAAGACAGATTGCAAAGTGTATAGTTTGTTTCTATCTTTAAACAATGTTATAAATGATTATATAGAATATATGGCAATACAAACTATAGCTAACGAAAAGTAAAATAAAAGTAAAATTGATATAGCGGAAATGGGGGTGCAGGAATGGACAACGGAGTGATAAGAGAGCATTCAAAATGTAAATTAGTATGCTTCGTTAAGGATGTGCTTTTGGAATAAGGTGGCTCTAAAGAACACCTGTAAATGGGATTTAAGGGGTAAAGGCTTGAACAGAGGACAGATGAAAGGTATTAGCATAGATAAAGGATTGCTATAGAGTGCATTTAGTAATTAGAGATGCAATGTAATATGAAGACATTGTAGAGAGATCCTTAGGATCCTTCCCTCTGTGATATTACTAAAGAGAGGATTAGGTTTACACCTAAAGCAATTGTTTTTGTAAATCAGTGGTGTTTAAGAAAATGTGTGCCGGGAGTCTAGGACAATGCAGCTTTTTGCACAATAAACTATGAAAATAGCATAGGTGGTCATGGTGGTTTAAGAGTCACTTTCATTTTCAGTTAGCTATCGTATTTTGTATCCAGGTCCATGAAGATAACATATTGAAGCATTTCCATTTGAAGAAAAATGTGGAATATAAAACCATAAAGTGCATGGAAAATGACACCGCCCAGCCAAAAGTGAAAAGCAGTTCCGAAAGAGAAACATTCTATAACTCATCTCATGGTGATAGGTTGGAGGGATTTATTCAAATAAATGATGTTATTTACTTGAACTTGGCACAATAAATCCTTTCCTATTTGTCATGTTGCATCATGCCTTTAGAGATGTAATATGTCGATTTAGGTTTCTCATCAACTTAATGTGTAGGAGAAAAATATAGAAATACAGGATATTTATATATAAAATTTGAAATGGAACATACCACTATATCAGCAGCAGATTATGTCCCATTTCGATCAACAAGGCTTCTAAGAGGGGATAAAGATGCCCATATGCCAATGAGTGACTCTTTTTCTTCATAAAATGTACCTACAGAGATGTTTATGCTTTGGTGGGATTAATCAAGCTATAAATATTTTGAGTTAGAATGTTACATAGAATGATGCTGTATGACTTACCCTCCTCTTTCGTCCTATACATTAAGAGAGACACTTCCCATGTTCTCTCTTGTTTCTGTTGGTGACTGAATCATTCTTAGAATGGAGAAAAAAATGTTTTCCTCCAGAAATGATTGTTGGCACCTAACTGGTACTTCTTCTGGCCCAGGTTGACTCTGGAACTCTGGAAGGATACATGGTACCACTTGATATTCAGGGACTAGTTAGGCATGTCTAAATGCATGTTTGATCTGCCCAAGCTTAAAGAGCTTGTCCTAGCTGAAGTCAGTTACAAGGTGCAACCTCTTTTCCCAGATCCAGCAAGATGACCTGTGGAATTTGGAGTCATTCAATGTAAGATGACTCTTTAGATGGATCCTGGTCCACCAAATTAGCAGCCAAAAACATCCTTTGACTTTATTCCACCACCTTCACTAGAAAGTGAGAATATCATGCATGTATACCAGGTGTTCTCAAGGTCAGTTCCACTAGAGGCTTGTGGAGATGAAACTCTAGGCAGATGACCTTGTAATAGGCTAGTGGATTCTTATTCAATGTTAAGGCGGCCTCACATTAGATGCATGGCACACATATTGTGAGGTTTAAGCTATCAAACTCTTGTTGCAGAAACTGCATTGTTCATAGGGGAGCACTGACTGTTACCTGCTGGCAATACAGTTGCTGTGGACAATTTTTCCAATATTTTTTGACAGGCTAAGCATTATGGGATACATATTCGACAACAGCCTTTCTTCCAAAGGTTAGCCATCTTTCTTACAGCCCATGCTTGCATGTTAATGTCTAAATTAATGCCAACTTTCTGCTTCTACAATTATGAAATCAAGCCATCAAGGAATTTTACTCAATTATCTTTTGGGACATATTCCATAGTAAATTAGTGACTTGTTAATATAGCAATTTACACTGGAAACAGGACGGATGTCTATCAAGTTTAACCTTTCACACACTCCTGCTGGTGATGTTGATCAGAAAATGGCAATTATCATTCCTTGAAAATTTATCGAATATGCCTCAAAAAAAGGGGGAAATTCTTCTTCAATCATAAATTGGGTTTATTCCAGAATGTTTAAGCTATGATTATGTAACTGATATGTTAATCATTGAATTTGGAATTGTGGAGAGTTATCAAGGCAATTATACATTCTAGACCAAAATACATTTTCCAGTAATACTATTAACGTCATAACAAAACATGTTACAATAACAAAATATGCAAAGCGCTGGTTGAGACTTCATATAACATAAGTCATAAATACACTGAAATTAGAATGCGAATAATATAAGTCATAGGTATAGGACAGGTCATTACATGATAAAGTAAATCGAACATTATGGAAGATTGTCGCTTTCTGACTCCCTCTCAGTATAGTAAGATATATATTTCTACTTGGGCAAATAGAAGCATGTAAAGGAAAACAACACAGTAACAATTAACATCATTAAAAATTCACAATGTCTTTTATGTATCTTTGCACATAATCTCACTCTCTCAATTTCCACAGCAAAGATCAATACAGAGTTCCGAATGTCACCAGCAAAAATACACATACAATAACCTCTTTCCAACTTTGACAACCTGATATAGCAGCATCTAGTGTAATAGCAGATGTTAATTATTTTGGGCTAGATGATGCAACATTTTAATTGAATCTGTTAACGACCAGCAAAATTATGTAACCGAAACAATTGTGCAATTCACACCGTAGCATCCAACTTTGTCCCTACACGTAACATTGCACGGCAATTAAATTGAAATCCGAGAAGAGAAAATGAGATCTAATTTATCCAGACTTCAGAAACTCATGCAGGAGGAGAGGCCCAAGGTCAAATCATTAGAAGATAACTGTTTTCTATTGTTAATTCGGTAGTACTTGTTGTTTGTTTCTGATTGCCCCTCTAAACCCACATAAGGCACAGCCATCAAGTTAAATGATTCCTCCAAGGGCTAACATATGTTTAACACGACAAACATTAATTACAGGATCTTCACAAATGATTTCCATTTATAGCCTTTAGTGGTAGTATTTATTTTCACTCTCGTTTGACCAAATACTGGATTTTTTTTTTCCTGTAGGATTAAAGAAGAATTGTTACAATTGCGACAGTTTCTTTTAATTCATCCAATAAACATTTCTCCAATGTCTGTTGGGATGAAATACAGAATGGTGGTAAGTAAAAACGTACTTATCTCTGCCGCACAAAATACGAGATGTAGCATAGCAGGATGAATTCAAAGCATAAGAAAATGCTAGTTATAAACACTAACGATAAAATCACAATACACTGTTTTACATTACAGTTTTTAATCAAAAAAGTGCTAAAGTAACATTCTAATTCTTGTTTGGACAAGTGTAAGTATACAAAAGTTCCAGCATTAATAAAAATTAGATTAATGTTCCCTATTTTTTAGTGTTTTCCTATCATTCTTTTCTAACCGGAAATGCGAGTTTATCTTTACATAATGATTGGAATGTGATAGTGGGTCAGATTTTTACTGCTATCTTACTCAGCTTTTAAAACAAATCAATGTTGCTGTCATCTGAATTATTGTTGCATACCTATCACTTGTTCTAATTTGATCGAAACAGTCCTGTTTGCATTAAATGTGATAGCTTGCACTCGCCAGTCACCTTTTCCAAACATCCTTATGTTCCACAGGCATATTGCTGGAGATACGGGCAATCAGTGGGCAAAGAGTGCTAATGATATCATGCAGATGCCTCATCTACCATTTAATATTTATCTGAGTGATGGCGCAATTGGTACCAGACTCTAGCATATATAATGCTGTCCTTACCCTTTTAAAAAAAAAACAACCTGCAAGCATTTGAGGCAAATCATGAACCGATTAGACACAGCACAGTATACTTACCAAGTATGCAAAATCATTTAATAAATCAAATTAGAAAGATATGTTTATAAAACCAAAATAACATAAAAATGGTAGTTTGAAGTTAGCACACATCAGGAAGGCAATCAAATTTTCCTTCATCTCTTCTGTGTGTTCCACCTAACTCTCCGGGTGATACGCTGTATCACTTCCCTCAAAGGAAAGTATAATCAGATGCTGTTAGATTGCACGTATTACTTTTCCTAAAAAGGAAAAACAGCTTTCATCTCTTTTTTTTCACAGGGGAGAGAACTATGTAGTAAATAAATTACTGAGGTAGAAGATGCATACATGTCTGGAATGATCACAAGATGAAGAGCACTTCAAACTGGCATGATACACTGTTATACAGCTAGAAATGTTCAAAAAGAGCTAATTTTAAAAAGACTCAAGGATGTATAAGTGCCTGTATATATCCAGGAAAATATAATGTTTTCTCATTAAAATGATGATAATGGTACTATTTATATACAGGTTTCTTTACATAGTTTATCTCAAGACGTTAACATACAGAGCCCGAAAGAACAGCCACTACAAAAACGTAGTAGCTAGCAGGAAATTGTCATGGATCTCTGGGCAATAGATACATTCTAAAAAACTAAATACCTCAAAGGGTAACATCAATAATGGTGTTGGAAGTCTACCTGATACAGCTGGAGATACGGCTTGCAGATCCTATTGTCATGAGCTCAAACCATTGTCCCAAACTGTGAAATCGCCAAAAAGTCCTTCAGTCACACACTTGAAAGTGAAGCAGGAAATGGCTAAAAAGGGTAACAGTGGAGGAAAAAAAATCCTTCAAACCAGAATGTTTTCTTCTAACTAAGAATTTATTCTGGTTTGAAGGATCATGCAATTGGATACAAAAGGAGAGTTGACAATGTCTTTCTCTGCACTATGGATGTAAGTAGCCTGTACACCTTCATTCCTAATGATGGGAATGTACATTCTATATTACAGGCTTTGGAGGACCTGCATATCAGTTCCTATCTATGAGAATATGTGATCTCCTTATTAGAAATGTTTTTTAGTTGTAATGGAGCATTGGGGAAGAAAAAAGAATGATCAGGGCTGTAGTCGTCCAATAAAAATTAGGTTAGCTGTGAGAACTGAGTTTATCTTGGTTCTTACTTAAAAAGTGCCACTAGTGACTGTGAACTCCACAAGACCTCTCAACATGTCCTATGGTATCTGGTAGCAGATCCTTTAAATCCTGCAAGGTGAGAGGTGGATCTAATTTGTTCCAGCACATCCCACAGATGCTCAATTGAAATTAGATCTGGTGAATTTGAGGCTAAGATAATACCGCAAATGCTTTGTCATGTTCCTCAAACAATTTCTGAACATCTTTTGCACTGTGGCAGGGTGCATAATCCTGCATAAAGAGGCCACTGCCATCAGGGAACACTATTGCCGTACAGAGGTGTACATGGTCTGCAACAATCTATAGGAAATTGGTATGAGTCAATGTAACATCTACATCAATGCTAGGACCCAACAGAACATTGTCCAGGGCATAACACTACCTCGATCAACCTGTCTTCTTAACAAGGTACATTTTGCTGCCATCTCTTCCGCAGGTAAATGTTGCACATGCATCTGGACAGCCACCTGATCTAAAAGACAAGGTGATTCATCAGACTCGGCAACCTTCTTCCATGCTCCAATTCTGATGCTCATGTCACCATTGAAGATGCCTTCAGAGGTGGACAGGGGTAATCATGGGCACTCTGGCCAGTCTGCGACAACACAGCCTCATACACAACAAACTGCGATTCACTGTGTGTTCTGACACCTTTCTATCATGGCGAGTAGTGATGTCCCGAACTGTTCGCCGAACGGTTCACGAACGGTTTGCCGCGGTTCGCCGTGAACGGTTTGCCGCGGACTCTAGTCAGCTGACACATTCCAGCCAATCAGCAGCAGACCCTCCCTCCCAGACCCTCCCACCTCCTGGACAGCTCACTAAGAATGCAGCTTCAAAATGGATGCTGTCCAGGAGGTGGGAGGGTCGGGAAGGGAGGGTCTGCTGCTGATTGGCTGGAATGTGTCAGCTGACTGGAGTCCGTGGCAAACCGTTCGTGGTGAACCGTTCGCGAACCGTTCGGCGAACAGTTCGGTACATCACTAATAGCGAGCAATACTATTTTCAGCAACAGTAGCTCTACTTTTTAATTAAACCAGCTATCCTTCGCTCCCCACGTCCATCAATGAGCTTGGGCGCTCATGACCATGACGCCAGTTGACAGGTTGTTTTTCCTTGCACCTCTTTTGGTTGTTACTAATCAAAGCAGCCCCACAGCACCAGGAGGGGACACCTCATATGGGGTTGCAGTTTCCGTCTCACCAAACAGTTGAATCTAGTAAAATATCTCAAGACAAAATATCAATTTAGAGGCGTTTCAACTACGCAAGCCTTCCTGATCATGTTATCGTAATAGAAGAGAGAAAAGAAAAAAGAAAAGCCATAGAAAATCGGAATAGAGAAGTAAGCAATACTGTCAGTGGTTTTTAATGTTGTGGCTGATCATTATAGCTTAGTTAAAAAAAAATCTAATTAAAATAAAAGCAATGTACCAATTTATTTCTGTAAATATGACCTCATTTATAGGAACAATTCATAACGTAATTCAAACCATTAACTATTACTTTAGCCGTGTTTACCTTATCGTCACCTTAGCTGTGACTGATGAGAATTACGGTCAATAACCGAACGGCAACTCCTGTTACCAGATATAAATGATAATTTATTTATTCTTATTATTTTTATTTTTGACTCAATTTGAATATAACTCTGCTATAAAACATATCCGTGTCTCTCATTTCCTAAGGGGCTAAGAGTACATAGCTATTTCAACACTTGTAATGCTCTATTTTATGCACGTATTCTAAATCCCATTTGTACATTACTTGAAAATGTCTATGCGGTATGGCGTGACAATTACAAAAGGTAGTCATATTTATTGTTTCAGAAATTGCACACCCTCCAGAGATTTCACATTTCGTAATGGTATTTTCACGTACTAAAGCGACTGACGATTCAGCAACCGGCAGGTTCCAGCTTTATCCATGCCTGCTGCTTAGAAGGAACATTTCTCAGTCATGAAATACAAAATAACTTGTTCATTTATTGGCCAAATTGCCAGCAGAGCCCTCAGCCACATCTTGGTTCTGATTCATTTCACATTGAGTCTCCCCCAGGCTGCTAGTTACAAGACCAATTAACTGGGTAGGTGCCAGTACCAAATCTAGTATTTTTGTTTTATCATTCACGACATTGTTGCGAATGAAGGGAAATCAAGGGAAGCTTCTAAAGATAAGTACAGACCCTACAGAGAATCAAGGGAAGCTTCTAAAGATAAGTACAGACCCTACAGAGATTTATTGACAAAACAGTGAATTTTATAGTGCTATAGTGCATCAGGAATTAAAGGGATATTCCAGGCAGCCACACATTAGGGATAAAGAGTAGGTCAGGTTATAGTTAGATATGTTTTTTTTTGTTTTGCTTTTCGAACTTGTTGATATACATATAATTTTTCTAATAAATGGTTTTACTCCATTATCCTATACATTCTGTCCCTCTAAATTACTGAGGCAAAATTAAAGGGACAATTGAATGTGTTAGGAGCGGAGTGCTTGGTAGTTTATAGTTAAAGGATACCTGTGGTCACTTTTTTTAAATTATGCTCTTTTGAACAAGCATACAATGTCATCTGTACATTGTGCAAGCAGTATTGCTAGCAAATGTACTGATTTGGAGAAAAATAAAAAATAAAAATTTTCTCACAGATGTCAGTCAATGTCAAAGATCTTTCACATGAGGTCCGTCTGCTCTCCCATGCCAAGCATAGCGTGCTTTGGACTCTCCCTATTCGGCACTTAAAGGGCTGGCTAGGGAGTATAGGAACAGAGGAATGTGACGTCACTCTGTTTCCACACGGACATTCTGACAACGAAGTCAGCATATTGGCGTCACTGAGAAGGTTTGCCCTGATTGGGGAAGCGTCTCCAAGCAGGGCAAATAAAAAAAGACTGGAGACCAAGTGAAGGATGTTCTGGAGGTGAGTGTCACATGAAGAGTAATGCCCACGAAACTCGAATGTGGCGTTTCTGGAACAGAGGAGAGGTGAGTATATATCTATGTTTTAAAAAATGTCTATCTTAAAAAGATATACTATTATCCAAATGTCTGGGTGCAGTCTTGGTAGGCAGCATTAATTATGAAGAGAAAAAGCAAACAATCAATTAATATTTCATACTGTTTATAACTAGTGTAAAGAATATTATATTAATATTAAATATATTGCATACACATTATCAAACAGTTCCATAAAATATGCAATCTAAAATATATATGCACAGTCCCCAGCTAAAATATGACTCATGTTAATCAGAGTAACTTTGTTCTACTTTAAACCAAATTGAAGATTATGCTAGCGTTAGTGTACTTATAATCTTAATTTTAGTAATGACAGGAGGCGAGTATTTTGCATAACTCTCTTTACTAAACTCCATAGCAGTAAAGAAAGTGAAACATTTAAACCAATCAAAATGCAAATAGGGAGTATATCATCCCAGCAAATAGGCTCCTCCTCCTCTTTCGGAAGCGACATCGGAACAGGGAAGAAGGTAGCGATAAAGTCTGTAGTAAACATCAACTGTGGCATCCAACTGGAAAGATGAACTTCTCGGCATGAGTGGGAACCGGCACCAACGGGTGATGGAAGTCGTCCGATAGAAGGCGTGGTCTTTATCTGAAGAACCGTAGTCCAATGATTATGCCGCAGAAGTTGCAGGATGAAACGAAGTTAAACTGAAATGAGAATGTGAGAAGGTTAGGCACCGGTCTGGCAACTGTTTGTGATATAGGTATTGATCCATCGGATAGCATTGAAACAGTGTATATTATGAATTCAGAGAATAGTCTAACAGTAGATAGATAGGCTGATGGTAATAGAGGATACAATATGCCAACATGTTGGTTGACTGAAAAGAAGGAAGAAAAGGAGACAGTAGTAGCTGTATGAATAGAGTAGTTCCCCTCCTCTCCGGGTGGGAAGGGTGGGAAAATACTCGCCTCCTGTCATTACTAAAATTAAGATTATAAGTACACTAACGCTAGCATAATCTTCAATTTTATCACATGACAGGAGGCTTCCTATTTTGCATTTTTAACGCTGTTGTATAAGAGACATGGCTGCACCGGAGTTCGGTCGGAAGTAGAAGGTGCGGAACGTAGATTCTCTAGACCAATCCGGAGTGTAGGATATCCGTTATGGAGGCACCCGCCATGAAGGCTGAGGATGCTGCTGCTCCGCGTACGGAGTGGGCTCCGAATGTAGTGTCCACGCCGGCTAGCGATAGTAACCATCGAACCCATCTCGCTAGGGTGGTTGTTGTAATAGGAACATGTGGTCTAACGTATGATACTAAGAGTTGACCTGAGGGCGTAGACCTGAGTGGTAGGGTAGTTTCTACATACTGATGTAGAGCGGAGACGACACAGAGTTGTGGATCCGTGGGGAAGAATGGATAAAATACAGATGTGGAGTCCGTCTTAGTGCGACGAGATATCCTGAATGTTACTCCTTCTGGGGAGGTAGAAAAAGCGTCTATGTCCAGCGCTCGAATGTCTGACACTCTGCGGAAGGAGACCAGGCAAAGCAAGACTGTGAGTTTTGCGGAGAGTTGTCGGAGGGAGAGTCTGTCGTTAGTTGGCCAGTCTCTCAGGAATCGGAGGATTACGTCGACGTCCCAGAATCGAGAATATTTCGGGCCTGGAGGGCGTTGTAATCGAATGCCCCTCAGAAGTCGACAAACCAGTGGGTCCTTGCCAACCGGAATCCCTAGTATGGGGACATGAGCTGCTGAAATAGCTGAACGAATTACGTTGATTGATCTGTAAGACCGACCTAATGAGAATAGGTGGGATAGGAAGTTCAAAATGGCTGAAATAGGGGCCGTAAATGGATCGATGTTCCGTTCCAAACACCAAGTGGACCAGGAGTTCCAAGCGGATAGGTAGCATCTTCTGGTTCCAGGGGCCCATGAGTCCCATAGTAGCTCTTTAGCAGCCTGCGATAGTTCGCCGACTTGCCAGGAGCCCCTGAAAGTGTCCAAGCCACCAGATGGAGACGCTCGTCCAGGATGAGTGGATGAGGGTGTCCTCTTGGATCTGTGAGAATGTACTGATGATGGGGTAATAGAAGAGGATCCTTGTATGAAAGAGCTAGGAGGTCCGGGAACCAAGGTTGTCCTCTCCATAGTGGAGTGATGAGCACTAGAGAGGTTTGTTGATTCTTCAGGTAGTGTATGGTCCTCGCTATCATGGCAAAGGGGGGGAAGGCGTAGGCTCCCGTGATCGGCCATGGTTGTAGGAATGCGTCCACTGCAGCGCTCTCCGGATCCGGGAGCCAGCTGAAGTACAGTTCCGTTTGTCTGTTGTTGCGGGACGCAAATAGATCCAGGTGGAGTGGTCCTCGGCGATCCGCAATGTGGTTGAAGATTTGTGGATCTAGTTTCCAGTCGCTGGTGTCCCGCCAGTGACGTGAGAACCAGTCTGCTGTGAGGTTTGTCTCTCCTGGGAGATATTCTGCCGTGAGAGAGATGTTGCGGGGTAGGCAGAAATCGAAGATCTCCTTCGTGATTTCTGACAGGAGGCGGGAAGGGCTCCGCCTAGGCGGTTGATGTAGCGGACTGCAGAGATGTTGTCCATCCTGAGGAGGATGCAGCAATCCGACTTGTCCTTCGCTAGGCTTCGGATGGCGAATGACCCTGCTAGGAGTTCCAAGCAGTTTATATGCATGTTGAGGTCTTGGGATGTCCAGGTTCCTCCTGTCGATGTATTTTCGCTCGTCGCGCCCCATCCCCAGAGGCTGGCGTCTGATTCCAATATCATATCGGGAGCCCTTCCGAAGATGGCTCGGCCGTTCCATGCCTCCATGCTGTCTAGCCACCATCTGAGTTCGTCTCTGACTTCTTCTGTCATCGGGATTGGCTGATCGTATGAGGGGTTTTTCCTGAGGAAGGAAGCTTTGAGGCGCTGCATCGCCCTGTAGTGGAGGGGACCGGGGAATATAGCTTGTATGGAAGCCGAGAGAAGTCCCACAATGCGTGCGAGGGCGCGGAGTGGAATGGTGTGGCAGCGGATGGCCCTGCGTAATTCCTTGCGAATGGCTGAGATTTTTGCTGACGGTAGCCGTAGGGTGCTGGAGATGGAATCTATCTCGAATCCCAGAAATTGTACTGTTTGTGATGGGGAAGTAGCCGATTTCTGAAAGTTCACTATGAAGCCCAGGGATGACAGGAGATCCGTGGTATACCGTGTGTGACGTACCAGTCGGTGTCTGTCTGAGCAGAACAGCAGGAGGTCGTCCAGGTATATGATGCAACTAATTCCTTGCGCTCGAAGATGTGCGACCACGGGTTTCATCAGTTTGGTGAAACACCATGGGGCCGAACTGAGGCCGAAGGGGAGGCACGTGAATTGCCAAGGAAGGCCTTGCCAGTGGAAACTAAGGTATTGTCTGCAGGATTGGTGGACGGGTACTGATAAGTAAGCGTCCTTGAGGTCTAGTCTCGTGAACCAATCCTTGTCTTGTAGCAGGTCTCGTAGAAGATGTATGCCTTCCATCTTGAAGTGATTGTAAGTGACGTATTCGTTGAGTTGTCGTAGGTTTATGACGGGTCGTAGGTCTCCCGTTTTCTTCTTTACCAAGAAGATGTTGCTGAAGAAACCTTGAGGGTCGGAGGCGGGTTCAATCGCCCCTTTCGAGTATAGGGTTTGAAGTTCGTCGTCGATGAGAGAGGTGTCTATCCTTGAGCAGTGGATAGGACGTGGTAGTTCTGTCTGTCGTGGTTGGTCTACGAAGTCTATGACGTAACCTTGTACCGTCTGTAGGATCCATGCATCCGTGGAGATGGAGGTCCATTCCTGGAAGAAAAGAGATATGCGACCTGCTGTATGCATTGGGAGTGAGAAGTGAGTAAAATGGTTGCTTACCTGAGGAAAATCGAGCTCTGCCTCGGGTGCGCGGTCCTCGACCTCTGTCTGCACCTCGAGTGTAGGAGTACGGGCGGTATCCCACCTCTGGGTAGAAAGGTTGAGGTCTCGTAGAGCGGGGGCCTGATGGCCAGAAGCGGCTGGCAGCACGGCCCCTTTGGCGGCCAGCCCGTCCAAAAACACCCCTGGAGGGGTTTTGTCTGAAGACTCTACGCATTGATGTCTGAGCCTTGTTTAAGGATGTGTAGACGTTTACATGTCTACTTAGCTCTTTTAGGAAAAGTTCTACAAAGAGCTTGCCCTGTGCCATAGGACCTAGTTCTTTGGTGCCCAACTCCACCAATTTCCCGTCAATGCGGAGAAGTGCTGCTTTACGTCGCTCGGATGATAAGGCGACATTGGCATTACCCACAAAACAAAAGCACCTTTGTGCCCATTCCCACACATCATGC
>OW240918.1:131925888-132015774 GCA_933207985.1 Pelobates cultripes | reverse complement strand
CCACCCCATTTCATTCCTAACCCTCCCCCCCTCCCTCGAATTTCATTCCTCCTACCCCCTCCTGACACTGGCGGCGGGCGGGCAGGCCGGCGCGCGAGGGAGCACTCTGTGTGCTTCCTCTTCAGCTCCCTCGCGCGCCGCGTACTGATGCCGGAGCCGGAAGATGACGTCATCTTCCGGCTCCGGCATCAGTACGGTGCGCAAGGGAGCTGAAGAGGAAGCACACAGAGAGTGCTCCCTCGCGCGCCGGCCCGCCCGCCGGGTGTCAGCAGGGCCAGCCTCTGGGGGGGCCCTGAGGTGAACGGCTGCTGGGCCCCCCAGGAGAAGAGGCTGGCCCTGTGGGAACATACCGGGTCGCAGGGCCCCCTGCGACCCGGTATGTCCCCACTGAATGTGGGGCGCGGACGACCTGAGCAGTCCGGGCCCCGCAGGACCGCCGGGCCCATGACAGCCGTTGCGGTTGTCATGCCCTGATGGCGGCCCTGCGCATGCGCATTAGGTCTCCCCCACTGGCGGATGTCAGCGGGGGGAGGAACATGGGGGTGGAGTCTGACCCAGTGCTGAGGGACATCGTCTCTGGATTTAGGTAAGTGTCTGAAGAGGTTTTAACCCCTTCAGCGCAATGGGATGGCAGGCAGGAGAGAAGGGGGCACTGTAGGATTCTGCAGTGCCAAGAAAACGGGTTTGTTTTCCTGGCACTGGACAGTCCCTTTAACCCCTTAAGGACACATGACATGTGTGACATGTCATGATTCCCTTTTATTCCAGAAGTTTGGTCCTTAAGGGGTTAAACTACCTAAGGAAGGTAAGTTTAAACCACATTAAACCACCCTTCACTTCTATTTTTCCATATTTCTCAGATGCTTTGAGCTTTTTTTGCCTTCTTATAAACTCCCATGGATGCATAAGTGTCCATGAAAGGTTTGAAGCATTTAGAATTTACATCATATGCCAGACTGTGCCACAACTACCAAAATCCAATGTAATATAATAGAAAAGGTTTTAAAAAAAATGTTTTAAGAATCTAAAAACACATTTCTTAGATAACCAAGCACTGAAACCTATTTTAAAATCACAAAAGACCATACAGGTAAGTACCAGAATGTATTTATTTTTTTCACAACAGTACCGAAGATTTCAGAACCTTTTTTTCTCATAAATCAAACACATTGACGTTCAAAGGCACAAATTGGGGGCTTTTGTTTGCTTTACAGCTTACATGAAAAAAAAAAGGTAACATACTTGATTAGAAATTGGTGTCATTATTCCTGACAAATTAAATGCTACAATAAAAACCTGGCAGGGAAATCAGAAGTAAACAGCAATTAATTTTCAATTTCCGTTATACCTGGCAGCAACATTCATAGCAGCCGAGAAAATAATCAGTCTAATTATTGGTGGGACCAACATTATATTACAAAGCCAAATCCATCCCATGACCAACAATGAATTTTTTTCCTATTACATTTTTTTTTTTTACAGTCTCATTTTTTTTCTTCTTTTATTTTAAGGTAAATTGTCACAAACAGACAATAGTATACATTAAGGCAAATTGTAATAATGTTCCTACATTTATCATGTTGTCATGACTGGTGCAGTGCTAGTTTTGTATGAAATTCCCATTTATTCTCCTTTTGTTTTTCTACACAGATATTTGACATCTGGTTATGAGACCAAAGATAGTCAATTTCTTAGAAGGAAGGGAACAGCTTTTATACCCATTTTAACACTTTGTAATCACATAAAAGTGGCAAAATACAACGAATCATGGTAGTTATAAAGACAGGAACATTGGCATATGTGCGATAAATGGGAATTCTGAAAGTATGAATTGTGAGGATGCGTCGGATTTGACCAAATGACTTCAAGATACCTAAGGACAGAATAGAATACTGTGCCTTAGATGTCAAAGAGGACCTTAGCAACTTAGAATCTGAATAGGGTGATCATCACATAATACGGTGCTCATTAAGATAAACAACTACAACCTCAACTGGTTGAATATAGAAGTTTCTGTTGCTTTATTCTATAATACAAGTCAACTAAAATAATTTATAAAGAGTAGAACAGTAGCAACCAAGCTTGAAGGCACTTCTTCATACACTCTATGTTTTTGTTTCCAACATTTCCGATTTACAGTCAATTTGTTGGCCTTGAGAGCACTACTTTACTCCCTTTCTCATTTAACACCCACCAACATACTCTTCCCTCTTGCTTTGTTCTGTTTTCCTTCCCTTTTTTGGCCCAACAAGAAAAAAAAAGGTTTCAGGAATTTTTCATTGCCATATAATAAAGGGCTGCACAGAACTGTCGAATCTCGATAACCGGTACAAATATTGTGAATGCGTATGGATGATCGTAAAGCTCTCTTATATGATGTCCCAAGATAAAGGGCTGTTTTTTTGTGGTTGTAGAATCCACTTTTAATTGAATGCAGTTTGACAAAGAACAGCAACATTGCATATATAGAGTTTTTATACCATAACTACTGCAATAAGATGCAGTGGTAATGATGCTAGGAATGTTTCTATAAGTAACGCATTTCTAAGCAATCATACGCTCTTGTTAATTTCTGAAATCTACATGTTTCTTATTTTGACATACATATTATCTTCATGTTCTATAATATATGACAAGAATATGCTATGTATCCATAAACACATATGCACACACATTTTTTTAAGTGCAACCGCTATTTAAAAGCACAAGTCTAAAACTCTGTACTGCAGAACCATCCTTGGGTGATTTACAAGGGAATGAACTGATAGCTTTATTCACCGAAAGGATAAACAGTCTGCAACTTACAAATACTGCTTCGCTGGCCTTGGGAATTGTATGTTGCTCTGGGGAACATATTGACAAGCAATAAAGCATTCATTACAATTACCAAGGCACCTCTATGACAATATTGGCCCTGAAGGCTGCTTGTTATCACTAAAAAAAGGATGGATTGTCGCAACTGAGGCTCTAAATTATTACAAGGAAGCAGCATCTACTATGACACATTGTGTGTGAGATTTAACTGCATAAAAACTTTAGGTTTTGGAACAAAAAAACTAATATTTGTTCTGGAGCAGGAGACACTAACACAGGAGATTGTATTGAGGATGTTAAAGTTATATTATGTATGTGATCTACAAATGGAATGCATCCTTATTCCAACTCAAAGAAGGTATCATATGCCACACGTGATCAACAAAGACAAAAAACCCACAACCTCTTCGTTGGCAAGCCTTCAAGACTACTGTACTTAAAACATTCAGATCTCAAGCATTTTCAATAACCTTGGTAATAAAGTGTCCGTCATCCAACAGAAAAAGGCTAGGATTTCGTTTTTCCACCCTTTTACCGTTGCTTAAGATGGAATCATGTTTTGCTTCTTCTTATATTGTGCTACCTTTTTTGAATAAATGAAATTTATACCAAGACTTGCATATAAGCTTTATTAGACTTTATTAGATTTGGGACTTTGGGAGTTCGGTTACAGTGTTTGGTGGAATTAACATGAAATGTTTGTCATTTTTATGTCTTCTTTCAGTCAGGGCACTGACGTGCTTCAAGAGGGACACTTTAATGGTAGTTATGAGGACAACACCACGCTTTGAGTTCCTTCTGTTTACAGTAGGAGAACATTATATATCTGATGCAGGGAATAGATATTATAGAACTACAACTGCTATGATGTTTATTGGAAGTTGTAGAAGTATAGCCAAATATCTAGTAAAATGAAGATAAGGAAACCAGTGTCATTGTCCCAATGCCAAATGGAAAACCGGGACTGCTTCCAGTTGACATTCTTCAATCGCATTCCATATTACATATTAGATGTTTGGAAGGTGCAAGTTGTAGATCCAAGTTATGATAGTATGAGGAAGGATTAGCTGAGTGGCCAGTGATATATACTATTTCTTCTAATGGGGAGCCAACAATACACTGAGAGAACCTCAGCTGATGCTGTCTGCCTATCACAGGCTACCTGGCTAAACCTCTCTCATACTGTTGAGACAAAGAGGAACGAATCGGGAGATAGTTATGTTGGGGGTTGCTGATGTATCTGCAAAATGGTTTAACCCTGATAGCAACACTAATAAGCTGATTTTGTCAAGGGGATGTGTGTGTTCCTTTAATGATTCTTTTGTGTACATATTTTAATCAATACATAAATAATGGTAGCCATAATGAATTAAAAAGGATGAACTAACTTCAGCCTGGGAATTCCTATTAAATTAAACAAAAACAAAACACTGGTTTAATTTTTTTAATTTCTACACCAATAATTTCTGACAATTTAACTGTAATATGAGCACAGAGTTATTTCCATGGTCAACTAACCTTGTTCAAACCAGCAAATGAAAGGAAAAAATTTCAAAAGATCTTGTAAAATTTCAGTATGTGGTATAGTCCTCTCAAATCATATGTCTGTGTCGCTGGGAACATCAAAAAAGTCTGAAATATATCCAATGTAAAATGGGCAGCTTCAAACACATTGTATCAGGTCCTCTCTGCATAGATACAGCTGTTACATAACTCTTTGATTTTGTGTTGAGTTGGTCTTGAAGAGAAACTCTTAAAATAAAGACACAGGATTATTTAACCTCTTAACATCAAGTACAGAAAATCCTATCGAACACTTAACTACAATTTTATCCCAATGAAAATATTTAAAGAAGATCTTGGATTTTGCATTCTCTCCAAAGAAGATTTAGCATTTTCTCCCCTTGCTGATGTGATGTCAGAGGAAAATCACACATCACTTAAAAGTCATCCTACAAGCTGTCCCATCTTGTTTTTTCCTCCTTTGAAAGTTGAGGCTGCCAAGAGTGTAAACTCACACATTATTATTATCACTGGTATTTATATAGCGCCAGCATATTCCGTAGCACATTACAATATTATCAAAGGGGGAGATTTAACAATAAATGAGACAATTCCAAAAACTTACAGGAACGATAGGTAGTAGAGGACCCTGCTCAAATGAGCTTACAGTCTATACGAGGTGGGGCATAAAATGCAACAGGACAGGAGGTAGCAATCAAACAAGGTAGAGCAAAGCAGAGCTGGAGGACAGAATAGAGTGCTGCCCTTTAGGAGAGAGCAAGAGACAGGTATGTGAGGTAGAGGTTACTCTGGAAGGCCATAAGATTTCCTAAAGAGATGGGTTTTGTGGCACTTTTTAAATGATTGAAGACTAGGGGAGAACTTGATGGCAGTAGGCAGGCTATTCCAAAGCAAAGGAGCCACCCGCGAGAAGTCTTGCAAGCATGAGTTGGCTGTACGGGTGTGAGCAGCGGACAGGAGAAGGTCACAGGCAGAACAGAGAGACCAAGAAGGAGCATACCTATGGATCAGTGAAGAAATATAGGATGGCGTAGAATTGGTGAGTGCTTTATAGGTATGGGCTAGCATTTTTAATTGACTCCTATAGGATACTGGAAGCCAATGTAAGGACTGGCAGAAGGGAGAGGTGTGAGAGGAGCGACAGGAGAGGAAAATCAGTCTATCATTCATTACAGACTGCAGCATTCATTACAGACTGTAGCGGGGCAATACGACTTGTTTGAAGACCTGTTAGGAGAGAGTTAAAATAATCCATGCGAGAGATTACTAGAGCATGGACAAGCTCCTTGGTAGCATCTTGTTTTTAAGGTGGAATCTACAGGATTTGGTAACAGACTTGATGTGATGCTTAAATGTAAAGTCAGAATCAATTATAACGCCAAGACAGCGCGCTTGCAAGGATGGACTGATTTGGGTATCACTAACCTGAAGGCAGAGTGAGGGAGGAGGATCAGTAATAGGAGGAAGAAAGGCAATGAGTTCAGTTTTAAAGAGATTGAGTTTCACGTGAGTGAGAGTACAAAATGGAGGTCTTAAGGGAGTTTTATTGAGAAATCTGATATCAGTGACAGGTCTCACACATCTATGAAATTATTCCATTGGCATTGTCGAGAGAGAGTGAGAGAGAGAGAGAGAGACGACCTATGACATCAACCAACATTCATGATGGCCACTGGGAAAACAATCAAGGCAACTGAACAACTCATTATAATTCTGATTTTGGCTTATTTTGCCCTTTCAATAGGCCTACATAAAATAGCTTGTCTTATGTATAACATTTGAATGCTTTGGGATTTCAATGAAATTCCAACATAACATATAGAGGTTTTTTGGGGAAAGATTGAATCTTTCAGAAAATTCAGAAAACGTATGACAAGTCTTATAAAAAAAGGACAAAAAGGACACAAGTATCTATTAGTAAAGGTGTGTTAGAGAAAAAATCTGAAATATGATCTGTCAGCTCTAACCTCGAAGGCATTTGAAGGAACTGTTGTGTTATGTAAACAATGGTCTTTAGATAACAGCAGGAACAGGGAATATTCGGGTATTTCTGGGGTTCAAATTTATCAGTCCCTCCTTGATCAATGAGTTGGGAAAGGCATTGTAATTGAGTGCTGACATCTCATTATAATAGTGTGGTTAAATATATAACTGCTTGACCATTTGTGACATTGGACAATCAGATTGACCCTCTCAGATGGCACCTGTATATCTTCATAATTTGGATTGGCTGCACTGCTCTGTATCTTGAGTGGTAGCTGAGGTTTGACAACTGCTAAGTTACACGTGGTAACATACCATGGATTTAAAGTAGGTTTTAATGTTGAAAAACAAATACTTATTTCCATAGGCCTTTATATTCTTCCTGAACCTTAAATGTTTTATTTATTTATTTTTATTTTTTAAAAGAAGGATTGCAAAACCCCTTCTTTTATACAACTAAAACTATCAGAAAATAACAAAAAAATTTTACAAAGAAAGTAGTTACAGTTTAGTTACAAATGAGAAGTTTGAAATACTTATTTTAAACACTCATCCAAATCTCATAAGTCATAATAAATTATTTAGACTGACAAAATACTTTCTATTATTGTTGCTCCAAAAAAAAATGTGAATACAATTTCTTAACAATGATTCCAATATTTGTCAAACCATAGATGCTAATCTCAAAATTTTAAGAATAATTGTAAACCCTTTTCAATTATAGGTATCACATTAGTTGTATGTCAATACTTTGATAGAATTCATAAAATAAAATAATTCCAGATCATCAAAACAGTTTTTTTTTAAATAATTTTATTTTATTAAGCACTACAATTACTCGTGCATGAATATCTATGTATTTAAACTGTTTGCCTTTTCCTGGTCCTAAATAATTAGCACATACATTTTAGATTACAATGATTTTTTTGATTTTTTTTCTTCTCCAAGAAATTAAAGTAATAATATGGAAGTTTAAAGACACAATGAACTATTCTAATCACCCTTTTACAACCCAAATGGACAATATATTGCTTCATGATTCTATGATGTATAGTGTCAAATCCATTTAACCTAAAGTGGTAGCAAAGCATATGGGGGAGACTATTTAATCAACACCATAATTGAGCTGTTTTTAATGGTGTGCACCTTTACAGTACAGGGTATATAAATTCCAATAAGGGAGCTTGCACTCAACACTTGGAACCTAGAGGGTGGGTACAGGTGTGGTCATCAGGGACCCAGGCCTAGGTCCATAAAACCAGCAATCAACAATTTCTTTATAAAAGTATTTATTTCACCATCGAAAGTTGACAAGTAATGTTTGACAAGCATTTTGTCACAAACTGACAAAGTCCTTAACTGGTTGAAATGTTGCTAGGTTCACCTTTGATGGTAGAATACAAGTCACTTCATTGATTCCTCGTTATAACCCAGAGCAACGTAGACCTCAGTCTCAAAACAATTTAGCTTTGGCATACAGCTGTGTATCTTCTCTCTTCAACTTAACTTTCAATACAAATGTAGTGAAATGTATCACGGTATACTGAGCCAGTCTTGAATTCAAGCAACCATTATTATTACAAAGTACTAATTAGTAGTAACCTTCTAGAGAGAAAGTGTCAGGTTACTCTGATACGGGGGGAGGGGGTAGAATTAACTATGAAACAAAGGAAGCACAAGGGTAAACCATTTAGAAGATAAACCCTTTTTTGCAAGGAGTAACCCAAAAATAAAACATCTCTTTTAATATACAATTATGTAAAATATTTTTTTTTTTTTAAACTTATCGTAGATATAATTAATATCTATAATAGGATGAAATCCTACAAAGAGTAATTGTATTTAATCAAGAAGAGGATTGTAATAAAAAAAATATTAGAATAAATCTTTGAAAAGAAAAAATAAATTATAATCAAAATAAAATAAAACAAATAATGTAAGTAAAATAATTATAAATTGATAGGTAATGGTTTGGTGATCACACCATACATTGCAATACGTAAGAGAAATGTTGTTAACTACAAATAAAGTAACAAAGAAATGTAAAAGTTACATTTGTAGCATTTCCAACTAGCCAACTAGCAAATTGGTGAATAGAGCGGGGAGCAAGTCCTGCAGGTAAGTATAGATAGAATACAAGCTTCCCTACTCTGTTGTGCCTTCAAGGGCACTCCCTAAAAGATGCTAGTCCCCCACCTCCTCTTTATGTTCTGCCTAATAGTCAAAGTATAGCAGAGTTGCTGTGAAGATATCTCGTAAGTCTGAACAGCTATGGTGGATAGTGATCCAAACAAAATAATTTTAAGTCAAATGAAAAGATAAAATAAATGAAAAAATAAATAAATTGAGTATGGGATTCCTTTGTTTCATAGCAAATTATTATTACATAAAGATCTGTAATCAGGTTACATGCAATCCTCTTATTTCGGTAGTCATTTAACTAAGTGCACAATTCTCAGTCATCTTCCCGTCATTCGTTGTAATAAGCTCTGCCTTCTGCAAATTGATGCAAATAATTAAAAAGGGAGAAGTCACGAATAGAATGTGTCTGCTAGGTCCACTAGGTTCCATTTTTAGAACACAACATTTTAATAAATCTCCTTTGTTGGTTCTGTTTCTGCTTCTCCAATGCTATGTAAACCATTTCTCCTTGAAACAAAAATGGAGTATCACATGAACACTGTTAATGCAAGTTATGGGCGATTTTCATTGTTTTATACAGTATGCCATTTAATTTCCATAGTGTGGAAGTTCTCTTCGAATTTCATCAAGTCTGACATTGCTTTAAGGCTCATAAAATGTATCACAATTAAATATTTGGGGATGTCTATGTTAAAGAGTAGGTCTGAATTTTTCTTTGCTATAATATGATAATCAAGGCAATATAATAAGGAAATTACATGCGTATTCGAATACGAATGGCTTACTAGACATAACTATCTAATTCAGAGGCATGTATGTACATACTGGTTTTGTCTTTTTTTTTCTTGTCCTTCAAAAAGTATAAAAAAGACAAAAATAAATAAATAAAAAAGTACATATCTTGAATCCATATTTGAACTTTTAAGTTCCACAGTTTATTCTCTCGTGAGCAAAGTGCTAAGCGCCAAACCCATCCCACTCCAGATTATTGTTTCTAGTTATTATTACTAAATAAGTCTGCAGGGTCCTTTGGTGTAAACAGTTCCACACAGATTTGGGTTTTTAAAATGCTGTTTCTGAGTATTTGTGTTCTCAGGAAGAGTCAACGATGTAGCAAATAGCAAACACATAAGCTGTTTCATCTACTCTGTACAAATAAAACTTTGCCGAAGTCTTTGACATTGAAGTAATACTTTAATTTGGCATTCTGTCTGTCTATTCATATTATCGTAATTGGATGGACCCAGATAAATTGGACTTTGACGCAGCTGCTAACAACGTTTCAGAGCAGGCGACATGGAAGGTATTGCTTTTTGAAGTCAGCCCCTAAAGCTAAGCCCGTTCATTCATCTGTATCTCCCACTGTAACATCAACCATAGCATATCAGGGATTTACAGAGACCCTGAACAAATTCATATGGAAAGCACGTATCTAGATGAAACAAAACCTTTTTTTTCCTTGTAGGTAGAAAAAAGATTTTAAGGCAAAATAATCGATAATTCAAGAAAATATATAATATCAGCAAAGCAAATAATTCATTAGCAAAACATAATGTTTGTATATTCCCTCTTCAAAGCTCTAGGGGTATGGGGTTCTGAGCAATTCTAATTAAGAGCAATGCCTTAGCAAAGTAAAATGATGTAATATGAAATATTGGCAAATTATATTTTGTGCTTCGGGGAAACTAAAGAAATTAGTTAGAAAAAAAACACTATCTTATCTTCCGTTCACAAACTAAGCACGGAACTATGTGTCAAATGAGAGCAATTTTTAGAAGTAAAGGCGAGGAGGAAAAAAAAAAAATAATGATCAAATTGCATTAAAATCATTGTTTTCTTTTGTACAGATAGAAAATGTAATGCTCCCACGTGCGAGCAGGAAAAAAAATCTGCCCACACACGAAATTTAAACAAGTTAAAAAAAATGGTAAAATCAGTGAGTTTTACAGCAAACTCTGAATGTATGTAAGTATGAATATTATCGTACTTGGATAGATCCAGATTAATTGGACTTTGGATGTTGGGCAAAAGTAACACCCCCAGGACGTACTTGGAAACCAGACAGTATCTGACTGTACCTTTCCTGGTTAAACACTTTGCAATTATTATATTCACATATATATATGCATGTTCCTTTTTCATACACATATTCACATAAATGCATTACTTTAAATCTAGTGAAAGTCTTTGATTCTTTTAAATGATTTGATATACAGTCATACAGACAGACGATGGATTGAGGATGGACTGAGGGACAGATAGATATGGCCAAGATTTAAAAGTAAGAGACATTATGCTAATATCCATACTACTTTAATGCATTCTTGGAGTGTCATAGTATTTACATACTCTTCATTTTGCAGTATTTTGTCTGGTGTTTCAAATCTACTTATTAATGCGTAAGTGTTGCATAGAAGTGCATTTTGAAGCTTAACACTTCCCCGTAACGTGTCGAATATGTCACATGAAACTTTTACAAAAACATCCTCATTATAACCCAGGTAGTTAGTTCCATAGGGATTTAAGTTTTGAAACAACTGTCTATGGACATGCTCTTTGGTTTATAGAAAATAGAACACAAACCCAATACTTTGGTGTAAACCAGCCTGACATTGCTACCAAATCACATAGAAATAACATTGCTTTCTAATCTGCATAATGTCATGTTAGTACGTGATCTAAGCCAGTTATCTGGCATTCCATATTAAAGGAAAGTTTCTTTAATAAAAGCAAGCTGAAAGAAGTTTTCAGTGTATGAAACTGTTACGGGCAAATGCAAATATTACAAGTTTTAGAATGAAATATTGTATTTCTTAAACTGTGTACTTTGTCTTTAAGAGATATTGCAAACTGACAAGGTATTAGAAATGGAACATATTGTTTTTCTTAACTGTTTCTTTAAGCAATAACCTCAGTGCATAATATGTTTGCGCCATTTTGTCCCAGACGAATTACAATAACAATAATGCATAAACAAGCTTCAAGGCTATCCTACGACTCTTTCAGTACACAATATACTGTGGTAACCCCAAGTTAATGGAACTTCCCCAAATCCGGGAATCTCCCACGACTGTACACTTACGACTTAGTATAAACAACAGATAAGCTATTCAGACTTTAAGATGCCATCTTGAACTAAGTCAGGAAAATTTCCCCTTTAGTTATGGCCTTGTATGTTTGCCAAATTAAGGAAGGTCCTAAAACGAATAAAGTAAAAGAAGTGTTACATTTTCATATATGAACTACGGTGACCCTAAAATGGAGACACCTAAGGTATAAATATGTGTACTTTTAAAATGTTAAGACACAGAGGAGAGATTTGGAGACAGATGCTGCTCCATCTTAAAATGACAGAGAGGCTGACATGATAACATGTTCAGAAGGGTATGTTAACCTATTAATGATATTTGCAAGCATGTAATTTAATCTTATAAACTCTGCTATAATGGATTTTATATGTCTATATTTATATTTTTATATAATAAATATCTAAAAGACAAAACTATTGCTTCCAAGACAATCCTTATTTTATATTGTATTCTCAATTATTTATATATGTTAAATCAGGGGTTCTCAACCCAGTCCTCAGGACCCCCTACCAGTCCAGGATTTGGGGATTACCTGGGTGTGTCTCAGGTGTTTAGAAAAAGGGAAAAAAACACCTTAGACTCTAAGGTGTTTTTTCTTCTTTTTCTAAACACCTTACACACACCCAGGTAATCCCTAAACCCTGGACTGGTAGGGGGTCCTGAGGACTAACGTTGAGAACCCCTGTGTTAAATAGAGGATCTCTTACTAACTATATAAATTTATGGCCAAGATATCTGAATGGTTAGCCCTACTAAGTTCTATGCTTTAAGACATTATAGTGGTAAATAAGGGAACCACCTGCAGTTACAAAATAGTCTATACTCATATTATTCACAGCTATGTCTCCCGATGCATGAGGACCTAATCCATAGGGCTTGGATAGTGTAGCGGTACTCACCTTACCCGGAGGCCGGCACAGGTCCTCTCTTCCTGCAGCGCGCGGCTCTCAGATGAAGGCGGGCATGGACCTCGAGATAAGGTCACGTGTCCCGCCTAGCTCTAAGAGCATGCAGCGCGTCTCGGGCACGCTCTTAAAGGGGCTGTGAGAGCCAAAAAATACAATGGTCTCCCATTGGCCCCTGTCATCCCACGTTCCCCATACACTCACATTTTGGGGGCATGGATATGACAGGGGCCAATCAAAGTAAAGGTTAGGGTATTTATACTTACCTCTCCCTTAACTCCCTGCCCTATCGTGGTTTCTGTTTCAGTTCCCTTTAGCGCTTCTTGTGTTCAGTTGTGATTTTTGTACTTGACCTTGGTTTTGTATCTGATTCCGTTTATCTCGCTATCCCTGTTTTGTCTTGTTTTCCGGCTTACTGTCTACTGTGTACCAGACTTTAGCTATTTTTTGTTCTTGCAGTCTCTTTGTTCCCTTGACCTCGGCTTGTTCTTGACTCTATCTATTCTCTGCTATACGGCGAGTCCGGCCATTCTAAGGTCCAGTAAGACCTATCTGCTCTATCTGTCGATTGTTGGACTAAATCTTGCGTGTTGGGGTAAACTACCATGACAGATAGGCAACCTTTGGCACTCCAGATGTTGTGGACTACATCTCCCCATAATGCTCTTACACTCATAATGCTGGCAAAGCATCAGGGGATATGTAGTCCACAATGTATGGAGCGCCAAAGGCCCCTGATCTAGGGGATAGCATATTCTGTTAGGGCTCACAACATCATCCTGCATCATGAACCTCTCTGGGTGGCATGCCGCATTGATCATGGTCTCATATCTGCCCAGGCCACATTTCCATGACAGCATTTAAGCATCAAGCATACATCTGTGACAATAGATATATGGAGATGCTGGCAGGGTCATATAGTTTTAGTGGAGCTTCTTTTAAAACACATTATAAACCTTCAGAACTGAGTTGAGTTATTCCATGCCCTTATTAGTGGACAGATATCTGCTACTCATTTTTTCTACCTTATGTGAAATTTCTGACCAGTAATTGTCTCTAAACCATTGAAGTCTGAATATAGGTTTCGGACTGTTTTAAACTATGCCTTTTGAAAACTGTTTTGAAACTGTTATCTACTTGCTTCACAGTTCTGCCTGAAGCCCCCTGTATATTCCAGATTAAATTGGGATTACCAGAATTTAAAGTATTGCATGCTGGGCGCCATCACACTAGATCATACTTTTGCTAACAAATGGATCCATTTGAAAGAGCCAGTCCTAAGTGGCTGCAAATATTATTGACAAAGAGTAGCCTGTTGAAGACATTCTGTGCTTATAAATGTCTATTAAACAGAAAGGCAATGAGAGTGTGAGCACAATTTCCCAGCGTTTGTTTTACTGTGAACGTTAAGAACAGCTCGATACCATAATATATCTTCCTAGATACCTGGGGATACAAAAAATAAATTGTATAATACAACAGAAAAAGATTCTAAGGAATATTTCTAATACAAGATCTCAAATAATTCTAGCTACTCTTCAGGTAAAAGTGGGTGCTATTTATTTCGAAATATGTGTACAAATAATAACGACACTGTGACAGAACCATCTGTATGTCTATTGTGGTGGATTCGTCTATTTTGCCACTTTCGTGCAAATGGCTGTTTCTATAGCCTAGCCATACGAATGACTTTGTTTTACCGAACAAACTTACCGAACGGATGGACACCCAGGATAGAAGTGTGCTGCTGGTTAACCTCTTGATCCCAATTAGAACATTGTGGTTAACCGCAGACACTTCTCAATTAAACCGAATTCAGGGTGGCTGTCGTTCGCATGTCGACCACGAGGCAGCTGCCATTTTAAAACACACGAAAGACCAGCGGTGTTCGGTACTGATTTCATGGAACTAAAAACGGACACTTTTTCTGCCGAACACCGCTGAAACAACGGGTCGCCTGGCTGCCCAGACGAAAGAGTACGAACACCGGCCGTTCGTGAGTTTTACATCACACGAAAAGACTTAACCCAGATAGCCTTCCCATGGAGTCAATCGCATACCGAAAGACTGTAAGGACTTTGACTCCATGGCGTTTGAACTATGCGTATGGGATCTGAGCGCTATTCGCCAATAATATGCCCTCAGATCCAGGCTATCTGGGGATATGTGATGCGAATGTGAAATGTTCAGTTGTTATAAAGTTATATATTTTTATGTATTTTCTGGTCTTTTACTTAAAATGGCGATGTGTCTTTGTCCTGGAGATAATTGAATTACTTCCCAATTATCTCCAGGGCAGAGGGGAGGAAACCATACTGCAATATGGGAAAGGCTTGTGACTGTATGTCTGTTATGTCCTCATTTCCATCTGTAATTCCAGTCTCCCATTTGGGGAATGTCCACCAAGTGGGAGACCTGCATAAATATGGGCAGGTAGCCCACAGTAAAGCCAGATCCTGTTTGACCCTCAATGCGGAGCTTGTGTCTCGTTATTGGGGGGATTTATTACTGATGCCTAGAGACTGATTACTGGAACCAAAAGCTGCTTGCTGGATATCTTTGTTCGGCGGTTAGCGGCGGTTCGTGGATTTATGTTCGGGAATTTGGAGCCTTTCACGCATCCCGGTCGGGAGATTAGCGCTTCCCCTGATGGTGCTTCGTATACCGCAGTCTATCCGAACATAGTTACTGATATTGCGAAAGGGGAAGGTTAACTAAACGGCGGTTTCTCTTAAAGACACCAGGGGTGTCTTAACAGACACTAAAGGTATAATAAGACAAGGACGCAACCATGAAAGAAGCATTTGGAGTTTTGAATGCTGTCTTAAATCTATACTGAAAGCTTCCATACGTAATACATTCTCTCTGCCATTGATCTAGGTCTAGGACAATCTTGCAATGAGATACTCTCTCTTTCAAGATTATTCATTAAGTATCAGGTAGTTACCAGGGAATTTAAAATTTAAAAAATGAATAATCATATCAGAAAAATTATCTTTTCAACTATTTTTTTTTACATCTTGGCTACTTTGCCCCAAAGAATTTCCTGGTAAATCTCCTCGTATTCTGGTATAGTGAATAACCCTTTTTTGTTACTTTACATAATTATTCCCGGATAATCTTCCCCCATAATCACACAGTCCCACCCAAAATATTGTTTCCATATACCTATTAGGCATCGTATTGGAAAGAATATTATCATCATTTTTTTCTCAGTCTTTTTGAGCACAATTAGTGAATCATACAGAAATTAAGGTGATTTTGTCAAAGAAATATACAAAGACTAATATCTCCCCGCAAGAGATTTCTTGGTGACAGCACCAACAATATTTAAAGTCATATAATAACAAGGAAGCTGTTCTATATACAGACGCTTTGAAACAGTGAAATAATTGAGCCGTGTTTATTTATTCAACATAGGAGGTTATAAAATTACAAAGGATTTTTTTTTTAACAAAATGCAAAATAAAATGTGAAAAGCTAAGCTGCAATCTGAATATCAAGCAATGTGACTGTGTTAATTTGCGAATAAAATAATGGTCACTAGGATACAGGACGATTATGCTAGTGTTTCTCTTACAAAATAAATTTGCATTAGCATCATGAAAGAATGTTTGCATGGTTTAACATAGCATAATTCTTTTGTTTCTTAGATAATGTCCTTCTCAGACGGCTAGCTCTACAGTGTAGAAACTGTCTACAATAGTCTGTACAAGCGCATTGTACTACTTATTTTATTTATTTGTTTTCACTTATTTATCCCAACATACCAAACACCTTGAAAGTATTATATTTTTTGTGACACAAAAGGTACAAAATAAAAATATTTTTGTGATTCAAACAAAATATAACTAAAATGGTGTTAAACCCTAATAAATAAAATAATATATTTATACATCAATTAGCTATCAGTTTTCACAGGGAGCTGCTATCCCCCCTAGTCACCTGCCCCCCCCAAAAAAACTACACCAACAAACAATATTCAATGGAACACTGTATTCCTTTAAAACCAATGTGTATAGTAAAATTTGTATTATATACCATAAGCAATTATATCCCTAAGAAATTCTAGTATATATCCTTTCACAATATACAAATATGAAAATACCCTCAAACCATTTGTAAAATACATTAAAAATGGAATACTCACATATCCCAGAGCTATATAAGTTGGCTCTGGTTGTGCAAGCTTCTAGGTCTGTTAAGACGACCACTTCCATCAGATAAAATAAAACTTTCATGCCTCTTTCTATAATTGTGTCTCAGATGAGAAAATATATAATGCAATATACAGGAATAAAAGACTTTAAAATTTATTGTACTCACAAAATTAGAGCCTTTTAAAATGGCTCAATAGATGAATAATGTATAGGTAAGGTCTACACCACCTCAGTGTGAAATCCAGAAACAGGATTAGCAGAAACGCATTTCACTTATTAAGTTTTAAAATCTGAATTTATATAGCTCACCACTGAATAATGTTTGTTAAAAATATTTTTGTACATGTAATAGGTAAGGCAAAAAATTGAGACATAAAATGGTTAAACGCCCGTCTTATGGATATTTGTAAGGAATATGATGTCTTTTTTGTCAATGTAACTTTTTTAAAATGCAAAAATAACGACTATATTTTAACTACACAAGTATCTGTACAATGGATCACATTACAGGCTTCTATTGCAGACTGCAAATAATCACTATAGTTTCATTATGGTTAATCTCATCGGTTTGTAAAGAAAATATTACTATGGATTGGAATGTTGAACATTTGTTTGTTACTTAAATAGAGTAAAAGTTAATTATTTCATAAAGAAAACCTTTGGGTATTTGCTTACATTTAATCTATTTATTTAGCCATAGACAGTGCCAGGGCACCTATGTATTAAGAGCGAGCATGTGGCCTCCAGCATATGTGAATACATATACAGATATACTTACTACATTCACCTTCTTACATGCTTTGCGAAGCCAAATTTTTTTTTTCTTTTAGAAAAATAAAATACTTAGCATTTTCTTTCATTTATGGAAAAAGAGACAGCCCTACCTATGGGTATGATTTGTGGTGGACTTAAGGTGCATGTTCTAATGCAAATATTTAGCAGGCACTATTAAAGTTTCAATATTAATAAACATATCTTTGTATGGAAAGTACTGTTCCTTAAAATAAGATGTAAATACACAACATCATATAGCACACAGTTGAGGCAAATTGCATGCTGGCATCTTCTTTTCTCCTGACACTTTGATTAATGACCCCTTCCATGGATTAAGAGCCTCAATGAGAACTTACAGAGCTACAAGTACATCCCAGGCTACAATTTGAGCATTACTGCTGTAATGAATCATAAGACCCTGATCAATACCATAAGTAATAGAAAGGTTTGTGTTAAATCATTTGTTTTGCTGTTGCTACAGCACTCGAAATACCACAAGGAGCAATGAGGCAGGACGTTCTCAGACAACTGTGTTAGCTCTGTTCATTTTTCCAAATACTAACTTGCAAGCTGCACAAATAAAGTTGATTGATTAAAGAGCACTAAATCAGCTAGTTTGCTTTTCTCAAGCGGTCCCAAAATATCTGTATGGCTCAGACTTAAACAGGAAAATAGAATCTCTCATGGAATTGTCTCATTATTATTAAAGGTCTATTTAAATAAGCATCATCAAACCATACAACGCTGGTAAAATGAGATGGCAAATATACAAATAAGTAAGACCATGCAATGGATGCAAAAGAAATTGAGAGACTTGTTTACAAGAGCTGACAATCTACTCAGCTATTGGATTGTCAAACACAAACAGATGTTTTTAGATAGCTTTTCAGGACAGTCCATTTAATCCATGTTAGAGCAGATGTTACTGGACTGTAACTCCTACGAGTACCTGGTTGTCTATTGTTTAAAAAAATTATGGAAGTTGTAGGGCGTCAACATCTGGGGGGGGCCCTGTTTGAGCCAACTGCGGCAATTAGCTGAGCCAGACAGACTGTGAGAGCATCTGTGAGCATCATTCATTATCAGATCTATTCACTAACGTGGGAATTCAAAGCGAATTTAACATTTTATGCAAAAGTAGCCAAACAGGAAGGACAGCTAAGATTTTTTTCCAGTTAAGCTATTTTGGACTTATTTCTGATAGTCACTTTAGCTTCACTTTGAATTCTCACTTTAGTGAATAACCCTCAATATACCATTATTTTGCTATGTGTTAGGATTTTTTAATTTGAATAATAATCTAAAATTAAGATACTCTTCTTAGTTGATAGAGATGATAGAGATTTGACTTCATTGTAGATCCACCAATGAGCACTGAGGCTGTGTTGCTTTTTATTTATTTATACATTGGCTTCCTATAAAATATAGAGCTCAATTTAAAATTCTGGTTCTTGCTTTCAAATCTCTACATAATGCTGCTCCCACCTATCTATCCTCCCTTATACACAAGTATGTCCAGTCTAGGCCCTTACGATCTGCTGAAGACTTACATCTATCTTCTGTCCGTACTCCCACCTCTGATGCTCGCCTTCAAGATTTCTTGAGGGCTGCACCGTTCCTGTGGATCTCACTTCCCTCCTCCGTTAGATGCTCACCCAGTCTCCACTCCTTCAAAAAAATGTTAAAAACCCACTTCTTCATAACAGAGTATCAATTAAACTGTTAATAGTTCCTGACTGATTCCTCTTCTGCAACTGTCACTAGTCTGATACTATCCTTACCTTTTTGTGTCATTTTACCCCAATCCCTCTAACATGTAAGCTCATTGAGCAGGGCCCTCAACCCCTCTGTTCCTGTGTGTCCAACTTGTCTGGTTACAACTACATGTCTGTTCATCCATCCACTGCGGAACTTGATGGCACTATATAAATATCATAATAATAATAATTATAATACTGCTGGAGGTGTAGCTCCACTTCAAACAGCATCACTGGGGTGTCATCAGCTAGCCAGGAATTAGAGTTCCAGACAGGCTAATGCCAATACTGTGCAAGTTTCAATGCACAGAATCTAATTCATTGGGTGAGAGTGGGCAGCTGACAGACTTGGACAGGGAGAGGCAGGATTTACATCTGATGCTGTAAATCCTGCTTCAGTGGTGACCAGCTCCACCAGTAGGACCAAGTATCTGTTTTGATGGAGAGCCAGAACCCAGCAGGACCAGGTAAGAGGACAAACCATTGCAATTGGTCTGTCCAATTACTGGGCAGCACCTCCAGCGTAGTTTTACCATCATAATCACTACAGCAGACTGTAGTGGTTATCATGGTTCGAGCAACCCTTTAAGTACTTTATAGTTGCACTCCACTAGCCATCTTTGACACATTACACCAGGGACTTGGGTTCCACTACTCATTAGAAATAGAATGAAGAAGTCATTTTGGAAGTAGCACCGATAGAGCACAGCAGCAGCTGCTCCTGGTCTTTGCCAAATATGGATATTATCTTTTTCTCACCCCAATAGCATCAGTATCTGCATGACGTTGGATTTAAAAAGGGAATTTACTAAAATATGTAAGGGGCGGTCTGCCACTAATAATTAAATAACTTCTGCTGCACATTGCATAGTCTCTCTATAGCTGAGACCTGAGACACTCGTGTTCTGGGTAGTTGAAAACTTGTGAAGCTTCTGTGGGGCTTGACTCTGAGGACTGATCTGATTCTGATTTCAATCTATTTTTAATATGTAATTAGTGTTGCTTCTTGACTCCATACTGACACTTGCGATTAATTATATTCCCAGCTAGAAAGTTAATGAGCAGTCTATCAGTATCCTGTTGCTTTAACCCTGTGCACACTGTGTTCTGAGAGCTAATAGTGAGTCAGGAATAGCTGACATGTTCCATAGCAGCATCAATATTTACTAGAAAGCTAAAGTTATCATAGCGCTACTGAAGATGAGATCAGAAATGAGAGAGCTAGAGACTCAGAGAGGACTAGGGTGCTAGTGTTAGACAGATAGAGCTGGGGCATTATACAATGACATTGTATTGTGTGGGTAATCCTGTATGTCATGGAAATATTTACCCTCCAAAGTCCAAAGACCAGTAACCCCAATGCAACCCTTGCCCTAATATATATATACATATATATATATATATATATATATATATATATATATATACACACAAACACAAAATTTGGAGTATTCAGTTGCTTTCTAGTTTGGGGTATAATTGATTGGTGCCTGTGATTAGGTTGGTGGTTGGATGTGTTAAGAGGGCCAGAGCTTAGAGAGGGTTTATGTGTGTGTGGCTGCTTGTGGTGTTGTACATTTGTGAGCCGCTTGTGGGGTTACATGTCAGGGGTGACTGCTTCTTATGCTGAACCTGGGGCTGTAGTGGGGGAATAGAGTCTTGAGTGGTAGGCAATGGCTATAGTGGGGATATATCAGACATAGTGGGGAAATAAGAGTTATAGAGTGAAGATTAAGGCTATAGTGGGGGCAGGGGCTATAGTGGGGGGAATCGTGGATACAGTGATGTGACAGGGGCTATAATGTAGAGAAAATAAATGGGGAGGATAGTGGCTATAGTGGGGGGGGGGGTAAGGATTGTCATGAAGGGATAGGGCCGATTGTGGGGTAGATAGTGGGATGACAAGGACTGCACTGGGGTTATAGAGACTATAATGGTGGAAATGGGGCTATAGTGGGAGGAAAGGTACTATGGGGTGGATAGATAGTGGGTATAGTCAGATCACATGGTATGTAGTAGGGTTAGGGGGGCTATAGTGGGGTGATATTGTCTAAACTGAGATGACAGGGACAGTGGTGGGGTGACAGGGGCTGTAGTGGAGTGACAGTGGTTGTAGTGGGGGGACAGGGGCTATGGTGGGTTGACGAGGGCTGTAGTGGGGTGACAGAGGCTCTATAAAAGTGTATTCCCCCCATTTTGAACCTTGATCCAGAAATGGGGGAATCTGTGTCACGGTTCCCACAGTGACATCCAGTCGCCCCAGAAGTGACAAACAGGGGATTTGAACGGTGGTCTATTTGTGTCCTAGTCTTGCTATCTTGCCTCTGGGCCACACTTCAGTTCTTATTTTTTGCCTTTTATTTATCCTCACCTTGTCTCCAGCACTGGGGGCTGGACTTTACACGTGGCTGCTCCTGTCTATCTAGCCCACCTGAAGCAGATCATTATTAGCTGGGTATAAGCACTGCCTCACCCTGGGAACTTTGTCAGTTCATTGACTCTGGTTCCTGTATTTGTGTTCTTGATCCAGTGTTCTCCAGATGGCTCCTGACCTTGGCTTATCTTGATTTATCCTGACCTCTGGCATCCTCTAACCTTGGCTTACCCTTGTTTATCCTGACCTCTGGCATCCTCTGACTTTGGCTTCTCCTCGACAATCCTCCTATTTGTGTCCTTGCCTGTACTTCGACTTTGAGCTAGATCCTGCACAGCCCCCTTGCACAGACCCACAGGCCAGGTGGCTTCTTATCTGGTCACCTTAGTCTGTGTTTATTTGCAAGGGTGAGCGTATATCTCTGCATACCAGACTCCACATCAGGTAAGATTCCTGACAGTCTGGTTCCCTGGTGACCCTGTGGTAGCTGCAACACATCTGCACCCCCAAGGGACATCAGCAAATGTATCAGAACATGGTTGTGATAACCTGCGGCTACGCTCTTACATAATACCGACGAGGAAGAGCCTCCCACTCTCTATTCCAGCACCAGCCCTGCAGTGGCCTCCTGGGCAATCTCCCCTGTCGGCATCAGCCACTACGCAGAAGAATGGGCTGGCTGGTGGAGTATATATTTGAACTCCTCGCTGGTCATGCCTCTGTAACCTTGAGTCAAATGCAGCCCTGATCACAGTGCCTCTGGCTGTGTGGGCTAGTCATGAGTAACTCCTTATTGTGCCCTGCTCTTTGCATTGTATTTTACTTAGCTCTACTTGGGCTATCTCTGTAGTCTACCCAGCTCTGTGTATTTAATGGGTATCTTTGTGTTGTGCCCAACTTGTTTATTGTATTGGTATAACTTTATTGTACTGGTTTCTTTGTTTTAAATACTTTTTATTTTGTGATGCAGAGTAAGATCAATCGTACATATAGACAATTGAATTAGATAAAATACATGTGATCATCTACACTTAAAGGACCACTATAGTGCCAGGAAAACATACTCATTGACCCCCTCCCGCTGGGCTCTGGGGGGGAGGAAGGGGTTAAACTTACCTCTTTCTCCAGCGCCGGGCGGGGAGCTCTCCTCCTCCTTTCTGCCTCCTCTCCTCCTCTTTGGCTGAATTCATAATGCTTTCCTATGGACGCTTGCGTCTTCTCACTGTGATTTTCACAGTGAGAAGCACGCAAGTGCCTCTAGCAGCTATCAAGAGACAGCCACTAGAGGCTGGATTAACCTATTTATAAACATAGCAGTTTCTCTGAAACTGCTATGTTTATAAAAAAAAAAAAAAAAGGGTTAACCCTAGCTGGACCAGGCACCCAGACCACTTCATTAAGCTGAAGTGGTCTGGGTGCCTATAGTGGTCCTTTAATTAATTAATTAATGGCATAATGAGGCATTACTGTGATACAAAGGTTCAAGATAGCATACTCAGAGAACAAGCATATACGTACTGGAAGGCATCTGATAGGATCATATAACATAAGAAAACAAGACCTACGTATGTAATAATATTGAATGTACATTAGCATGGTGTATAGGCATGCAGTAGGAAAATCTGGCCTCACTGCATTCTAAGCCTGCGTGAGTGGTATAGCATGACACAACATATTGGTGTAAATATATACACATGTATGACTTAATACATACCCAATACGATACAAGAAACCTAGTTTGTGTAACACATAAGTAATAAAAAGATAGCATTGCTTTTTTGCAGTTTGCTTTTATAAACGTGTACATTAGTGATGTCCCGAACGGTTCGCCACGAACGGTTCGCCGTGGACTCATCATTGAGTAAGCTTTGACCCTGTACCTCACAGTCAGCAGACACATTCCAGCCAATCAGCAGCAGACCCTCCCTCCCAGACCCTCCCACCTCCTGGACAGCATCCATTTTGAAGCTGCATTCTTAGTGAGCTATCCAGGAGGTGGGAGGGTCTGGGAGGGAGGGTCTGCTGCTGATTGGCTGGAATTTGTCTGCTGACTGTGAGGTACAGGGTCAAAGTTTACTCAATGATGAGTCCGTGGCGAACCGTTCGCGAACAGTTTGGCGAACCGTTCGGGACATCACTAGTGTACATACATGAGATATCTAACTGTAATAATAATAAAAAAATGTGTGGAATTGAGTCACTTCAAAAAAAATGGTAATACGGTACCTCGCATGACAATACAGCAAGCTTAGCGAAGGAGACAAAAAAGGGGAAGGTAATATACCCCCTTCACAGGATCAACGTTTTGAGGCAATGCAGGGCAGACAAAAATGCGAGAAAAGGCTCTCTGCAACATTTTAGTTGAGTGTCCATCAGGGCACTAAGCCCCTATCAGTCTCCCAGGGCACAGTGCCAGCCCACCAGCTGAGTGTTCCTTAGCACCGTGGGCACCCGGAGGTCAACTCAGTCCGTCAATCCCCTGCCTCCACCAAGAGTCTGCAGACCACTCGGCACCTCCTCAGTGCCTCTAGAACCTCATGAAGCGCATGCCTCTTTATGTCTCTCATGTCTCCAGTCACATACATTGCACCGGTGTGTGTGTGTGTCTCACAGCCACCGGTGCATCGGAAAGGTCCACACAATCCAGCTCCACAGGGCTCACAGATTCAGAGTAAAAAACTCTATGGGCCCGTTCCAAACCAAAATACTGTGTATTGTTTAGACAGCACAGTATTAAATAGACCTACCATTAGGGGTTGAGAATATGAGGTTAAGCAGACAGATGTCACACGTCAGTTTCAGCTGCCTATGTTCAAGATGGATTGAGAACTGGGTTCACCCATTAAGTATCTTAAATAGTTTAAATAGGAAATAGCATTTTCTGCATGTCTTGCTATTCTATTCAAAGCTTATAAAAGTGATATCCTATATTTCATGACCAAATAAATATTGCAAAAAACTTCATGGATGTAATAAATAGGAAATTCCAAAAGATAAAAATCTGTTAAAAATATAAAAGTGTAGTGTTTCCATAAATTGTATTTTACTTGTTCCATTTAATGATTTTGAACAAAGAAAATATTTTGTCAGATAAGTTTAATTAATCCTACTGGAATAAGCAATAATGTGATGTTTTATTTCATGCGTAATAAAATCCAGACAAAAGCAAATAAAAGGTTAAAAGAAAAATCTCACTTACAAAATAATGTTCTAAATACAGGGAAAGTTGTCTTTTTACTGTCTCCTTATAATATGATTCTATATAGAATGTCTGACATAGTGAAAGGAATAGTAATGAGATAGTTATGATCTGGCTGCTTTTATTATCTCTGATACTGTTGACTATTAATGAGACCAAATCAAAATCAGAGTACATGGACCTTATTTTCTCTAAATTTATATAATTTTTCTTTTCTTTACTCTGCGCACGGAGATTGCATCTGCAATTCAATACCTCTTTCTTTAAAAAAAAATAGGTAACAGATTACGTTCTTTATTTAGAAATTTACAACAAATTTTTTTTTTAGAATTGAGTGACTGCTAATTGTTAAGTTGGCCAGTAAAATAATAAGATAAACAGACATGTTCAATTTCCGCTGGATTACATATCTCTGGAGTGCTATACAGAGATATACCCGAGCAAATAACTAGTGCCATAGTCAAACATTCAGAATTCAGAGTTCCACCTGCGGCGCAAAATACCACCTACCCGAGCATCATGGAACACTGATGTTATCCTGGACATGGAACTACTATGAAGGAATATATATTGCATATATTTGTCTTTACTGCCCTCCTCACCCTATTGAGAGCTTTATTTTCTGGGCTATGAGAATGAGGTAAAGTTACTTTCAGAAAAGAGTGACCGTTTCTCTTGAACTCTCTATAGTACCATGTTTCTAATAAGCTTTGCTAAAGTATCTGGTATCATTGTTTAGAAGACATGCCAATATATATATATGATATGTGTAAGCTTTTATAATTATTGTTATGCATCACATGCATAGCTTAAGTTGGACATTGACGGATCCTTCTTGGGCATAGTACCGCAAGAAATTATGTTTCCCCAACTACCTTAGGGTTCCCAGCTCAACATGCAAATTAATATAGATAAGGCCACAGGGGCCTATCGGAATACCAGGCAATTTCCTGGTAGGCTACAGTTTCCTGTGTAGTGCAGCACATTACATGTAACATTATGTATTAAATAGTGTTTCCCCTCCTCGAACTGTGCAATCGGGGACTAGTGCAGACAGTCAACAAGGAGGCCACATGGAACCTGCCAGCAGCTTGTATCATGGCAAAGTTTGCAGCCAGCTAGCAGCAGAGAGGAGTGATAGAGCACGCTAAGTCTCTCTCATAAAGGCTACTTTGCAGTTACCAGCTCAGCATGGCCACATAACTCCCACACTTGCTCAACCAGCTGACCTTGCAGACAGGATGAGGAAGAGTTAATCTCATTGCCTTCAGAGTCCCAATTGATAGTGACAGGTACTTGTTGGTTTGCCCATGACTGATGTAATTATGTGTGCTTACCAGTGATTTTGTCTGTAGTGAACTTGTGAGTGTATGTGTGAGTGAGCTTGTCTCTAGTGAGCTTGAAAGTATGTGTGTTAGTGAGCTAATCTGCAGTGAGCTTGTATGTGTGTGTGTTAGGGAGCTTGGAATTGTTCATGAAAGTGAGCTTTTATGTGTGTTATTGAGCTTGTGTGTATGTCAGTGAGCTTGTATGTAGTGAGTTTGTGTGTGTGTCAGTGTTTTAGACTTCACCCTGCATTTATATGTATATATATATATTTATTTTCATTTAAGTATTTGTTTTAATTAAGCATTCCGCTTTAAAAAGAGACAAGAAACCTATAACGTTAAAGTCAAACACAACCCTTTATGTGCACTTTTAAAGAGTTGCTAAGTGAGAAATATGGGTATTACTTAAAGGTAGTCATGTATGCTCCAGTCACACCCACCTTTAGGTATTATCCAATTCAAAATATGTCAAAATGTTGCCCTACTTAGGTATCTGCAATTAATTATTGTGTGTTAATGTATTGCCAGTATCTGTAGAGTTTATGTCCAGAAACATCTGAGTTTATATCCAGTGCTTAATGCTGGTCAAGTCAAATCTGGTCTTTCTCTGCCTTACCATTATGATTATTATTGGCATTTATATAGTGCCAGCTTATTCCACAACACTTTACAATGTAATAAAGGGGGAAATTTAGCAATAAATGAGACAATTACAAAATGTTATGTAAATAAAGGTTGATGAGGACCCTGCTATAAAGAGCTAACAATCAAGAGGAGGCGGGGTATAAAAATACAAAAAGAAGGGCACTGGAATCAACATTTAAGAAATTTAACCACTTAAGGACACATGACATGTGTGACATGTCATGATTCCCTTTTATTCCAGAAGTGTGGTCCTTAAGGGGCTAAAGAGATTCCCGTTATTCAAAGTTCAGTCACAATAAAGATACTTAGTGGTATGGGTTAAGTTATTTTTGTTTGTGAATGATAATTTCCATTCAGCAACATGGTATGACAATGTATAGATTAAAGATTGTACTTGCTTGACATATCTTTCCATCATTGTACTGTGTTACAAGCCCCCCCACACACACACGTGATCTCTCATTGCAAATGGCTCATACTTAGAAAGCTGTGCATTATGGGAGTTTCTCTTGCAATACTAACCGTTTAGTGATATAATAATGAAAATGAAATGACAATCAATATAAAGAGATTGTAATTTATTATCCAAAAGGAAAGCAATATTTTAATATTGTTACTTTTCTGTATTAACTATTATAGCCTGAAATAAAATAAAAATAATAATATTAATAATTACTAAAAAAAAAAAAAAACCTCACAGACCTTGATAACACAACAATCCTTATCTCCTCAGTCTTTGAGACATCTTTGTGACCAATTTTTCTTACTTAAAATAAAATTTTCCTTGCTATTAATGAAAACTCCTATTTACCAAGACTGCTTCTAATGTAAAGAAACACATTTTTAAAAATGTTTTAGCCCACTGGTGGAATGTTGTGTCACTTGCATAAGATTATTAAAAAAAATATATAATATTGTCAGGATATTTTTTTTTAGCCAGTATTGAAAGATTAGGTCAGATGTTGATGATGTGCTTGCTCCAAAAAAGGACACATGAAGCTTTAAAGAAGATGGCCCTCTGATTTGCTCATGAAAGAGATATTTGCCCTTTTAATATGGTGTCATATCTACAATGTTCTCAGGTATGCTTGTATACTAATCCTTCTACAATACAAGTGAATCACTTAAAATTATCTGTAGACAATGAATGTCACAATTACTTTTTATGTTATAAGCTCAGCATTGATGATTCCAATAGATTTGTTTCTGCTAGTTAATTAGCAGTTTGATTGGATGTACTAGTTCTGACAATCTTTATCAATCTCACAATCCATGTTACTATTGGTACATCGTGTTTGTGTACTAATTCCATCGATATCCCAAACTTTGCTGTCAAATGCTTTAATGATTTGTTTTCATTGCATCAGATGAAACTGATTTATGACATACAATCCGTCCTCCGATTAGAAAACTAGTTCCTAATTAGTCCTTCATTAACTAAGATGAGATCAATACAAGACAAAGAGTGAGCAAGTCAAAATGTATCACTAATCAAACAGTTTCAATGTGCGACAGCTAAGGCTGTTTCAAATGATGTCTAACGACTATGCTAATACCGACATATAAAAAGCAGCAAAATTCTTAAGACCAAAAATACAGAGTTCTTTGGACCAAAAATAAAAATTATATTTTAATAGAAAAAGTAGTGATGTTTATTGGTAAAATTTCACTGAAATCTATAAAACTGCTGATGTAAAAAAATGTGTAAGACTGACTACTAATCGTTGAGCCTCACAGGAAATCAATGAGAGACAAGTTTGTCTTTCAAAACGCCAAAGAAAAGTTCTAAACAGCTCAATTTTAAAATACATGTTTCATCTTAAAACCACCTTAAAAGAGAACATTTGTTCATGTTATACTTCTTCTAATTTTGCTGAAGTTTCCACAGTCGCTACACAATAATTAAATGCCTCCCACATCAGCATTTTTGTTGCATTTGAGTTTTTCATAAAGATAAAAGTATAAGTAGCATGTAGCACTCCTCAGTTTAAGAATATCCTCTTCAATAGCGACATAAAAGGGATTTTCTTTAATGCAGTCCTGTCATTTTTGGGTGTCTTTGCATATTTTGTAAAGACTACTTAAGGTGACATCCCTGCTTTGGGTGAGAAGGTCGATGGTGCAATGGAGGCTAGTTATATTTACCTGACTAAGTCTGCCATCTTCTGTCTTCATCCACTAGCTGCCCCATGGGTCTCCATGGGCTAAGTCTCACGATCTGCGAGAATCATCCTGATCCCCATAGTTATTGCTAGTAAAGGCTGGGGAACTGACAGAACATCATGACAGAAGTTCCGCTTTTTGTCAAGTTTTATCACCCTTTGGACTTACCAGAAGCCAAAGTAGTCCTTAATTTGTCTTATAACTTTTGCCTCCGCTTGAATTTCAATAAGATTTCAACACAATCAATGTGAGCATTTCATAAAGTTTCTATATTCATAAAATACTCCACATTTTTGGTGAGGTAACTGAGACACTTTAGCTGATTCACAGATGCTAGACTTTTTATTATATACTTCTGGAACCATTGGCCAGATGGAGCAAGACCCTGAAGTCCTTGAAGTCTTGGATGGACATCCAATAGTGCATTTTTTTTCCAATAGAATGCAACCAGGAGATACAAATGTGACAATTGCAGTGACTACTTTGTTTCATAGTCGAGACTAAGTTTGGAAAAATGTGGCAATTTCAAGACTCTGTGCCATGTCCCACTTGCAAGAACTGATAGGAATGGGTATTTACTCATACAATACATACCTTACAAGCAATGTCAATGTTGCTGACCCTCAACTGTGTATATCATTGACATGCAGGTATCAGGGTCTGCCTGTCATAAAATGCCCTTACTGAAACATAGAAAAAAGTCAAATGATACCCCACCCTCTAATGAAAAAATACTGAAAAGACAATTTGGCAATAACTCAATAAGATTATTTCCCAAAAAATCTTATGATCCATAGAAAAAGTTTTCAAAAATTACAGACTACCTAAGCACACAGGGTGATAGCTCTTTTGCCTGACGTGCAACTCAATCTGCAGAAATAGTGCAGTTACTAAAAAATAAACAAAATAATATAAAATCAACAAATGTTCCTAATGATATCAGATTGCCCTCGTAAAGAGCATCTGTATAATATTACAAACGAATACAATTATATTGTTGAAACAGTTCCTTTAAGTTTCACAATTTGCACAAATCACGTATTTCACTGTTCTATCACTCACTGAAGCAAAAAATATTTTGAAAACCTCCAAGACAAAGTAATAACCACAGAAAAAAAATAATAATAATGAAAAAAATGACAGGTATTCACTGCCCAAATTATGAGGTAGAACACCTAATTGTCTATTTGTATATATTAATATGGAGGATCCCTATCCTCAAACTAACACACTTATTTGAACGTGAAGCAAAACTTGAAGACTTTAACAATAAATACATTTCTGGTGGAAAAAATGTGCAATGCTTGTATGGGAACTAAGGTTACTTGTAGTGATTGTTCAACTTCTCCAGAGGCTCAGTGAAACAAGTAGAGCAGGCACATTGTGAAGAGCGGGACAGTGCTCTATTAAAGGTGAGTTTAATTTTTTTTTATTTATTTTTTATTTTTTATTTCCTACATTGGAACAAGAATTAATAGTTAAATGGAACACCCTAATGTTATGAAAAAAATATATATATTAAATCATAATTTATAATTTATATGAATTATTTATGAATATATATATATAGACATATGTATGTATAAAAAAAATATACATATATATATTCTTAATTCTGACACATATTTCAGGTTATTTCATAATATGTAAGCTGTCTCAAGATAAACCAGTTTTTGTACCATACACTTCTGCCCTTTAAATTCAATCTAGGCCATATATTTTCCATTATTTGTCTGCCTTTCTAATTCCGACACTAAATTCAACTTGCATCTCAAATCTCTCCTCCAATTAGAGGTTAATAAAATGTATAGTTTGTCCTGATTATGTGTATCAAAAGAAAAGTGGGTATTGATTTTAAAGACCAGCTAGGCTTTTTCTTTCTGGAAAACTAAACTAAAATGGCTGTAGAGAACCAAAGTTTTGTAGCAGGTGAAAAAGAAGACTTAGATTGTTGTTTACCATGTTAGGGCCAAAAGAATGTTATATGTTTCTTTTAGAGTGGAAACAAGTTAATTCTATGCTTCAAGAATAAAACATATTGGGTTGTGACAAATGCATTCACAAAATATAAAATGGAGCATTCCCTGATTAAACCACAGTTAATCCCCTAGTGTGCAACTCGATATTTTCTCTTTGATGTTGCTCTTCATCTAGAAGGAAGGTCAAACACTACCAAATATGCACTGCATTAACTCTGTGAACTGGGCTTGCAAGACGTGCAAGAAAAATTAGGAGGAATACAAAGGAGCTGTGGAATAATCCCTTTAATTAATTATGTTTACAGCAACAATAGTTCACTGTTGTACTTTTACGTAATGACAAATAGCAGTCATGATGCATATATAATTAGCCGGTATTGGATAAAGAAAAAGTATGAAACCTTTCTTTTTCTCTGTTTGGGATATGTTAATGTCCAAATCCAGTGTTTGCCCATATAAGCCCTCAAGGCATTAATTATTTGGTTATTACCAACACACTTATTCATTGAAGTAAACCTAGATACAGATCAGGTATTTATATCAGAATTTCTCAGAGTTTAGATGCCTCTGTATTTAACCCCTTAAGGACACATAACATGTGTGACATGTCATGATTCCCTTTTATTCCAGAAGTTTGGTCCTTAAGGGGTTAATGTTAAAGGTGAACTATTGTTTCCTTGGCACTTGAACATCAATGAACTATCGAACTCTATTTATATTGTGTATATAGACTGTAAATAACTACATACTCTGGGATGTATATACGATGAAGTCTGTAAAATCAATTAATTCATAAGGATATCATCAAATTACTACGGTGATTCGCATATTACCCATGAATTGGTGTACATAATTTGTATAATAAATTATTTGTTTCTTTTTTGCATAAATATCAATTGACTCTCAACTCTCTTTTTTCATAAATTCATATATTTGAGTGCGGTATTGAACTTATTGATTTTTTTATTTATTGTTTCCCTGGCACTATAACTCCCTATAGTGCCCCTCTCCATAGCACCCCCATGCAAGGAAGGGGTTAAAAAATCCTTCTTCTACATACCCGATTCCATGCTCTGCCTTTGCTTCTCCTCTGCAGATGTCAGCATTGCAGGGGGCAATGGCTGCGCTCGCATTAGGACTTCCCTCTTAGTAAAGTATTGTATTATGTCCTCCTATGAGGTTTTGGGCAATGCTGCATGTCCTCATACATAGCGTGATGATTTCTAGCATCAGTTAGGTGTCCAAAAGTCGCCTAACGACCCGGAAGTCCCTGTAGTGGCTATCTGGTAGACAGCCACTAGAGGTGGCGCTAACCCTTAAAGGTAATTATTGCAGTTTATAAAAAAAAAATGCAATAATTACCTTTGCATAGTTATGGGACCCGGGACACTGCACCCAGACCACTTCAATGAGCTGAAGTGGTCTGGGTGCCTATAGTGTCTTTTATGCTGAGGAGATTTGAAGGGTATTTCCATAGACATTTAAAGATGAATTTTAAAGGGACACTCTGGACACCTAAATATATATTAGCTTGCTGAAAATCTTTATGTTTGAAGAGCGTGTCCTCATTTTTTTTTTTATAGCAAAAAAATCTGATTTAAATTGAAATTGTCACTTTTAGAAATTAACCTTGTTTTACCCTCCAGGCTGTCAATCAGATAACCAGTCCTGTTACTTCCTGGTTTGTTTAGATCAGTGGAGCAAAACTCACAAAGCAGGCAGTTGCTCAAAACATATACCTTGCAAAAACTTCTCATTGAGCTGTATTGGGAAATCTGTGATTGGACAGCCACAGAAAGTCTGGGTTAGGGAAAACCGGGAGTGTTTGCAAAGACAGCAGACAAGTGAATTGCAGTTTTTAGATGTACCGCCAATGAAAAAATACAAAATTGAAGTGCATGCATGTTTCCTTTTGGCATATATCTAATAAACAGTGATTTTTGGTAGTTTGTATTTAGGCAGTGAAGTCAAACTAAAGTCAAAATTAGCTCAGTCTGAAAGTTGATTTAGTAAGTTAATTATCAAAGCTTTACCTGCAAAGCTCAACCCAAGATAGTGCGAGTTATACACATTATTATCAGTCCTCTGTAAACTGTATCTTTTAGTTCAAAAAAACCTGACGGTTGGATCTTGCAAACACTAGTGGAGAAAATTGTCTGAGAAAATTGGCAAACTAATTTAGAATGAATGTAACCAACCACCCTAGTGTATTCTAGGCATTAAACATTTTCTAGAGAAAAATGGTATTCCTAAGGAGATATACAGAATAGAGATAGTCTAACTAACACTAAGTCGCTCACACTGGAAATAGTAGGAAATCGCCAAAACCTACGTCAATAGAATAGCAAAGGAAACACCCTAAAGAATGGTGTTGAAACCCAGGAGCTAACTAGTGATGATGGCTCAGATGATAGTGGAACTAATATAGTATAATGACACAACAAATAGGGAAATATATGGACAGATAGAGGATTAAAAAATATGCAAAATCTAAAAGTCTAAAAAATTCTAAAAAATGTGGTACTGTGCCTTTAAATATATAAACAAGGATAAAAAAATGAAAGAAAAAGGGAGAGAAAATAACCATATGCACAGCAGACAAAACATGAAAGAAATTGTATAAATGATATATAGCTATAAAAATAGATTAGTTATACAGATATAAAAAAGAATTGATGTGAAGATGTGTACAAGGACACAGTAAGCATGCCCATGACACTCCCATAAACACACCCACAAAATGTCCCCAAAATGCCATGTCACCATGACTAAGCATAAAATGACAAATTATAGAAGACACACATAATACATATTTCAGATAGAGAAACCCCCATAGTTTATACATAGCTCCCATGTTGTCCAAATAGCACTCAAATCCCATGAATACAGCCGAATCTCCACCAGGCGCTCACAAGGCGCCTGCCCGAAATAGTTCCATAGTTTTAGATGTAGTGGTTGGTCATGTAACGTTTCAATCACGTTAACTTACTTTAAAAGTTTTTATCTCCTGCTCTGTAAATTTAATTTTTTTAATATATACAGGAGGCTCCTGCAGGTTCTAGTGAACTATTAACAGAGTAGGACATAAAAAAAAATCTAAATTAAACAGAATTTGCAATAACATGTAAACATTAAATTACTCTTCACAGGAAGTGTTTAGGAAGGCTTTGCAATTCACATGCAGAGAGGTGTGACTAGGGTTGCATAAACAAAGTGATTTAACTCCTAAATGACAGAAAATTGAGAAGTGAGACTGCAGGGACATGATCTAAACACCAAAACGTCTTTATTAAGCTAAAGTTGTTTTGATGGTTATGGTGTCCCTTTAAGCAAGTGTTTCTATATTTGTCATTATTCTGTGATATATTTAAGACTGGGTCTCTAGTAATGTGAAAGGCTTGGGTCCCCCTTTTAAGGGCCTCCAATCCTCTCTCACTTACCGTTATTGGTCTGGCGAGTTGCCCCTCCCACCACTCCCTCTTTTCACATCACCCTCCAAGGTGGACTCTCTTTATTACAGGCATACTTCATTGTTGGTTCCAGCACACCACAACCGACTGGTGTTATTAACTATGATATTTTATACAAATTATATGTTATCTAAATTCTTATGGCAATATTGCCCTGACCACAAATATATGTATCCTGTTAAAGGATTACTTAAATCCTTTTTTTTTTTTTTAATAATGCATTATGCTTTAGGTTCCCCTCCCCCTTAGAACTACTGGAAAAGTTAATAGAATAAATCTTTAGTTCCCATAATCCAGCTCCGAGCAACGCTCCCGGTGCTGTTTGGCATACCCTTCATGACCTAATGGGAGCCGCACATAGGTCCAATCAAATGGCTTCTGGACCATTTAACTGGTTTTGTGCCACCAAAGAAAGAGAGAGAGAGAGAGAGAGAGAGAGGGAGTGGGTAAGGAAAGAAGGGAAGGGGAAGGGTGAAAGGAAAAATAGTGAATGTGATAGGGGGGAGGGTAGCAGTTAGGGAGGGAGGGAGGGAGACTCCACCTGCAAGGGAGAAGCAGTGGATGCCTGCATTCAGTGCACACTGATGACAGATGTAAACTATGCACAGAATTGACATTAGGCAGTTCAGAACAGAGTTTCTCCCTTTGTAAGTTGAGGAATCAAGATATTAATGAGCAAATTGGCTTTTACAGTTCCCAAGTATATAAATATTTAGTGGTGGTTAACCTGTAAGTGAGATCGATGGGTTCTCATGTTCTTGGGGTAATTTCCACAGCAACACACTTTCTCTTTAATCTACCACAAGTAGGTATATTGATACAATGTAAAAATAATACGCACAGTTTTAAATCCCTTCAATGAAATCATCAAAGCTCCGTGAGGAATATGTAAATATTGAAAATGCAATTCAATTGTAACATTGGATACCGAGAGAAAGCATTTATCATATTCTATATAACACTCAGCAAAATATTATGTGAAAAAAAGTCAAGTAATTAATGAATGAGTTAAAAATGTCAGACCTAATTCCCCTATTTATCTTACATCCTACGCTTTCTTATAATGCCTCTGCAGTCGGAATTACATCAATATAATTCCACGTTCTATTGATTAGATTTGAAAAAACATTTTGTAATAAATGTATATGTGCATCGAGTATTCTTGGCTTTTGTCAGAGGGTTACTACTGGGAATTAACTGACATTGAAAAAGAAGAATCAGAAGGAAATTTAAATGATACAACAAAACTGCATATCATTTTGTTCTACAATGAAACAGCTTGCTACAAAATTATGATTAAGGTTAGAGCTGGAAAAGATGAAATCTGCTTATAAAATGAATGGCACACTTTCGTTGCTGCTTCCATAAGGATCATATCAAGTGGCTCACGGAAGAACGGGATATGTCATTAAAGCTGATTGGGAACTGTTCTGACAAGGCAGGGCAGGTAGAAATGGATACCTCTTCTTTCAAGAGAGGTTACCAGAAATCTATATCTATTTATCTTTGCCGATTGCTTCTCAGGGCTTATTTTAGCAGCAGATATTTGAAGGGTTTATTTCATTTAGATATAGGAAATGTGAAAGAGACTGACCTGCTCAGATAAAGCTGACATAACATCTCAGAGAGCCATAGCTCAGATAAGATCGTGTTGAAAATGGAATTCCCGTGGGTCTCCAACAGAGGAAAGCAGAAAATGCCACAAATATTCGATAGCTACATTATTCTGGGAGTTTCATACAGGAACACAATCTGCACCATTTGAAAAAAAATTCATTAAATTCATTTTTATTGATTATTATAAATTTAGTTGTTAGTATACCCGTATTTGTTCCTCCATTTCTGTTTTTATGTGCCCAGCTATAAATAATTTGAAACAAAATCAAATATTAAACAAATGAATTCATAAATAAATAGATCAATAGATACAGGTAAATGGGCTCTCTAAGCACCATAAACACTTCAACTCATTGCAGTGGTTAAGGTGTGCAATATATTTTTTAAATCAGAATTTTAAAGGTCTATATTGGAGAGATATCAATTAAGTTCCTCTCTATCCCAAGCTGAAGTGAGTTGGGCTTGAAATTACTTTAACTATTCCTTAACTAATATATCCCTGTATGACTATCATTGATAAGACAAATAAACAAATCAATATACCTAAATACAAAATGTTATCTTGCAAAATATATAATTTCATATGTGTGCATGTGTTCGCGTGAATGTGTGTGTCATTGTTTGTGTATGTCTGTGCATCCATGTGTGTGAGTTTAAAGTCCAGTTTCCAGAAATAGATAATATTAATGCCTCTTCTCTGCATTGTCTTTTTCAGGTTATTTCGATGGCTTCTGAATTCCAGAAACACATTATTACATCCTCAGGCTGCTGCATGTAACAATAGGCAGCTTCAACTGAAATGCCTAATAGACTAGATTGCTTGTGCTACAGGTGAAAAAATAATTGAGCCCCGTCCTAACTTTCATAAAAATCAATCTGAAGCACTTGCGAAAAGTATTATATTTTTAAAGCGATTGTAGAGTTTTCCTTCCTGTTCTGAAATAAAGTAATAAAGAGGATCTCCACCTCCCTTCTCCGTCTCTTAGAAGTTTATACAATTGTTTTTTATCTTTCCACTTGATATAGCGTCTGGCTTCATTTTTCCTACACATTCGAGCTCCTCGCGCCTTAAATTTTCTGGCGTGCATTAATTAGGTACGCTTTTGTGTATCTTTTAGCAGCGTCCTCCATTTTACTCTGTTTGCATAGCACTAATAAAAACAATATTTCAGTATAATGGCTTCACAGCTCAATGAAATTTAAAGGAATGTCTTCGCCTCCTATTAGAGAGGCAGTCAAAAAACTGCTGAATGCAGGAATAGACCAGCAGTGTAAATCAGTGGAGGTCCTAGGCACATGCTTGTTCCCTGACAAAAAGAGATCTGCTTGACAGTTTTACTATTCCATTGTTTGTTATGGTATTAAAATAAAAAAGTAAATAAATTAAAAAGAAAAAAGAATAGCTTTATTCCTGAACCCCTTAAGGACGGAGCCAAATTTACACGTTGTGAACGAAACAAAATGTAAACAAAACCTGGCATTTGCGCTACATGTCTGTCCAATCGTAATTCACCTCTTTCATATTAAATGCACCCACCCTTATTATATATCATTTTATTCAGGGGAAACAGGGCTTTCATTTAATATAAAATATTTAGCTATGAAACATAATTTAATATGAAAAGAATTGGAGAAAAAATATATATTTTTTTTTTAGTTCTACATGACATTTTAACTGTCAATGTCATAATACTGTTTGCTTTTACTGCAATAAAATACACATATTTGTATTCAGCGATGTCTCACGTGTAAAACAGTACACCCTATGTACAGGTTTTATAGCGTTTTGGGAAGTTACAGGGTCAAATATAGCACGTTACATTTGAAATTGAAATTTTCCAGATTGGTTACGTTGCCTTTGGGACTTTATAGTAGCCCAGGAATGAAATTTACACCCATAATGGCATACCATTTGCAATAGTAGACAACCCAAGGTATTGCAAGGGGTATGTCCAGTCTTTTTTAGTAGCCATTTGGTCACAAACACTGGCCAAAGTTAGCGTTAGTATTTGTTTGTGTGTGAAAAATGCAAAAAACGCCAATTTTGGCCAGTGTTTGTGACTAAGTGGCTACTAAAAAAGACTGGACATATCCCGTTTGCAATACCTTGGGTTGTCTACTATTTCAAATGGTATGCCATCATAGGGGTAATTTTCATTCTTGGGCTACCATAGGGTCTCAAAGGCAACAAACCAATCTGGCGAATTTTAATGTGAAAAAAATGAAACACAAGCCTTATATTTGACGCTGTAACTTTTGAAAACACCATAAAACCTGTACATGAGGGGTACTGTTGTACTCAGGAGATTTCGCTGAACACAAATATTTGTGTTTCAAAACAGTAAAAAGTATTGCAGGAATAATATCGTCCGTGTAAGTGCTGTTTGTGCGTGAAAAATGCAAAAAACGTCACTTTTACTGTCGATATCATCGTTGTAATACAATTTACTGTTTTGAAACACTAATATTTGTGTTCCGTGAAGTCCCCCGAGTAGAACAGTACCCCCCATGTACAGGTTTTATGGTGTCTTGGAAAGTTATAGGGTTAAATATAGTGCTAGCAAATTAAATTCCCTTTACTTTCTGCATGGGTTGTCAGGCAGGTCCCGCTATTTGTAATTAATTAAGATACCCAATTATGTAAAATTATTACATAAATATATATGTAGAATTAATATATATATGTATACGTATGTGAATCTATATGTGTGTATATATATATATATATATATATATATATATAATTTTTTTTAAATATTTTTATTTATATCAAGGTATATATATATAGTGATATATACGTATATAGATATATATTATTTTGTTTTACGTGTATTTTGATATAAATATATATATATTAATATCACAATACAATTAGAATGAAATAACACACATCTATATATTTTTTTAATTATTATTTTTTTTATTTTATTTTTTTTCAACGTATTTACATATTTTATTTTTTTATATTGTATATAAATATATATATATAACAATAATTATATATATATTTAATCAGTATCAGTCTACGTGTAATTTGATATTAATATATATATATATATATATATATAAAATTATATATATATTAATAGTAAAATACACCTATACAGTGTACATGTGTGTATGTATATGTGTGTATATATATACTTAGATCATATATATATGATATATATATATATGATTATTTTTTTTACACTTTTAACTTTTATTTAATTTTATTTTCAGCAAGCAGGGGGACCACCTGTCAGTACAAGCAGTCCCCCTGCTGGCAATGATGCAGCCAGCTAACCCGGCCATGTGATTGTGAGGTCCTCGCAAGGACCTCACTCACACATGGCCGGGGGGCTTCCAGGGGGTCGGACGTGCCGCGGGGGGCTCCCTGGGAGTTCCCCCAAACCGCGATCGCCGGCGTGGGATCGCCGGCGACCGGGTAAGTAATGAAAGACCGGAGGGCATACTATTACGCCCGGCGGCGTTTAGAGCCACCTAAAATAGGGCGTAATAGTACGCCCTCCGGTCTTAAGGGGTTAAATAAACATAAAATTATAGTAGACTCACAAGCAGGGTTCGGTAGGTATTTACTAAGCAGCAAAATTATTTCAGGGTTTTCAAGAAATTCAAAGTGAATTTCAAATTTAAGGTTAAACTAGTCATTTGCCCTTGGCATTTGGGGGCGGCTTTTTTTGCCGCCCCCTGGAAAATGCCGCCCAAGGCAAATGCCTTGTTTGCCTCGCGGCTAAAACGCCCCTGACCCTCTTCTCTGGGAGTCTGCATGACTCTGCGGACAGATCGCCTCTAATCTAGTGTGACTCTGCGCAGGTCTTGCAGGAAGTTGAGTGGCATATCTTCAAAATTGAAAGGGACATTGGATTGTATTGCCTCTATGACCACCCACTTGTCTCTGAACAATTAATTATGAGGGGCTGCCGGCACCCTGGTGGACTTTGAGAGCCTGTAAGTGCCATCTACTTATATATTTTCAGTTTGGTGTGGAGGCAGGATAGCCGAGACGAGGCGTTAAAGAAAGTGGGGCAGTTTGCCGTCGATGATGGATTCTGAGATACGCTTCAAACTTTATTAAGGAATAGGTGGTGCTAATAATTTAAAACCCAGTGCAGCTAAAAAATACCCAGGTGTATTGCCACTAAATACACTCAATAAATAAATTAACCCCTCCTCCCCCCCAAAAAAAGGTGTAAGCGCACACTGTGATTATAATTTACCTTTTCAGTGTATGGTACATAGGTCCTTTAAAATCATAAATAATCCCTTTATTGTACAAACATAAAAGATACCGTAGTGTAATTTGTAAATATAATAGTGAGGTTATAAGGTAAAATGAACACACACAATTTACATAAGTGTCACTCTATTAGGGGCATATACAAGTATGTATTGACAGCTGTGAGCTTTCATCTGAGGAAGACCTTTATGGTTGAAACGAAGTGTGCTTTTATTTTTGATTGTTTGAACTTTGTTTACTTTTAATTTGGTTCCTGTATCCCCACCAGAGTGGCATGGAAGAAGGTATATATGTTGACTATCAGGTCCTTTATGCCACCTTCAGAGGAGGATAAGCCACACTGGTCAAGCTGCTCCGCCTTGTTTGGCCTAGGGCTAGTCTGAAAGAGGTCTCCGATGTTCCAGCTTCCCTTCTCAGAGAGGGTTTTTTCAACTTGTTCTGCATGATGTCTCAGGCATCAGGGGCACTGATGTGGTCGAATTGCCGCTGGGTAGGAGACAAAACCGGCTGTTAATCATGCAGTGACGCTGGAGCTCCTCCCATATAGGGAAACCTTTGGTGAGGACTTACCCTTAATTTGGAAGGAAATAAGGAGGAGATAGCATGGTTAAATGCCATATTAATACTCTGGAAGGTTTAACAAGACGCAAATCACAAAAAAGAAAAACCCAGCTGTGCTTTTGGATGATAACATAGTCCATAAAACTTCAGGTGAAGACAACTTCCTGGCAATATCCCCAAATACATTCTGAGCATTACTGAGTCAACAGTTTTTGTTTTGAAAGAAAAAAGACATTTTGCTATATTTTTGTTTTTTCACCCACAAACAAATCACACTAAATCCAAATGTTTAATTAAATATTTGATTTAAAATAATTTTGTAATTAAATACTTGTATCTAGGGAGGGTAAAGTCTTTATATTTCCTCCTTAACATTTGGTAGGAATGTCCTCTCCTCTGAGTATAGTGAAGATTATTTAGTTGGGTTCATGCACTTGAGCACTGGTTCCTAAACCAGTCCTCACGACCCACCAAAAGTCCAGATTTTGTCAATATCTGCATTGGAATAAAAAAAGGGAAATAAATAAATTGTGGACTGTTTTTTAAACCACTGCCCTAGATAGTATATTTGTAGAGTGGGACAGCTTAATTTTCCCATAACTGATACCGTTTCTATTGCAGAAACCCCATTCACCATTAATTTTACTGAGCATACAAAAATTATTTTAGAACCATTGTTGTAGTAACATGCTGAAGGAGTATCGAATGTTAATTGCACATTATAAAAGTGCAATTAGAATTAGAAATTGCACTTAGAAAGTAAAATTAGAATTAGAAAGAATTCAGCATTTTTATAAATACATTCAGAAACACCTTCCTGCTGAGCTAAAGAAAGTGGCAGACATGCTCTACTTGAGTGTGCCTGCCTTCTTCCCATTGCTATTCCACTGATCTCACCTTAGGTCACAGCCTTCCTGACCACAGACACAGCACACCTGAGAGAGAGCAGACACAGAGTGCAAAGACTCAGACCCTTCTCAATGTCCACGTAAAGAAACTGAGCATCTCTTCTGGAGAAAGAGGGAAGGGCTTGCAAACACTACTGGTATAAGAAGTGCTGCTTTTGCGGGCTCTTTTTATATATACATCCTAATGACTGCATGCATATATAAATTAGGGTACATATACTAAATAGTGATATATTATTATTTTTTTATTTTTTTAAATACATTTTTGTGTGGAGTGTTCCTTTAAAGAATCATCAATTACGAGGTTTGCTTACCTTTGGTATATAAAATGAATGACACTATTAAATGCTTACAGAAAAATATTTTTATTTACCAATTACCTTTTTTCAATTTTTAATATTTTTACTGCCAAGCTGGGTAATAGCTAAATGTATTTCTCCATATGTATTTTAATATTTATGAGCTAGCCTTTATGCCATCCTACTTTTATTCAAAAGCCTTCAGTTGTGTTGTGTGTGCTGTCTACGAAGTTCCCATGACTTCTCTGAAATCACAAATATTAAATTCCCGCTGTTCTTTAGAAAAACGGAACACATCTCTCCAACTGTTCCCACAATAAAGAGCTTTATATCCTTAAACGTCTTATAAAATTTCTTGTCCTCTATACAATATAATTAGGATAGAACTCTAAGATCTTTTTAACAGATACATTAAAACAAATTATACATGATGACTCAGATTAACCCAAGTGTTTTTTCGCTTTCTTTTCTATTATTTTTTTTATAAACTTAAAATGAATTCATTGTCAGAAACGGAAAGAAATAGTTTGCAGTAAATCACATTATTTGAGGACAAAAGTATTATGCAGAAAAGTCATAATTGAACAATAATAAAACAATTAGGTACATTTTCTCGCTTAGCTAGTCATGAATATTAAAGGGGCATTGAATAATATTTCTTTAAAAATCTGTGCAACACCTTAAACTCTTTGTCATGTTCCTCAAACCGTTCCTGAACAATGGTTGCAGGGTGGCAGGGTGCATTCTCCTTCTGCAAGAGGTCACTGCCATGTGGGAACACTATTGACATGTAGGGGTGTACATGGTGTGCAACAATCTCTAGGCAGGTGGTACATGTTTAAAGTCACATCCACATAAATGCCAGGACCCAATATTTCCCAGGAGAACATGCACACCTCCCTCCACATGCCTGCCTTCTTCCCATAGTGCATCCTGCTGCCATATCTTCCTCAGGTATATGACGCACACACACCTGGCTGTCTACTGAACTAAAAAAAAACATGATTCATCAGATGAGGCACCCTTCTTTCATTGCTCCATGGTCCAGTACTGACAATCATGTCCCCATTAAAGGTGCTTCCGGCAATGGACAGGGGTCATCATGGGCACTTCAACCAAGCTGTGGGTACGCAGCCCAATACACAGCACACTTTTCTATCATGGCCAGCATTGAGTTTTTCAGAAATTTGAACTACAGTAGCTTCTCTGTGTAATCATACCAGATTGTCTACCCTTCACTCTCCACACGCATCAATGAGCCATGTATGCTCATGACCCTGATGCCAGTTCACTTGTTGTCCTTCTTTGCACCCCTTTTGGTAGGTAACATCCATTGCATACCAGGAATACCCCACAAAACTTGCTGTTTTGGAGATGTTTTCACACACACTAGCCATCACTATTTGGCCCTTTTCAAAGTAACTCAAATCTTTTTACATGCCCATTTCTCCTGCTTTCAACACATGAAATTCAACAATTGACTGTTCACTTCATCCCATCCATTGGCAGGTGCCATTGTAACGACCACTGGCAACCAGTAAAATCAAGACTTAAGCCCTTCTGCCAGGGCTTTGGAGAGGTTACATAGTTACATAGCTACATAGCTGAAGTTCAGCCTTCCTCACATTTTTTTTTGCTGTTGATCCAAAAGAAGGCAAAGAACCTAGTCTGTAGCACTTCCAATTTTGCAACAAACTAAGAAAAAAATGTAAACATCTGTATGGACTCTGATAACACCACCTCTTCAGGCAGAGAATTCCATATCCTTATTACTCGTACTGTAAAAAAACATTTTCTTTGCCTTAGATGAAATCTCCTATCTTCCAGCCTAAATGTGTGACCTCGTGTCCTATGTATAACCCTGTTTATGAATAAATTTCCAGATAATGGTTTGTACTGGCCCTGAATATATTTGTATAATGTTATCATATCCCCTCTAAGGTGCCGTTTTTCCAAACTTAAGAGATTTGAATTTTTTAACCTTTCTTCGTAACTAAAATGCTCCATTCCTTTTATCAATTTTGTAGCTCGTCTCTGCACTTTTTCTAGTGCCATGATATCCTTCTTTAAAACAGGTGCCCAAAATTGCACTGCATATTCAAGGTGTGGTCTTACAAGCGATTTATAAAGAGGTAAAATTATATTTTCATCCCAAGAATTTATGCCCCTATTTATACATGACAAAACCTTACTGGCCTTAGCAACTGCAGATTGGCATTGCATATTGCTGCCTAATTTGTTGTCTATAACAATTCCCAAATTGTTCTCGTGTGTGGTTATCCCTAATTCACTACCATTTAGAGTGTAAGTTGCTTGTGCATTCTTGACTCCGAAGTGCATAACTTTGCATTTCTCTACGTTAAATTTCATATGCCATTTTAGTGCCCAATCCCCCAATCTATCCAAATCCCTCTGCAGCAAAGCAATATCCTGCTCACATTTTATTACTTTATATAGTTTTGTGTCATCTGCAAACACCGAAACATGGCTTTCAATGCCCATTTCAAGATCATTTATAAATATGTTAAAAAGAAGAGGTCCTAAAACAGAACCCTGAGGAACACCACTTTCCACTTTTGTCCAGCCTGAATATTTACCATTAATGACAACTCGTTGTACTCTATCCTTAAGCCAATGTTCTACCCAAGAACAAGAATAATCATCTAGACCACTTTCTTTTAGTTTGAAGACTAACCTTTTGTGAGGAACCGTATCAAATGCCTTGGCAAAATCCAAGTAGATCACATCCACTGCAACACTCTGATCTATACTTCTACTTACTTCTTCATAGAATGCAATTAGGTTACTTTGACATGACCTATGTTTCATAAAACCATGCTAATAATAAAGTTCTTCCTAATGAATTCCTGAATATTATCCCTTAATAGCCCTTCAAATATTTTCCCAGTCACAGAAGTTAAGCTCACAGATTTATAATTTCCAGGCAAGGATTTTGAACCCTTTTTAAATATAGGAACAACATCTGCCTTCCTCCAATCCTCCGGTACAATACCTGAAACAAAAGAATCTTGAAAAATTAAATACAGTGGTTCACTTATTTACCTACTTAGCTCCTTAAGTACTTGTGGGTGAATACTGTCAGGCCCCAGAGCTTTATTTACATTAATTTTCTCTACTGTATTACCTTGTCTCGAGTTATCCAATCACAAGTTATCTGCAAGTTTTTTGCAGCAATCATTTGCATATCACTTGCCATAGGATCCTCATTAATATATACTGAAGAAAAATAGTTATTTAAAATTTCTGCCTTTTTCTGGTCTTCATTAACAAACAGATCCATGTCTGTTTGCAGTGTACCTACACTTTCATTTTTTTGTTTTTTTAGAATTGATGTACTTGAAAAAAATTTGGGGTTGGTTTTACATTCTTTGGCTATCAATTTCTCATTTTCTAGTTTAGCCACTTTAATTGCCTTTTTGCAAGCATTATTGGCTTCCTTATATCTTATATAGGATGCCTCTGATTTTTCCGATTTAAATGCTTTAAATGCCCTTTTCTTATTTTTAATCTCTTGTTTTACTTAGTAGGTTCTTACTACTAAAGTCATGGGGATCCAACTAAGGGTATTCGCTACAGTGAGAATTGCCAGGAATTCAAACCTCCAAGTCAATTAGGTTTTCAGTTTGGCTACTTTGAAAGTGACACGTTTGAGGTCTCCCCAGAGTGTCTCAATCATATTGAGGTCAGGAGACTGTGATGGCCACTCCAGAACCTTCACCTTTTGATGCTGTAACCACTGGAGGGTCAACTTGGCTTTGTGCTTAGGGTCATTGTCATGCTGAAAAGTCCAATGGTGACCCATGCGGAGCCTTGGTGCAGAAAATTGCAAATTGTCTGCCAGTATTTTCTGATAGCATGCTGCATTCATCTTGCCATCAATTGTCACAAGATTCCCCATACCTTTAGAGCTCACCCCCTCCCCTCAAAACATCAGTGAACTACCATCATGGTGTGGGATGCTATTCTTTTCACTATAGGCCTTTCCAAACATAGTGCTTATGTTTGTGACCATAAAGCTATATTTTGGTCTCATCACTACAAATTGCAGTGTGCCAGAACCTGTGAGACATGTCAAGGTGTTTTCAGGCATATTGTAACAGGGCTTTTTTGTGGCATTGGCACAGTAAAGACTTCTTTCTGGCAACTCAACCGTGCATCTCATTTTTGTTCAAGTATCGTTATATTGTGCTTCTTGAAACAACTACACCGTCTTTTTCAAGACCAGCCTGTATTTCTCCTGAGGTTATCTGTGTTTTTTTCCTTTGTATCAAACAATTCTTCTGGCAGTTGTGGCTGAAATATTTCTTGGTCTACCTGACCTTGGCTTGGTATCAAGAGATCCCTGATGTTTCCACTTACTAATAACCGATTGAACAGTACTGACTGTCATTTTAAAGGCTATATAGACATATATCATCAGCATATAATATAATATTGCAATTATAATCTGCCATCTGTATTCCTTTTATTTTCTTGTTTTGTCTGATAGGCCAAAGGTTTTATGCTTAATACATACAAGAGGGGAGCCAGAGGACAGCCCTGATGGGTTCCAATTTTGATTTCGAACCACTCTGAAGTCATTCCATTCCCCAGGACCTTTGTGGAGGGATGTGTATAGAGACTTAAAATTAAATTGTATATTTTATCCTCAATTCCATATGCTTTCAACACCCTCGACAGAAACATCCAGTTGACTCTGTCAAAGGCTATTTCCGCATCTAATGCGATAAAGGTAACTTGTATTTTTTTATTTTTTTATTTCCTGAATCATATTTAGTAACCTACGGACATTGTCTCCTCCTTTTATAAATCCTGATTAATCTGGGTGTATTAATCCTGGGATAACATTTTTCAGCCCATCGGCAAGGATCCTGAAGAATATTTTGACGTCCGAGTTAAGAAGTTAGATAGGTCTGTAATTTGAAACAAAGTTTGGATCTTTTTCTGCTTTGAGGATAGGTATTATTAAGGCCTGACGCATCTCCTTTGGAAATGAATTATGGTCTCTTAATTCGTTAAATAGTTCATAAAGTAGGGAAATAGCTGATAATTCTAAGTTTTATAAAAGGTGGTTGTGAAGCCATCTCCACCAGGATCTTTCCCTGTTTGGAGAGTTCTTATTGCTAATGCAACTTCTCTTTCAGTTATAAGGGAATTCAGCATACTACTTTCTTCTTCTTTTACCTTTGGAAGCTTACATACTTTAAGAAAATTGTTGATTTTTTTCTGCTGATGTTCGTACATCAGGTAAATTATATAGAGAATTATAATAAGACCCTGAAGCTTTCTCAATGTCTAAGGGGGAAAGATGTTCTTTTCCTTTTTCAATAATTTTCTTAATTATTTGGTTCTTTTTTTAAATGTTTAATTTATTTGAAAAGATTTAGCTTGTTCTGTTTTCCCCATAATACCACTGTTGCCTCAATTTTATGATTGCATTGTTAACTTTGAATGTTAACTTGCTTTTTATTTCTTGTTGTACTTCTTTGATTCTTTCTGATCTTTGAGTAGTAATTCCTATTTTATTACTTTGTTCCAGCTTAGCTAATTCTGTATATAAATCGGATACGTTTCTGCCTTGCTCTTTTTTCATCTTTGCTCCTGGTTTAATAAAATTCCATCTCATTAAACATTTATAAGTGCATCATAAGGTGCCATAAGAAACTGCATTATTATCATTTGTTTTGATGAATTCCTCTGCTTGACTAAGGAGGTACTTCAAGTTTTGTTCTGAACCAAGAAGGTTTTCTTTCATTCTCCAAGATGTCCTTCCCGGTCTGTCCATCTGTTCTTTCAATTCCAGATAAACTAGCGCATGATCGGACCAAGAGATTACAATGATGTTTTACTTATTAAATTTTTCTAAATTATTTGAATCTGTTAGAAATAGATCAATCCTTGAATATATTTTGTGCACTTGTGAATAATACGTATAATCTCTTTCTTTAGAATGTTGCACCCTCCATGTGTCAAACAGATTAAACATGAGCAGGACATCCCAGAAAGAATTACTTCCAATTCTTGTTCTTCAGATTGATTCTCTATTTTTTAGATTAAGGGTTCTGTCCATCTTGTCGTCTGATGTTATATTCATATCCCCAGCTATTATCAGCGTTCCTTTCTTAATCTTATCCACCTCACTAAATAACTTCTTAAAAAATTTGCAGGAATATATATTTGATGCGTATATGTTCACCAATTTAAATATTTGATCATTTATTTTGTATAGTATAATCAAGTATCTTCCTTCTTTATCTTTTTTTTCCAGAATCAATTTGAATTTAATTTGGTTTGAAAATATTATTGCAACCCCTCTTTTCTTCTTTTGATCTTGATTGGATTCTAAAACTGTAGGATATCTTAGGAATCTCCATCTGGGAATAGTCTGAGATTTCCAGTGTGTCTCCTGTATAAAACAGACATCTATTCCTTTTTTCCTAAGTGAATTGTATAAAAATCCTCTCTTTTGGGGGTGTATTCAGACCCTGGACATTCATGGACAGAATGCATTATTCTCTATAGGTTTTGCCCATATTGCTTCATCTTGCAGCCAAGTTCCCCTCCCCTGTCTCCTCCCCAGGTCAGCTCCGGAACTTACAAGCATTAAACATCTACCACACATTAACATAAAATACAAACATACCCTCATTCCCAAAGCGACCATATGATATCTGTCTAATTGGTCCATTACCTAGCTATTAGTCAATTCAATACAATTTAGCTAGGTTTCAGTTCCCGACAGGGCTTACACACAAAATATAGAAGAAGATCTTTAGAGGAGAATAAGAGGGGGAAAAAAACAAAAAACACCATGTACCTATAATCTTCTTTTGCTTTTCGTTCTTATCTCTCCCCCTTTTCCCCTTTCGCTTTTCCTATATTGCCTTTTATCTTATATTCTTACAATCTTTTAATTTTAAATTTGAATCCATTATTGTCATACGGAATTACTTTTTCTCTCTTGTGTGTGTATATATATATATATATAGAATTTTAAATTCCTTTTAAAATAGGTAACTTCTATGTGGTATGTATCTCGGGATGTCCGAGGCATTTTAATAACCACAATTCATCTCGAAATACATTAATACGCTAAAAATTTGTGTGTATATGTGATTTTTGTGTGTTATATTTTTATTTTGTGTCTATAATCTGTGTGAGTGCATTTTTTTCACACCATAGCCTATAGTGTGAGAAAATACAAGGAAACATTTCACACCGTCCTTCCTGTTACATGTAAACCTGAAGCCGAATTTAATTAAGCATGATCATTTTCTAATAAAATCCACTTAAAGGACATTGGTGAAATTGGGAGTTGTAAATGAGATTCAGAAAAGCCCTAAAGAGAGTAAAAGACTGGGACGAACAATTTTAGACTAACTAATTTTTTTTTCTGTTTATAATTTATTAAGAATGCAACACTTAAAAAAAAAATCACAAAGCTGAGGGTTTTTTATATAGGGAAAGTAATTAATCTATTTTATAAACCTGTATAAATGGCTAAATATAAACAATATATATATATATAAAAAGTCATACTGTTTGAGTGTATTTGATTGATGTCCACGCTCTAAAGTTTTTGGCAATGTCCCTGCAGCCACAGGTCACAGGTTTTTCTTAATATTTTCTGTTTAAAAATGTTAACAAATATGTCTTATCTAATCCTTATAGACTAAGGAGGAGCTTGTGGATTGTCCTTCTACCTGCTTGTTATATATAATAAAACTTTTATCTTAATTATATGTATATTTATATTAGAGAATTAAAGCTGCCACCAGCCTGACCTTTCTGTTATCAGTTTTGTTAATTAGGCTCTCAACCTTGACTCTGTGTTTGATCTCAGGGGAAAGCACAGCTTTTTAATGATGACATGTTTGGACAGACAAGATGTTTTTACAGCTTTTACAGTTTTGTCTTAAAATGACTTTTGGACTATTTGTGAGGATTCAATCTGAAGATGAGGATAGAGTATACCTCCACCACTTGGACTGAGTTCGTGGTCACATTATAAAAATGTGTGTAAACGTTGTGTGAGACGGATCGAGTGCAGATGTACCCTTTAAGGCAGTGATTTCCATACTAGGCATAAAGGTACACAAACACACAAACAGAGCTTTCAAAGATTGGTGCAAGAATGGTGCAGAATACAAAGTAAATTTTAAATTTAATGTCAAAAAAGCTGAACTGGAAAAAAAGATTGACTACTCTTGACTTACTTTTGAAATTCACTTTGAATTCTCACTTTAGTTATCAACCTTGCAAGAGATCAGATTTTGTTGGTTCCCCCATTGGAACAGAATTGAGAAAAGTCTAAACCTGTGCTGCTGTTGTGCCATTAGGACTAGGTTGGGAACCAGAGATCTAAGATGCACAGTCTAGTTTTGAAACAATTAAAGGGACCCGTTAAAAGGATACTCTAGGCATCATAACAACTTTGGCTTAATGAAGCAGTTTTTGTGTATAGATCATGCCCCTGTTTTCTTTTTCATTTAGCTCTTACAGCATAGTGTGTTCACTGTAGATATTTTTTTATCTCGTCCTCTGTTAATTGAACTTTAATTACACAAAGGAGGCTCATGTAGGCTCTAGCAGGCTAATAATAGAGATGATGTAAAGAAATATAATATTAAACAGACAGTGCAATAAAGGAAGCTTAAAATTGAGATCTCTTTTACCAAGAAGAGTAACAAAGTTATTTAACTCGTATTTGGTGGAGAATTTGGTGGAGTTATTTAACTCGTATTTGGTGGAGAATTTGGTGGAGTTATTTAACTCGTATTTGGTGGAGAATTGAGCAGAGAGACTTCAGGGGAATTATCTATATTCTATATGCTAAATCTGTTTCATTAAGCTAAAGTTGTTTTGGTGCTTAGAGTGTCCATTTAACCTAATTTGTTCCACATGGACATTGCTGGGTATGTGTGTCTCTAAATGGACATTGCAGGTATTATACAGATCTGTATTTCTAGTGGGAATACTGTGGAGGACCACGATCATACACCTTTCCATTAAAAGAAATGAAACGATTAATGATACCTACAATATATTTCTGTTAATCTATATGCCTTCCTTTTGAAGCAGAACAGGTTAAAACAGTGACAGTAACAGCTACCTCCTTATATTGACAATAAGTAAGTTAGACAGTAACAGATTTGTAATGTCTGTTTCACACCATAGCAGATTACTGGAGAGTAGCAAAAGGTGAAAATGTAATCCTACAATAGAATCCAGCTAGACAGCTGAGATCTGAAGTCAAGATGATTCAGTTAATTAGTAAACTTAGCAAAAAAATGAAGTTTATATTACCATAAAGAGGCCTTTTAGCAGTCAGTAGAACTCAATATTAAAAAGGTACTACCGACACAGTGCATAATCCCATTTAGATAATGTTCTGCCTTTCTTAGAACTATAAATCCTATCATATAAAGTAATCTATTTGATAAACAATTACTGATGAAGCCTATATTTGAGGGTAATTTCCTAAACACTGGATTTTGTTTGAATGGACAAAACCCAGAGAAAATGGCAAAATTCCAACAAGAATGGCAATTCTTATGTTCACGGTCGTAATTCGGTCAGCCTGACCCAGTTTGCACCAATCTGCTTTTAAATCAGTGTTTTTGCTTCCAAACTCTATACAAAGTATAAGAATCAGGATATGTGCAAATCACTCAATTCATCTAGACAGGAGTTTCATATTATGTTTTAACTTTCTTTACCTCTCCATCAGAAGCAAAGTTAATTCAACCAAACTTAACAAAAAAAGTTTTAAAATACATTGAAAACTTGTGGTTCAAACGGAATGTAATGTCAACCAATCACATTCAACCATAGTCCATAAAGGTGTTCGTGTTCCATACAACTCTTCTTTCTTTGTTTCTCCCTCGGACAGTTAAGTACAGGGTAGGCCAAAATTCATAATTGAATTTGACAGGTAAATATTTTATTTGTTCGTGGTTAAATATTTTTTGTTGTTGTTGCAGGTACATATTATAACTGAGTCTTAGGAGATTCACCATGGCTAATTACACAAAGGAACAACAAGTTAAAATAGTGGTACTAATGGTAATAATTGTGAATTATTGAGCTAATCACTAAATTTCTACTCTGAGCTATCCTTTTCATCATTTCCCATGATTTTTTATGCAATGTTTACTTAGTCTCTATACAGGGAGTGCAGAATTATTAGGCAAATGAGTATTTTGACCACATCATCCTCTTTATGCATGTTGTCTTACTCCAAGCTGTATAGGCTCGAAAGCCTACTACCAATTAAGCATATTAGGTGATGTGCATCTCTGTAATGAGAAGGGGTGTGGTCTAATGACATCAACACCCTATATCAGGTGTGCATAATTATTAGGCAACTTCCTTTCCTTTGGCAAAATGGGTCAAAAGAAGGACTTGACAGGCTCAGAAAAGTCAAAAATAGTGAGATATCTTGCAGAGGGATGCAGCACTCTTAAAATTGCAAAGCTTCTGAAGCGTGATCATCGAACAATCAAGTGTTTCATTCAAAATAGTCAACAGGGTCGCAAGAAGCGTGTGGAAAAACCAAGGCGCAAAATAACTGCCCATGAACTGAGAAAAGTCAAGCGTGCAGCTGCCACGATGCCACTTGCCACCAGTTTGGCCATATTTCAGAGCTGCAACATCACTGGAGTGCCCAAAAGCACAAGGTGTGCAATACTCAGAGACATGGCCAAGGTAAGAAAGGCTGAAAGACGACCACCACTGAACAAGACACACAAGCTGAAACGTCAAGACTGGGCCAAGAAATATCTCAAGACTGATTTTTCTAAGGTTTTATGGACTGATGAAATGAGAGTGAGTCTTGATGGGCCAGATGGATGGGCCCGTGGCTGGATTGGTAAAGGGCAGAGAGCTCCAGTCCGACTCAGACGCCAGCAAGGTGGAGGTGGAGTACTGGTTTGGGCTGGTATCATCAAAGATGAGCTTGTGGGGCCTTTTCGGGTTGAGGATGGAGTCAAGCTCAACTCCCAGTCCTACTGCCAGTTCCTGGAAGACACCTTCTTCAAGCAGTGGTACAGGAAGAAGTCTGCATCCTTCAAGAAAAACATGATTTTCATGCAGGACAATGCTCCATCACACGCGTCCAAGTACTCCACAGCGTGGCTGGCAAGAAAGGGTATAAAAGAAGAAAATCTAATGACATGGCCTCCTTGTTCACCTGATCTGAACCCCATTGAGAACCTGTGGTCCATCATCAAATGTGAGATTTAGAAGGAGGGAAAACAGTACACATCTCTGAACAGTGTCTGGGAGGCTGTGGTTGCTGCTGCACGCAATGTTGATGGTGAACAGATCAAAACACTGACAGAATCCATGGATGGCAGGCTTTTGAGTGTCCTTGCAAAGAAAGGTGGCTATATTGGTCACTGATTTGTTTTTGTTTTGTTTTTGAATGTCAGAAATGTATATTTGTGAATGTTGAGATGTTATATTGGTTTCACTGGTAATAATAAATAATTGAAATGGGTATATATTTGTTTTTTGTTAAGTTGCCTAATAATTATGCACAGTAATAGTCACCTGCACACACAGATATCCCCTAACATAGCTAAAACTAAAAACAAACTAAAAACTACTTCCAAAAATATTCAGCTTTGATATTAATGAGTTTTTTGGGTTCATTGAGAACATGGTTGTTGTTCAATAATAAAATTAATCCTCAAAAATACAACTTGCCTAATAATTCTGCACTCCCTGTATTTAACAAATTTGTATCAACATCTATTTTGTTTGTGAAACCGAGCTCTTCCATCTTTGCTCCCTGTCCATCATTGTTATAAGCTCTTGTCCTCTGCACCTTGCAGTCAGCATAGAGAAAGCTTACAGAGAACAGTAGAAATTAAATGGCAATGTTTTAATTTCAGGTTTAAGACGCCTCTAGTGGCTATCAGGAAGACAGCCACTAGATTTCCTTCCCCAGCTATAACTGAGTTAAACTTAGTTATAGCTCAAATTACTCTCCTAGAGTGCATTTGATTTGCACAGTGTGGCGTTTTGCTACGCATGGGCACTAGCATTCCAATGCTTTCCTATGCCAATGCGGCGGAATGGCCACACAGAAACCAGCATGCCGTGGGATGTAAGTTAAGTAAAGCTTACCTGCTTACCTTTAGAACCCCTGCAAGGCAGAGGTGGATCCAGAGCCTGATCTCGGGTGTGGTAATAACCGCAGCAATGCTCAAAGCTTCCGAGAGAAGACCCGGCAGAGCTGCAAGCTAGAGCTCCCAGGTCCTCTCTCTCTCCCCTGTCGGCTGCCCTTGGATAGCACCGGCCCTGCATTGGCCGGCAGGGGAGAGTCTTGGTCTGCACTATTTTCTAGAGGGGGGGGGAGGCAATTGCCCAGTTGCCACCCCACTGCTGCAAGGGGAGTTGGACAATTACATAGGTAGGTGAGCACTACAGCATTAGAAATACATGTTTGTAGTTCTTTCGCTATAGGGTTTCTAATAGACTCTAGCACCATTTAAATTCATTGTCCACTGAGTAACCATACTCCTTCCTGCTTCTGATTTTTTTTGTGGGGACAAAGGGCAGCAATATATTTTATTTAAACTAGAAAACTTCTTTACATTTTTCATTTAGTAGCAAACAGTAGGGCAGATACACTATATCCCACAGGAAACTTTTTACTTGTTGTGAAACTTCAAGTTCCATGATGCTTTGCTAACTTATTAAAGTATCATGCCAGGTCTAGTTCCATAACAACTAGAGTGCTACTTTTTAGCAGTTCCTGCTCAGATATTAAATCACATAGTATTGTAGCTGCAGCATTTCTTCAGAATGAACAGCAAGCATTAGTTACTGTTCTGTAACATTTTCAATACCTGCACCATTGCAAAATGCGGATTTACGAGGAGAATTGTGTCAAAGTATGGGCCGGGGTGGAATAATTACAGAGAGCTTTTCTGGCTGTGCTAAAAATGATGCAGCATCAACTTTGCTTTATTGTCTGTGTTTATGAGAAGGTTTTAAGCAAACAACACGCAGGTAATAAAAGCTGATTTACTGTCTGGCTGTTAAGTGAATATGATATAATAGTGAAGGACAATAGAGGAATATTAGATTAGGTTTTTTTTCTCGCCACCTCAGAAGGATTCACAAGCGGAATTTAGAATATTTCCAGGTAGTAACCGATTTAAATTTCTCTGTAATAGTTCCCTACTTAATAATATCAAACATGTCGGGGGCCTAAATTCAATTATCGAAGAGAGTTATTTACAAATTATTTTCGTCTTTTATTTAATACCACCGAAACACTCTTCCTTATAGAAGCCAATGGTCTTGTTTTTACCCAGACAGTCTTCAGCCTTAGGCTTATGCCGCAGCAAAATATTTCCTGGGAGTTGTCCCATGTTCTGTAGCCTGGCTGGCAGTTCTATATAAATGGTTGGTAGTGTATGGTCTGCAATAGCTAGCTGGGTAGTTCAGACAATCCTCTGTTCCCTTGTTACCATAGCTGTGCTCCACCAGACCACTTACAGGGACACAATAGTCCCCAGAACCACCATAGCTTAATGTAGTGGTTCTGGTGTCTACAGCCTCTCCCTGCAGGCTCAGCACTATAAATGCTGCCTTTTAAGAGAAAAGGCAGTGTTTACATTGCTGCCTGGAAATACCTTGAGTGGCAATCACTCAGACGGCCACTAGAGGTGCTTCCTGTGTCAGTGCTTCATAGTGAACTCTCCCCATATAGATACATTGATTATATGCATCTCTATGAGGAAATGCTGATTGTCACACCATGGCGTTTTGCCACCCATGAGCAATAGCCTCCCAATGTTTTCTATGGGAAAGCAAAGGATTGGCTGAGATTATTAAGTTTGATGGTCAGCTAAGGAGGTGGGGCCAGCATGGCTAGACTGGCATGGCTTGGGAGAAAAGGTTGGCCAGGGACATAAATACTTAAACACTATAGTGTTATGACAACATGTTTGTATTCCTGACACTATAGTGTTCCTTTAGGTTCCACTGAATAGTGTAGGTGTGTGCAAGAAAGAGATGGAAGATTTAATTTTACATTATGTTCCCGCATCTTTTACACACAAGGGCCGTGGAACTTCTGTAATCTGTCAGATCAGAGCAGAAAGGACAGCCAAGAATGCACTGATGGCAACAGTAATCAGCACCCGTTACTTCCTGTCAAGTAACCTGATAAATCTTGGTCATATTCAAAATTCTATTAAAAAAAAAAGCTTTAAAGGATCAAAGAATAAAACGTGTTCATTGTGTTCATTTATATAATTGATATGTTTCACGTTTTACCTGAAAAGCAATCTATACACAGAATTACTGTTCTATTATATATTTATGTGCTAGTTATGCATCCTAAGTTTTAAATAAATGTTATGCATTGCTAATATTCTTAGCAATAGCAAAGAGTACTTGGTAAAGTTGGGGTTAAATAAAACATACACTGAGATTTAGAAAAGTATTTACTGTATAAGACGCAAGAATAAAAAGTAGGGCAGTAGGAACGTAGAAGAATTTACACAAGTTCAGTGTCCAGTTCTCATGAGATGTCCATCAATTCACCGAGGTATTGTTCTTCCTAGCTAAAGCACTCCATTGGTACAACTTTTTTTAAAACAAATCTGTCCCAATTGAGCCAAGCAAGCCTCGAAGGCAAGTGTCATGAGGATTTTTTTGTTGTTGTTTTTTGTTGTACACCAGCTGTACATGTTTTCAGTTTCTTGATTTGCACATCCTTTCTACCTTACTTCAGCACCTTCTCTTGCACGTCACATGCCATCATCTTTTTTGGCCACAATCAAAGCACATTGAAAAGAACACAAATTCTCATGCAGAATGCAAGCTAAGACTAAATTTTAAGCATCAGATATTTTTCCAGCTTAGCTAACGTGGCCTTGAATTTGCAGTTCCATTGTCAACTACCCACAATTCTAGGTTTAATGAATAACACCATTCAACATTTTTGAGGTCATAGATTCTTAATGACTGTCCCCATGTTCTAATTCTCAACTGCCTCAACATCTTACAGGAATCTTAATTATTATAAAGGAAAGTTAGGGGTTAAGACGTGGAACTAGTGTCCACTCTGAAACATTTAACCTATACACAGGCATTTGTATAGCAAGAAAGGGGACATTTGCATACTAAGAAAGGTGCTCAATACAAGTTGTCCTAAACATTATTTTTGTGAACTATTTCTACGTTTGAATGGCAACAACAATGCTGAAAGGGAACAGTTAGGAGTTTATTGAAAATCTTTTGTTTTGAAAAACTGCTGCAAGAATTTAAAAGGGAAGAGTCACAAATGGAATGGCCTTACTGATACTATTGGTTTCTATGGCGCTTTCCTTGTTTTTTGTACTGTAGACCACTTTTTAGAACAGTACAGTCTTTTTGTACCTCTTTATAGTTCTGAAAACGTAAGTTTACTGTTATGTAATAATTACTGATCAAGGAGGCCGGTGAAGGCTAACATGAATTTTAAAGAGCAAGTTATGAGCTAGTCGATGACCAAAGGACTGGATTCAGGGCATCTTGACTAGTTGGCTACGGCAGTCAATGACCTTACAGAGTTCCAAGTGTTTTTCAATACATGAGATATTATAGGTTCTGTGAACTTTGAAGTCAGCACACTCTATTAAGAAGAAGGGAAATCGTTGCCTGGTTTGCTGACTCTCAAACTGTACTATTTTTGCAATAGTGAGAGCAGAACTAAAGCATGCCAAGTCCCCATTCTTACTTTCAGTTAACAACTAAAATCTAGACATCAAAATCTATATCGGCTGTGTATATGTAAGTCTCTGGCAATCACAGAGTTAACACCAACCATCTCAGACAGGGTCCAAACTCATCATAAAAGAAAAGTTTCATGTATACATTTCACATAGAGTACAGCTTTCTGTCAACTATCACTTTAACCCCTTAAGGACACATGACACGTGTGACATGTCATGATTCCCTTTTATTCCAGAAGTTTGGTCCTTAAGGGGTTAAATAATCAAAATGGCAGACTGAGAAGCACAAATCCCCAATTTAAAGGAGACTCCCTCCCAACCCAATATATACATAACCTGTGTTTTTTCAAAGCATGGAAACATACCTCTTAGCTGATAAAAAAAACAAAGATTTGCATGTTTTAGTGATTGTTTTTGATCTTAAAACAGCAAAGTGCTTGTCAGCTCATCATTTATCCAGTCTTACTTCAATTATGCTCAAGATCTCAATATATAGATGTCGCACACACGCTCTGTACTTTAACCCCTTGTTGGCATGGGTTTAGGCAAATTCATTTATATCTCATGAGATGAATGTCATTTCATTGGTTATTAAGGGATTTAAGAGTGGAGATACAAAAAAAATATTTAACTAGGAAGCTAAAAATATTATTTTTTTTGCTTCAAGATCAACAGCAGCTACATTTGAAAACAATATATGTTTGAGGAATAAGTTCTATAAGGCAGCTTTCTGATAAGAGAACAGAGGTCTCTGGTAAACAGTGAGCAGCTATCTAGATGTTTTGAAGCTTAAATTCTCCAGTACAAGTATCAGAGGGCAGTTGCTCAGTTGGTGTTTTTTGTTTAATAAAACACACACATATATATATATATATATATATATATATATATATTAGTATCCACGGTCCTGCACTCGCATTTGTGTCTTCAGTGTCACGGTACGCCATCGGCCTACTAACATAAATATCCACTAAGAAAAGTACTCACTGGTCTTATTAATCAAAAAATAAGTGTGTCTTTATTTTCCATGATTAGGTTAAATCACATCAACGTTTTGGTCCGTACCCAAATTCTGATGGGTCTAAAACGTAGATCTGATTTAACTTAATCATGGTAAATAAAGACACACTTTAAGATCAGTGAGTGCCTTTCTACGTGGATATGTATATATATATATATATATGAATTTAAACTGATTTTCTCACCCCTCCTGGGTGGTAAATATTCCTCATTCTCGTGTACGAGAAGGAGAAAAAAATAAATAGTTACATGAAATGATCAACAGTTACATGAAGTGATCATTGATGTCAATGCTTCTCAAGGAGACATCACAAAGTGTTGAATCTAAATATTTATTTATGTTTTTACACAAGGATATCAAATGTTGAATGTGTAATGGATAAATTCATGTTGACAAAGCAGCATGTTTGTGATCTCACTTCTTTAATGAGACTATATCTGTCATCATATGGACTGCTGTCTAAATCCATGATAGGTGTCAAATGTGTGACAGTTCTAAGGGGCACACAGACAAGTTCTCACCTTTGTAGACACTTTGGGGCGGGGGTTAATTATCTAAGTTATTTAAAACAAGGTGTCATTGTCATTTTCTGTCATTTTCATTAAACCAAATAAAAATGTGATATATTCACAAATATATTCTCACATTAGAGCAAAACTTGTTCCTGTATATATATATATATATATAATGCCAAAATACCAGAGTCTTGCAGTATGCAATTGGCATCTTAGCAACTTGACTAATACGGCTAATTCAATCTACACTATATATTTATATATGAACTGCGGTATAATTAGCAGATATAAACTATACATATTTTACTTATATATTATCAATGGAAGACTCAGTTTGGAGTATTCCATCTCAGATGATAGATACATTTTGTTCTTTGTAAATAATATGAGATTAATTCATTTTTTTAGTTGCAGAAACAAGAGTCTTGTTAATATTTTAAAGCACTTTACAATGCTGACTTGGACCTTACTCACTTTCATTTCATCAGATTGTGCCCAACTTGAGAAAATCACAAAATTCCCACTGGAGAATATACAAAAATACACGAAATAGTACAACAACGTAAATACAAAATTAATTAAATAGATGACGGCTGCTCCCAAATACACTTATCACAAAAATGACAAATCATCTCAAAGATGGACAATCATTGATCATAGAGCAAGACAGTAAAGACAAGCAGAGCTTTCAAAGAATGGTGCAGAAGAATTGCAGCATTTTGGACTGACCAAAATACTCATTCCTTTACAAAGTATCGCAAATGTGAAGCAGATCTATCAGAATTATTTACTAAAAAGAGAATTGAAAGTGAATTCAAAGTGAATTTAAAATCTAAGGACACAGTAGCCAAATTGGAATAATTCTCTAAATTTGCTATGTTTTCGTTCTGCTAGTCTTGCCTTACATTTTAAATTCCCTTTGAATGCACCTTTAATTATAACGTTAGTAAAAAACCATTGTAAATGTAGAAACTGGTTGAATGTTAAACACAACAGTGGCAGAGACTGATCATCAAATACATGAAGTGTTGATTGATGTCACTGCTTCTCAAGGTGACATCACAAAGGGTTGAATCGAAAGGTTCATGTATGTTTTTACACAAGCATATTAAATGTTGAGTGTGTCATGGATAAATTAATGTTGACAAAGCAGCATGTTTGTGGTCTTACTTATTTAATTAGGCTATATCTGTCATCATATGGACTGCTGTGTAAGTGCATGTTAGGTGTGTAATGTGTGACAGTTCTCAGAGGCGTGCAGACAAGTTCTCACCCTTGTCACACTTTAGTTTGTAGGGGGTATATTATTTCAGTTATTTAAAACAAGGTGCCATTGTCATTTTCTGTCACTTTCATTAAACCAAATACAAATGTGATTTATTCACAAATATATTCTCAAACTAGAACACAACTTGTTCATGCAACGAGAGTAATTGATTGGGGTCATTGTACTTAGCGTAAGCAGAAAATAATTGTGAGCATTAAGTATGATTGCTCTCTGACACAGTGAAACACTGTGTTTCTAGTAAAAACAAAACACATTAGGTTTAAAGGCACACTTCACTGATCTATAACAAAATCATTATTTAGTAGATATACTCCCAATGAAAACATGGATTTATTTCATTGGGGTAATATCTGAAAACATGTAAATACTGCCGATCTCTTGTCTGCAGCCTTTGGAAGCCCTCCTCTTCTAACCCCACCCAGACTTTCTGTGGCTGTCCAATCAGACTTCCCAAAGCAGCTCAATGAGAAGTCTTTGCAAGGCAGGAGCTCTAGGCAATTGCTGCCTCTTGAGTTTAGCTCCACTGAACTAACCAAACCAGGAAGTAGACATGTGCAATTGGTTTCGTTCCGAATGTAAATTCGGACAAATTTCAGCAATTCAGACATTTGGATGACTTTGAATGTCCGAATTGCCGAATTGCCGAATTTCCGAAGTGCCGAAGAACCAAATTTGTGAAGTGCCAGACCGAAGGGGTAGGGGTAGGGCCAGTGGCTGGTCACTGTCATTTGAAACTGGATATAAATCAGTATCTTATATAGAAGTGATAGAGAGCTACGGTAAGAGTACGTGTGACCAATAGTTATAGCAAAAACAATAACAATGTTGCAATATGAAAAAGTAGCTATTTAGATCAGTAACACAGCCTGATCTAAATAGCTACTTTTTATATTGCAACATTGTTATTGGTTTTTCTATAACTATTGGTTACATGTACTTTTACCATAGCTATCTATCACTTCTATATAAGATACTGATTTATATCCATTTTCAAATGGCTGCTCACTGTTTAGGCGACATGCCGTGAGTAGGGGCATGCGGGAGGATTTAATCTCCCTTTTAATAATATGGGAGTCATAGTGACCCCCATAGGTTTGTAATGCAGGGGGTGGGGGGTAGGAATTATTAATATTATTACAAAGAGGGAACTGATAGTGCTGTCGGCTCCCTCCTTGCTTTTTTTTTTTTGCGCATAAGCAGTGTTATTTTCATCCTAATGGACAAAAACAAATTCTTTTTTACCAAATTTCATCCGAAAAATGAATTCATTCGTAGATTTCAAAAACTAAAATCTCACTGGTGCACGTCTACTCCTAATGCTATTCCTATAGAGAAACATTGGATTGGCTGAGATTCTCAAGACTGATAATCCCAGCAATGGAGTCAGGGCCAGCCACAGAAGGACCAGCACTGCAATGGAGAAGTTATATACCTTTTGACTACGTTCTGACGTGGGTATTTAAAGATTTAGTCAAAAGCTACAGAGAACACAGGATTGTCCATAGATACAACCTTTTCCCCTGAACCATCACAAGTGACAGCTGAGGGATTAAACCAAGAGAAAACAATATAGTGTACTATCGTCTGACAGTTGGTGAAAGAAGTATAAAAACACACTTACAATTTTAAGGAGCTATAGATCAGCTCCAGATGGTAGCACCTGAGCTATTACTGTGCTTTTTACCAGAAGAAAGAGACTCTGGCTTGGGTTGTTTTAGCTGCCAACTAATACTCTCATTAGCACTAGAAATCCCTTATTTGTTTTAAGAAAAATGTGTTCGACCGAAGGAAAAGATCTCGCTCGGCCTTTCAACTAGACAGTCAAAGTACCAAGCTTTGTGCATCAAGAGCCATAGTCAGGTTACAAGTCCTTACTCCATAATTTTTCACCAATAACATCCGAAATAGATGTAAAATAACACAAATGCTATACATTCATTCAGTGTTTGTAAGTCAAATCAAATTAATTTACGTGTCAAATAAAAGAGTCAGTCAAATACAGGGAATTGTAAATTGCTGCTAATTACGGTCATTGTTTCATTCGATGCACATTAGCCCTATTTATAAATAATTTAAATAATAACTGTTGTTCACATGAAAGTATGCAAAATTAATAAGTGGAGCAGAAACAAATTATATAAAAAGAATGACAAATCTGTGTATTATTTTTCCTTCGGCATACAGTGCTCAGCACGTTGTGATTCACAATTGTTAGAAAACTGCTAATCATTTATGAAAGGCATTTGTTACCTAAATATTTTCTAAAGAACCTGCAAACATAATGCAGTATACCGAGAAAGACAATATCCTAATTAATAGGCAACACGTTTAATTATTTTTTTTCTTTTAAAATAAAGCTCATTAAAACTAACACTGCTGTAAGCTTTTTATATTTTTAATTAACAAATCTTAGAATTAGTTTATATAACTCTTTGTTTAAACAGCAATAATGTTTTATTGTCATCCACTGAAAGAAAACGGAAGTGAAATAGACGTTTATAGCGCCTCTTAAGCTGTATTGATAGTACAGTCACTTCTCTAGAATTTATAGCATTGAATGATATAGTGAAAATTTAATTTTTTACTTTTTTTTCTTTAATGAGAGGCTCTGTTTTCTTTTAATTTTTTTTTAATTTAATTTATTTTTTGTAAAGATTTAGCAAATTATATCACAATCCAGTTCAGTCCTGGCACAGCCAAGGCAACAATTGTATATAAGGAGAAGCAGCTCCTACGGGTAAAGATTTGTTTACTTTAACCTTTTTTTTTCGGCTGCATTAAAGCTCTGGCTATGGATCTAGAAGAAGCTGTGCTAATCGGTATATTTATCGGTGTATTAATATATTATGAAGTAAATTGTATATGATCTGACTTTTTTTTACCTCCTGTTTCATTTTGTCTGTGTCTCTGTGCTGTGGTCTCCTGTTGTCATCTTCTGTGTCTGTTTCTCTGTGATATATTTTCCATTAACATATAGGCTACATATACACTAGGTATCTAAAGTCAATGGTATAAACCGTACAGTAAAGCTAAAACAGGCAGTGACAGTACACACAATATGGAAAATAAACAATTATACAAGTAAAAGTACAGGACTGGCTATTAAGCGTGCAGTATTTCTGATTGTGAAAAATATGTGTGTGTGTCAAAGCATTCAGGAAACATCAAAATAATCAACAAGAATAAAGTTCTAGTGGTTCATAGAGGTCTTGCGAACTCTTAGATTGCATTATTTTCCCCTTTTACACAATTTACATTTTACATTATATTGCACTTCCTACATTATATTTTAAGCTAGTTTTAGTCTGTTCTTGAGTGCTGCCCAATGTTAGAGGGAAATAGAGACCTAGACAGCAGCTATGTCACCTGTCACTGTTCATTCAATCAAAACAACCTGAATTAAAGGGACAATATAGGCACCAGATGACTTCAGCTCATTGAAGTTGTCTGGGTGCAATGTCCCAGTCCCATTAACCCTGCAATGGTAATGATTGCAGTTTCTGAGAAACTGAAATATTTACCACTCAGGGTAAACTCCACCTCTAGTGGCTATCTACCAGAAAACCACTAGAGGGACTTCCGGGTGGTTAGGCAACCAAAAGTCCCTTTAAAATGACAACTAGTGCTGAGTGTGACTCCCACTAAAATCATGCTGACTGGGGTATGCCATAAAACACTATCTACCTGTAGATTTCAGTATAATTTTAGTAGTGTATGTGTATATGATGAAAGATTTTGTTGGGGATTTTTCAAATAAATTTTTATGAGCCTACCAATACCTCACCACCAAGCACTTTTTTGATAACATTTATTTGAAGCAAGAGATGTGTAGCTAACATATCAACTGATTATACCACAAAAATTATGTGTGTAGATTGCTTTGCAGTCAAATTAAGAAATATGCAGATGTAAACAACTTTTATTTTTTACTTATTTCTTAATCCGTTATAAAAATATATTTGGGAAAGGAAAAATTTTAGACATTACACAGTGTAATGTATCTTGCAATATTTCACATAGAGTCTGAAACATTAGTATAAAAGCAAACATTCAATTTTCTCACATACATAAAAAAGGTCAAAAACTTTTCTTATGGGTATTTGGAAGGACCCTGAAAGAAATACTAGTAGTGTAGTTTACTAAAACCTGTACCATAATGTAGAATCTCTGCATTTAAGCATACATACAATAAATATAGTTAAATCATATATTTCTAAAATAAAGGTACTTAAAATGCTATAGCAATGTTTATTAATCTCTGGAGTGTTAATGTAATGCTGACAGTGAAATGGTCCATCATTCCCCCTGCCCTCAACTGTCAGAATGGTATTACCCAGTAAGACTTTCTGTACTGTTTGAAAGAAGGAAGTGAGCTGACATTTTCAGCAACTCTCCATGCTTTGTATCAGTGACTAGTAGCTTCTGGCCGAGAAATGTATTCCTCTACAGTCTGGTATTCATAAGTAGAATATAAATGAGGCTTTGTGAGGCTTTATGGACTATATTTTATACTGCAAAATACATTAAAAGATTTTATACTCGATTTTGGAATTTAAGAGGCCAGTGTGCATCATCGAGCTTTGTTAAATATTTTATTTGGCTGAAAACAATATACTAATAGTGATGTCCCGAACGGTTGGCCGAACGGTTCGCGAACGGTTCGCCACGAACAGTTCGCCACGGACTCATCATTGAGTAAACTTTGAACCTGTACCTCACAGTCAGCAGACACATTCCAGCCAATCAGCAGCAGACCCTCCCTCCGAGACCCTCCCACCTCCTGGACAGCTCACTAAGAATGCAGCTTCACAATGAATGTAAAATGGACGCTGTCCAGGAGGTGGGAGGGTCTGGGAGGGAGGGTCTGCTGCTGATTGGCTGGAATGTGTCTGCTGACTGTGAGGTACAGGGTCAATGTTTACTCAATGATGAGTCCGTGGCGAACCGTTCGTGGCGAACCGTTCGGCGAACCGTTCGGGACATCACTATATACTAACTCTTTCCCATTCTAAAGAATTAGGTGTTTTGTTTTCTGAAAGCTGAGGGTACTGCTTAGCACATTTAGGAAAGAACAATATGTTTTATTATAGGTCAACTGCAAAAAACCCCCCCCCCCCCAAAAAAAAAGAAAAGAGAACAAGAAATGTTCTAACTAAGCTCTTGTACTTTATAGTGCTGAATACAGGAAGGACATTTCAGATGGTGTGGTCATACATTACGAAACACATTCTAAAACAGGTTCTTCTATAACAATCATTCATCAAGTGGGCCTGGAGTCTACCTGGTACTAAAATCAATTTGAAACCATACTGCAACTGTATCTGTTCATCTATCCAATTTAGTTTAATGACACGTGTTGCCTGAGAGGACTTTCCTACCTGACATTGTCACCAAGTGATAATGGCATAATTCTATAGGGACAAGTGCACATGTCATACTGGGGAGCTTAACAAACATGAAGTACTTGCATAGGATTTAGCTTCTCCAATGTTTAATCCAAAGAAAGCTACAGTGTGGCCAAGAGAGAATTGCGGTAAAAAGATAATGATTAAATAGTCTACATTTATTTAGTGTGTCTAGGTATTGCTTTGAAGTCACTGAATCCTTTCAGCGTTGCACATTTTATCTGGCTACGAAAGTCATGCAGTCAGTGGCAGGTGTCCCTGGGAAAACACAGCTTAGTACCTCTGAACATCTATTGCATTAATAGTTAATCATGTTGTTTGCCACATACCACTATGAGGAAATGCATGATTTTGAAACTTAAACAGACGCACCAAAAACAGAACATTTATAAATGTTTGGCTTAGTTTGTTTATTTTATACATTTTTCATTTTTATCCCTGCCTTCCCATCCAAACACCCCCATTAAAAATTATTTGCTTTGTGCTTTCTACTGTACCTGTACATAGCTCCATTTATGTCACTCCCTCCTCGCCTGCAGTGTCCAATAAAATGTATAGGTAATTAGGAAGCAAACAAAAGCTTCATGGGAGTTGTAATACAGCAAACAGCTTTTATAATTAGAAAGCTTATTATTGAACTCCAAGTAAAGAATCCCCCGCTCTGAGCAGCACTGAGGATGTGCACAGGAGAGCTTTGAAATCTGCTAGCCAGCCTTGCCCAACACAATAGTCATTAGGTCTTTCATACTGGTTCTGAGAGTCCAAGGTGTTCCCAAAAGCCTTACATGGACACTATAGGCACCCAGACCACTTCAGCTCATCAAAGCGGTCTGGGTGCAGTGTCCCAGGTCCCTTAACTCTGCAATGGTAATTATTGCAATTATTGAGAAACTGCAATAATTACCTGCCAGGTTTAACTTCACCTGTAGTGGCTCTAGCAGACAGCCACTAGAGGGACTTCAAGGTGGTTAGATGACTTTTGGCTTTTGGTTGCCTAACTGACGCTGGATATCCTCACGCTCTGTATGAGGACATCCAGCATTACCCAAATCCCATAGAAAAGCATTATATAATTCTTTCCTATGGGGGAAGTTCTAAAGCGAGCAAGTAGTGCTCACTTCGCATGTGAATTAGGCCTCCCCCACCGGATGACATTGGCGGAGGTGCAGCTGACTTCATCCTGAGGGAAAACCATGGGTGGGAGGAGAGGGGCGCAATAGGGATCTATACTGCCAGGAAGACAAATTTGTTAGCTAATTCCCCTTTAATGGAATGCTTTTCCAATGATAGGGCTTCTGTTATATTGATTTTAGATTCCTTTTTCATGTATTAGTTTTATATTTAAGCACTGAACCCTGAATTGTAGTGAATTAAAAACTAAGCTAAGCTAAAATTGTGAATCTGTCACTATAACAGAATTTACCATTTTTCCAGACCAACTGTTGTAGTCTTAATTTGAGTTTAATGAATAACCAATATGGGAATGAGATTCAATTTGATTCCATAGGGCATACAAATTGGAAAAAGGTTTTTATTCAATGTAAACCACCTCCATGATGCAAAGATTTTATATAAATCAGGACATTTCAAAAGAATTGTACACATTTGCCTCGTAATTAGAGTTGAGCGGACACCTGGATGTTCGGGTCCGGTGGGTTCGGCAGAACTTTGAAAAAAAGTCCAGGTTCAGGATCGAACTTGACCCCGAACCCGAACCTCATTGAAGTCAATGGGGACCCGAACATTTGGGCACAAATAATGGCTCTAAAAAACTCCTGGAAAGGGCTAGAGGGCTGCAAATAGAAGTAAAATGGGGGTAAGAGTAGGACAAGTGCCCTGCAAACAAATGTGGATAGGGAAATCACTTAAAAATAACATAAAATAAGCAATCGCTTAGTAGATAACTCCCTAATTCACACGGTATTAGGGAGCTATCTACCAAAAGGCCGAAAGACCACATTTACTAATACCAAGTAAAGATTACTTAGTTAGTATTAGTAAATTCAGCCCCTACTCGTTATACTGCGTGTCTAGTAAACAGTGAACAGCCAGTGGCTGCTCACTATAAAAAAAAAACAAAAAAAAAAACCTATTGCCCCCACCCCTGTGCGACAGGTGGGGGCCCTAAATAAGAATGTGGAGGGGGGGACCTACTGTCCTCCCCCTCAGCCCCCACCCCTGAGTGGCAGGTGGGGCCCCTAAATAACAATAAGAGGGGGACCTACTCTCCTCCCCCCCCGGCTCCCACCCCTGAGCGGCGGGTGGGGGCCCTAAATAACAATTAGAATTTGGGGGGCTACTGTCCTCCCCCCCGTCCCCCACCCCTGCGCGGCGGGTGGGGGCCCTAAATAACAATAAGTATGTTTGCTTTTATACTAAAAACTAGACTTACCATTTGATGTCTTCTTTCTTCTAAAATCCATAATAACCGACGCACTTTAAAAAAAAAAAAAAGCGCAAAAAAAATAATCCATTTTAACCCATGGAGGGCTCAGTGCAGACTGAGGTCTGCAAGGAAGGGGGAAGACTTTTAAAGCCTTGCCCTGCCCTGCAATTAGGCTCAGAGCACTCTGATTGGTGGGTTCTCTACATTTCTCTACATTTGCTTGTCACAGCACTCTGATTGGTTGGCTTGAAATCCACCAATCAGAGTGCTCTGTGTCATTTTACACAGCGTGGGAACGTTTATTTTTTTTTTTGCGCTCGTTTTTTTTTGTGTGTCGGTTATTATGGATTTTTATTTGGCCTTTTTTGGGGCTGAAAAAATAAGATTTTAGAAGAAAGAAGACATCAAATGGTAAGTCTATTTTTTTTAACAGGTATTTAGATAAGGGTCCACCCTCATTATTTTTAGGATGAGGGGGGTAGGTAGGGGTAATTTTTTTGAGGGGTGGGGGGTGACAAGGGGTTTGGGGGACCCTAGTCACCTGGTGGGGTACATTCTTATTTAGAGCCCCCACCCGCCGCACACGAGTCAAACGCTTGTTGATTGGCTGCCCTGCAGCCTTTCAAAACATGTCATTAAATCGCTGAACACCGAACTCCAACCCGAACATACAGTGATATGTCTGTGTTCGGGTCCAGGGTCCAATAAACGTAACGTTCGGTATGAACCTGAACTTTTCAGTTCGGGTTTGCTCAACTCTACTCGTAATCATCCCCTGGGAGAATAAAACCCTGAAATTTGTGGATAGACTAGTATGGACTAAAAGAATACATGATCATAAGTCAATATACACAATCTCCATTGTCGAGGTTGCCTGCATAAAATCAACTTGGCCTTTGAAATAAACTTCAAGTTTCAGTTTGTAAAAGTCAAAGCTTTCTTCTTCTGGAACAAAAAGGTAGAAAACTAATCGACATCCATTCACCTCAGCGAACAGCACTAATGAAAAGTGCCAATATTCGTCCACACTTCCTGAAAGTCTGTATGTTTCTGATAGCACGGAGACATAAAAAAAAAATAGGTTTACTGGTTCAGTGAGTGCATGTGTATATGTGAATGGAACTCCTATAATGCCTAGCAAATTAGACCAGAATGACCAAGGCATTATGGGATATCGTGTTAGGCAACCAACACCTCCAGAAAGATAACTTCAAGCAAATTGATTGTTTAATCAATGAATTTGCAAGTTATATTATTAATAATTGCATTACATTTTATAACTTATCTGATGAACCAGGTCATTCATCATTTCTTACTGAAGTGTTCACTCACTCTATCAGGAGGACCCATAGTGCACTATTCTAGAGACTGAGTCTATATGTGTCAGTGTGCATAGTCTTACAGTGCCCTCTTCAGGTCAGTTGATATAGGTAGCTATTAGATAGTAGGGTTATCAAACATTCTTGTTATAGAAAATTATTTGAATAGAGCAGAGCAATAAAGTAACAAACATAACAAAAAAAAAAAAAACACCTTAACTTGGAAAATGTTATGTTGGATATTGCACTTAGATAAATGTGTGCACAGTTTACAAGACAGTTATAGATAAACATATAAATACACGAATGAAACATGGAAATAAACAAATGTAGATTGCAAAACATCTTCTGCTAATTGGAGTGTTAAACAGGTGTATTTAGGAAATCAAGAACTGTCGAGACCTGATAAAGGAACCGTACATTTAAAGGCAAAATATTTAATCTGTTCAAAAGTGCAATTCCCTGAAAATTGTTGAACACTAAACAGGGGCCACTTTAGGCTTCCCTGCTATACAGGAACAACTCTCCCCCCCTAAAGTGTATGGGCGTTTATGGGAATTTATGGGAATTCTGGGTACTTTTAGAGCAGTACCATCTCTGTGTGCTATTTTGGAATTATGAGGATATTGATTTGGAAGACTTGCAATGTCAGAGTACAGGTCATTCCTTAGTATAGTTTGAAACAAGTTATTACTATAAGCCCATTTATTTATATATCTAAGGCCTAAGGCAGTGATAAAGGTAAATGGGAGCTAATTGGGACCCTTTGTCAGCATGTAAATCATGTTATTTATTATACCCCCATCTCACTAACCTGTATATTAACTCTTCACCTACTGCAGAGGGTGAGGGGTAATGGTGACTAGTGATGTCCCGAACTGTTCGCCGAACGGTTCGCGAACTGTTCGCCATGGTTCGCTGCGAACAGTTCGCGCGGACTCCAGTCAGCTGACACATTCCAGCCAATCAGCAGCAGACCCTCCCTCCCAGACCCTCCCACCTCCAGGACAGCTCACTAAGAATGCAGCTTCAAAATGGATGCTGTCCAGGAGGTGTGAGGGTCTGGGAGGGAGGGTCTGCTGCTGATTGGCTGGAATGTGTCAGCTGACTGGAGTCCGTGGCGAACCGTTCGTGGCGAACCGTGGTGAACCGTTCGTGGCGAACAGTTTGCAAACCGTTCAGCGAACAGTTCGGGACATCACTAATGGTGACATCCTCCCATTATTAAGGTACAAGGGCAATGGTGACCAAAAGGTAGATCTCCAGATGATGTAGAACTAAAACTCCCATAATGCTTTCCTTCCCTTTTAGAATGTATTTAGAATGATAAAGCATCATGGAAGGTGTAGTTTTAAAACATATGGGGATCTACCTTTTGGGCACCCCTGTATTAGGGTATTAATTTTGCTGAAAAACAAAACATTTCATTAGGTTTCCTGATTCAAGAATATTCCATAAGAAAATGTAAAACTATTTCAGATGGGGTCACGGCATCAAAATGTGGATGTGCTAGCTATTGTGTGCATTTTATGTTTTGATGTTGGTATATGTCTGTTTTTGTATGTTCACATATAAAACTCAATAAAGATTAAAGGAAACTGTCCATGCTCAGCAATCGCCACTCTACGGTAATCCAATGCATTTCTATGAGAGATATGCAGCATTGTTATTGTCATTATGCTATGTGAACACTGACAATGGATACCTGTGAATTCCACAAATTCAATCCTTATGCTTTACATTGACAGACAAAATGGACAGCAATCATGCAGCAAAAACATTATAGTCTGATGTGGTTTTGGTGCTTAAAGTGTGCCTTTAATTATAGAGTATGATTAAGAAGCCATGATGGTAAACTAGTCTAGATTATTATTACACATAAAATATGTTTCCCTTGATACTTATTAGACTTATGCACAGCAGAATAATTTGGTTTGGCTGAACAAATCATATAATTCAGGCAATCAAATTTCCCTTGACACTTTATTTCGGCTCATCCAAATTTCGTCCATGTGAACTATTCATGACAAACTTCAGAGAAGCCAAAAGGGCATAAAAATTAGTCTAATCGCTCTACTGCAAAATATCTACATAATGTGTATGTGTGTATATTTTGTACATATATCTTGGGCTTGTGTTCTCTATAGTTTACTGAAGTTAATTCCATCAGGATTTCAGTCAACTGAATTCCAGCCAAATTTTGATCTAGTAAAATATTATTTTCACACAGCTTTGTTACAATGCTGCCGCCCATCCCATGTGTTCCCTATTAAGGGTTATTAAATATATAGGGGTGTATATAAAAAATACCCCTTTCTGTCTCATTAGAGATATCTTAGCCAGAAGCTCAAGGAAGCAAGGTGAAAGGTCAGTGTAGGACCTGCCTAGGTGGATCTGCCTTGACGTTGGCAGGTGGGCATTCTTTCCAATGGCCATTGGAGTAACTAAATGACCTCCATTTGTTTAAATATACATAGGGATTTAGGAAAATATTATTTTACCATTCAAATTTGGTCCACATCCGGTCAGATTTTGAGTTTTCACTTTTGACCATATATTTGGTCATATATTTTTATTGTGTCATATGACTGATCTCCGGTTTAATTTTTTATGATTTGTTTATTTATATGATTTCTTTGTTTATTTGATTTAGTGACTGCCCCGTAAACATCAATGATCTTTTTTTCATGGGTACCGCAGGCAGAACTCAGAATCATGGAACAAAAGAACTGTCTCCTACATTGATCGGTTTGTCATGATTCTGTCATCTGACGATTGGTAGTTGCGGAACCTGGATGACCCGCAAATTGTCAAACATTCTGACAAAATGAAACTTGTTTGGAATCAAATTAACAAGTCTAATAATTATATTTGGTTTAAGCAGAACTATTACATAAAACACAACATTATAATTTGTATTAAATACAATTTTATTGTATTCATATTTGTCATTTTATTTGTGCAGTTTTCTCATCTCCCTATTATTCTTGTAAAATTTTGTAATTGACTAATTTATTGTTTAATTTCCCCATTTTCTAGTATTATAAAGTGCTGCAGAATAAATACTGATAATAATAATTATAATAACATTTTACAAAATCATTCTTTATAGTTAACATATGCGTCCGTTACTTAAGAAAATTATAATGCAGTATATTTGCAAATTCTGTTACTCGCACGAAAGACATACTTTCAAAGAATTGCTTTTCAGTATTCACAATGATTACAGTTGCAGGCCATGGGGTGCCCAAAAGTAAATCCCGGTACTTTTTAAAAAAAATTTAAACTACAACTCACGTGATGCTTTGCCAGTCTATTGAACAACAAAGCATTATGGAAGATGTCGTTTTTAAAAATCTGGGGATCTACCTTTTAGACACCCCTGGAATTGGTTGTCTTCTGAAAGTAATGGCACGCTTTAGACTTGTTGCATTGATCGCTGTCAGCTATCTGCTTCTTCCCTTCTCCCTCTCGCACTACACGTCTGTGCTGATATATAAGCTGTCAAGCAGATGTCAGCTTTGTTATTGAGGAAAGAAGTGCCCGGCAGTTTAGAGAGCTTAAAAGAGACCCACTCAATCAGAACATAACAGTTAGTCAGGTGGAAATTTCCTCACTAACTGTATGCAGTTATTGTTGGCAGACATAACCAAAACATTGAGTGCAAATACAAAAACACAAATGGGTATTTTCTCCTATCTCTATATTATTACATGTAGTGTTTTAAAGAATGAAAATATATATTGTTAGTGATCATCCCAGTTATTGCTCCAGTATTCTCTGTGTGCAATACTTTTTAATTAAGTCTGCAAAGCCCTAAAGTTCAAAGAAAGGTCTGTGGTAATGGAGGCAGGTGCCTCTATTATTATAAATTGGTTCTATCTCGTTAAAAATATAACAGCTATGGTTGTGATTTGCAGTTTGTTGCAGTATTATGGGCAGTACCTATTAGATTGCAAACTCGTGAATATTCAGATCTAAAGACAAAACAGAATGTAGCAGAAAGTAGCGGAATGTGCCATTCCTCGTGTATTCAAAAGTGCAACCCAAACAAATCATTACAGAAAAATATATTTCAAGAAGTGGAGTGACATTTAGGTGATCAGCCCCTTCCCACATGCAACCAAAATTAGGAAATGAAGGAATAAATATACTTATACTCCTCAATGGGTAGCAGTCACACGTTCAAAATCATATGTTGCATATAAAAGAGAATGAAAAATAATGATAGTGCAGATCTGTATATAAGGTGTTTAAATTGCACCTTTTTAGATAGTGCTAATTAACACATGCATTTTTTTTTTGTATACTTAATAAATGTAATAATTGAACAACAATTTATACACATTAAAACATTAAAAATACAAAATACACAGCACTCAAAAATGAATTGAAAATGGTAAACAGATAACTGCTTACTAGAGTTGATGGTGAGTACAACGGTATATTTTCCCGTGACTCACAAGCACGCTTCCCCACACTGGGAGATGTCTCCTACAGGTAAGTCAGGCGAGGTTTCAATATATGAAAGGAACACTATAGTCACCTAAACAAATTTAGCTTAATGAAGCAGTTTTGGTGTGTAGATCATGCCTCTCAGGTTTTACTGCTCAATTCACTGCCATTTAGGAGTTAAATCACTTTGTTTCTGTTTATGCAGCCCTAGCCACACCTCCCCTGGCTATGACTGACAGAGCTTGCATGAAAAAAAAAAAAAACTGGTTTCACTTTCAAACAGATGCAATTTACCTTAAATAATAGTATCTCAATTAAATTGACTTTAATCACATACAGGAGGCTCTTGCAGGGTCTAGCAAGCTATTAACATAGCAGGGGATAAGAAAATCTTAATTAAACAGAACTTGCAATAAAGAAAGCCTAAATAGTGCTCTCTTTACAGGAAGTGTTTATGGAAGGCTGTGCAAGTCACATGCAGGGAGGTGTGACTAGGGTTCATAAACAAAGGGATTTAACTCCTAAATGGCAGAGGATTGAGCAGTGAGGCTGCAGGGGCATGTTCTATACACCAAAACTGCTTCATTAAGCTAAAGTTGTTCAGGTGACTATAGAGTCCCTTGCAGTCCAGATTGTAAACTGATCCGCTGTAATGCAATCGCCGTTCAAACCTCACGGCTTCCACTTGGTTCCTCCCGCTTTGCGTGCGTGCTGACGTCGTCTACGCGTTTCCCCGTTCTCAGACGGCTTCGTCAGGACGTAATGAGGCTTCCTTACTCCGTGCTCCCAAAGGCTTTTATAAGGCAGAATGTCTCTCTAATTGGTACACTTCACATTATACGTGTACCGCCCAAAACATGCACGGGTAATCAGCCTTTGATTTAATTTGATTCAGCAAGCACTTCATATTGCTAATGAAAGGCTGCTTTATCACAAAGCCATCTTTAACAAATCATATCACCATAATAAAACTTATGAACACACTAAGATATTATAACCAATTGATGCATTATAGAGATATATTATAAAATATCATTATTAAATCAACAATGTATATACATATAATTTAAAATAGAACGTGATGAGAATACATACTATAAGTACAATTTAAAATGGAACATTATGAAAATACATATTGTACATACCTAGCTATGTGGAAATAGGGAAAAAAAACAAATGTCAGTAGCATTCTTACAAATGTATATTGCCACTTATAAAGAGATACTATAACTATCTCCACTACCCATGCAATTTAAAGTGACAGTGCAAGTATATATGCAGCCACAAAGAAAAGTGTTGTGTGCAAACTCCATTAAACAAATTAAATAAGATTGAATAAAATTGGACTTAGGTCAGCTTCAAATAATATAATATTTAGTCCATGTAAAACAATAGAGGGAATGTAACAAGTATCCACCTCCATCCTGACCTAAGTCCAATTTTATTCAATCTTATTTAATTTGTTTAATGAAGTTTGCACACAACACTTTTCTTTGTGTCTGCATATATACTTGCACTGTCACTTTAAATTATTTGTGTCTGTCTGGGAGCACGGAGTAAGGAAGCCTCATTACATCCTGACGAAGCCGTCTTAGAACGGCGAAACGCGTAGACGACGTCAGCACGCACGCAAGGTGGGAGGAACCAAGTGGAAGCCGGGAGGTTTGAATGGCGATTGCATTACAGCGGATCAGTTTACAATCTGGACTTCATATATCGGAACTTTACCTGACTTACCTGTAGGAGACATCTCCCAGTGTCGGGAAGCGTGCTTGTGAGTCACGGGAAAAAATACCGTTGTACGCACCATCAACTCTAGTAAGCAGTTATCTATTTACCATTTTCAATTCATTTTTGAGTGCTTTGTATTTTGTATTTTTAATGTTTTAATGTGTACAAATTGTTGTTCAATTATTAAATTTATTAAGTATACAAACAAAAAAATGCATGTGTTAATTAGCACTATATAAAAAGGTGCAATTTAAACACCATATATACAGATCTGCACTATTATTATTTTTTATTATTTTTTATATGCAACATATGATTTTGAATGTGTGACTGCTACCCTTTGAGGAGTATAAGTATATTTATTCCTTCATTTCCTAATTTTGGTTGCATGTGGGAAGGGGCTGATCACCTAAATGTCGCTCCACTTCTTGAAATATATATTTTTTCGATTATTCTTACTGTGTGGTGAAGGGAACAGACTGAAGTGTAGCTAGAACATATATTAATTTTGTAAACAGTATATTAATTAATCTGTAATTGAATATAGGCTATATCTAGTTTGCCCCTATATTCTATATAAAACAACTTAGCGCTCTGAGATTATTTAATTTTACAAATCATTACAGAAATGGATATATTTTTTATAGATATTCCACTGTATATTTAAAAAGCTAGACTGAGGGGTTATATGTACCCTTAATGACAAAAAGTAATGAAAACAATGCATGGAAAATAAGCAATACTGTTTCCCTTAAAAGTCCATAACATGCATACTGCATAGATTGTAATTGGTAGATTTGTCAAAAAAAGAAGTCACGTTATGACCAATGTCTCAATATTGCTGTATTCCCATTGATGGAGATTGGGCACCCATGGTTCCTGTTTCACATAGGGAGTTTTATCTAAGCAAAAGGTGGCATTAGCAAAGTCACAGAGAATCTATTAAAAAGGTCAAGTGCTAGGTTTTCAACAAAGCAAGATGGACACTACCTGAGAGAGCTCTGGTCAGTGCAGGGCCAAATCTCAATCTTAAACTGGGCAAACGTAACATTTTAATATCTTGGGCTTGTGTTGATTGAGAAAAAGAAGCCATGATTGAGAAAAAGAATCTACATTCCACACGGGCACAGCTGAGCAGGACACTGGCTGGAAAATCACTAAATATTTTTAGGATTATGCCGATTGCCACGTGGATGTCGATGATGCCATCATAGAACCAGATCTGACACAAGAGGGGTCTTTATCTCTTAGCCCAGCGAGATCTGGAGGGTCAATTGGCTCACAGGATAATGACTTACGATCACTCCTCAACAATTTGTCAGAAACCGGATGACAAGGGGTGGATCTCCAGTGATCTGTTGATGAACTGGACAACTGTGGGAGGAGAAATAACCTAAGTGGCCCTCCAGAGGGGGATGGAACCAGAGAGCTACACATTTCTGCTACAATGCAGGAATTATTTAGTACTTGGGTGACCAGTTGGCGATGCAGTGGGACTGGACAGGCCACATTGCTCCTTAAGGTCTAAAGGTACCAAGAAAGATAAACTTAGAGATGTCATCTGTAAAGCCCATTACTACTCCCTGAAAGAGGATATTTTACGTAGTCTCTGCAACTCCACCCCTTCATTGCTTTTACACGGTACCCCTGTATGGGTCTTTCCAGAACTTTCATTACTTACCCTACAGGCCAGACGAGCACTGTGGCCCATTACTGAACACCTCCACAAATGGAACATTAAATACTGCTGGGGCTTCCCATTCACCCTCTGCATGCACCATAAGGGCCAGACAAACACTATCACGAATATTCTGAACATGGATCCCTTCTGAAGGCATTTAACTTGCTGGACACTCATATCATTGACTGGTACATGCCACATTCTCAAGAATCTCCACCTCCAATGCCATAAAAACAAAGGTGGCAACAATCAGCTAAGAAAAGGTGTACAGAGAACCCCAACTCATCCACAAAGCATGTAACATCCAAGGGTCAAATAGAAGCAGCATAAGGGTCTACCTCCATTTATCCACTGAATCCTCAACAGGGCACATACATCTCATCACAAGGTTCTTATATGTATATCAGATTTCAGCATGTTTGTTTCTATACTCTATTATGATTTATGTTTTATTTTTGTATATAGATCTGGTTCTCGTCAATTACCTATTAATAATAGCATACCTTTATGGGATATATCCCTTTATCCAATATTGCTGTACATCTCTATGCGAGGAAGCAGTGTCAACCTTCGTTCTCACTTGGGGCAAACCCACTAGGGTCTCCTTACTTAACATTTCTCAATTATTCACATACGTTCATGCTTAGTATGGTGATTAATAATATTCCTAATTAAATGGCCTTTGGTACCGGAGCTCCAGGACGTACTGCTATATAATTTCATATTTCACCAGGGATGCAAAATAATATATGTATTTCACTACCTTTTCTATTCTTTTCAAATTACACCTTCAAACTTTTAATATTTATGTTCCAAATTGGTTATAAGCCTCTAAGTTGTATTGATTGCAATTGTTCTGGGTATTGATATCCTATCAAAGTTTTATTCTTATGGGAAAGTCCTTAATGTGTTGTTGCCTATTATAATATGGTACTCCCCTGGATAGGGCTGTTCCTCGACTTAAATACACACAGAAAAATGTTACTTTTCATGTTGCATATTATATAGAATGAATGATCCCTTTATAACCCTATCCTTCGAGAATACAGGTAGCTAGAAAATATACTTTTATCTTTTCTTCCTTCTCTGTTTCTCATTTTATATCTGGCACTAACAATCCTAATGTGTTCATATATTATACATAAACACTGCTATCTGATGCTTGATATGATACAATATGATTGTGTGTCTCCCCCACTTTTATCTTGTCCATAATAGTGAACTTGCCCATAGACATTTCCTGTCCTCCTTTGTGTAACATTCTTCCTCACACCAACATACAATCTATCTGGCCCTACATTTATGTCTCTCTAATTCACAAGACTAACACCATGCACAGTAGGCATGTGCATGGGAACATTTTTCGGTTCGGTTCGGCATTCCGAAATTCGGGACTTCGGCAATTCGGCACTTTGGCAATTCGACACTTCGGCAACTTCGGCACTTCGACACTTCAGAACTTCGGCACTTCGACACTTTGGAAATTCTGTAATTTCGGAACTTCAGGACCTCGGCAATTCGTCACTTCAGCAATTCGGCACTTCGGCACTTCAGGACTTCGGAATTTCAGAACTTCTCTTGCAGCCACTTGGTAGATAACTCCCTAATTCCCACGGTATTAGGGAGTTATCTACCAAAAGGCTGAAAGACCTAAATTAGTCTTTCAGCCAAAAATTACTTAGTATTAGTAAATTGTTCTCCTACTCGCTATACCGCAAGTAGGGGAATGTCTATTAAACAGTGAGCAGCCAGTGGCTGCTCACTGCTAAAAAAAAATGTAAAAAATGGGTCCCCCCTCCCGAGCCCCCACCCGCGACGTGTGAGTGGGGGCTTTTAAACTAAAGGGGGGGCCTATTGCCCCCCCGGCCCCCACCCCTGAGCGGCGGGTGGGGGCCCTAAAGAAAAATAATGGGAGGGACTAATTGCTCACCCCCAAGCCCCCACCCCTGAGCGGCGGGTGGGGGCCCTAAAGTCAAATAATGGGGGGACCTATTGTCCTCCCCCCGGCCCCCACCCCTGAGCGGCGGGTGGGGGCCCTAAAGAAAAATAATGGGGGGGACCTATTGTCCTCCCCCCAGCTCCCATTAGGTCCCCCCTAATTAGGGGGGGACCTAATGTCCTCCCCCTGGTCTCCACCCCTGAGCGGTGGGTGGGGGCCCTAAAAACTAATTGTGGGGTACCTAATGTCCTCCCCCCTGGCCCCCACCCCTGAGCGGTGGATGGGGGCCCTAAATTAGAATGAGGGGAGAGGACCTAATGTCCTCCCCCGATTAAAATAATCCATCCAGCCACAGGCTGCTCACTGTTTAATAGACATGCCCCTACTCGCAGTATAGCAAGTAGGGCCATAATTTACTAATACTAAGTAATGTTTACTTAGTATTAGTAAATTTGGCTGAAAGACCAATTTAGGTCTTTCAGCCTTTTAGTATATAGCTCCCTAATACCGTGGGAATTAGGGTGTTTTCTACTTATTCATTCCCGTCATTACATGACTGGCTAAGTAACTTACATTTTATATGAATGTATGTTACTTGATTGTTGTAAGTATTGCAAATGCTTACAGCTGAATCCTTGCTATGTTTGTATACTTTTTATTTAAAATTGTATACAGTGTAACATTCTTCTTCTTCCACTGGGTAAGTATATTAGTACTTAGGCAATACTGTGCCTTGGAACTTCGGCAATTTGGCACTTTGGAACTTCGGCAACTTTGGAACTTCGGCACTGCAGCACTACAGAACTTCGGCACTTCGACACTTCGGAAATTTGATAATTTCGGAACTTCGGGACCTCGGTAATTCGGCACTTCGGCAATTCGGCACTTCGGCTATTCGGACATTCGGAAGTACCCGAATGTCCGAATTTCCCGAAATTCGTCTGAATTCATATTCGGTCCGAAACGAATTGCACATGTCTAATGCACAGCAACTGTATCATGCTTGTGAATCCTCTTAGTTTTTCCCTATTCTTATACCGCCCACTTGGTTTGATTTAAGTATGATTTAAACCAGATAGATAGAAACATAGGAATTGAGAGATAGGCCCAGGGGAAGGGGATTTAGCAGGTTACAGTTACAGGAATATTGTAATTAATTTAGGGGATACATGCATTACGAAGTTGTGTTATTGATAGATAAAAGCACAGCATCTCCAGTGTCTGCAGAGCCAGATTAAGATTGTCCAGAGCCCTAGGTAGAATGCCAGTTTGGAGTCCAATCCTAGAGCCTTGGGCTCTTTTTTGTGGATGGGAAGGGGTAAGAGTGGCTTAGTGCTGTGTGTGGTGGAGGTCGAGTTTGCCTGGATGTGTTTCCTGCATTTTATGTGTGGAGAAGTCTGAGTGTGGTTGAGTGTTTTGAGTGTGGTGTCAGAGTGCGCTGGGAAAGGAGCTTAACAGTGTGTGGGTAAGTTTTTCATCTGCCCACGTCCTGCTTACCTTTTGGTGGTTTGGTACGGGAGCATTGATATCTGCTCCTTTTTCAGTTGCAGATAACTTTAAGTGTTTTGTGGCCTTATGGGTAATCCAGCTCTACAAAGTTTAGGGGTTCAGTCATTTTAGTTCAGTACTGCATCACCCAACCCTACAATGTAAGTTAAAAGGAGTAGCTTCTTTTTTTTAAGTGCTTTCTCTTCAGGTATCATCATTTTAAATTCACTTTTTTTAACAGCAACAGTTCTTTCTGAATCAAGTCCACGAGGCCATATCAGCCCATCGATATTTGTATGAATGCATGAAAATTGTTTCCTCTTGAAAGAATTTAGCACAAATCATCCAGTGCCATCTTTACTGTACTCCTAAAACTATGTGCTTTCACTCCAGCATCATGTATAAACCTAATCACACTGTCAATTTAAAGCACAGATTCGAGCTACCAACCAGCAATTTCCTACTAAACACAATTTCTGCACAATGTGTTGGTATTCCGTTTCAGTCTATTACAGTTTTTTTTTCCCCATACACAGCTGATAGGCTGCAATATTGATCTCTACCAGCTGTCTACAGTTAACTGAAGGAATAGATTTTCAAAGACAACGTTCCTACATCTAATGTGTTTGGCGATCCCTTTGCTGTCTTCTGAAATGCCACGAATATTTTTTTAAACAAAAGCTATTTTTCAGACTTACAGTTTTGAACTAAAGAATTCTTTTCAAGCTACTCCAGAAAATAAAAGTCATGTTAATAACTGGATGTTTTGTAAACTTTACAAATTATGCTTTTTCTTTTAATAGACATTAAAATGATTGTCAAGTTCTGGAGAACTTATTATTTTATTTTATAGTAAAAATGGCCAATCATTTGTATTTAACACCTCCAATACTTCCTCTCTCAGTCAATGGTCTGGAAATGATACACAACAACAGTGCTGACAACGGGATCTGCAATTTATTTTACGCTACATCAAACACAATACACACACAGCAATATTCTTATTACCGCATCTTTTTATTTTTATTTTTTATTTTTTTTGTAATACATACAATATTGAGTAAACTGCAGTTCTACTAGTCTTGCTGTGATGGACTCATTTTTGGTTTGGATTCTTTTTTAATTTAATGTATTCCTTTTACAAAGGGCCAATGCTATTTATTTCAGAATATCCTTAGTGTTCTCAAGAACATAAAAAAAAAACCCATAAATGTTGAGTAGTTCAGGACTTGTTTGCAAATGCAAACATGATTGTATTTTTAAGGACTCCTAGTTATATGCCACCAGATCTGGATAAAGACTGAGTCCTAACTTAATTCCCCTGGGCAACATTTAGCAATCTGTCTTGTTCTTGTCTCTTTGGCTGCAGATTTATTACAGTACTTTGTAAGCCCAAGCTGGTTAGCTGTACCGTTGTTCTATGCCCATCCATTCTCTCTGATCAGACGATTACAGAAATGTTGCTGAACAAATTAAAAAGGATGTGAGTGTGATAAGGATCAGTATCTTTCCTATAGGTAAGTGCTTCGACATTGATATACTTGCAAAAAAAGTAATAAGCAAGCATTATGCATGATTGCATTAACAACAGGGGCAGTGAAAAAAAAGTGTTTTCAGAAACTGTCTGATAAAATGCAAGGAGAAGACCCAAGCTATGATACTAAGAAATTTTCTAAAACATTGTATTAGATGCAAATATTTGAATGAGGTATTGTCCGGGAACGGTGGAAGATGAGTTATGGGATATAAATTTGGCCAATATTGTTTCTTTCAAATATTATACAAATATGGTTTCTTTAATAGAGGTGTCTATTAATATGTTTTAAACAAGTAAACAACTCTTGTTTTTATATCTATATACATGTATATATAAAATGGACCCTTTCTTTTCTTGGATTTATTAAGGTGCTTATCAATCATGATGAAGACTTTGCTGACACATCTATAACTTCATGGAGCCCTTGGACCTAGTCAACCATTGGGTCTCTCCTATTGGTCAACAATACCCAATATATATATGGCAGAGACAGACTAGATCCAACTGGGGATTGAAACAAAGTATATGGTAGTGATATTACAAGTTGTTGAAGGTAGAATGAAATGATCAGTAGGAGGAAGATGAGCTTGAATAAAATGTTTCTTGACTGATCGTACAATGATGCTCTGCTTGTCTGGATTACTGACAGCCAACTAGACAAAAGGAACCTTAATGCTGAAAACCATATTTAAGAAGCCAGTCCTGATATTGTTGTCTACATATGGATTTGCATTCTTGGCTTCAAGAACAAATATTCACAGTGGCTGCATGTAACATCACTTTGTCGCCAGTGACACTGTTCACATACATATCTGTAAATATCAGAAGAGTCACAAAGCACACATAATGGATATAAGCAGATGGAATGGAGTCTGCCTTTGGATTTACGGCAAGGAAGCCTGGTAGGCCACGAGAACAAGTGAAGATATAAATGGTGGGGGCATGGCTTTGATTAGTGCCACCAAGCAGAGTTCGACATGAGTTGGACTACTTGTGTGATACAGATTTTTACGACATGTGAGCTTACACCTCCATAAGGTGGGCATATGATTGATGATCATGAACCCCATTGTGGACAAAAACACAAACAAGAATGCAGATATTTAAATGTAACTTGAATGTATGTAATAAATATATATTATGAATGTGAGGCAGAGTCTATTTGGTGAAATAAGTAGGTTAGGTTACATATAGTTAATTATGCTATATATAGTATAGATCTCCTATAGTTTCTTTTTATCATAATTAGTTATGGTGAATTACACCTTTTCTGTCCCTCCCCCCCCAACCTAAAATGTTAATTTTTTGCTCCAAAAATGGCTCTATGTGTCATGACTCAGAATGATGGGAAGCTGATAATTGAACCACAACTGACAGAAACCCTTCCTGTGCCTATTAATCACTGCATATGGAATAATTTAGACAGGGCACCAAGATTTGTTGAGTCACATCCTAGCTTGGTGAGATCTCTTGGCAGAAACTGCACAGAATGGAAGTTTGAGACAAATTCAGGAACACTAAACATAAGTATACCTATGCCTACTGACGAATAAGGTGCACCCACTGTATCCTGAATAATACATATTGAATACTTGGATTCCAGGATTATGACTTGTTGTGACACCCACTTCCTGAGTCTTCCTTTATCATAATTGTACAGAAATTTGAATATTTATGATTTCTTAAAGACATTTGCTAATAGAGGACATACCCTAGTAAAAAAATCATCTTATACAGATACCCATAACCTTAACTTAGCTCACACTATCCCTAACCCTCCTTATTTTATACCTAGTGATACCCCAATCCTCCATCTCCCTTGAGCCTAATTCGTACCTTTTTGGGGTGTTTGCTTTGTCATGTAACATGAAATATCAGCTGCTTTTCAGTAACAATTCACCTGTAATTCGACTGATCTACTAAATCTCCTTGCTGCCATAGATCCATGTAAAAATAGTAGGTGACTGGTTGGCTCCAGGGCCGGTGCAAGGATTTTTGCCGCCCTAGGCAAAAGTAAAGTTTGCCGCCCCCCTCCCATGTGATATCACAATGCTCCACCCATATGATCTGCCATGTTAACTAACGCCAGTGCTGCACTGCCGCCGTGTTTACATTATAAGGCATGCAGGGACAGGCTATAGACACCAGAACAACTACATTAAGTTGCAGTGGTTCTGAGGACTATAGTGTTTCTTTAATGTGAGGTAAATTAGAGATTAGTGCCACAAATAATATACTAGATTGCCTACTTACAACGAGATGAGGATGATGATGGGCTCTAGCTGCAGTCTGGCTCCACTGGTCTGCTGTAGAACAGGCTCTCTGGAGGCTGTTTGTAACTGTGGTCACAAAAATCAATATTCTGGGAGAACGGGAAGCAGCTCCATTTTTGGGGGGCCCTTTACACAGCTCAAGGTCTGGGTCCCAGGGTCCACCTTCATGTTCCACCAATGAGTTTGTTCACAGGGGGTGGAGTGTGTAGGGGATGTCCTGATATGTGTGTAAGGAATGCATTGTGTGAATCTGTGTTTGTATGTGTAAGGGCTGCAAGGTGTGTTTCTGTGTATGTACAGGATGCAGTGTGTGCGTGTGTAAGGGGTGCATTGAGTGTGTGTAAGGGGTGCATTGAGTGTGTGTAAGGAATGCATTGTGTGTTTCTGTGTGTGTAAGGGATGCATTGTGTGTAAGGGTTACATTGTTTGTGTGTGTGTGTGTGTCTGTGTGTGTAATGCATTGTGTGTTTTTCTGTGTGCAAGGGGTGCATTGCATGTGTGTGTGATGGATGTCAATCTCTCCCCCCTCCCTTGTCACTCTCTTCTCCCCCCTCTCCCTCCCTTGTCACTCTCTTCTCCCCCCTCTCCCTTGTCACTCTCTTCTCCCCTCCCCCTTCCCACTCTCATTGCCCCTTCCTCCCCTGTAACTCTCACCCCCGTCAATTTCTTCTCCCCCCCCCACCAATTTCTTCTTCTCCCCCCCTCCCCTACCAATTTCTTCTTCTCCCCCCTCCCCATTTCTTCTCCCTCCCAATTTCTTCCCCCCCCTCCTCCCAATTTCTTCTTACCCCCCTCCTCGTTCTTCTCCCCCTCCCCTGCCAATTTCTTCTTCTCCTGCAATTTCTTCTCCCCCCTCCCCAATTTCTGCTCCCCCCTACCCTCCCTCCCAGTTTCTTCTCCCCCTGACAATTTCTTCTCCCCCCCTCACAATTTCTTCTTACCCCCTCCTCCCAGTTTCTTCTCCCCCCTCACAATTTCTTCTCCCCCTCCCAATTTTCTTCTTATCCTCCCCATTTCTTCTCCCCCTCCCTCCTGGTTCTTCTTATCCCCTCCCCTCCCAATTTCTTCTCCCCTCCCCCTCCTGATTTCTTCTTATCCTCCCAGTTTCTTCCCCACTCCTCTGATTTTCTTCCTCCCAATTTCTTCTCCCCTCCCCTCCCAATTTCTTCTTACCCCCTCCCCTCCCAATTTCTTTCTCCTCCCCCCCACCTTTGTTGTAGCGTGGCCGAGCCCTGCAGCATGATGGTCCGCGGGTACAGGTAGCTTTTGTTTCCTGTACCCAGCCAGACTAACAGGAAGTGCACACTCAGTGGCTCGGCCACGCTACAACTGAGGGAGTGACAGGAGGGAGCACTGAGCGCTTCCCTCCTGTCAGTCCCTCTCCTCAGGCTGCGCCCGGGTGGTGCGGTCTGCCCTCATGGACGCACCGCCCGGGCAAAGCTGCAGCCGCCTGAGGCTCTCTGCAGAGCACTCGGGCAGATGCAGCATGAGCAGGGCCGGCGCTCCTGGCGGCGCCCCTTCCCAAGGGGCGCCCTAGGCGGCTGCCTAGTCCGCCTTACAGGTAGCGCTGGCCCTGGCTGTGTACAATACAAAGGTACCTATACATTACACCGAGCTACCCAATTCTGTGTATTGTATAGGCACGTTTGTATTGTAGACTATAAAGATACCCATACAACAGGCAGAGCTGAGTAAAATACAGAAAAATGACGCACAGAGCTGGGCACAATAAGGAGATAATGTAACTATTACAAACAGCCAGGATCACTGTGATGGATTAGATAGAGCTGCAATACAAATATCCTCACGCAGTACATGTGTGGGGTCTTTGGGGGATCTCTGAGAAGGTTCCAGCTATCTCTCTATCTATATTCCAAGATTTCTCTTAGCTCTCCCTTACATGATAGCATCTCCAGTAGTGCTCATGCTGTGATAACTTTAGCTTTCTATAAAATATTGTTTTTGTTGCACAATGCGCACATAGTTAAAGCACCAAGATACTGATAGACTCCAAACATTTCAGCCACTCCTGACAATTATTACAGATTACAACAGATTGAAATCAGAATCAAATCAGTCCTCAGAGTCAAATCCACAGTTTGGATCTTCACAACTTTTTAATTAGCCACAGCATGAGTATCTCAGGTCTCAGCTGTAGATTGCAGAAGGATTTAATAAAACCAATAGTGACAGACAGCACAGTGTTCTGTGTCAGAAATGCCCACCCTCCTCTTGTCACCCCTGGGCAATAAGGTAATATGACATAAATGTCCCCCTCTTCATGTCACCCATGGGCAAGAGTAAATTACCTTGCTTAATCAGCCCTCAGGCAATCACTAGGTATATTGAGGGAGATAAAATATATAATATTATAATTTGACAGGAGTTGCTGCTGCTGTGCTTTCTCTCTAAGATGGCCTTTTCTTCTCTCTCCTGTGGGCACTGTAACCCCACTCCCTGGTGCTATCAGATAATGAATAGAGAGGCCAATAGTATGATTTCACTCATGGACAGCTATCACTGCTGCCCAATTTGCAACAATGAAAATTGCTGAAATTTAAATCTTCTATTAAAGGGACACTATAGGCACCCAGACCACTTGAACATCTTGACACATCTTGACACATCTCATTGAAGTGGTCTAGATGCAGTGCAATTAATGCAATGTAAAACATTGCAGTTTCTTAGAGATTTGAAACGAATTGCACATGTCTACTATTTATTTCTTTATACACCATGGCCTGTCTCATAATGTGAAGACAGTATTATGACCAAAAATTCTACTAAATAGCTAAGAATATATAGGCATATTAGTGATAATGTAACCATGACATAAGATCATTTCTATTATGTCATTGGCCAATAAACCATAATGATTAAACATAGTTGACTGTTAAAACCATTGACAAAAATATACAATTGCTATTTTTATTATTATTATTTACAACAATAAAAGACATTTGAAAATAATATATAGGATGAACATGAATGAAGTTAAAAAACACAGCAATATAAAGTGTTTACTAGAGGAATTTGCAAACTTGGCATTCTTAATATTCCAATCTCTTCACTCTATAGTATCAGTGAGTGTTATCTGATTCCTTAAAACATTGTTTTTATAAATACCTTGAGCAAATAAAATTTCAACTGCACTTTATTTTTGCTATTTAAGACCCTGTAAGGACTATAGCTGATTACAGAGGAGTGCAACATATTGTAGACTAATAGGTAAATATAAAAATAAAACAGAACCTTTCCTTACTAGCAGTTCCCTTAGCAAGTAGCCTTCCAGCTGTTTTCTGCAAATATTATGAAAATTTCAGGTAACTTCACTAAGAAAGGTGAACTTTTGATTTCACCCTTAATTCCCACTCTCCCGAAGCACAATTAAAAGTAATGAAAGTTTCCTCTCCATACTTTCGCTAATAATATCCTGCTGAGTTGAATTTGCTTTCAATGGACACCAGGGATCAAAATGAGTAATTAGATTTCTTGTCTGTTATTTTCCTCTTTCTTTCAGCTTTAGAAAATAAAGTCTTTCTCTCAGTAGTATTTTCTTACCTACCAGTAACATCGACATATTTTCTATACAGCATGCCAATAATTCTACCAAGAATGGCAGGGTGTATAGGTTAACATCATAATTTTATATATATATATATATATATATATATGTATATATATATATATATGTATATATATATATATATATATGGTTTGCTTGTGGTTGCACTAGACTAATGATCATTACATTTGGGGGCAAAAAAAGATTTTATTTTAATATTTTAATAACAATAAATATACTGCAGACATAAAAATGAAGGCCTGACTCACAATCCCGCACTTGTTTTCATTCTATAATGTTTTACATACTTTAGTTGGTATTTCATATTTATTTTCAACAAGATCACCATTTTATATGTTTTAATAGCCATCTTCCAAAGATTCCAAGCTAGAATATGTTTTCAGCAAAAAAATTACCTATCTTTTGTTGTCATTAATCATACAATCACAAAATCAATATTCCTGCATGATAGTAAATAATATTAAATACAATAATCAAAATGCATTAAAATCAGCTCACATCATAGTGCCGCCATGCCAGTCTATATGTTTCATGCTGTTGTGTACTTGTTGTGCGTTATGATTATAACAAGTTGCTGGTTATCAATAGCCAAGCCAATAAACTGGTATGATGTATCGTATAATTGATAAGATTGAACATTTTGGAGATATAATTTTATTTGTTGAAATACTAAGTTGTCAGTGGTATATCAAGACCGTTTAGTTGTTAAAATCCATAAAGCAGAAATGGGTCTGATAATATGCTTATAAATATTATCTGGAGTTATTGTTATAGCTTAAGCTTACATGTTTAAAGAAACACTATATGGTCAGGAACACAAACTTGTATTCTTGATTCTATAGTGTTAAAAACACCATCTAACCCCCCTGGTGCACTTAAATATAGTAAAATCTTACTTTTATTCCAAATTACTGCTGCTGGCTCTCCCCCTGATCTGCTCCCTTGACTGACAACATCAGAAGTTATGATTTGAGCCAATCACAATGCTTTCCCATCGGAAAGCTTGGGTTGGCTAAAATTATCAAGGAAGCAGATTGGGGCAGAGTGGCTGCTTGCTGTCATAAAACAAAATATAAATCAGTATGGTGGTCACTATGATCCCCATATTGATAAAAGGGAGGTTAAATCCTTTTGCATGCCCCTACTCGCCTAAACAGCACCTTATAAAGCCTTCCCATGTCCTGCAACTAGGATCAGAGCGCTCTGATTGGTTGGTTTTAACCAACCAATCAGAGTGCTCTGACAGATAAATGAAGAGACTGACAGGTAAGTCTCTATGTTAACCTGTCACAGCACTCTGGTTGTTTGGCTTGAAATCCAACCAATTAGAGTGCGCTGTGTCATTTTACACAGTGTGGGAAAATTCTTTGGAACATGCTGTGTAATTTGACTCATAACCCTCTGATTGGTTGCTTTCTTTATAAGCCTTTTCCCGCTCTGCGAAGCTCAGTCTGTGCCATGCCCTCCATGGGTGAAGATGGAATCTTTTTTTTTACCGTCAGGATTTTTTTTTTTTCGTATTTTTTTTTTTACACTCTGGTTTTTTATTTTATTTTCAAAGTTCGATGGGTAT
>OW240918.1:131889693-131925788 GCA_933207985.1 Pelobates cultripes | reverse complement strand
TCCGCCTAACAGGTAGCGCCGGCCCTGGTTGGCTCATTGCATTTTCAAGAGGTTAGAGATATATTACATTAGCCAAAAAAGTTTAGTGAATAGCCTCTAGTCACTCATGAAACCCATCTAAAAATCTCCATGGCTAGCCAACATACATGATATATATTATGAATTCTATGATTGCATAGTCTTTGTACTGATCTTTTAACCCCTGAAGGACACACGACATGTGTGACATGTCATGATTCCCTTTTATTCCAGAAGTTTGGTCCTTAAAGGGTTAATAGTAAAAAAGTTGGCCATTTTTTTAAAATATGAAAGACGTCTACTTCAGAGTATTACATAGAAGAGACTTACACTTATAATATTTTGCAGGCCATTCTAATTTAAAAGATTAGTCCTGTGTCTACATTCCACAACATCCCAAGTACCAGGAACTGTGTTTTCTCTTCTATGCAGTTTAGCTTGTCATCCATTAAACATCCACAAAGCTCTGTCTGGGGACCACAGCACAATCTCTAAACACAAGTTTAATCAAAATTCATTACTGCTTCTCTTTTAATTGACTGTTCCTAAGCATGCCAGTGCAATCAATTTATAGCCTAAAAAAATTATTTTCTCATATTACCTCCGTGGTGTCTAAGACACCAGAATCACCCAAAGCAAAGAAAGGAGTTTATTATATCCGTACAACCACACATTCCTTTGTACACAAATTAAATTTATTTTTTTAATTTAAGAACAAATTAATGAAACCTCTGAGAGTGGCACCTCCTAGATCTTACATCTAACTGTTACGCTTATGTCTCAAAACAGGACACAGGCTGATGTCTGTTAATGAAGATTCTTCAATAATTGATACCTGGAAGTCGCTTGTTGTCTGCAGGGAAAGATGTACTAATTGGCTGGTCTCTTGATATTCTTTGGAAACAATTTGGTAGCATAAAAGTTTTATTTTGATTAGAAAATGTATTAAATATGTTCTTTGAATCTGAGTTGCTAAGGTTACTGATATCATTTATTTATATATTTTAGGGTTAAGAATATATTATGAATTTAATTTGCAGTTCTACTCAACTCCTAAGGTACCATGAAAAAAATATATAGAATCCATCAATAATACATTATCTTCTGTGTAAATGAGGTGCAACATAGATCAGGCGTGTCAGGTTTTCAATTTAATTTGTAAACAATTGAGTAAAGGCTTTGCCCTCCTCTGCAAAGAAATTCTTTTAATTTGATCCTTTTTTTTAGTTTATTCTTAGAATTAATAAGTAGATGTTCTAATGGGAGAAAGGTAATATTGAGAGAGAACAAGAAAATGAGTTGAAAGCATTTGAATGTTTGCTGGATTTTAAAATGCTGATTCTAGCCTTATTTTAACAAAAATGCCAATTTTCGATCTAGTGTTTGGTAACTGGCTGTCATTATGCAGCCACTTATTGTTTAGGTAAATAGATCAAAAAGTAAAACAGACTTTAAAAGTTTTAATGTCATTGATTTAGATTTTTTTTTTTAATTCTTAATTTGTTTTGTGCAGTGATACGAACACATACATGTATTGACATATGAAACATGAGTTGGCATGTCAAGATAAGCTGCACATTTTAGTTTTTTACTACGAATAAAAATAAACGTTAACAATGCAAGTAAAAACAAGAATACATCAGGAAACACAGATTTTTGTTGGATATGCATGAGTAGTGGACACATGATTAAATAAATATGATAAGCATGGATGTACTATGAGATAAAAATCACCATAAATCAATTATGCCTGCATCATGAGGATTATCCATTAAAGGTAAAATTATACAGGAAGGAAACATGCTTAATACCTGCTCTCAAGATGATACAAATGCCTCTATTGGTATCATACCTAGAGTATGACTGATGAATATAAATGCTGTTAGGGAGACCAGGCTCAACATGCCGTAGTAGAAGGCGGGGTAATAATATCACCAGACTAATCTGGCTATGAGCAAACGCTTCCTCAGAATAGTATTGCTCATCAACACATATTCAGGCAGAAATTAACACCTTTTGAGCAGACCTGTCAATATTTGTTTCCTCTGGCCCACAGGGTCTCTAACCTCTACTCCTCATTCCAAACCAATTGGGCCAAACCACGTGTTTTCATGAGCAAATGGGAGGCCATTATGGGTACTCGTAATCCTAATGGGAAAATATTTGTGACCTCATACAACAATGCTCGATCTCTAGTAATACACAGGGAACAACATATAAATTATCATCCTGCTGATATATCACCCCTAAATTCTTACATGCAGTAGATACAAAAATGATAACAAACGTTGACGCTGTTCTTGAAAGGATGGCACCATTACCCAACTATGGTGGGGCTGTCCCATGATCATGCCATTCTGGCATAAGATAAATGTCATACTGGACAGGTTCTTGGATGCTCCTCAGCCCTTCCGGCTGACACCCATTTTATTACACCAAACTACTACCTATACCTCTTAGCCTTATACCTACAAAAAGTCCATAACATTTTAAGTCCTCAATGTAGCCAAACAACTAATCCCAAAATCCCAACTTTCCCTGGGTGGTCACCTTTCACCTTTTATAACAACAATATTGCATGGGCGGATAAGCTCTACTAATTATATAACACACAACTAGGTGCAAGCTAAGATAGGTACAACCCTAGGTACCAAAACAATTATATCAATCCAAAGACCAAGTTGTACACCACAACTATTATAAAAATAGCCAATACTTTATTTACTTAACAAATTGTAACATAAATATCATACAGTAAATACAGAAATATACACAACAAACCAAAGTGAATAGAGGCTGGAAAATATTCTAAAGTTACTCAATTATTCTCAGCAGACTACCAAGGCAAGACACAGGCCACTACAAGTTGCACAGATATCAGGCAAGATAATTTTTGCATCTTTTTTCTTGGATCTATTTTAGATCCATAGTAGTTTCTTTTTTTGTTTGAGATTTACCATTTTTTCTCTATGCTGAACAATCATTGTTTATATGTAACTGGAAGTGATGTCACTTCCGGCCTCGATCGGGAATTTGTGTTGATGGCCATCAGCTGTATTTTGGGATATATATACATGAGTCCAGGTAAGGGATGGTGAAAGATTCCCTTGAGAAAGGCATTTAATTGAGTGCCGAAACATTGGGAGTGAAGTAGCCTGTGCTTTGCCTTGGTAGGCTGGTGAGAATAATTGTGTAACTTTGATATATTTTCCAGCCTGTATTCACTTTGGTTTGTTGTGTGTATTTTTGTATTTGTTGCCTGATAATTATGTTACCATTTGTTAAGTAAATAAAGATTTGTCCATTTTTATAATAGTTATGGTGTGCAGCTTGGTATTTGGATTGACACCTTTCACCTTTTACCCAACTTTACACAAATGTATAATTAATATAATTAATTAACCTCTTCACTGCAAAGTTATTTTCATTGAAAAAAGTAATTGTTTTGAACAGATTTTTTTCGTACCTGTGAGCGTCTGTTTGATTGTGTAAATATGTATCTGTGTGTGATGCATGGTGTGACTGGTTCTATATAATTATATTGCAAAAGTGATGGTAGGAGCCGCACTCAATCCCAGCAGCCACACGGTGCTCCGGAGCACTGCCAGCAATCCCACAACGACAAGGCAACAAAGAAATTCCCCAGGCACTCAAGGTGTTAAAGCCGCAGGTAGTTTTAATGAAACAAAAGGAACAGCAACTTTTAACCTCCTAAGAAGTATTTGAAATGCTTGAAAAAGACCTCTTAGGAGGTCAAAACGTTGCTGTTACTTTTGTTTCATTAAAACTGCCTGCGGCTTTAACACCTTGAGTGCCTGGGGAATTTCTTTGTTGCTTATATAATTATATAACCAAAAGCACAACAGTCCAAACGCGATTCTTTATTTTCAATTCATGGCTTATATGAAAAACAATTGAAGTTAACGTTTGGCAGCTAGTTAAGATAATGTTTGCATTATCATCCTCAGAGTTTCAAGAACTGGTTGTCTGTTGCTTAGCCAAGGCATTGCATGTTGATGCTGTGGCTCTGCAGTTCCAACTCCAGGGACTTGCACTCCCTTGATAAAAAAAACCCACTATAAATATACAGTATTTAAATATATTCTGTGCAATATTGTGCAAGAGATCTCAAAAGCAGCAAATCTACAATTTGTAGAGTCTCTTAATTGAAAAAAAATAAAAACATAAGACAGGATCCATTCCTTTTACCAAACAAAAAAACAAACATTTTTTTTTAATTTGCCATATCAAATATATTCATGGGGTGTGTGTGTGTGTGTGTGTGTGTTTGTGTGTGTGTGTGTGTGTGTGATATATTTTTACGTTGAAAGAAGAACTGTCTCTTTAACTTTTTTTCAGCTGTACATTTACAAAAGGTCACATATTGGTCCATTAATCATGAAATCACATTCTAGCTTCCACTGCGTCTTCATTTTAATCATAATCTTTTCTTTTTCTATTCTCATTGGCATTTTCACTTCCATTGTAGCAACTCTTCAGTTCTTAAGTTGCAAAAAAAACACTTACATTTCAATAAAAAGGAGAAAAAAAAACTGGTAACATTTCTTGACCTATCAATCAGTCTCCAGTGAAAGCAATTTCATAACTTGCTTAAACATACAGGTTGACTATCCTTCAAGGTACTTAAACAAAAATTGATTTTTTTATTTCAGTAATTTCAATTGTTCCGTTAGACTGAATTGAGCAATAGAATCAGCCATATTCCGCATATTCCGTAGCTTTGGATTTCATTTACCTACCTTAGAAATGCATTTATACTTTTTTACCATCTCTTCTGATATAACCACAGGTTAAAGAGCATAAAATGTCAGCCGTCTACCGGAGCATTTTCAGCGCATTTCCAAACAAAATGTAATTGTGTATCTTCAAGCTGGCAGGTCGCACACAAATTGTTGTTTAATTAGGTCCATACAGAGTGAGATATGATCTGTGGAAAAACAGATGGCATCTTCTACCACGCTGCCCTTTAGCTGTAGGAATCTTTCCAATGTTTGCACAAGAAATAACATTTTATGTATTATCGTCCATGATTAGCATGATCATTTTATCAGTCAGATTCAGAGAGAAAATTACTTCTCTGCAGAGGAGTAAAAATATCAATTGGAGAAGAGTTCTGCTCACGCCGAGTATAGTATTGTGCTTTTTTTTATTTTTCCACTTGTTTAAGATGTTCACAGATGTACCCATAAAAAGACACGTGGTTAAATATTGTAAATATGGCTAAAGCTCCGGAGTTCTTAAATCAAGAATATTTTGAGTAAAAACCAAGTGAATGGGAACTTTAGTCATACATGTGAAACTAGAAAATAGAGATGGACGTTCTAAAAAAGTTTTATGTAAAGCAAAACCTGGCACAGCAATTGCACTTTGAGAGCAGTTTATTGCATACATTAATGCGATGTTTTTTAAGACGTGTGAATTGAGAGAGGCTCTGTTTGGACCTCTGCCTGTGCCAACGAACTAACAGTGTAGTCCTGGGCAAAGCCTCTTCGGTGAGTCCTACACTAATAATTCACTTTGTGGTCTTCAACTAAAGGTAAACTCTCTAATGAGACAGCGAAGGGTATTTTTCTAAACCCCTACATACTTATTAACCCGTGATAGGGAACACACGGGGTGGGCGGCAGCACTGTAGCATAACTGTGTTATACAGAGGGGTTTGAAAAATACCCCTCTCTTTCTCATTAGAGATTGTACCTTAAGCTTAAAGAAACAAGGTGAATTGTTAGCGTAGGACTCACCTAAGAGATTCTGCCTTGACGTAGCAGGTGAGTTTTCATTTAATGGCCATTGGAGTGAGACTAAAAACCTCTGGTTATTTTAATGTGCATAGGGATTAGGGATAGTGCACAAGTAACTCTTTTCTTTGTTTTTTATTGTATGTGCTGCAACAGATGTGTGCTGCCGCCCGGAGTGGTGGACGTTTGAGCACAGGGCTTATTTTTGTATGTTTGTGAAAAATTAAGCTGGACTTTGAAATCACTATTAAAACATTTGGCTTAAATAAATAAATATGAAAGTAGAATAGATATATAATAGACAGGAAGATTGATACAAAACAATTGACAGGCACGTCAATAAATCTTGAATATACACTATGCCTTTGGCAGTAATTTATTTAAATACATTGTTTAAATATATATCTCAGTTACATGCATTCTTGTTTTGAACTTCGGTGTGAAAAATGATGCAGAGGTTTATATTAAATTCTTATTTCTCTAGGACCAATTGATAAAACAGACATTTTGCTTCAAGTACAAAAAAAAAAATTATAGACTTTGGTCTTCTTTTTGTTGTCGTGTAAACTGCTTGTCCACTGTGAAATTTGATTTTTGTACCACTGAAAGTTTTTACAATTAACCAATCAAATTTCTTGAACACACAGAGGGGAAGCATCTGTTGTATAATTTCATCAACAATATATTTTCCCTAATCTTGTTACCTAAATGCAAGAGTTTGATTTCCTTTGCTTAATTTGTACATTAAGGACTATTCAAACCTAATCTGTTTTCTACAGTGTGCTCTGACTGAAAAAGGAAAAAACAACAAAATCTACCAAGAGAATTCTTTCAAGTGTCTGTATTGTTATACAAAGCACATCTGCCCTTCTCTTGAAGGTGATTATTTTACAGGGGGATAAATAGTCTAAATTAAATTTATTATAACCATTTGAGATCTCCCAGTAAGGTGCTCAATTTAGATGAATCATTCCATTTATACAAAAGTACATATACTTGATAAACAACTAACATTGATGCATATTATAATAATGGGCAATCCCAAATACGTATTGGTAATTGTTTTTACAAGTGTTTTTTTGTTTGTAAAAAATATCGTCTAATAAGGATAAAAATAGAAGCATTATTTTGTGATCATTAACCTTTCATTTTGTTTGTTTATTTTTTTTTACTGAGCAGTTATATTTATTTACACGTATCTGTTTCTACCATCTGAATGCTTTCCAGCTTGCATTTTCCAAGAGGCTTTTAGTCTCAATGTTTAGCTAATATAAAGCAGACCCACCATTACATTATTGTTTAATAAAGTTAGGGATTTTTTTAAACATTGCCGACATTTTGTATCGGAATTTTGTATTAAATTAGTAGTTTTTGGGAAATTAGGGGTAGGGTTAGGGGTACGGTTAGGGAGCCCTAAAGATGCCCCGAATTGCCTAAGTTCCGAATTGCCAAAGTCCCAAATTGCCGAAATTCCTAATTGCCGAAGTTCCGAATTGCCGAAGTTCCGAATTGCCGAAGTCCGGAATTTCGGAAGTGCCTAACTGAACCGAATTGCCAAAGTGCCGAACTGCTGAATTGCCAATTTTATTTTCTTACCCGAATTTCCAAACCTAACCACATTTTTTGCCCATGCACATCCCTAGAGACCAGGACCAGGGGGGAGGAGGTGATTGAGCCGGAACAAGTCTAGCTTGTTCCTATAGTACTTTCTTTTTGTCTTGCTCTCCTCTTTTTTATCTCTCTCTTCTCCTGTTGCCAGTCGCATTTTCTTCTTCTCTTTTCTTCCTCTCTGCATATTTACATGACTGGACATGTTGGGGTTTCAGGGAAAAGCGCAACAAACACAATAATGCATTTTTTTATTTTTTAAAGCAAACGTTGAATGGGAAGATTATTTCTAATATAACTATGTTGCTCTGCTTAAAGGGATACGCCAGGCAACAAGACCACTTCTGCCCATTAGAGTCGTCTGGGTGCTATCTCCCACTATCCTTAACTCTGCAAGTGTAATTATTGCAGTTTTCGTAAACTGCAATATTTACCTTGCTGGGTTAAGTCTTCCTCTAGTGGCTGTCTATTACTGCGGTGCTGATGGTGTCTGGTGGAGTGCTTGGAGTCCTTGGTGAGCACTAGGAGCATCCGTCTACGGAGGTACCCAACTGGGGTACAGGAAGCTCCGTTACAGTTACCATCCCTTTAATACTGTTCAACATAATGTTTTTTTTTGTTTTTTTGTTTGTTTTTTTCTCATGACTAATGTTAGTCATACAGTGATCTCTGTATTGTAATAAGACTATTTGTTCAATAGTCCACTCTCTCGTACGTGTCTGCTTGTCACTGCTGTACATTGTTATTTTTGTAAAAAAACTATCAAAAGTAGTCTGTGGGAAAGAAAAACGAGCTAACAGAGTCTATGCCGAAGAAATGATTCAAAGGTTTTTAAAATCACATTTTAAAATTATTTTTTCTCAATCTATACATTTGTTAGCAAATCTGATTGAACAATGTATAGATTAAATGTTAAGCTCTTTTAAAAGAGCAAATTATGTTTTTGGCATGAAAGGTGACCTTTGAGACCTCAATGTAATATGTTTGGATAAACCTGTAAAGTTATTTAATATTAAGAAAAATATTTATATTTTTTACTATTCTGATATTTGTATTATATTTATATTTTTTATATATGGCATCTCTTTTGAGATTTAAAAAAAAACCCACATTTTAAAAGGTTATCCAAAAATATTACATAATTCAAAATGCTTATTATACATTATTAATCAAGACCTAAAGGACGGATCGTGTTTGAAAAAAAAAAAAAAACTTTGATAATATTTAGATTCCTTGTTTGTCCCATGGTTTTCTAACACAGATTGGCACACAAGAGTTAAATTCCTGATGCTCATTATTTCAAGGAGTTCTCTTAAAGAGCATCGAAAGACACCAATCACTTGTGTTTCCACACAGGTCACTTTATTAACCTTTTCTTATAAATGTAATTACAGACTAGGTGGGGGGGAAATTGTGGTCGTCACCATGATATATTCTTTATTTCCATCATTGGCAGCTATTTTTGCATTCAACATGAAAATTACCGATTTGATTAAGAGTATAACATTTACACGCACATATTCATTCTATTTTTCTTATTTTTCCCAAAAGCTGATGTACATCGTACATTGATGACATATGATGAAAAATAAAACAAAATAGAAATCGAGGATTTCAAAGGTATCTTAAAAAGTGCTGTAAACTATGTAAATACATTGGAAGATAAATTAAGATATCGGCAGAGATATAGAATCATAAACAACATTAAAAACATCGATACATCATGCAACAAATAGGTATAATTAGGTGGGAGAGTGGATGAATCTTGATTACCTTGAATTATATTTACTTTTTTATGTGTTTGGCTTGGTTTTTTTTTCATTTCGTTATTTTTTATTTTTGAAAATTTATCACAATAGACAATAAAAGACTTACATTTAAAAATATAATCAAAAGACAGTACAGCCATAAATACATTCCGACAGTTCTAGCGCTCTAAGATACCAAATTTTAATTTATTTCCCTTAATTATCACCTTATTTATAAATTAGTCATCATACTTAATTTAGTGTCTTCACTTCGACTTGAGAGGACCTTAAATAGTTATTAACTGTCAATGACAAACAATGTAAACATAAAAACATACAAACATAAAGTCATACTGTGCCGAGATCTATAAATCCTAACAGATAGTGCCCTACTATAGAGCTTGATATTTTTCCCTTTTCTTTTCTATTTTCTCTTACTTTCTCTTTTTTCTCCTCCTTTTTTTTAAATAAAATATACGCTATAAATAGCCATTAGACAGCTTTATACAGAGATGCAAAATATAGAAACATTAGAACCATATGAACATATTAACAGTGTTAGCTCTCTAAGATATAAAGTTATTAAAAAAAATTCTAATCTGGAGAGTCAAAAATGGGTCGCAAGAGAATACTGAGAACGGGCAGCAGCTGAAAAAGCCTGCCCTTCGGTCGGTCCCCGCTCAGTTCTCAAGCTGATTTTTGCTCATCTTGTGCGATTACAGAGAGAACATATCTGAAGCATATCAGACTGGTCCCACCCATACGGGCAGTCCAGATCCGAAATGCCAGCAAGTTCTCTCTGCACGAGAGACACAGCAACCCCAGACGATCGTTTCAGCCTTGGTAGGCATCATCAGTGAGGCATAGCTGATATCTCCCTAGGCACCGTGAGCAAGGGGTCCACGTCTGGATTATCCCTTTAAACTTGTGGAGAGTCAAAAATGGGTCGCAAGAGAATACTGAGAATGGGCAGCAGCTGAAATAGCCTGCCCTTCGGTCGGTCCCCGCTTAGTTCTCAAGCTGCTGTATCTTGCTGTATCTCTCGTGCAGAGAGAACTTGCTGGCATTTCGGATCTGGACTGCCCGTATGGATGGGACCAGTCTGATATGCTTCAGATATGTTCTCTCTGTAATGGCACAAGATGATCAAAAATCAGCTTGAGAACTGAGCGGGGACCGACCGAAGGGCAGGCTATTTCAGCTGCTGCCCGTTCTCAGTATTCTCATGCGACCCATTTTTGATTTTTCTAATCTGTGTCTATATTCATTAGTTATTTGTCATACTAAGTTTATCGTCTTTACTTCTTCTCAAGAAAATTTGAAGTTATTATTCACTACCTATATTTAACAATAATGTCCAATATACATACTGTACCAAGATCCAATAATAGATACAATTGTTTTTCTTATGTAGGGCTTAATTTTTTTACCCATTCCTCCCATTGTTCTATTCTAGAATTAGTATAATTATCTTGTCTCAGGATTCCAATCTCCATTTTGCAATGGTTCAGGACCTAATATTTTTTCATATCCCAAGCGGGGGAATCAGATAATTTCCAGTATCTCGCTAATGTCGCTTTAGTCTCTGTTAATATGTGCATCACTATATCTTTTTTACTTCTTGAGATTCTAGGCCAACCCAGATGTAGCACAAAAGACCTACAAGTAAAATCTAGATCTACTTTTATCACCTCTTGACAGAATTTTGCTACTTTATTCCATAATTGACTTAAGTTTGGGCAAGACCACCAGATATGGACATAGTCTGCTCTAAGTGAGCCACATCTCCAACACTTATGTTGAGAGGATGGGTACATTTTTGCCAATTTAGTGGGGACATAGTGCCATCTATTAATGATCTTATAATGACTTTCAGTTGAATTTAAACAATGAATAGCCTTAGTTACGGCATTATTTGCATTTATCCACTCATTTCTTGTGCTAGTAATCTGTAGATCTTTTTCCCATGAAACAAGGGCTGGGAATATTGGACTTGATTTATATAATTTATGTAATTTAGCACAATGTGATACTAAATTTGTATTAATTTTAGAATTAATTAGATTCATGAATAGATGTAATCCTTCAGATAATTATATAACCCTATGTTTATATAAAAAATGCTTTATCCTTAATTATGTAAAATTCTCTCTATAGGGAAGAGAAAATAAGTGCCTAATGTCCTCAAAAGACATAATTTGATTCTGTTGCAATATTTGATCTATTTTATTAATACCGTTAGACGTCCAGGTTTTAACATTTAAATCTTCTATATTACTGTCAAAATGTTATATATAATATTAAAAAAAAGTAAATACGTTAAAAAATAAAATTACAAAAATAATTTAAAATAAATAATTAAAAAATATAGAGATGTGTGTTATTTCGTTATAACTGTATTGTGATATTAATATATATATATTTATATCAAAATACACATAGAACGAAATAATATATATTTCTACATACATAAATATATACGTATATATCACTATATATATATATATATATACCTATATATAAATAAAAATATATATTTTTTAAATTATATATATATATATATATATATATATATCACAAGATCCAGCGCACTCACCTATCCACTAAACAGCAACTTCAACGTTGAAAGATTATTAGTTTTTTTTAAAACACCTAATCTAGGCAAAAATAATGGGGGTTTAGTTACATTATATGCTCGTACATTGCATAAGCCTGCCACAACGTCAATGTACCCCATCTTTGGCAGGTCCTACACTAACAGCCTAATGTCTGCTCTTATGAGATTAACCACTTACTTGAGGAAAAAAAAAAAATTCCATCTGGGGCTCTCTGCAGTACAAGGCTAAATAGGGCCCTGGGATGAGGCACCTGTGACAGGGAGGGGTGCAAAACCAAGGAGTTGGCTAGACTCCCGAATATATACATATGAAACAAGGCTGCACTCACCTGAACATGCATAAATGGGGGTGCTGCTGGGGGCCCAATAAATTCTACATATTCTACATATATATTTATGTTATATTTTTACATAATTAGGTATCTTAATTAATTACAATTAGCGGGACCTGCCTGACAACCCATGCCAAAAGTAAATGGAATTTAATTTGCTAGCACTATATTTAACCCTATAACTTTCCAAAACACCATAAAACCTGTACATGGGGGGTACTGTTCTACTCGGGAGACTTTGCTGAACACAAATATTAGTGTTTCAAAACAGTAAATGTATTACAACGATGATATTGCCAGTAAAAGTGAAGTTTTTTGCATTTTTCACGCACAAACAGCACTTACACGGACGATATTATTGCTGCGATACTTTTTACTGTTTTGAAACACAAATATTTGTGTTCAGCAAAGTCTCCCGAGTACAACAGTACCCCTCATGTACAAGTTTTATGGTGTTTTCAAAAGTTACAGCGTCAAATATGATGCTTGTGTTTAATTTTTTTCACATTAAATTCGCCAGATTGGTTGCGTTGCCTTTGAGACCCTATGCTAGCCCAAGAATGAAAATTACCCCTATGATGGCATACCATTTGCAATAGTAGACAACCCAAGGTATTGCAATCAGGGTATGTCCAGTTTTTTTAGTAGCCACTTAGTCAAAAACACTGGCCAAAATTGGTGTTTTTTGCATTTTTGATTTCTACTTTATTTGGAAGTCTTTTCTAAAATGGATATATCTTTTTTTTTAAAAAATGTAGGAATATAGACGGAGAAAAGAAAGGTTAGAAACAAAAAAGTCACTTTTCAAAACACTTTGATAAATATCGGCCAATGTTTATTTTTTTTCCTTTGTGCTGCGTGCCACATCTGTGACAGGAACTGACTGGGTTGTGATGTCAGTTTCTACATCTTTAACATATATTTAAAAAGGAACATTGCATGAAGAAAAGGTTAAAAAATTCATAGTTTTTTTTTTAATGTTTTATTGAATTGTTTAATTTCAAGAGAAGTGACGTTTTTCTTTTAAAGGCTAAGAACATCGCCTTTTTGTGCCTGTGCGTCTTGAACTTTGAGGATAATTATGTAATCATGACATTTGTTTCTAAGTAAAACTACATGTTTAATTTAGCAAACACTGCCTTACAGAGCACGGAACACAAATGATTTTACACAGGTAACAACAAAGCTGACTTTATTTGACATTAAATACAAGATACCGGGGGCCATTAATTTATAATCACTGAGGTTTTTTTCCTCTCTTTATTTTAGTTTATTTGCTTCTTGTTAGTATATACTGCACTGAGCTTGTTAGCAGATTTTGCAGTTGGCTTTAAAAACACATTAACCAATTTCTGCAGACTTAATTGTCCATAAAATTGCTTTCTATGGAAACCTCATATTATCTACTCTGATTCATTGCACTCGTTATACTTATTGAGGGTTACCTGTTTTCTCATTTACAGAAAATTCTATACTATTGTTTATGACCGTTGTAAACGCTTGCCTGAATCCAGCGCCAAGTTACTGTACGCAAATTTCTATTGTCTATTTACCTTTAGAAACAAGGATATAGCCCTTCCAATAAGTTAGTATTTCTCCGTGTGTCTCCACTGAAAATAAACAAAAAAAATCTGTTGCCTGCTGAAAAACATTTTTCTTTTGTTTCAATCATTTATTACAAAACATGAACACATTTTATGCTTTGTCGTAAATTGTAATTTTTTTTTGGTTGTAAAATTTCAAGGATTTTAATAGCTTACTTTAGGTTCAGGACTGCCAAAAACTGGTGTTGTGGCAGACTTATGTAACATAAAATGTTGTAAACGTTTAAAACTAAGTCTTATAAACAAATATAAAAATATTTCAGAAACTTTTATTTTTCAATCTGTTTGTATCTAATAAAAACGCACAGCTTAGTTCTGCAGATTTTTAAAAACAAAATCCATAACAAAGTGAATATTTTGCATTAACAGCAATGTGCTTCGATATTATAAAAATGCTAATCTTGGGTTAATGTTAAATTAAAGGTTTTTTTTTAATGGCTCCACAAAAGAAATGTAGTAGTTTAGTTTTGCAAATAGATGCAAAATACATGCAATAAAAATATATTGGCCTCCAGAAAATGCAAAAATTGTTCACCTATGCACAATTTAATATGGTTAATGCTGAATATTTTTTTATTATTCAGACATTGAACTGATCTTAAGCTGAGCTTAATTTGAAAGAGAAAACAACTAATAACAGTTGACATCTTTCTTTATGCATATTTCTCTCTTTGAAGCAACAAAATAATGATTTACCACCCAGCCACATGGCCTTGCCTTTGGGAAGCATAGTTTTGGAGGTTATTTTATATGTTAATTTTTCCCTGAATGAAACTATTTCAGCCTAATTTAGAATGTATATACGCACTTAGTCATAGATAGCTGATGGGTCTAAAATCAATGCGAACTCTCTTAAAGGGGAACATTCACATTCTATGATTTTATACGGACTTATCCCTTATATTTAGTAAATATGTGTTAATGAGGGCTGAAAAATAAAATGAAATGCATTTACTTAAATCTTTGCTCCATGTCTATCATTGTTACATTATTGAACACGTTGGAAGAGAAGAAGGTAAAGCAATGCTTCTGTTTCCCCTCCTTATTTGCACTCTCTGCCTTGCCGGTGCCAGGACTGAACTGGATTGGGATGTTGTTTGCTTCCCGAGCAGGGAGGCGGGGCTAAATGGCAGCAGGGGTGGAGCTAAACATGCCCAGAAGCCGATGCTGCACAGTAAGGGGGAAGCATGAAGGTGTCCCTGCTTCCCCAAACAACTCTAGGAGCTGCAACAACTTACCAGACTTAAGGAGCAGCAACTGCCTCCACCTTTCCCTGCCAGCCCATAATGGAAAGAGGTAACTTTGTATGTGACTGTCTGCCTGAGTGTGACTGTAACTGTGTGTGTGTGACTGTCTGCCTGTTTGTGACTGTCTGTCCATGTGTGTGACTGTAACTGTGTTTGTGACTTTCTGCCTGTGTGTTACTGTAACTGTGTGTGACTCTCTGCCTGTGTGTGACTGTAACTATGTGTGACTCTCTGCCTGTGCTCCAACTGTGTGTGTGAGACTGTCTGCCTGTGTGTGACTGCAACTGTTTGTGTGTGAGACTATAACTGTTATTGTCCCTGCTTTCCCAAACAACTCTAGGAGCTGCAACAACTTACCAGACTTAAGGAGCAGCAACTGCCTCCACTTTTCCCTGCCAGCCCATAATGGAAAGAGGTAACTTTGTATGTGACTGTCTGCCTGTGTGTGACTGTAACTGTGTGTGTGTGTGTGTGACTGTCTGCCTGTGTGTGACTGTAACTGTGTGTGACTCTCTGCCTGTGCTCCAACTGTGTGTGTGAGACTGTCTGCCTGTGTGTGACTGCAACTGTTTGTGTGTGAGACTATAACTGTTATTGTCCCTGCTTCCCCAAACAACTCTAGGAGCTGCAACAACTTACCAGACTTAAGGAGCAGCAACTGCCTCCACTTTTCCCTGCCAGCCCATAATTGAAAGAGGTAACTTTGTATGTGACTGTCTGTCCATGTGTGTGACTGTAACTGTGTGTGTGTGACTGTCTGCCTGTGTGTGACTGTAACTGTGTGTGTGTGTGTGACTGTCTGCCTGTTTGTGACTGTCTGTCCATGTGTGTGACTGTAACTGTGTTTGTGACTTTCTGCCTGTGTGTTACTGTAACTGTGTGTGACTCTCTGCCTGTGTGTGTGACTGTCAGCCTGTGTTTGTGTGACTTTAACTGTGTGTGTGATTGTCTTCCTGTGTCTCTGCCTGTAATTATGTGTGACTGCAACTGTGTGTGTGGCTGTCTACCTGTGTGTGTGTGCCTGCCTGCCTGCTTGTGTGTCTGTAACTGTCTGTGTGTATGGCTGTCTGACTGCCTGCCTGCATGTGTGTGTGTGTGTGTGTGTGTGTGTGTGACTGTAACTGTGTGTCCCTGCAAATGTGTGTGTGACTGCAAATGTGTTTGTGACTACAATTGGGTGTGTGGCTGTAACTGTATGTGTGACTGTACCTGTGTGTATGACTGTGTTCATGTGTGTGTGTGACTGTACCTGTGTGAATGACTTCAACTGTGTGTGTGACTGTGCCTGTGTGTGTGACTATCTGCATGTGTGTGTGTGTGTGTGTGTAACTGCAACTGTTTGTGACTGTCTGCCTGAGTGTGTGCCTATCTGCCTGTGTGTGACTGTAACTGTGTGTGTGACCAATAAAGTGGCAACAGGGAAGGAGGAATGAATATTTGTTTTTATAAATCATTAATTTTATAAATCCCCTTTACAAGCACTACACCTCTACACACACACACACACTATACATAGATAAAGGGAGTTGACTTTGAGGGAGGGACACTGTGAAGATGTTTCACACAGGTCACCTAGAGACCTAAGGTCGGCCCTTGTCTGCAGTACTGATTGTATTAAAGCCAGTACAATTATTATTCAACACTTTTCCATCTGAATATAACTAGCAAGTAAAAATATGTGTGTGTGTGCTAGTAAAGAGTCTAGCTTAATCACAGATGTGATATGGTTAAAATTTATTTTGTAATTCTTGAAGAGGCATGCATAATAGTATTAATAATGTATCACTTAAAATAATAACTACCGATCTCTTTTTTTTGCCACTCCAGGATGCTGCTATCTCTGTAGCAATCACTTTATATGAGTGCAGATGGCAAATGTATTGCAATTGTGCTTCTATTTGTCAAAGCGACATATTCATACACCCAGCAATTTATATGCAGTCCTTTTGTTACAGTAGCCACCTCATAATATGGAGTCTAGCTGAGACCGATAGGTGTTAAGTAGGAACTATTTAAAGGACCACTATAGGCACCCAGACCACTTCAGCTTAATGAAGTGGTCTATGTGCCAGATCCAGCTAGGATTAACCCTGTCGTCTATAAACATAGCAGTTTCAGAAAAACTGCTATGTTTATAATAGGGTTAATCCAGCCTCTAGTGGCTGTCTCATTGACAGCCGCTAGAGGCGCTTCCGCGCTTCTCACTGTGATTTTCACAGTGAGAAGATGCCAGCGTCCATCGTAAAGCATTGAGAATGCTTTCCTATGGACTGGCTGAATGCGCGCGCGGCTCCTGCCACGCATGCACATTCAGCCGATGACGGCTTTATGGAGGAGGAGAGGAGGAGGAGAGTTCCCCACCCTGCGCTGGAGAAATAGGTAAATTTAACCCCTTCCAGCCCCTAGAGCCCGGCGGGAGGGGGGCCCTGAGGGTGGGGGCACCCTCAGGGCACTATAGTGCCAGGAAAACGAGTATGTTTTCCTGGCACTATAGTGGTCCTTTAAATTTTAAGTCCATCTGGAGTTTTGGTGATTTAGAAGCATTTTTAAATTAATATAAATGGGGTAATTATGGTTTTTTATGATTCTGTTGGCTGACATCATCAGAATTAACGATCCGGTGGGAAAGCATTGTATTGGCTTAGATCGTCATTTCTGTTGATCGCCTCCGAGGAGGCAGGAGGCGGAGCTAAACACCTTTTTGGCCAATCAGCCTTTCTTTATAGAGATTCATTGAATCAATGCATCTCTATGGAGAAAGTTCAGCGTGGAGACACAGAACGTCAGTGCTGCATGTTGTGCAGCACTGACCCAGTAAGCGCCCCTATTGGCCAACCGAGGAGTGGCCACTGCAGGTGTCCCTAGGTAGTAATGTAAACACTGCCTTTTCTCTGAAAAGACAGTGTTTACAGCAAAAACAACCTGCAGGGGCAGGCTATAGACACCAGAACAGTTACATTAAGCTGTAGTTGTTCTGGTAAATATAGTGGTTATTTAAAGCAAGCATACATAATTTTTTTAAAAAGTTTAACTTATATTATAGTTAAAGAAGAACTTATATTTTTTAGACATTCTGGTCCAGGTCAGTAGATTGCCTAAGGCCAGCCTAGCTTTTTTAACATAAGGTAACCTCCAAACATCTTCTTATAAACCTTTTTTATTATTAATCTTTTAGCAAACATTCCATTTTGGTTAATGCTGTTACAGTAGCAGTTTGCGACCAAGGCTTTCACAGGGTCATGCACTGAGCATTCTATTATTCTCCCTGCCTTCAGGCACCCAACACAATACATTTGTTTAACTTGCATTGATTTCTCTCCATCTACCCATTCTGATTTGTGGATAGTTTTCCCCTGTTTAAACTTGGAAAGATATTGTTCAAGGACTTGTGTGACGTTTCTCTAACTGACAGGTTTATAGGGTAATAGATGTTGATGTGATGTACGAGTGGAGATAATAGGGCATTTCTATACTGTGTTTGTTCCCATAAAAATGATTGGTTTTAAGCTGTTATTGTAATATTGCTCCAATTGTAACATCGAAACTAGCATTCTATAGTTAGACGCTTATCAAAATAAAAAAAGAATGATTAATAGACATCACATTATTGTATCGGCCCATTTTTTTAAATTTGAAAACCTTTTGATTATTATGGAATCAGAGAGAAAAAAATATATGTCAAGTTAAATTTTATTTTAATTCAGTTACACAATTCTTGTTAGGTTCATCTGCCACGCATTCAGACAGGCTGCATTTCTGTGTTAAATTGACATTATTGACTTTAATTATGAAGTCAATGACCTGTAACGTATCACTGACTATGGGAATAATAAAAAAAGTTGTATTTTCTGCGTTTTACTTCCAGTAATAGCACAAGGATAAAAATATTTATAAATCATTAAACTTTAACACATGAACTGTGCTGTTGCTTGTTCCGTGAGTGGTGTAACTTGAAACTGCATTAAATAGAAGTTTGAAACGCAAAAGTTAGGGCAAAATAACTCATCTAGCAAAATCCTTCAACTAAGCAAGTATTATAGCTTTGGCATTTTATCCTAAATCTCCCATTTGAATTCTCATTATCTATAATTCAGAGTTTGAATAACCCCCCCTACCAGTGCAGTGTTTTGTGTTTTTTCCATGTAATATGTGGTTTTTGAGGCTTGCCTTGATGTGATCTGGTCTTGTGATGGATATTCATTAAAACCTTTCATTTATTATTATTATTATTTTATTATAATTTTTTTTTATTATTTATATAGCGCCATCAGATTCCCTAGCGCTGTACAATGGGTGGACTAACAGACATATCATTTAAATCTTTCATTAAAATAATCATTAAAACCAGGCATAGGGTAAGGTGCAAGGTCAGTGTCATAAGGACTTTCTAGAATACACAACCATCACAGCACATTGTAGTGGTTATGGTGTAAGGAGTCCTTGGAAGCCATCTTCTGGTAATCTGTCAAATCATTAACTTACAGCTTGCTGTGTTAGTTGCCTGCATAGTTCATACCTTCACATTATTATACCAACACACATCAGGTATGGACAGTATTTATTAATTAACTTAAAGTGTCAAGGTATGGACAGTATTTATTAATTAACTTAAAGTGTCAAGGTATGGACAGTATTTATTAATTAACTTAAAGTGTCAGTGGATATCTCTTAGACATTGAATGATATTTAAACCTGGTTCAATAATGAAAAAGTATGATTTTACACTTTACCATACCTACTCATATTGGAAGAGCTGTGGGCACCCTTCAGGTGAGGGTCAAAATGTTCATAAATAGATTACGAGTGGTTGTTTTCCATATTTTTGCATAACTCTCTCAAGGCCTTTTTATATCATATCTCTATATCGATCTGCATTTCTCTTTAAGCTTCTTTCCATTTTATTTCTGTGTTTGTGATAGTATTTTGGTATCCTGTTTTGGTCTGCATGTGATAGAGTATGTCTATGTGTGTCTGTGCACCTTTTTATCTCTGTTTCTCAGGCCTAATATCTCTATCCAAAACTCAAATCCAGACTAGATTCCTTTTGGGTTAAGCACCCCACAATGACCCCCAGGTTCTGAGGCCCCTTTGGAGGTGACCACAGGAAAGTATACATTTGAGGAGGTTTTTGATAGTAATGTTACTTTAATTGTAATTTTAATAGATCAGGTATATGATATGCTTTGTTAGTGTATACATCAAAGCACTAGCACATAGTTTAGTTTCGACACTGCAATTTTTTGTATTGTGTTTTTTAATCACATTCGTTTTGCATTATATATGTTCACAATGCTCTTACAACAGATTATCTAAATACACTTCAGCTTATTTAACACTAGTACTATTTGATTTGTCTCCCATTTTGGAATTAGTGTAGGACCAACCGAAATTGGGGTACTGTGAGGTAACTGGAACTGACTCCCCATATTTGTTTACCGTATTGTTTACTGTATTTTTATGTGTGCGCTGTTTCATAATCTGCATTATGTATACACACAGTTACAGACAGTCACACACACAGACACAGTTATAGGCAGACAGCCACGCACACAGTTACAGGCAGACAGTCACACACACACAAAGTTAGAGACAATCACACACACAGGTACATGCAGACAATCACACACAAAGTTACAGTCAGTTACCTCTTTCCATTATGGGCTTCAGACCGCATTTAGATATGCCCTCTGCTGCCTGTTTATCTTCACCCCACATCTACTTTAGCTCTGCCTCATGCCATATGTAGCATATACATATACACTCACAAGTCATAATTTTTATATTTGCAAAGTTATGGGGACAAGCAGCAAATTCATGGTTTTAAAGTCCCTGTCTAACCCATGGGCCCTTGACAGCTGCCTTGGTCCAACTTTTGGTTAATCCTGCTCTCTACATTTCCACTTACCCTTCTTGAGTAATTACCATATTTTTTCCTGTTCTTTGCTAGATCTACCATGCAAGAAAACATCAGTCCTTGACATTACTATGTCTTCCTTTCCGTTGTTCATATGCAACTTTTATATCCGCCTTTTGTCCGTCTCCTCGTGTCTGTCTCTCCATTTTGGTTTCTCAGCCCCCTTTATGTCTATCTCTTATTGCTTGTTTTCTTTTAGTTCTGTTTTTGTATGTCTGTTTTCTTATCCCTCAATATATATCTGTATCTCTCTGTTTGATTCTCTTTGTTTTGTCTCAGGTAACCCCATTTATGTATTTTTTTTTCTCTATCTGCTTCTGAATGACCTCAGTGACCTGACATTCTCAATTGGTTCTTTTCTGAAACCATGTTTAATATTATAGCTATGGCATCTGGTCACAGGTCAGCTGAGAACACAAAGTCTTAAGTGTTTTACAATATAAGAATAAGATGAACCAGAGATGTTATACCGCCATTCCAATCAAGTACCTGCACTACAAAATAACATAAAAGTACTGTTTGTGCTATTGCCCACTTCTGCTCCACTTTCATTTGCAAACCATAATTCTCTAACTGCATTAAATCACTACTAAACAAATGCAAACTAGCTAACCAACTCCTCAAGTGCCCACACCGGAATTAACTCTTAGTATTATTAGTTATACACTGTATTTCCCCTCTGTTACATTTTGTCTTAATGTCTATAGTTCACTTTAGATTGTAAGGTTACTGACCGACTCATATAAAACTTTGTATGAAAATGCTGTAAATCTTGTATTAAAATTAGACTTGTGCAGGGGAAATAATTTTGTTTTTTGCAGAACTACTTCGTCAGATTTATTGTTTTCTTTTCGGCTGGCAGATTTTAGATCATGCTGTTTTACAGCCCAACTGAATTTTGGTACTGAAACAACAGGTAGGAAGTTTGGATAGTGAAAACAGCAGGAAAAGGCGACTGTGACTGTGACTGTGACTACATGCAAAAATGACTACAATATTGCCTGGCCTAAAGACTACACAATACCCGCCATTTTTCCATTGTCAGTTCTGAGTTGCCAAAATTAGATTATTATATATCTGGATTAAAAATAAAAATGTTTTATAATGATGGCTTGTAAGCTTTTTCATTTTGCCATCTTGTTTTAATGAAAAATGGGAGGCAGGAGTCATTTTAAGTTGAAAATAGGGGATTATTCCAAAATTGAAAGGAAAATGTTGGTGGGCAATTAACAACCACTCGCACCTTCCACCCTGACAAGAACAAATCTTTCCCACACACCCACTGTGTAGCATCATGGAATGTCCTTCGGTTAAAAAAAGCTGTGCCCTAGCAGCAAAAGGACTAATACAATTTAAAAAGGTTTAAAAAAAAAATAAAGTGTGGAATAGGTGAGTGGGTCATTAATTATCCCTTGATTTTTTTCCTTTCACTTTTTGAAAAATCTTCTGTTTTCAGGTTAAATAGTCATGTTGCTGCTCCCTCTTTTTAAAAATGTTTTTTATTGGAGTGGCTTTTCCCTGACTGGCTGAGTCTTGCTGTTGCTGGTAGAAGTCGAAGATACGACATTGTAATTTTCCCAACTGAAAGACGGTCAATCACTCTACAGACTGGATGTATGGGACAGCTTTGTTCTTCTCATGATGGGTGAGCGGGTCATCAGTTGCCTACTCACTTCTTCTCTAGAAAAAGAAGTTGGCAACCTTCACTGTGGAAAAGGCTTACCAATATGAAGTTAAATATATAAACTTGCACTAGAATCAATGACAAAATACCTTCCTATCTTCCACTCAAAGTTACCTCTGTCAGGATCTGCTAACTATAAATATCAGAAAGCTAAACTTGTCTCACATTAGGATTGTTAACCCAAGCTAAGAAAGAGGAACTTTTTTTTCTTTGTGACTAAACACAGAACTCCTAAAATTAAAGATTTTCTTTCCTCCAAATAGTAAGCAAACAAACTGCTTACAATTGTATGTTGGTAACCTACTCTCACACTAGGATCAATGACAAAATTCCTGCCAATCTCCTATTTCCACTCAACATTATTTCAAGTGTCTCTGTCAGTAGCTGCTAGCTCCCTCTTGATTGAACAGGAGATACAGCCCACATGATTGGGCATGCCTCTTCTCCTCTCTAAGCTGCTTATTTGCCCTCACCCCCAAAAATAGTCTCTTAACCTTTCATCCTCATTTTTTTCTGTTGCTATGAACGGCACCGTGAACCAAGAACCGAATACGTTCAACCTTGCAAGAGTCGTTCCGCCCGGGTTGTGACACTGAAATCAGAATTTTTGCTGATCAGCTGCTTTGAATTGTCGTTTAGTCTGAAATAAACCTCAGAGTCTATAAGGCACCTTTGGGCACTTTTTGCTTCATAATGTCTATTTATAAACTTGGTCTCTAACCCAGCCTATGAGTAACTTCTATACTTTGTAAAGTACTCAGGATAAGTGCACAATATACAGGTTTATAAAAAGATTGTTTTTTAAAAAAAAGTATCAAAAGAGTATTTAGTTACAACTAATAAATCAATCAAGCAATCAATCTATGGCCAACCATAACTATGTCAATGAATTGTGCTCTTTTATATATAGATTTACATATACATTTGGTTAGTGCTGCTCATGCCAAAATGTATTAGATTGATGTTGATCCGGATTGGTGTGGATACAAAATATTACTTGAACATTGGGCCATATAAAAGAAGTGTAAGGTATAGTGGTCCGCATAGAAAGATAAACTATCTCCGCACTTTTTGAACTTTACAGGTTGTTGCCAGAGAAGACATTTATAATATTGACTGTTGCTGAGACTTTCTAATATATTTCCTCTAATGGAGCATATTGGATAGTGTTGGGGAAGAGTTTCTAGACTGTTTGCACTCTCAATTGCAATAATTGTAAGGGACGAGTATCCTCTTCATGTATTTGGTGCCCCAGTTGTGCATAATTCTAAAAGTAACTTTGTGGCAAAATTGTTTAGGTGGTGGAGAATGAGGGTCATATGAAGAGACTGTATTTGCACTGTTGGTAACCTGCTGACATAATTTCTCCATCTACCAATGGAGATTTTTGGGGGGATTTTTTTTAGGAACTCCAGTAGTTAATTTTCCAGTTCACTTGTGAATAAACAAATGCATATATTAATATTGGGTAGCAGGTGTGAAATCTTAGATATGTTTTCAGATGGAAAATGGAGAATTTAATTACACATGTCACTTGATGCATACGAGGAAGCTCATGTCTAAGCACCATAACAAGTGAGTACACATGCTCTGAATTATGTAGCTTTAATTATCTCTAATCCAAGACACTTCTAGTCACAGTCTTGTTGTTATCAGGAGACACCCTTCTACGTTCAATACATCTGGTTTATGACGGTTTAGTTTAAGGCAGTAGGCACTCAGCAATGCTCAACACAACCCACTCAAATCCTCGAAATGTAGGTCTTATTCCACAATTATTGACCCATACTTGATACTGTGTTTGGAAAAAGTGAAATACAAATGTACTGTATGTGTTCTTGGTGAGATTTAGAGATTAAAAAAAAATTACAAGAAAAAGAATGTATCGTTAACTGCCAAAATAAACGATAAAACATGAGCAATTTCTAGTTTAAAAGCTTCAATGGTTCAACATTCAGGTATATTCACAAAGCAATGGACAGTTGACCTTACCTTTCACTATCACATCAGCAATATGGAAAATATATTTTGATATATATACTTCCTTTAAATAACTTGTCACATGTGAGGTGTTTTTTTTTTTTTTGACTCATGAGAACGCCAGTAAATTAAACAATCATGGCAAAAGAAATGATATTTCCAAATCTGGATGTTTATATCCTGGCCTTTTCCCATGAAGGTGTAGGCTCAGTGGGTGGACATAATCCCCGGTGAAAAACAGTCTCTTAGCAATAACCATGCAAAACAATAACGTCAAGGTCAGTTCTCAGAGGTCAGATGCTGAAAATGTCTCTCTATATATACTTTCTATTGGTAATGAATGAGGTCAGCTGGTAAATGCAAAATTTGGGAAAAATTACCTTAACAATACAACAGCCACTAGCAAAGGTCTACCCAACAGAGGAAAACAAGGGGGTACATAGCTGGATGTTGTATAAAATATTTCTAAGAATCACAACTGTCTGTAACTCCAGTTGCAAAGACAATTGCAATTCCAAATGGGGGTACATACATGTATCACTGATACTTAGCATTGAATTGGACCAAATAATTGAATTATCTATGGAATTATTAATTCAGTAGTTGCTGTACTGTACATATCATATGTGGATTGTCCTATGTTGTAATGGTGGGGAATAAGATTGTCTCCTGTACCATTTAGAGAGTCCTAGCTATGTCCCCTTAATTTCTCTGGCATATGCATTTAGCGGTACCCAGTTGCCTTCCTTGGCACACATGAAATAACTATGCCCACTTTTTCTTTATGGAATGCAATGTTTAAATATGTCCAAGAGCCATTAACTGTGTCCATTTGTAAAACATTCATAATAATACGGTGCTTGATAATTCTTGTAGAGGTCAAAGACTGACCAAAATGTTGCTTTATATTTATTGATGAATAAAGTGTATTTATTTTGAGAATTGGCTGCCGTAGCTTTTTAAGTATCCTTAAAAATGCATACATTTGCTTCACTGACCTCATGTTTGAGCTGCATGAAACTGGTTATATTAAGGTACAAAGTTAAAATTGTAAGCTGTAGACGGGTCTATTGGTTGGAACAAAGTTTGCCTCTTTAATTTGGTGAAGTATTCTGCTATGGATAGTTAGTTACATTGGCTATATATATATATATGGAAAAGAAATATGGTTTTAGGAGACAGTTAACATGGGAAGCTACGGAAGGATCAAATGTTGCTGAGGGAATATAAAGAGTATGAGAAGTTGGGAAGTGTTAAACATTTGGGAGTTTTGAGTGGAATGAAAAAATGGCTGCATGGGATATTGATGGCCGAGAGTTAGATGAAAAGTGGATGCTGTGAATATGGATAGGTGTGTAGAGAGAGTGCAATAGCAACAAAGAAAAGTAAGAGGAAAATGACTTAAATGTATTCCTAGCACTATAGCTCTCTATAGTGCCTCATTTACTCGCACGATACTCCCCTTCCTCCCCCATTCTCCCTCTCCGCAGCACAAATCCCTTTTCTCGCTTACCTGGATCCAGCACAGTTGTCCCTCGGCACTGGGTCAGGCTCCGCCTTCACTCCTTTGCAGCAAGCGCAACACTTGCATTCGGACAGCCTCATAGGAAAACATTTTATAATGCCTTCATTCAAAAAGTCACCTAACAACCCGTAAACGTCCAGACAGCAACGAGAGGTGGAGTTAACCCTGCAATGTAATTATTGCAGTTTCTTAATACTGACAGGGACACTGCACGCCGACCTCTTCAATTAGTTGAAGTGGTCTGGGTGCCTATTGTATCTCTTCAAGGGGATAGGGGCAGCTGTGTAGAGAGCCTTGGGTGTAACATTTATGAATCAATATTAAAAAAAATCCACAACTCCAGAAATTGATTTAACAATTTTTATTCCATGCCGAGAGGAAAGCTGAATATCAAGGTAACAGTTGAAATATGCATAGATGGATAACAAGAGTAATATAGTTGTAGGTAATATGGATGACTACAATCCATATGAGTCATCTCTAGACTTGCTCAAGATTAGATTTGTAGCCTAAATCATATCAAAATTGTTTGAGAGGGCAACTCCTATGTTGTTAAACAATTAGATAGTTTACTAAATCACTGAATGACAAATAATACATATAGAATCTAATCTGAATTTTACAGTATGCAGATAATGATATGAGACAGAATTTCTCAGCAACCTACAAGTAAGGACAATATTCCATCTCATTCTATCTTACAAATAATTTCAATAAAAGTTTTCTAACCTACATCTTTAGGTCTTCATTGTATTTTCTTGAACGCACAACACAGCAATTTTTTTTTTAGATTATATTACTTTATTAAAGGGGTGCAATCAGAGTAGGTTTGGAGCTACAAAAATATCTGACTGCTTCAGGTCACTGTGTAAAGTGAGTCTTTTTGGGAAGAACATACAACTCAGCTAAATTCTTAGTCATCTTTCATATTCTTAGTGTTAAAGAGATAAATGTTATATATAACTATGGAAACAAATTGGCTCCTAGTAAAAGAAAAAAATCTATAACCATGGAAACTGATAAAAAAAAAAAGGAAAATATAATAAGAATAGGCTATAGTTTTCTTAAAAGCTATCTTGTACATGTGTTGTAGAAAGAGACTCAAGCAGCAGATGTAAAAGTGGTAAAATGTATAGATTTCTTGAGATTGCTATACAACCATCTGAAACTACTGTATCTTAGGTCATGAACCAATGAAAAAAAAAAAATCATAGAACTATATATATATATATAAAAAAATGAAAAAAATAGGAAAAATCTATCACTCGATCTTAAATGCATTAAACGTTCAATAAACCACGGTGCCGCACGCTTTGTAATATAGTAAAAATGAATGAAGAGAGAGCACTTAGTGGCTTATTCAAAGTTGTATTCGTGTAGTATTTAGGCGATCAACGTTTCGACCCAGGAGGTCTTTATCAAGATTCTTGATAAAGACCTCCTGGGTCGAAACGTTGATCGCCTAAATACTACATGAATACAATGCTGAAAAATCCACTGAGTGCTCTCTCTTCATTCATTTTTTTTTATATATATATATATATATAAATCACAAAAAAATTAACCCTTAAAAAAATACACAGACAGCAAAATAAGTGCTGTTGTGCAAGAGCCAGTGATCTGTACAGTGATCACTGGCAAGATTTTTTACTCCTTATACAGTACCTTGGGGTGTGAACTTTTCAAATATATGCACGTTCATGTTAAGACAATAAATTGGGATATGTAAAAAGGCCCTCAAAAAGAAGATAGGCATAGATATGTCAAATTTGAAAAACACATGTCAGAAGTGTGGCATTGCTGAACACATATTGGGGTGTTCTTTGGCAGTAACACATAACAGGAGCTAAGAATCCATGCCTAAAGTACAATGTGAGAGAAAAATAACACAAAAAATGACTACTCAAAAGGTTGACCTTTTGTAGCACCATTTGTGAAATCTTCTGCTTCTCCTTCCAGACCTCACTTGCAGGAAGGGATGGATGCCAGGTCAATGTCCTAAATTTTGCAGGAAAATAAAACAATCCTGAAATTAATAAATGCACTAGAAGTGATGTCATGTCCGGAGTCAATTAGACCAGAAAGTCATTCCAGCTTTAATACAATTATGTAAAAAAACATTTTGTGCATGTGTATATGTCAACACCTCACATGCCAGTTAAGCTAGTGGGTGCATTTCTACCTTATATGAGTTTTCCAGACTTTAGCCAGAATTTTATTTACTCATAAAATGGTGGTATATCTAACGGCAAACTGAATTTGTAAATTTCCTGGAGTTTATTTCTTACGAGTGTGCCTACTTTACTACTCTGGTTTTACGAACACTAGTAAATCGACCTCATTTTGCTAGTTAAATTTGCCAAGTTTTTTTCCCTCTATCAACTTACAGCCATGTGGTAATTTGGATAACATTGTTATTGGGGGGGGGGGGAAGCAATCTTTAGTTAAGAATAAAACTGAATTTATATACTTGCTGTTGATTTAGCCAGCACGACATACATATGCTATCAAAGTGAAAGTAGATTAGTAGCCAAACAAGATTGGATCACCTACAGGGGCACTCAAAGAATATACACATTTGTTGATCCTTGGCTCACACTTGCATATGCAATTCATTTACTTCCAGGACTGTATTGACTTAAAAGGACACATCAGGCACTAATACAATTTTATTGCATTTGATAGATTGTGGCTTCATTAAGATGCTGTATTTTTTTGCACGCTCAAATCTTTATAGTTTTTGCATAGCAAAAATAAATGTTTTGCAGAATGCTGCACAATTAACCTCCCTCCTTATCCAAGTCCCTTCATGACAGAAATAAATATTTCACATATTTCACAGTGCTGTACAATACGACACAAGACAAACATTTAATTGTAACAAAACATATATTGAATATCGGAAGAGTAGGTGAATAAGGCCCTGCCAAAAATTAGCTTAAACTCTTAAGATATGACAGAATGCCAGTATGCCACCACTATCAACAGATGGCAAGCCTGTAGTCAAACAGGGTGATATTCCTGAATTTGCCAAAGCAAAGTTGGAAACAAAACAAGACAAATTGAGGCAATTCAGAGGTTACAGAGTTTTCTGAATTAATTCACACGTTTTCCAGTTTAAAATCATCTGTATTGGCCCAAACATTAATAAAATGAGTTTCAACAAGCTCAAGGCTTTATTCCTGAGATATTTGCCAAAATGACAAATGTATCCCGCTCTGCTCAGATATCAAATCGAAGGACACCAGTTATTTAATAAAAGATTTATCAATAAACAGTGAATGGTAACAAAACAAATTGTCAAAAAATATGATCGAAACAACCCATTGGAGTCGTGTTCAGTCCTGGAACTCAGGTGCAGTAACAGCTCTCCCTTACAAGCATGATCCACAGAGATCTTGAGGTTGAGAATAGGATTCTGTTGGGTTAGTGATGGGACGGGGGCCAATATTACCCACACATAATCCCCACTATGGCTTATTTTTTTTATATTTTGCCTGGCGTCAGGACTAACCTCCATATGCTTCTGTGGACTACCGTGTAAATATGCTACCCACACTTGAAACATAGAGTAGGTAGTAATAGAGTAACATCTCTATTACTTGTGTATACTTACCTCAACAGAGCACTATTGGCTACTTTTTTTGTAATTTTATATATTCTACGGTACCACTACTCTGCTGTGAACTACCGCCTGAAGAATATCCTGCAAGTGGGTATATAATACCACTGCATGCTGTTTTACCTTTGACCTTTGTGTTATTTGTTCAACATTATACAACTATATTGCACTATTGGTCTTTTTCCTGTTTATGCTCTTTTTCATGTGCTACTACTGACTGAAGTTGTCCCACAAGAACTTTATAAATATTTGAATGAAGGACCATTATTTCTAAGACAGTTTTCTATCTGGTATTTTTTGTTTTGGGATTGTTATTAGACAATTTTTTTTATTGTTTTTTTAAGAGGTCTTTTTAGATCCTTCATTTTTTTTTTCCTTTTTGGCGCAACCTGTCTCTTCTGTTTCCTTGTTTGATTATCTACTAAATGACTGCAAGATTCTGCCACGGCCCACGGCATGGATCAGAATTTCATTCGCCCAAACTAAATTCCGAAACAAAAATAATGGCCAAATTTAGTCTAAAAACAAATGAGTTAACAGATGAAATTTGGTAAAAAAAAAAAAAAAAAAAAGTGTACGAATATATTTGAATAAAACAAAATTATTGGTGGCACCCAAGTCTATTAGGAATACATGTTTGTATTCTTAATGCTATAGTATTCCTTTAATGTTTTAATCTGTTTTATTTTTTGATTTGGTAAAAAAACATTCACAACTCATTTATAATGACCTAACTATTTAAAAATGGTTGTCAACTTAACACAACTCCCTGTTTAATGAGTGAACTCTCCAACTATGTGCAGTTGATGGGGAGTTAATCACTCAGTCCAGTTGGAACAGCTTTTATGGAAAGAATTATCTTAACCCATTAGTGGATTTCATGTTACCTGGGTAGTTATAAGTAAAATCTTCACCGGTAGAGATTTTTTTTTTTCAGAAAAAAAAGAGGTCTACATCATTGCAAGTGCCTGACCAGGAATATCTTTTTCAGCTTTATATGGGACTGAGGATCTCTGGATGACGTGGGATACCATCAATCAGGAGTGCCGAAACTATGGGCTGTTCTAACTGACATTAACTTTTTCCCTTCTTTGTTTATTCTCTCTAGTTAAGTTAAGCAACAAATTGCAACTATTTCTTGCAGGCACACTATTGTTGCACATTATCAAAGTTCTGAAACAACAGCAGGGAGGTGGCACCCAAACTGCACATTGCTCATTAATGTAGTACAAAAGGTCAAAGAAGGTGAATTTTATTTTTGCTCTTTTCATGATTCTATCTAACTCCCATTAAATGAAAGAATTAGATTTTATAATTAACACCCGTTGATGCATTTAGTCATTAAAATGGATTGGTTGAGTATTTTTTTGGAATAATTTGCAGACACAAAACTTGGCAGTATAAACTTGATCGAACTGCAATATCTTAAATCCAGCCTAATCTGCCTCTATAACAATGCTGAAGATAGTGTTTTATTCACCCCAGTACTACCACAAACATAATAAGTTTGTAGGAAAAAAAATCATATTGGTTTAAACTGTATAAACATTTTTTTATGAGTAGAAATTTACTGTTTTTTTAAATTTACTAAATTGCAGATTTCTTCTTTTTTTTTACAGATTGTCACTTTTATTTTGCTCAAATATCTTCAGTTTAGCAGATAAAATTCCTTTAAGGTTCATTTTGCTCATGATCAACTTAATCGAATATGCTTTTTACTCCTGAATCAGTCCCAGCAATTGTCATACTGCTGTAAGATTTGCTTGAAATTAGCTGAGTCAAATAGCAATGAAATTGCAACTGAATGTAAAATGAACGGCAGGCAATATTCCTTACCACTAAGGTAAGCATAGAGTTTAAAGGGATTTAGGGTTGGATTGTAATTATATGGGAAAGGTGACTGAGGGCCGCATTAACAAAAAAAGGGGAGAGAGAAAGCTGTATATAGTAGCTATCTTGAGGACAGATTCAAGGGGTTAAACCTTTCACAAAAATTGAATATAGAAAATGAGAGAACAAAATCTGTCCTGATTGGTTAGGATCCTAAATAAGCTAGACACATAAAATGTTACATTTAATAGATATACTTAAAAAAGGTTAAACAGAAACACAGGGATACAGGGAATTGGAAGAATACATACAAGGGGTGAAGGTATATACAAACAAGGGGTACAACGTGATAAATACCTTATCAAATGCTGGTAAGGCAAATAGATACTGTAATAAAGTCAGTAGATGAAAAAAAGGGTTACTATCAGAAAGTATGTGTATAATAGTAACAACAGTAGAAGAGGTAAGTATCACTTGAATTACAAAAATAGAACATTGAGGGAGAGAGGGGAAATCTCCTAAATGTCTAGTTTGGTGAAACCAAACTTATCGTAGATTTCTATCTCAAACCTCTAAAAAAGAAATCAACCAAGAGTAGTAGTGCATCTAGTTATAACCAATGATCTGTAGTATAAACTCGGGTGTCTAAGCTTGGATTTGAAAGAGTTCACTTAGAAAAAATAGCTTATGCTGATCAGTCAGTATCTTGCAATGAAGCCCCGATCTGTTCTAACAGTTAATTTGTTATGTCCACTTCACTATAAACGTCTTTCCTGGATTAATGCCAATTCCTAACCGTCTATATATAACCCTACAACTGTGCCTTCAAGGGCACAGGATATAAAGCTAAGCTGTCGATCTCCAAAGTGAAACTACAGCTAAATGCACTAGCTGAACTCTACCCTAGCACCCCCTCTAGAATCTAGCCTACCTTAGAGCACCACATAATAACATATTAGCAGCAAATCTGAGAAAAGTTGGTGACAAAGTCAAAGTAGGAGAGGGGTAAATAGTCGCTACGGGTACAGAGTGCAGCTGAGCCCCGATGCGCGTTTCCCCGGTATGGCGGCTCTTCAAAGCCCCTTGTACAAAATACAGTTAGAATAAAATTACACACACACATATATATATATAATTTTTTTATTTGTTTTACATTTTTTTAATTTTTATTTAATTATTATTTATTATATAGTTATCATACATGTGTAATTTTACTCTATAAAATTGATTGCAAGGGGAAGACTTACAGAATGTTGAGAAAGCAGCACGGTTAGCTGTAGGATAAACACAGTTGTTGTGGAGAGAACATCTTAGACTGAGTCTGGAAACATTTAACCATTTGTCATCATGTTTACTGGTTTTAGAAGGTGGAAAAGCTGTGAGATCCTTCTCGAGCTCCATTGCCTATACAGTAACACTGAAGGAGGTTATGAAGGAAACAAAAGGATAGTGTTGCCTGCTTTATTTCTTTTACAATCTTCAAAAGTGTCCATAAATCAGGTATGTTGTCAGACTTACCTCCAATCCTTTAAATGGTACTGCTTGATGGATTCCTTCCCTGGTCCATGGCATGCCATTGAACCAACCTGGTAAAATACAATTCAGTGACTAGAATAGAAATGGCTACATTTTACAGACTTCAAGTAAAATGTACGTTATATTGCAGATTAGAGATGCCCACCCTATCCTGATTCCATATCTCCCATTGCTGGGTAGTATGAACAAACTGTTTCAGGAAAGGCACGCGGATGCCTTTTACTGCTATAAAACCATTGGCAGACCCACCTCCGGTGAAGCCAGTGTGCCTACACTTGCACCTACACACTGAGTGGGGCTATGACAACTTGTCTTCAGGGGTCCGGTTGTGTACTGTGGCCCTTTAACAGCACAACCCTGTCCCTTTGATAATGGCAGCCTGGGAGGAAGTAAAAGCCTGGCACGTCCTCTCAAATAACACTGAGTCATGAAGGAGGGAGAGAATAGAGAGAAGGGCAGCATGGGCTGGGGAGCCTCTGACTTCCAACAGCCTCAACCAGCAGACTGCCCCCCACCCCAAGGTAGCCAGCCTCCTGCACCTAAAAGGTAGGAAACAGGAGGGTGGCTGAACAAAAAAAAAATTGCATTTTGCAATGTGTAATGTGTGTGTTGGTATTAGTATGTGTCTGTGTATTATAAAGTGTACATGTTAATAACAAAATACACCTAGAATGAAACTATATATAATTTTAATATTTGATTCTAAATGTATAATGCATTATTTATATGTAATGAGTGTATTTTATTATTAAAAGTTGGGGGATCTGCTTGACAACCCAGGCAGTCCCCCTGCAGTCAATCTATCAATCAATCACATGACTCGGATGGGCAGCATTTGAAATTGGGGTTTTCAGACAGTCCCCCTTATCATAAACACCACGGAGGGTACCCTGGCTGCTGGGATGGCCTTATTGTTAGGGCAATTATGCTGCCTAACGACGTAAAAGCCCTCCTTTTGTAGGGCGGCATAGTATGCCCTAATGTCGGGAAGTGGTTAAAAATACGGTAACATGTAAATATGCAGGGCCGGTGCTAGGATTTTTGACTACACAGGCGAAGATGCATTTTGACGCCCCCCCCCCCAAAAATAAACAATGCATCTTCACCTCTGTGTCTCGTAGCCCCCTTTTGAATTTCTTACCCCCATTAGTGTTGCATATCCCTTTAGTGTATCTCCTACAACCCCTCTTATGTATTTCTTACTTCCCCGCCAGCCCCTATCTATCTCTCTTTTTCTCCCACATAGACATAGATACAGGCAAAAATACATACATGCACAAATACACAAACATACAGACACACAACCATACAAGCACACAGACATAATTTTTCAGGCACACAGTCACAAAGATATACAGACACACAGTCATAAAAGGCACACAAACAAACACAGTCATACAATCTACACATATAGGTACATTATCGTACAAACACAGACATACATTCATAAAGACACAGGCACTCACAGAAATACATACACAGACATAAAGAAACAGAGATAGGCATACAGAGACATACATACACAGACAAACAAAGAACCCTGCACACTGATACCGTGTAAATGCTCCGGCCATCAACAGAGGTGGATGCTCCATGTCAGGCAGACATTGCTGGATCCACCAGTAAAGTCTTCAAAAGGAATAAACGCAGGCAACACTCCAATAGTAAGGATGGTATATTTATTGGTAGGTGAACCACCCCATAGAAAGTGTGATGTTTCAGCTCATGTAATAAGGCTCTGCTGAGCCGAAACGACGCCCTTTCTTTGGGGTGGTTCACCTATCAATAAATATACCATCCTTACTATTGGAGTGTTGCCTGCGTTTATTCCTTTTGAATACATTTACACAGTCATACAGAGACATACATACTGTATGTCTCTGTATGACGGTCTGTGTATGTACACAGGATGGCTAAAAGATAGATCCCCATCTGTCGTGCAACTTCAACAATGCTTTGAAAGCTGGGGCTCTACCGATTCCCCATGCTTGCAGGATTGTATTTAGCATGGAGCAGTATTTGTGTGTTTGACTGTAAGCATGTGTTTGTATGGAGTATGTTTGTATGATTGTAGCGGTGTGTTTGTATGTAGTGTTTGCATTTGAATGCAAGCATGCATTTATGTGTAGTGTTGGTTTTTGAACGCAGGTGTGTGTTTATATATAATTTTGGTGTCTGATACAGAGGTGTGTTTGTATGTAGTGTTGACGTTTGCATGCAGGTGTTTATTTGTGTGTAGTGTTGTGTTTGAATGCTGAGATATATGCACATATACACATACACTGCCACACATGCACACACTGTGATACACATACACAAAGATACACACACTGACACATGCAGATATACATATACACAAACTGATACCCATTCAGATAGACACACAGGTACACACAAACACTGACAGACATACAGATAAACACACAGTGACATACAGACACACATACACAATGATAGGGAAGAAGACACACAAAGACACACTAACAGACAGACACACACACACACAGACATTTAGATACACACAGACACATGGACAGAGACATATACATACACACACACACTGACAGACATGGATACACACACACACACTGACAGACATAGATACACACACACTGACAGACATACACACACACACACTGACAGAGATAGATACACACACACTGACAGACATACACACACACACTGACAGAGATAGATACACACACACTGACAGACATACACACACACTGACAGACATACACACACACTGACAGACATACACACACACACACTGACAGAGATAGATACACACACACACTGACAGACATACACACACACACTGACAGATACACACTGACAGACATAGATACACACTGACAGACACACTGACAGACATACACACACACACACTGACAGACATAGATACACAGACACACTGACAGACATAGATACACAGACACACTGACAGACATATACACACACACTGACAGACATATACACACACACACACACACACTGACAGACATACACACACACACACTGACAGACATACACACACACACTGACAGACACAGATACACACACACACTGAC
>OW240918.1:131872814-131889593 GCA_933207985.1 Pelobates cultripes | reverse complement strand
CTGCCATATCCATGCAAATTGTACATAATGTCCAGGATGGTTTTCCAGGGACAAATGTTGTCGCCTGTTGAACGAGGTGACCTTGCTCGGGTCCCAGGTGTGCGGTTCCTAAAATGGCTGCCATATACACGTCCACTGATAGACGCGAAAGGTATTAAACTGATCAGAACAATACTAAACACACCACAAATAAGGTTTCTCTCCTGTATGGCTCCTCAAATGATGCTTAAGATTAGAAGCGGCTGAAAAGCATTTCTCACACTCCGAACAAAAATATATTTTTTAACATTCTCTCCACTTTGAACGAAATGACGTTTGGGAAGAGATTAACATAATTAAACACAGGCAGTAAAAATACAGTTTTTAGCCATACACTGTAACTTTAAAACTACACATCCCATCTTCATAATTACATATTTGGAATCAGCACACTTAAAAACATAAACATAACCAAAAATCAGCCAAATCCATCCAGGGGTTAAAAAGTTAGCTGGAGGTCCCTTTATGACCGACCGCAAGCACATTTTCCTGCCCAAAACAGTTCCATAGATTTGGGCTGTGAGGTCGGTCTATTTCAGGCTGAAAAAAGACTAAGTCCCATCGCCGAATGGGACTTAGTCTCTGCAGCTGAAATAATTTCCCATTTACTGAACCAAGTGGGAAATAGCAAGGCAGGCACAAAGGGTTTGCACCAGGTCTGGGGACACAGGGGACACCGTCTTAAAGGGGCCGTGTCCCCAACAAGTCTGGGGACACGGCCTTAAAGGGGCAGTGTCCCAATCTTCCTGATGTCCCAAAAAAGGTGTTTAAAGGGCCAGCACCAGTCACATAAAGAGTCCATAAGCCCCAATATGCCCACCGACAGTCTTAAAGGGCCATACACACCAAATAAAAGTGCATACATTTTCACAATCTCCCAGGGGCCATAGTCATGCGGGAGGAGGCTGGCAAAGAGGCTTCTCCACAACCCAGGGAAACAGGGCAATTTGCCATTTAAAGGGCCCGTTACAAATAGCAGTTTGTAACAAGGTGTCAATCCATATCTGCCAAGTGACCCGATGTAGGGGGAACAGTCCCTATTCTGCTCTGTGTCAGTGTGTATCAGGGGCTCTGAGGACAGGTGTCAATCCATATGTCAGGGTGTCAATATGTCATATGTCAGGTGTCAATCCATATTGATTGTGATTTAGGAATGTTAGGTGATTTCTGCCCTTTATGGATTAAAACCAGACTCTGTATCAACTGTGTAATTTTCCATGGGAGTTTTGCCATGGATCCCCCTCCGGCATGCCACAGTCAGGTGTTAGTCCCCTTGAAACAACTTTTCCATCCCTATTGTGGCCAGAAAGAGTCCCTGTGTGTTTTAAAATTCGCCTCCCCATTGAAGTCAATGGCGTTTCGGGCGGTTCGCCGGTTCGCGAACATTTGCGGAAGTTCGCGTTCGCCGTTCGCGAACCGAAAATTTCGGGTTCGCGACATCACTATTGGGGACTTTCACAAGGAGTGGACTGAGGCTGGAGTAAGTGCATCAAGAGCCACCACACACAGACAGATCATGGACATGGGCTTCAGATGTCATATTGATCTTGTCAAGCCGCTCCTGAACAACGTAAGAAGCGTCTTACCTGGGCTACAGAAAAACAGACCTGCTCTGTTGCTCAGTGGTCCAAAGTCCTCTTTTGATGAGAGCAACTTTTGCATCTCATTTGAAAACCAAGGACCCAGAGTCTGGATGAAGAATGGAAAGGCACACACTGCAAGATGCTTGAAGTCCAGTGTAAAGTTTCCACAGTCTGTGTTGATTTGGGGAGCCATGTCATCTGCTGTTGTTGGTCCACTGTGCTTCATTAAGTCCAGGATCAACGCAGCCGTCTACCAGGAGATTTTGTAGCACTTCATGCTTCCTTCCACAGACAAGCTTTATGGGGATGCTGACTTCATTTTCCAGCAGGTCTTGGCACCTGCCCACACTGCCAAAATCACCAAAGCCTGGTTCAATGACCGTGGGATTACTGTGCTTGATTGTCCAGCAAACTCGCCTGACCTGAACCCCATAGAGAATCTATGGGGTATTGTCAAGAGAAAGATGAGACATGAGACCGAACAATGCAGAAGAGCTGAAGGCCACTATTGAAGCTTGCTGGTCTACCATAACACCTCAGCAGTGCCACAGGCTGATAGCTTCCATGCCACGCCGCATTGAGGCAGTAATTGCTGCAAAAGGGGCCCAAACCAAGTACTGAGTCCATATGCATACTTATATTTTTCAGAGGTCCGATATTGTTCTATGTACACGCCTTGTTTTATTGATTGCATGTAATATTCTAATTTACTGAGATTGTGCATTTGGAGTTTTCAGGAGCTGTAAGCCATAATCATCGCACTTATGACAAATCACAGCTTGAACTATCTTGCTTTGCATGTAATGCGTCTATCTCATATATAAGTTTCCCCTTTTACGTTGCATTACTGAAATAAATGAACTTTTGCATGATATTCAAATTTTTCGAGTATCACCTGTATCATTGAAACTGTTAGCGGGTTTTCATCTCAACCCCCCATGACTCCTCTCCTGCAACTGTCAACAATAACCTAATACGTTTTCTAGCATCCTATTTCATTACCCCTGCTTATACCTTTTGTGTCACTATACCCCATTCCCTTTAGTATGTAAGCTCATTGAGTAGGGCCCTCAACCCCTCTGTGGCTGTACGTCATTTGTCTGGTTACAATTACGTGTCTGTTAATCCACCCAGTCCCTTTAAAATTAATTGAAGGGGCTTTCCAGGCACACATGTAGATTAAGTACAATGTGTAGGTTAGTAAATATAAAATATTTATTTGTATTTAACAACTATAAATTATAAAATAAAGACAGCCAGCATAACTATTTGTAAACTAACAGCTAGTTTATGATTAGTTATGCTTGCTGGGCTTATTGTATGAATCCTGTTACTTACTCAGTTTTTTTTCATTTTACGTTTACTTATCCTTATTCAACATGTTCCGCAAATATGTATCTGTGAGGTGTGATAAATTAAATTAAACGTAGAAAGTCACATCTCCTTGTCCTGCAACTGGGCGCATTCATCTTAGCTCTCTGTCAATCATTGTAACAAACTGTCCCTGGCAGCTGAGGATTTTATGACAAATGCAGAAGCCTCTTTTATTTCTCATTGATTTTCGGCAAATGCAGACATTTTAAACGTGAATATCTCATTCATTTTTCTAGTCTCTAATTTATTATGTATATTTGGATGCACTATGCATTTAATGCACTTAGGAAAATAATTGGTCAAATACAGCATGAAATGCCAATTTATTACAACTAGTCTCTTGGATATTGAATGTGTTATTTTTGTCAGCATGTATCTAAAGCAGGGGTGATCCCCAGATGTTGTAGAACTACAACTCCCATGATGCTTTGCATGCCTTTAGAATGCATACAAAATGACAAAGCATCCTAGAAGCTGTAGTTTTAAAACAACTGGGGTTCTACCTTTTGGGCACCCCTAATCTAAAGCGTTCTTTTGATTTCACGTTAAGTTTACCTTCCTTATGTTCTTTCCTAAAAGTAATCTGTGGTTGTCTGCTTTCTGCAAGTTTCAATACAACATTGCATTGATAATTATCATAAATGCATGCATCAACATCGGTTTGTTCTCTACCCCTTCATGATTAAAAATAGACCTCTTGCTGATGCAGAGTAACAAAATGACTCCATCTATGAAAACATTTCTGTATTCATTTTAGGTTGTAATTGTCTGAATACCTAACAAAGTAATTGTGATACACTGCAAGATAAAAATTAATTGATTTGCAAGAGATCATCTTTTACTATACTAAACAACAATTTTGTTGTCATAGAGCAGTTAACCTGCTCTATAATTTGTGAGTATATTTCATTACATTTTATTGATTACAAATATTTTGTTGAGAGCACTATTGTTGTTGTTCATTGTTACATAAAAATTCTAGTAACACATAGTTCCCCTCCATACTTTTATAATATTGGGCAATCAAGGGTCACCAAGCAGAATATAGTATTATTCACTGGACAAATGTAAATATCTCAACATTTACTCGAAAAGGGAGAAGGATGGGAGGAAAAGGGTGGAAGCGGGGTAGTGATCTTGTGGCCATCTACGTTTCTGACATTGTTCCTTTAGAAACCTCTGTCTTCCTTCAGCTGTGTCTGGAAGTCATCCTCTTTAGAGGTGACCATTAGCCAAATAGCTGAGTGTACTGTAATTGTATCAATTACTCCAAAATGTAGCTTTTATGTTGTGCATAAATCTTCAATTTGTGTAAACCACATTTTAAGCGTTGGGACGACAGACTGTTTCTGGAATTGAGGAATAACTTTTTTTGCAACATTTAAAATGCGGAACTTTATTGATTTCTTATAATGTGCCTTTGGGGTCACAGTGTGGTGTAAGAGCATTGGGGCTGGCTTGAAGGGAGGTGGGATATCAGAATATTTCCCTAGCATGGCATGAATCACACGCCAGCATGACTGGATCAATGTGCATCCCCACCACAAGTGGATCAGCATTCCACCCCCTGGTTACAATGCTAGCAGGGACGTGAGTGTGTTGGGTTAATGACCTGCAAATATCTGGGTGTACGATACCAACAGGTTAGAAGCTTATATGCAGTTTTCTGTGACTTGCTGGAAACTTAAAGGGGCACTATAGCCTCTGAAACAAATTTAGCTTAAAGGACCACTATAGTGCCAGGAAAACAAACTTGTTTTCCTGGCACTATAGGGTCTTTAGGTCCCCCCCACCCTCAGGGTCCAACTCCAGCTGGGCTGTAGGGGATAAACATTTACCTTTCTCCAGCTCCGGGCTCCCTCTGTGCTGGGGAACTCTCCTCCTCTGCAGACGTCAGCACCGAATGCGCATGCGCAGCAAGAGTCGTGCGCGCATTCAAACAGTCCATAGGAAAGCATTTCTCAATGCTTTCCTATAGACGTCCAGTGACTGCTCACTGTGATTTTCACAGTTAGAAGCACGGAAGCACCTCTAGCGGCTGTCAGTGAGACAGCCACAAGAAGCTGGATTAACCCTAGTGTAAACATAGCAGTTTTTTTTATGTTTACAGCTGCAGAGTTAACACTAGATGGACCTGGCACCCAGACCACTTCATTGAGCTGAAGTGGTCTGGGTGCCTATAGGGGTCCTTTAATGAATCAGATTTTATGTATAACTCATGCCTATGAAGTGTCACTGCTCCATTTACTACCGTTTAGTAGTTACATCACTTTGGTTTTACAGCCCTAGCCACACCTCCCTTGGCTGTGACAAACACAGCCCGCATGAAAACAACCTGGATTAAACATTTGCATCTCCTGCTCTGTAAATTGAACATTAGTTACACACAGGAGACTCTTGCAGGATATAGTAACATATTATAAGAGCAGGAGATAAGACATTCTAAATTAAACCGAATTTGCAATGAAGGAAGTATAAACATTAGATGACTTTTTACAGGAAGTGTTTAGGAAGGCTGTGTAAGTCACATGCAGGGAGGTGTGCCTAGAGCTGCATAAACAAAATGATTAAAATACTAATGGCAGAGAATTGAGCAGTGAGACTGCAGGGGCATAATCTATACTTCAAAACTGCCTAATAAAGCTAATGTTGTTTTGGTGACTATAGTGTCCCTATAACAATTGTGCGTCAAGTCATATATTTTCCTATTTAATTTCACTAAAGGTTTTTCCCGCAAAACTCTCCCATTTAAACCTAAACAGTGGAAATTACATGGTTTTAATCATATACATATTATTGCTTAGAGAGTTATCTCTCTTAATGTTAGCAGGTTTGTACATATGACAAGAAATATATCACACACACTTTGCCAAAAATATCAAGCTTGCACAAAAATTAAACCAAATTTTCCTGCCCAGCTTTGAATGAATTGAACCCCTGACCTTCCATCTGTGGCATGGATTGAAAGCCTAGCTCTCTGAATCACTCAGCCATATTTAATGGTCACGATGACTTTCTTCAATTATTTTGAAAGCGTGGGAAATTGTTGTATATTAGAGCTGATCTGCGAAAACGATTGCATACTGCGAATTAGCCTGGGCCTCTGCCATTTACCAACCACACGACAGCTACGTATAAATAGTCGTCGAGTTATTGTTGATGTATTTATTTACGGAATTACAGCAGTATGTATTGTGAGTTATTGCTTTGTGTTTAATTTTTCATCATTTATTAATATTACTAAATGAATCACTCGCCTTATTTCCATCACAAATAGGGAACATGTGGGAGTGATAATTAGCTTATCTATTTGTTTTTTTACTGCATTACTGTGTCGTTGCCAGTGAGCCCTATAATTAACCTATTTAATGAAATCTCCTAGTGACAGAATTGTATAGAACGTATTTTAAAAGCTTTCCATTTAGCAAAAGTAAACACTGGCTACGCTCAGACTTCTCTCTGCATAATTATTATACATACGTATATTTTAAATTTGCAGGCAACAGCATGAACAAAAATATAGCTCAGAGTCAATTAATTTTAAGTACTGTGTGTGTATGTATGTGTGTGTATGTGTGTATATAATATATATATATATATGTATATGTGTGTGTGTGTGTGTGTGTGTGTGTAAATTGCAATGGTAGTCTTGCTGAGGAATTATTAGGTTAAAGTGGCACAGTTATGTGTTTCATTTTCTTTCAGTTTTCCTTTCTTAATTATTATACTCCCACCTTAGCACTTGCCTTTATTTATATGTATAAACTTTTTTCCTTGCACTGAATATCACTATCGAAGCACTGCCATTTTGTTTTCCTCTGTCCATAATATCGTCTGCAGTTTTCTCATCTGTGCGATTCTTTTGACTGATGGATTGTGGGTATATTAGATGAGCATCTAAAATGGCGCTTTGCTTAAGCTCTGGCCATTGTCAAAAACTTCCAAAGATCACTATTACCATAAAAGAATAATCCCAATATTTTATAAGTAAATAAAAAAAAAAAAGTCAGATAATAGACTGCTAACTTGGACAATAGCATTAGGAATGCACATTTGTATTCCTAACGCTATAGTGTTCCTTTAATGGTTGAAGCTGCAGATAGTAATTGCTATCTGGAAATTTATGTTACTGCCTCGAGATTAGGGGCCCCATACTGCACCGTATATTGCGGTTTCTAATGCACGCTGTGATTTCACCCACAGTGCAGTTCTGGTTTGGAAAGCTTGTTGAAGTAAGGGTAGATCATGTAATGTATTTGCATGCACAATAAAACGCTAGTGAAACCAGTTGTCATAGTATGCAAAATACAGCGCACTCCAGCAATAAGAGATTCAAGCGAAGTGTGACAGGAAAACAGCCTGTGAACTGAAACTTTTAGTAAAAACCTGAAAACAGTGTCTCAGGAGCAGGAATGATGTGAAAACACTATAAAGACAATTAAAACACAAGAACTCAAATGGGACCGAATTTAATTTGTAAGTTTACAAAACACTTCTAAATTCTTCCTAAATTACCCTGTTATGTCATATTGGTTATTTTAGTTAAAATACACTTTAGCGAAACATGTGTGTTACAAAAAGTGATATAAAGCCATTTGAAGAACAATATACTTATATCAATGTATATAATTAACACATTTGTAATATATATATAAATCAAAGTGATGGTCCGCACTCACGGTCTTCTTAAAACTTAGCTTTTAATATTTACATAAAAATACAAATGTAATGCCAAATAGCGACGCTTTTCGGCATCACATTCATTTGTATTTTTATGTAAATATTAAAAGCTAAGTTTTAAGAAGACCGTGAGTGCGGACCATCACTTTGATTTCTGCATACTGATGACCTCGGTCTGGCACCCGGCGTTCAAGGCAACATTATAATACAGCCAGAAAAATAGAAAATCAGTATGTATGTGTATGTGTATGTGTATATATATATATATATATGATTTTCTATTTTTCTTCATTCCAAAACAAATTGGTTTTCTGCTTAGATTTTAATTAATTAAAGCACATTTGCATAATAAATTAAGCCCTTATTGGTTTATGTTGAAATGACCTTTTTACACAGTCGTATGTATTTATCCTGGGAAAGTAATCTGTATCTTACAAGGAGTGTGTATAAGGAAAGACAGATTATCCGGCTACATATTGATTTGAAGATTCATTTAATTTAAAAAGTCAATTCCCCATAAACTCCCCAGGGAAGAAGTACCTTATTCTAGTGATGAATAGGAACGTTCTCGAACGCTCTACCGTTTCCTCCATTAAGGAATTTAAATCAGCAATTTGCCTATATGAATAATTCGGACTATACTGTATATGTTTTGTAGTGTATGTTACCAATATCTTGTTGGAATCCTAAATATTTTGGAACCCAGTCATTACAAATTAGTTTGAATAGATCCTTGTGCTTATCTTTCTCAACAAGCCTTGAACTAGCCATGGAAGATTGAGATTCTAGTAAAAAAACAGGTGATCTCAATTACAATGAATTGTTTGCTGAGCTATGCAATTCTAAAGTTGACCTAAATTGAGTCAACAATGACTTAAATACGATTTAATCCTGGATGTCCTGTAAAGAAATCTGATATAAGGTGTTGTCAGGTTTACCAATATCAGGTTCCTGCCCAACTTATGTTAATATCTATATATATGTATAATATGTATAATACATTTAAAATTTCACAGGTCAAGGTGAGCTTTCTTTATAGGTGATAATTCCAATCCTTTACTGTATATATTGTTTGGTGAACTAAGGCTAAAGCATTGTAAATGCTAGCACATTCTCTATTTTATTAGCGATACATAGAATGTGACGGCAGATAAGAACCATTTGGCCCATGTAGTCTGCCCAATTTTCTAAATACTTTCATTAGTCCCTGGCCTTATCTTATAGTTAGGATAGCCTTATGCCTATCCCACGCATGCTTAAACTCCTTTACTGTGTTAACTTCTACCACTTCAGCTGGAAGGCTATTCCATGCATCCACTACCTTCTTAGTAAAGTAATACTTCCTGATATTATTTTTAAACCTTTGCCCGTCTAACTTGTTGTGGTAGTTTTTCTTCTTTTAACCCCTTAAGGACACATGACATGTGTGACATGTCATGATTCCCTTTTATACCAGAAGTTTGGTCCTTAAGGGGTTAAATATGGTCTCCTCCTATGGTCTCCTCCTTTACTGTGTTGATTCCCTTTATGTATTTAAATGTTTCTATCATATCCCCCCTGTCTCATCTTTCCTCAAAGCTATACATGTTAAGATCCTTTAACCTATCCTTGTAAGTTTTATCCTGCAATCCATGAACCAGTTTAGTAGCCCTTCTCTGAACTCTCTCTAAAGTATCAAGATACGGTCTCCAGTACTGCGTACAATACTCCAAGTGAGGTCTTATCAGTGTTCTGTACAATGGCATGAGCACTTCCCTCTTTCTACTGTTAATACCTCTCCCTATACAACCAAGCATTCTGCTAGCATTTCCTGCTGCTCTATTACATTGTCTGCCTACCTTTAAGTCATCAGAAATAATCACCCCTAAATCCCTTTCCTCATATGTTGAGGTTAGAACTCTATCAAATATTCTGTACTCTGCCCTTGGGTTTTTACGTCCAAGATGCATTATCTTGCACTTATCCACATTAAATGTCAGTTGCCACAACTCTGACCATACATGTGATGAATTAACCAGCACTGGGGCAACAAGTACTTTAAGAGGATTTGACTTTGCAGATAGATTTGAGTAAGCCATCTGAGCTGTGTTGGAGACATTTAGCAGGATCCTAATGCTTGGTCAGTGTACGTGACAGTGGCTTCTGACCTTAGCAGGTTCTTAATTCATACAGACCATAACAAGCACTGATTATTAATCAGGCTCAGTTGGATCTAATTGAAATGTAATGTTTACTCCACATGATTATATATTCAAAATATCATTTAAAGACTTACCTTACCTACTATTTACTAAAAAGAAAAAATAATTAAACAAGTATAATAGCCAAATATAAGTCATAATAATAGTCTAATACAATTGTACATAAGAATTAAATATTGACCTCCAGTTGTTGGAGGATCACAAAACCTATGAAACTTCGTAAGCCTCTTCCCACCCCTTCAGCTATCAATGGTTCATGGTTTTAACATCTAGATGTCTAAAATATGGCAACGTTTTTCTTAGACTCTCTGACAGTCAAGTAAGACAGATACAATATCAGACAAATAAAGGGTCATGCTTAAGCTGTCATAATGTTTCATAAGAACTAACAGATGCATATCACATTCAACACCAAAAATGATTTTATAGAGCATAATAAAAAAAATTAAAAAAAATTAACTCAGAAATATTCAAAGTTTTCACATATGAACTGAACGAACATCACAAATTCCTCCTCTGGGTTTATGATAAGGATTCCGTGTAATAAATTAAAGCAAAGTATAAAGTAAGCATTTGTTACATGAACATAGAGAAATAGATAACACAACAAATGCATATGTACACTACTCCCAAAATCCCCCATATCAACATGTTTAAAGAATTAAGCATTGCATATCAATACCTATTTGGAACACAACTTTTTAATGATTCACCTTTCCTGGTGTCATTTTCACTGTAGTATAAAAGGGGTCAAACAGGCAGATAAGCTTTTTACAAGATAAGTCCATTTTGTTTGTCATTAACCTCACGATCTCAGAGTATTAAACTTAATATCATGTGATTAATGATGACAAGTGAATTTATGCTGATAATGACTTCTAACTTAGGCTGCATTACCAACTCTAAAAAGAAGTGACATTTTGGGATTGTGATCTCATTGAAAACAAAGACTTAATTCTGAAACAGAGAATATTTTATTGCTCAAATACCATCACTGTGGATTGGGATCAACCCCTTTGAAGGTAAGTAAACCATTGAGCTGCGAATGTCATCTCCCATAAAGTATTAACACTCAAATATTACAGGTCAGACTTTAATCAGTCCCCTTTAATGTATTGTACATTTCTACGTTTTCATATCTCGATGTAATAATATTTTGTTGATAGACCATTTTGACACCTGTCTGGATAACAAAATGAGAAATGTGCTTTTTTTTCCCCAAAACCTTGGCAAAGTGTATTCAATCAAATGCAAAACTGTTACAGTCCAATCTAGACTTTTTTCATTCTATAAATTATATATTATGATATGTTCATGAAAGTTCCAAAAATGTGTAATGAAAAAGTTTAGTGTATATCCTGCAGAGATGTGATTTCATAAACAGGTCTTACCACGTCTGTTTTACTTTAAATTGTATTTTAGAAGTGATTTAAAAATTATCTTCCAAACCGATTATCATTATTTTTACATAGTCAATGTTACATAATCATTGCTTTAATTAACATTTTAAGAAATGCCTGATTAAGGAGGGGGTGGCACATGACACAACTCCGACTTGTACAGTCAGAAGAAAGTATAAACTCATTCTTGCGACATTTATGTATTACGAGGTGGACATATTGCTACAGCCAATTTTTTGAAGAACATTGAAGCTGAGGCAGAAATTAATCTATAGCTGCAGATTCCAGAGAACCCATGTCCCATAGCTCAATATTTCAGGACCCTGCTTGGACAAGAATAGACAAGCCCTAAGTTAAAAGATTGTTTAATATTAAAGCTGCAAGACATTGAAGTGTGAACTTATGATATACTTCCTGATTGTGTTTTTATATTACATCTGTCACGCTTATATAGAGAATTAAAGATGATAGACAAGCTTTGGGTACATGACAAAAGAAAGGACAAGGAACTCCAAAATAGTTGAGTAACACAGGCACTTCTAAATCACAAAGTGGCAAGTGAAAATCCCTTCGTTTTTGCCTTATTTTGGATCAACAGAAGAAACAGGTGTGACAGAGAGTGAACTTGATGGACGAGTTATTTTCAACCTAGAAAATACTATGCAATTATTTAACATTAAAATACAGTTAAATACTCCCTCCTCTAGTTCTTTCAGAACACTTCCTTCTATAGCTATTTAACGGTGTCCATTAAAATGTCAATCAGTTTACATAAAGCGGTGACATTATTACAGTCAAATGTGAACTTGCTTATATTACTTATATATTAACAGTAGTTTAGAAAATTACAAACCCTGGTTTATATCGTTTGAAAAATCCATATGTAATATTTGATAGAGAGCAAAATGTTCTTCCATCTTAGCTGTGTTGTTCTTTAGTTAATATACAGAATAAAATAGTCAGAGTTTGAGCATATTATATAAAAATAAAACAGATTTTCGCACACTTATCAATGCCATAGTTTGTTACATATAACTCACAAAAAAATCCTTATAATAAAGTGTAGCTATTCTGTCATTCAATGTATTACTTTCAAATCATCTTGTCTTGGCCTTCTCTCGGGTTCGCTTTTCTTTGACTTGTTCTGCCGTCTAGAACGTGAGCTCTCTCAGCAAACTGCCAGGGTAATCTTAACACTTCAAAATCTGCTGAGACAGGAGTGCTGTAAACATTACAGTGATTACAAAAAAAAATGTATTGCGTTCAATATGTGCTTATACCTAAGATTTCTAATTGGATAGTGGTGCAGAATTTAAAACGCAACAATGATTTCATCATCTAAAAAAAGTATCAAGGATATTATAAAAAAAAAACATATTTTCTATTAACTCATTCAGTGCAATGAGCACTCCATACATTGCTTGTACAGGAATCATTTGTAAAATGTGCTTGGTACGGTTTTAGTGGATGATGGGTTAAATATGACAGTCACGCCATATGTTGTTGTTGTTTCTGCTTAAAGCTATAGTAAAGGCTGTATTTACTTACTGACAGCTATGGAGAATCTCTCAAGTTGCTGTCCTCTTCAGTGTGCTGGTATATCCCAATAGTTAGACACATCAGCTGCTGTCTAAAATGTGACCGGTTAGTCATTTCCTCTGTTAAGACAGGCAGATTGCCATACAGATTGTACGAAAATAGTATGGATGTCGAATGGTGTGTTTATGTCTCAGACATGATCACCTAAAGAGAAGCAAAGACACTAGAATCAGGGGTAGGCGACCTTCGGCACTCCAGATGTTGTGGACTACATCCCCCATAATACTCTAAGACCCACAGTGCTGGCAAAGCATCATGGGATGTGTAGTCCAAAACATCTGGAGTGCCGAAGGTTGCCTATGCCTGCGATTAGATCATATAAAAAAGACACGGGATATCTGAACAAGACTGAAAAGATTGTCCAGGGTTTCTGTATCGCTCATGCAAAGGCATTTCAGATCTAGATTTCTCCTATGGGAGAGACTATTCTGATATGCAGATGGTATAGATTATTTCCCCAATGGCAGAAGTGAGCAAAAACAGTTTTTGAGACATGGGCGGGATCTAACCGAAGGGTAAAGTATTGAGTTTTCTAAGCTTTTGCCCATTTGCAGAATTCTTATATTCTTTGCGTTTGCTTCAGTGCATATATTTAGGGTGTCCCAAGTCTAAAGGTCAATCCAGATGTGGACTCCGTGCTCACAGTACCTAGACGGGTATCAGCTATACCTCATTAATAAGGCCAAAACGATTGTCCAGGGATGCTGTATCTCTCATGCAGAGGGAACCTGCCGGCATTTCGGTTCTGGACTGCCCTCATGGGTGGGATCAGTCTGATATGCAAATGGAATGGGTTCTCTCTGTAACGGCACAAGTGAGTAAAAATCTTCTTGAGACCTGAGAGGGGACTAACTGAAGGGTAAGCTGTTAAGTTTTCTAAGTTTTTGCTAGCTCTCAGCTCTCATATTCTCTGTTTGCTTCAATGTATATCTGATATCTGTACATCATGACAGACACTCATACCAAATATGATTTCTTTGTTTTTATTAAAACATTTTTTTTTTTTTTATCAAGAGCCAGTGTGGATTCTTCTTAGTTATTTTTTTTTTTATTATTATTATATTTTATTTAAAAGCATCACATAGAATTCAACCACTGTAGTAAGACCTTGTTATACTATTTTGCACTTAACCACTGTGTCCATGCATGGTTTGTCTTTTTCTCTACCCTTCTATATGCTAAAATTAATCTACAAAGATAATAAAAAGGACTTTAAAAAGCTGCATTTAACAAATTGCTAATAAAAGGCCGGCGCAGTAATGATGCTGTGGTCTTAGACCAACAGCATCATTCAACTGGGGTTTTATATTTCAACTGACACATTTTTTTTAATGTAAAATAAATATATTTACATAGAGATCAGAGAAAAAAATCTAAAAAAAAAATAAATGATAAAAAAGTAACTCAATTTTAAATTTACTTAATCTGTGAAATTCCCATATCATCAGCCTACTCCAGTGATTAGCTTGCCCAATTGTGATCCTTTCATTCTGTTATTTATGCCAAACGCTATAAAATGCATTCACGTTGTTTTGCTGCTTACACAGTCTTTTGAAAGACACTAGAACACGACAACATGTTTATTATCCACTAAAGAACAATACAGGAATGTCAGACTGGTATCATAAACAATTATTTTTACCATGACTATGCTTATTATTAGACATTGTTTGTTAGATCACATTAATGAACCATAATTTCCTATAATAAATTGGTTTTTTTGCATTAAAATTTACTTTTCTCTACAGCTGCAAATGAAAGAAGGGCTGATATAAATATGCTACCAAGTGTTTGGGGAGCTTGCACAAACTACATGCCCCAGGAGAAGGAATTAAAATTTTACATTTTAAAATTTTGAAATACATTCAATGCTATGTTTAAAATCCACTGAATCCCTTTTGACTTTATGTACTTGATTTAACCCCTTAAGGACACATGACATGTGTGACATGTCATGATTCCCTTTTATTCCAGAAGTTTGGTCCTTAAGGGGTTAAAGTGGACCTCTCACTAATATAACCAATATACAATGAATGAAAATTAAAACTTAGTGGGAGTAATAGCAGCCATCTTAATGAGACACTGTCACTAAAAACATTTCATTTTATTGAATTAGTTATAGTGCCTGAAGCTCGCTGACACAGTGCCTCCCTTCAGTATTAAACCATTTTTGAACAGTTTAACACCGAATTTCCTTGTGTCCCATCACCCCTTTGCTAGTGGAGGTATGGCTAAGGTAGATATTACATACTTCCTTCTCACCATACCAGTTTATACCAGCAATGGTTACTGTGAAAGCAGTCACTTGACACTCTCAGCAAATCTCAGCCATCCATTGTTGCTCAGGATAATGAGGAAGCACATGGGGATGAGCTGCTGGCAACTCTTGTATAGCGATAAAACATTAAAAATTATTAAACACTAAATGGAAAGAAAGTAAGAAAGCACCAGGGGATTCCAGATATTATAACCCCTTTAATATGATGAAGCAGTTATGGTGCCTACAGTGTCCCTTTAAGTTACTCCCACAGTATTTAATAAATATTGGTATCCAAGACATTGTCCATCCCCTTTGGGCCAAGGAGGTTTTCTCTTGTAATCTTAGAATGAGGAACTAGTAGGAGTAATAAGTCACACAGGTTTCCATTCCGTTAAACTCAGTTCAATTCTACATAATTCAGAGTAGAAAATGACAATTAGGTAAAAGGCTTGATAAATACACTGATCAGTCACAACATTAAAACCACCTGCTAAATATAGTGAAGGTCCCCAACAGCTCTGATGTGTTGAGGCATGGACTCCACAAGACCTCTGAACGTGTCCTGTGGTATCTGGCACCAAGACGTTAGCAGCAAATCCTATAAATCTTGGAGATTGAGAGGTGGAGCCTCCGTGGATGAGATTTGTTGTTTTAGCACATCTCACAGATGCTCAATCAGATTGAGATTTTGGGAATTTGGAGACCAAAGCAACACCTTAAACTCTTTGTTACATTCTTCACGCTATTTCTGAAAAATTCTTCCAGTGTGGCAGAGTGCATTATCCTATTGAAAGAAGCTACTGCCATTTGGGAACACCATTGCCATGGAGGGGTTACATAGCCTGCAGCAACTCTAGCTAGGTGGTACTTGTCAAAGTTGTAACATCAACCTGAATGCCATTACCCAAGGTTTCTCAGCAGAACAGTGCCCAGAGCACCACACTGCCTCTGCCAGTCTGCCTTCTTCGCATAGTGCATCTTTTGCCATCTCTTACCTAGATAAATGAAATAACACGCAACCAGCCATCCACCTGATCTAAAAGAAAACATGATTCATCAGACCAGGCAATTTTCTTCCATTACTCAATGTTCCAATTCTGATGCTCACGTCCCCATTGAAGGTGCTTTCAGAGGTCATCATGGGCACTCTAACCGGTCTGCGGCCACACAGCCCTAATAGTACGATTTTCAACAATTTGAACTTCAGTAGCTCTTCTGTGTGATCAGACCAGATGGTTAATCTTCATTCCCCACATTCATCAGTGAGCATTGGGTGCCCATTACCCTGCTTCCAGTTCACTGATAGTCCTTCTATGCACCACTTTTGGTAGGTGTTGACCACTGCATACCTTGAACACCCAACAAGATTTACCGTTCTGGAGATGCTTTGACCCAGTTGACTAGCCATCACTAATTGGACCCTTATCAAAGACACTCAGATATTTTTGTGTGTCCATTTGTCCTGCTTCCAACACATTAAAGTTCAAGAACTGACTGTTCACTTGCTGCCTTATACATCCCACCACTTGACAGATGGTATTGTAAAGATATAAATCAATATTACTCAATTCACTTGTCAGTGGTTTTAATGTTGTGGCTGATCAGCACATATTATATTGATTGATGATAAAACTTTACAAATT